>CM050201.1:11475000-12075000 GCA_027475355.1 Coilia nasus | reverse complement strand
TTTGTGTGTGTGTGTGTGTGTGTGCAAGCATGTTTGTTTGTGTGTGTGTGTGGGACAGAAAGAGTGTAAGAATGTGTGAATGTGTGTGCATGAGATTACTTCATGTTGTCTCTGTTATGTCTCTCAGTGACGGTCACTCCTGGCTATTTCTGCTGCAGAGGTACCTACCCACTCCCCTCTCTCTCTGTCTGTCTGTCTGTCTGTCTGTCTGTCTGTCTGTCTGTCTGTCTGTCTCTAACTGTCAGACATCATGCATCATGTCTTCTCCACGCTGACTCTTTAAATCCATCTGTCCAGCTCTGGTTTCATCCGCTGTGTGGGTGTATGGGTTTGTGTACTGTATATAGAAATATGTGTACATAAATATGTATGTGTATGTGTGTGTGTAATAATGTCCGTCTGTGTGTGTGTGTGTATGTATGTGCCTTGGTGTTGGGGGTATAATGTCTGTGTGCCAGGCAGTTTCATGCTTTCTATCCAAACAAGGGACTGGCCAGCCCTGGTTGTTGGTTCTTTTTATAACACACATCCCCAAGTGATTTCGACCAGTTTTTCATACACATAATGGAATGATTAAAAGTTAAACACACCAGGGGAGTGTCTCCCCTGGGTTTCTAATGGCCATTTGAAGCGGCTCTTTAAACGTGATTGCGCTCAGGGAACCAATTACAGGGTACACCTGGCGTCGGGGGGGAAGAAATTACATGGTGCGCCCCATTTATTGACTTGCCTGCTGTTGCTAGCGGTGACGGTGAAAGGGTGTGTCCATGGCGACTGACCACAGCTAGAGTGCACTGCTGCCGCTCCCGCTGCCACCTCCTTACCTACCTCTCGCCGTCTCTCTCTCTTTCTCTCTCTCTCTCTCTCTTTCTCTCTTCTTCCCTCTCTCTTTCTCTCTGTCTCCCTTTCTCTCTCTCTCTCTCTCCTCTTGCTTCCCCGTTAGCCATCTCTCTCTCCTCTTCTTCTCCTCTCTTTCTATATTTGTCTCCCCTCTTCTGTTATGTCTTCTCGCTCTCGCTCCCTTTCTCTTTCTCTCTCTCTCTCTTGTTCTCTATCTCTCGCTCTTTTCTTCCTCTCTCTCCTCCACAGTAATCTCTCTCCTCTCCCGCTCTCTCTTTCTTTGTCTCTCTTTCTCTCTCCCACTCTCTCTCTTCTTCATCTCTCCTTCTCCATAGCCATCTCTCTTCTCTGCCTCTCTTTTTCTCTCTCTCTCTGTATCTCCCTCGTTCCTTCCTCTCTCTTTCTCTCTCTCTCTCTTGCCCTCTCTTTCCTCTCTCTCTCTCTTTCTCTCTTTCCTCTCTCTCTTACTCTCTCTCCCTCTCTCCTTCACTATAGCCATCTTTCTCTCCTTGTCCTCTCCTCTCAACCTCTCCTACTCTGTCTTTCCTCTTTTTTCACGTCTTCTCGACATCTTTTCTCCCTCTTTTTATTTGTCCTCTTTTGTCCTCCACCCTTCCTATTCTATTTCTCTCTCTCCTCCTCTTTCTACATCTCTCTCCTCCCTTTACATCTCTCTCCTCTTACTCTCCTCTACACCTCTACTTTACCCCATCTGTCTCCTCTTACTCTCCTCTACACCTCTACTTTACCCCATCTGTTCTTCTCTACATCTCTCCTCCCTCTTCTCATCCTCTTTCTCCCCACTCTTTCCTGCCATTCTCTATCTTGTCTCTCTCTCTCTCTCCCTCCCTCCCTCTCTCTCTCTCTCCCTCCCTCCCTCTCTCTCTTTCTCTCTCCCTCTCTCCCCCCCTCCTCTCTCTCTACCCCTCTCTCCGTGTCTGCTGCTCTGGGCTGTGTTTGGTGTGATGAGCTGCAGCTGAACTGTGAACGTTGAATGCTGCCCGACAGCACCTGACCACGTGTAGGCATCCCTGTAACGCCGAGCTACTGTAGGCATGCACCCCCTCCCCCCTTTGGATGTGTGTGCAAGCATTGTGCTGACATGAGCCCAACCACAACCACACACCCACCCCACCACCACCACCACCACCACAACCCCCATGCGGTCAGTGCACAGGGGGGGCACTAGATTGAGAGGCTGGGCTTCATAAGTGTGGCCTCTCTGGCTTTCTTCTCATATGCGGTTTTACTGTAAAACACCCTCCTGTAAAACGCCACAGGCTTGGCTTGATGACTAACCCCCTTGACCACCCCCCCCCCCCAAACCCAACCACACCCACCCTTTTGACCGCAGACCAACCACTTATGCCCCCACCACACACACACACACCTACACACATATTGTGTTAATATGACTTGTACTGACCCCTCCACCCCACCCCACCCCCCCAGAGCGCTGATGTGCAGCAGACCCCCCCCAACCCCCCTCACAGGGAGCGCACTGGCTCTCTCCCGCTCACGGCTTCCTGCCTGACTGACTGCCCTGCCACATTTCAAAAACTGACCATCTTTGCTTCTCTCCCCACCATCCCCTCCTTCTGTCCCCTTCCGGAATCTTCTACAGCTCGAGGGCGAACCAATCTGGAGCTGCGGGAGAAGTTCATCCTCCCGGAAGGGGCCACGCAGGGGCTGGCGGCGTTCCGGTCGCGGGGCCGGCGCTCCAAGCCCTCGTCCCGCAACGCATCCCCGACGCGCTCCTCCTCCTCGGCCTCCCAGAGCGCCCAGAGCTGCGCCTCGGTGCCCTCTGCACCCCCCACCCCCACCGCCTCCTCCAGGGTAAGCGGCACGGAACGGAACAGAGACTGGGTCAGGTGGTGGATGGGTGGCTGCAAAATTATACACAGAATATTCAGTCACCAGTTAGACACTGAGCGGAAGTGGTGGGTTGCGTAATATTTCACAGTACATTCAGTCAACAGACAGTCACTAGGCAGGGATAAGGGCAAATTGTGCATAGAATATTTACAAATGTAGGTGTTAAGTTGACAGGTTGACACTGTGTTGGGTGGGGGGGCATCAAATATGGAGTCAACAGGTAGATACTGGGCAGAGGTTGAGGTAAGTGTTGGGGTTAAATTGAACTGAATTATGTACGAAATATTCAGATGTTGGTATCAAAATTCATTTGTTGAAAGAAGCTGAAAAAGATCTTTGGGCTTTCTAATCATTAAGTGGATGAACCTTTTCAGGTTTTTTTTTAAAATGAAGCAGGTTTTAATGCACTTATCTCTCCTCCAAGGTAAGTGGTGTCAGACAAAAGCAGGGCGAGGGGAAATTATGCACCGAATATTCAGTCAACAGGTGGATGTTGCCATCATAATGTATTTTGTTGTTTTTCTGCGCCAGAAAGAAGCTAAGGAGGTTAACACAGTGAATGATTAGGCCTGATCTTTCTAATCATTCAGTGGGTAAACTTTTCAGTTTGAAAAGTAAAACGGTTTTTAATGCACCTGTTCTTAAAGTTTCACATCTTAGTACAACATTGTCCTCCTTTGCCTCTTTTTGTCTCTTGGCAACCAAACAGATCATTTTTTTAAAGGTTAAGTGTAGCCTCACTGACATCCAGATGTTCCACTAACAAAATGTGCTTGATATGGAAGTAATTTTATATGTCAGCTTGTTTGAAGCTGTTCCATGGCACTAAATCATGTAGCAATGGTAATATAAGCCTTTTGGACAGTCTTGAGATGTTTTGTTTGGAGGTAATGGAAACTGTGCTTTTGCCATGAACATGCATTACACTAATTAAGTAATTTTACTGAAGTGCTGTAAATGTCGCAATCATGTGAGTGCAGCTGTAAGGAAATTGAACCAAAATGAGCTAAAATATGTGAATGTTTTTATCATATCATTAAGACAAACATCCAACTATAAACACGGCCACAAAAACAAAGTCTCTATAGGTACATCGATAGTAGATGAGATGTCATTTAGCTGATGCTTTTATCCAGAGCAACTCGCAGTGAAAAAGGTACAGGGACAAGCCCCTCTGGAGCAATGTGGGGTTAGGCACCTTACTTAAGGCAACACTAAGTAGTTTTTGTCTTCGGTCACCCTACAGGTTGGAAGCGGAATTGTCTCTCAGTCAAACTACAGAGAGACGGCCCGCTCCTTCAGACTTAGTGCGGTTATATCCCATGGAGGGTGGCAAAGCGAATCCAGAAGTGGCTTTCACACAGTTACAAGTTAATGAACCACTGAAACGGTTTTGGAAACATTATTTTAAGGTTGAAAAAACGACTTAGTGTTGCTTCTCCTCAGGCCCAGCCAGCTTCAGAAAGTTATCCCCCCCTCCACACACACACACACACACACACACACACACACACACACATTTTTTTCCTACTGGTACAGAAATCAAACCTGCAACACCAACTCCCTTACCAGAAGGCCACAGCTGCTGCATCTTTTGAACTCAAATGTTTGTAAAAGCTTATCTCTGCTTTGGGAGGCTACAAACATCCTGCACTACTGCTATTTTGATATGTGCAATCAATCATAAGAAATGCTAAACAACACCAAAGGAGCACGGACAGTCAAAATCGCTCATCATTTTTTGACTGAAACTCTAACTAAATGCCATGAAGTCTTGGAAAAAGACACCACAAAACCTCTCTCTCTCACACACACACACACATACATGCACAGTCATCACTCTGTCATGTTGGTGCATTTTGTTGTGGTGTTGTTGGTTCTTGTGATGTTCATAATTGTGCGAGAGAGTGTGTGTGTGTGTGTCCATGCGAGTGTGTGTGTGTGTATGTGTGTGTGTGTGTGTGCGCGTGTGTGTGTGTATCCATGCGAGTGTGTTGTGTGAATGGAGTTGTTTGTGCACGTCTCAGTCACATGGTGGTCACTGTCATTTGTCACGTATGTCATCTTGTCCCGTGTGTTCATTTGTTGCTCTTGTCTTTTTGTCTTTTTTGTCCCCTGCTCACCTTCCCTTTGCTGCTGGCTATTCTGATTCCCTCCATTCACCCCTGGTTGGCTTACCTTCACACTGTTCAAACACACACACACACACACACACACACACACACACACACACACATCCACCCTTTCATCTCCCTCTGCCCACTCTTTCTGTCTGTCGTCCTTCACTCCTCCCACCTCTCATCACATCTCTCTCCTCCTCCACCTCCACCTGTCCTCCTCCATCCATCCCTTCATCCCTCCATCCATTCCTCCCTGTGTCTCACTGCTTGTTTTTCCCAGTCCTCCCACTCTCACTCGCGGGGCTACGCCAAGCCCTGGCTGGCCCACAGTAAAACGCCAACCCCCACCAGGTGCCAGCACTCTCCAGATCACACTGCCCAGTCCCCAGGGCAAGAGGTAACACACACACTCGGGCGCCCCCCATGCCCCTCCAATCCCCCACATCACACCCCCACCACCACCACCACCACCTGCCCCTGCCCAACCTCTGTGCTACCTACCCGTAACGCTCCTAACACTAACCGCTAGTTAACGACACTCACCCAAGCCCCACACACACACGTGCACTTGTCACGGAGAAATGTTATAACCAATCCAGTCTGCACCAAGGCATTTAGCTGATCATTAAACGATTTTGAACCGTTATATAACACGATGTAATAAAGTAGCAGCAGTCATTGCTATTATAGAAATATCCAGGGCATAGTTTCCCATAAGGACTTTTATAGTGCAGCAGTTGCTGTGATAGGTATAACAATCTTGTGATCTCGTTACCATTGAACCACAGCACCTACAAGATTTTTTAACATTCACAGTGCTAAGATTCAAAATTGCTGAAGGAGTTCTAACATGACATTATGTCCTTCACCACTAAAGGGGGCAGCATCGTCCAAACTAAGGCGTCCGGCATTCCACTCCAGCCGCGGGTCCCTGACGGGGGAGAATGGAGGAGCCACGCCTGCCTCTGCAACCAAGGGACGCCCAGGTGAGCTAAAAACACTATGCTCTGCCTAACATTTATGGTGAAGCAGCCACTGTGACTGACTAGTAAGAATGTGGTCTAGGGGATCTCCCAAATGACAGTTTTGTTGTGATAACAAAAACACAGTCCATATTCACCTAATGCCCACATACCTGTGGTCAGAAAGTAAATTAGGTTTGAGAATGACACCAACCAATTGTAGCATTTGGGATTGGGAGGGTTGTAGGGTTTGGAATTTGGCCACTGACGGTGCTTTCACACCACTAGTTCGATTATATATCCTGGACCAGGCATTACATTTGTTACTATGCAGTACACAGGCTGGGGTGTGGTCCACTTTAACATCAGCAAATGAACCAAAATTGGTCCTCCTGATGTTTCATCAATATTTACCTTAACTACCCATAATGCATTTAGAATAGTTTATTGGTGCAGAATCAAGAGGACCAAGACCACCTCTTTTTGGTCTTGATTAGTGCGCACACGAGTTTGATTGATGCTTTTACACCAAAGAAAACGAACCGAACTATGAGCTTTTGGACCAAACGGACCATTGTGGTGCGTACCAACTGCTGTTGGTGTGAAAGCACCCTGAAACCCATCACACTGACAGGTTAGCTTAACCTTATGGTTCCAAGAACCTTTGTGGGTCTAAAAACCTTATAGGTCCCACTAGTGCAAACTCAATCTGTGTCACTTCTCCTCCATCAGCCATTTATTTCTGATTTTATCTCATTTCTTAACTGAATCTGTGCTCTATCTACTGAATGTGCACAGACAAGTAACCCTTTACTTTTGTAGTTTGCCTACAGAAGTTTTAGAGATGCTCTGTTGAAGTTCAATATTATTTCAGTGTGTTGTTGAACAGAACATCACTTTAAGCAAACCTAATCCATAAAACTAACCTTTAAAATAGATTGCATTTAAACCACTTACAGCAAATTACATTCAGAGGCTCTTTTAATAGTCTACAGGGGCCCATAGAGGCGAAGTGTTAGCCAGAGACACATAATCGAGGTGTTACTCCACTTGCACATTAATGTAGTTCATCGAACTGTTGAAAACGATGAGGATTTTCAGATTAGGCGATCTCCCAAGATGGCCTCGTCAGCATTGGCAGTGACTTGGTCTTGGCTGCCGTCTGGCTGCATAATCACCTCCTGTCTCTGTCTCTCTCTTCCGCTGCTTCTCTCCTCTCCTGTCCTCTCCTATCCTCTCCTCTCCACTCCTCTCCCCTTCTGTCCTCTCTTCTCCTCTCCTTTCCTCTCCGCTCCTCTCCTTTCCTCTCTTCTCCTTTCCTCTCCTTTCCTTTCCTCTCCACTCCTCTCCTTTCCTTTCCTCTTCTCTCCTCTCCTCTCCGCTCCGCTCCGCTCCTGTCCTCTCCTCTCCTCTTTTTCTTTCCTCTCCTCTCCTCTCCGCTTCTCTCCTCTTCTCTCCTCCAGACTCCAAGCGCACCCCGTCGTCGGCGAGTGGCCCAGCCAGCCGGGCGGGGAGCCGGGCAGGAAGTCGCGCCAGCAGCCGCAGGGGCAGCGACGCGTCGGACGCCTCGGAGCTCCTGGAGACGCGGTCCGCCTGCTCCGACACCTCGGACACGCCACGCCGGCCCGGCAGCAGTGGCAAGCCCTCCAAGATCCCCACCATCTCCAAGAAGACACCCAGCTCCAAGACGCCCGCCGCCGGGAAGAAATAGCCTACGAGCGAGCCCACGACTTTTCAAACAGCACCAACCACCCCTTGCAATTGAGGTTATGGGGAGGAGAAAATAAAGAGGGCCCACAGTACATACACTTATACAAATTCACTCACTTGCACGCAGGCTGGCCAGCTACGGTGGCCCAGAGAGTTCAGCTCACACGCAAAGGCTGGGGTCAGACAGACACTCGTGAATTGTTCATCTTAACCGGACCCAGTCTGCCCCCCTCCCTCTCCCCCTTCCTCTCTCTCTACACAAGATGGAGTCGGGAGGGGGCAGGGGGTTTGGGGAGGTTACTGCTGCTCTATAACCTCTCCACCGCTCTGACTAACAGTAGAACCACAGGATGCTGCCTTATTTGTGTTCCTCATCGTCCTTACCTTTGTTTATTTATCCATTCATCCTTACTTACACCTTAAAGACCTTTTTTGCTTTTTTTTCCACAAACAGTTGGGTTACTGATTCCTCAGCACAGGCACTTGGACTATCACTCTATTGCTCGCTCTCTCACACACACAAATACATACACACAGAAATGTACACATACGTGTAGCCATACACTACCCTACAGCACAACTGGTACAGGACACTCTGTGGTATGGAGAAAGACAGCGGGTGATCCTCTGCTCAACCAATTCCTCCATGAACTGTCTGATCCAGAAAGGAAGGGGAGGATCTTGGTGTGTGTGTGTGTGTGTGTGTGTTTGTGTGTGTGTGACCAGCATCCAGGCTCAAAGACCAGCTCCAGGATTACCGAGCCAGACCACAGAGATGGGGGGCGATTACTTCACACCACAGGAACATGGCCGGGTCCACAATATGTGAAGGAGAGTTGCGACTGCGTTCTGTGGAAAACAAGTAAACAAAACAAAAGAAAAACCTCCACTCAAATGGACAGATGCACTTAAGCCAGGGACTTTGTGGGGAATTATGTGCACTTGATGTGCAACACACACACATACACACACACACATGCAGGACACACCAACATACAGTACACAGTGGGTTTTCCAGCACTCTGTAGTAATCAGACTGAAACCATGTGTGTCCCTGCTTTCCCTTCGTGTGTGTGTATCTGTGTGTGTGTGTGTGTGTGTCTGTGTGTATGTGTGTGTTCTTGATCGTGTTTTAAAAACCAAACTCCAGACGCCCAGCAGACTGCACCCTCTGCCTCATACACACAAGATGCACAGTTTGGACATCACTGAGGACTGTGTACTGGACACTGTACACACCAGCCCCATTTAACCTTTGACCCCTCTGGTGTCGTCATGGTAACCTGTGTGCTCACATCGTCGTGTTTTGTTTTGAACTCTGCTTCCTCCTCACAAGTTAAACAAAGGTTTTTAAGGTCATTGCGTCACTTCACAGTATGCAAAAATTAATAAATTGTGAATGTCTCCTTTTTTTCCTCATTAATTTATAATCCTATTGTATTTGTTTTTTTTTTGTTCCTTTTTCTAGTATAAGAAAATGTGTATTTATTTTTCCGTACAGGATCATATTACCTTTGGTGAGTGACTAGTATTAAAAAAAAGAGTTCTGATGATGTTGATGATGATGATGATGATGATGATGATGATGACGAAGTTGATGATGAAGACTTTTTAAAACCCTGGAGACTGCCTCTCCATGAGTAGAGTTTACTTGATCGTGTTTTTTTCATTTTGTAGTTTAACTGACAAAGGAAGTTGACCGATTCCAGTGGTGGCCTTCTTCACCTGTGACTACAAATCCCAGATCCTTTCAAAAGTGGCTTCCTACTCGTGTGTAGGTAACGGCAACATCTTCAGACGTAAACAAGGAGGACCTTGGGAGGAGGAGGAGGGTGGTGATAGGATAGGATAATGTGGGCGGGGTCTCTGTTTAACCCCTCCCCCCACAACCACCCACCCAACCCCCCCTCGGCCACCTTCTCTTGATATAGGCTCTTCAAATTGTCTTTGTCAGTGACAAACATTGCTCCTCCGTTTGTCATACAGAGAATGAAAGCAAACGTATGGCAAACCTGACGAGGGCGAGCAATATGTTAAGGTGGTTTGTATTTATTTATTGTATCCAGGAGGCAAAGATGGAGGAGCCGTCGAAGGGATCGACCTTTCGAATCTGTTACTGTCCATGTAACATGAAATTGAGTGTGGGGTTGGGGTGGGGATGAAATTGTGTAAAAGAAAAAAAAATAAGATTATAAAAAAACTTTTTTTTTGTTCTTTTGTATTAAAATAATGCTTGCAGTAAAATATCAACCGTGTCTATTGTCTATAATTCTTTCACTGTGGAATTGTAGGATGTTGGTCAGTGATTGAGTCATTTTGCTGTCAAAGAAAGTCATGACCGGGTTAAATCAACAAGAATTTGTGTGCGTGTGTGTGAGAGAGAAGGAGAGAGTGTGTGTTTAGTCCAGTGGTGTAGAGAATTGTAAGTACAATACAAGTAAACCTCTTTAAATTGCAAATTAGTATTTGCTCTGCTTTTATAATTATTTATGTTCAAGACATGCATCGTTAAGCCATCTTTTGCAACCGATGCATCTATAGTTTACTCACCTTTATTTCATCGTGTGTGTGTGGGTGCGTGCGTCTTTGTGTAAATTTCATGGATAACAGGAAATAATTAGGACTAGGGTGTAATTACAGTGGCAGTGATAAGGACACGCCCTACTAAGAGCTGTCTGTGCTGGGGCGCATATGGGACAGGAATCACGGCCAAGCTTCTGGAGAGGAACAATAACTACTGGTGCGTGTCTGCACGCCCGGGTGCAGGATTTTGTATATGTTTGGTGTTTCCACAGGACGGATGGGGTTTAGGAAGGGTGGTGTTTCACAGCTTTGCATTTGCGTGTGTGTATGTGCTTGTGTGTGTGTGTATGTGTGTTTTTTTACAGGCCGTACTCTGCAGCTGTGTGTGTGGGTTAACATACAAATATTTAAACCCACTCACATCCTCTCCCACATACATGTCATCACCACAGCCCCAGCACTGCTGACCATCCACACACACGCACGTGCACACACGGTCACAGTCTCTGCCCTTTCTGAAGTCCACTCTGTGTGTAAAATTAATCCTTCATCACCCACAAATTAGCCTGAAACATGGACGCTAAACACTGTGTCCGTGTCCAGTAGCCCTTGCACCCACCTGACTTCTACATTGCTTTCCAGTTGGTTTGGTACACTGGTTTGGCCTCAGTGTCAAGGCCATGTGACAGCATTTCAAAGTGACCACAGAGCTGGGCATGTTTGAAGTCACACACACATTTACCCACACACACACACACACACACTTACTCACCAGAACTTGCTCAGGCAGAAACCCTGCACTATATTTGAGCATGTTCCCGGAGGCTAAGATCCTTCACAGAAAATCCTCGTATCCCATAAACACAAGCCTGCATTCTACACCGTTGATTAAGACTAATGAAGAAATCTACACTGGCAATACTTTTCTCCCGACATCAAAGCCCTTTCCTTTTCCTTTTTTTTTTTCTTTTTTTGATGAAAATTACAGACCTTTATTGCTCTGTGTGATTCACTTAGATAAACACATACCTTCATTTGTTTTTCTGTCAACACATGGGATGGCACTGGAGGTAGATAACATGGTTGAAAGAAAAATGGTTTATGTATAGAGGAGAGAGATGAAAGGAGGATATAAAGAAGAGGGAAAAAAAGAAGGGAGGAGGAGGGAGGGAGGGAGGAGATGAGAGTCATGAAGGGCTGGTGGAGAGAGTGAGGAGGTTTAGCCTTTGGTTTTGGAAACACCCTCATTGAGAGGGCCATCCTGTGATGTGCAAGGCTTCGGTGATTACACACTGCACTGCACATCAGACCAAAGAGGACTTTGAGGGACAGCAGCAGCAGAGAGCTTCTGTTAGGCATGCACTTGTAGGAATATGGACATATTTTGGTAGGCTCACAGTTGTAAGGGAGTATGGATTTCGTTTGGTAGCCTTAAAGTTGAAGGAATATGAACATATTTTGCTGAATGTTGAATGGGTACCTGAAGGACTAAAGGAGACTGTGGTTTCTCTGCTAAAATTCAAATGATCAGTTTTCTCCTTGGAAAATGGAAATGTGTTAAACATTTTGAAGAGATCTTCAGAGGAAGAAGGGGAAACAAACCTGGCTTCATCTTGAAGGAGTATTGAGAGATCTAAAAGCTTTTGAACCTGAGGATTGCTTTGGATGTTTTCCATGCCTTGTGGATATACAGTGTGGTTTTGATCACGTCGAGGCTTGCTTGCCTTCTTGGATCTGGCTGAATTGGCAGGTGTGACATTTGATTTGGGCGCCTCGAAAGAAAAGCTTGCTTGTGCGCCTGACCCGTTTTATTTATTTTGTCCGTGACTCATATATCACGTCCCTGCCGGTGCTCAGCAGACGTCCACCTGCTCTCTCTCTCTCTTTCTCTCTCTGTCTCTCTCTCTCTCTCTCCTCTGCCTCTCATGCTTCTCCAAAATTCACTCTTGCAAGGAACTGAGCCACTAACTTCAGAAAAATCCATATTTACGTTCCTTCTGCTCTGGCTGTTGTGCCTCTCCTAGTCATTTCTTCCTCTGAACCCGTGTTTGAAACAGACTCTCTAAGGAACCAGGCGTTGCAGCTCTTTGGAGACACATGAAAAGTGAGCTACCCAATGAGGGGACCGAGGATTTAAACAAAAAGGGGGAGTAATGAGAGCAGAAAACACAGCTCTGTCTTAATGAAGCACCAGCCACAGAGGAGTATCTTCCAGGACGAATAACAATAACTAAGCATAAAAAACTTCTTATGGTCAGTTAGTGACCTCCTGCTGGCCTGTTAGTGTGATAGCCACGTTTATGCTGGTGTAGAGAAGCCTTCCGGAACATTCCAGGCTACTTTAAAACAGTGAGACTTTTCAGTTGAGAGCAGAAGGGCAAAACTGAGATCCAAGTGCTGTGCTGTGGCTTCTCATATAGCCTTAAAGTGTGACTAAATAGTACAGACATAACCACAACCATGTCAGTGGATCCCTTAGGTCAAGACACTGCAGCAGGCTGTGAGAGGAGCAGCTCCATAAAACAGACACCCCTCTGCTGTCGAAGGGGCCGCAGCAGTGTCAGCAGATTGGGCATGGGCAGGAGATCGTCCCCCATGGTGCTGCTGGTCACCGCATGTGTGCTGCTGCTGTGTGTGTGTGGCGGTGGTGGTGGAGTCGAGGGGGTGGTCCATTCCAGCTTCCGGCGGCTGAGCGGGCGCGAGAAGAAGGAGATGCAGCGGGAGATCCTGTCCGTACTGGGCCTGCCGGGGCGCCCCCGTCCCCACCCTCCGCTGCGGCCACCCTCCTCGGCGCCCCTCTTCATGCTGGACCTGTACCACGCCGTGTCCGAGGCCGAGGAAGGGGTGGGGGGCCGGCTGGCGGCGGACGGCACGGGCCACGTGCACGCTCACACCTACCCCACCATCAGCACGCACATGCCGCCTCTCGGCTCCGTCGTCAGCGAGGCCGACACGGTCATGAGCTTCGTCAACCTGGGTGAGTGGTGGCGGTTGTGGGTAGGGATGGTAATTGATAAGATTTCTACGATTGCGATTCCATTTTTGATTTTGCTTAACGATTTTTGATTCTTTCAAATTCTTTCAATTTTTTAAACGAATTTTGGTTCTTTATTGATTCTCTTATCGATTCTCATTTGGAAAAAAAGGAGAACAAACAGGTCGATTAGCATCAATTTTGTTTAGTTTAAAAGTAACATGACCTTACAAAACCAGCAGTGAGGTGCCATGTTTCCTGATGACTGCACGTCACTACGCACGTTGCATAACTTGCGTAAGATACGTGACGTTAGTCATGCATGGTAGAATCGATAAGCAAATCATGTGCAAAACTGGCGAACGATACCAAGGAATTGAAACCCAGGGAACCGGTTCTCAACAACCGGATTCCCATCCTTAGTTGTGGGTGGAGGTCAAAGTTCATGCATGTCCGATAGATGGCCGATACAGTCATGAGCATGTCAACCTGGGTGAGTGGTGGTTGTTGTGGGTAGAGGTCAAAGTTCATGCATGTTTTAAAATGGCCGACACAAACATGAGTGTATTAACTTGGGTGAGTGACAGCAGGGGTGATTTGTGTGGCATTTGTGTTTAGATGGCTAGCATGGTCATGAGCTTTGCCAGCCTGGGTGAGTGGTGGTAGGGGTGATGTGGGTAAGAGGTCAAAGTTCACCATGTGTTAAGATGGCAGACATGATCATCAGGTTTTTTTTAGCCTGGGTGAGTGGTGGTGGGCGTCGGTAGAGGTCCAAACCACGCATGTGTTTAGATGGCTGTGACAATGGCGTATGCTTAAGGAATGGCATGGCAATATTGCCCATACAACTCTATAATACAGAAGGTGAATTATATGGAGATATAATATATATGAGTCATACCACATACCTCTTTTCACCGTCACCATTCACAGAACCACCTGATTCTAACATACACAAATCTTCAGCCAAGTGGATAAGCAATGCATATGATGCACCAACACATGGCATGACAAGGCTGAGATTTCTTATCTCTACATAACACTTAACTCATAACTCTCCAAAGGCATTTAGTATGTATTTTGCCACTACAAGGCTTCACCATAAGCTATGTTTAAAGCAAGAGTACGTCACAAGCAGGACTGCTCTTATGGAATGGTGTTAGTAAACACCTTCTCTTCAGGAACCAGTAACAAGCACCATTCAAAACCACACAAAGGCTATGGATAACAGAGCCATTTAAATCACTGCAGCAACTTGCAGATGACAACAGAAATGTTATGTTTGGAGGTCCCGCTGTGGAGTTTGGCAAGACAAACTTATGGGCCATCCCCTGTAAAGACCCAGTCATGTAGTTAGTAAGCTGTTCTCAGCTGTAGACCCGAAGACTGAACTGATGATTAGCAAAGACAGATATGCTGATGATGCTTGAGATTTGCTGGGGCGGTATGCAGTGTTGGCCAAGCTCCCCTCCTGTCAGACGTTCCCAGCTTTCCAGAGGAAAATTTTGTGTCTGATTTGTATCTCTTCTGTTGCACAGCAGACAAAATGGTGATTCTCTTTTGAGGCTCATTCAAGTACTACTTTTGTCACAGTTCTTTCTCATACAACATTGAGAATTATTTGAGACATTGTTGAGATCTCATTTGTAGATTAAATGGAGTCTACACTGAATCAACAAAACTCGTTTGCTCCAGAGACATACCTGAGAAGCAGGACACAAAGGCAGTAGTTTTATATTTGTATCACTGTGATCTCATTATTGTCTAGGAGAAACAAGTGAGACATAAAAGAAATCTCATTTTTAAAAATTCTTTCCTCTGGGTTCCACTATCTTTGTAAGGACTCTTTTCCTGCTGTAGTTCAGACAGCTCTGATTCTTATCACTAAATAAGTTTAAACATCCTCTGCTCAATTGTCTCCTTCCTCTCTCTCACAGAGGAAGACCCTGAGAACTCACTGAACTGCAATTATTTATGTTATATACAGTGCATCCCAAAGTGCATTCCCATTGTTTATATGTATAAAACACATTACTCTGTGCTGGACATAATCGCCCGGTGGAAAAAAAACATTAAGTGTGTAGCCTGTGTGTTTTGCATATGCGTGGGAACAAAACACACTATTCAGTATTCAAGTAGGAGACAGTGCATCATCTTGATAAATCTGCAACATCAGATGCTTCTCAACTCTGGAAAATGAAAAAAAAAACAGAAAAACAATGGAACACAGACTAAGGTTTTACATTTGCAAACATACCTAAGTTTTGACAGACTTTTTTGTGGCTCTGACGAAGATGCAGTGTTCCTGAAATGTTTGTTTGTACCAGTAACAGTATGTATGTATCAGTGTGCTTCAGTCTTTTTTTGTGCTTCAGATTTTTTAGGTATTTTTCAGTGCTAGACACAGTTCACAGCCAGTGAAAACATTTGTATAAGTGTATTGTCTAAGTGTCTGTGTGTGGTACATGCATGTTAGCAGTACACCCTACTGCACCACCACCATAACACAGTCTTACATTCTAAAAATGGCTGTGTGTTGCATATGGATTATCATGTAGCTGCAAAAAAAACACACACACACACATGCATACACAGATGAATCAAACAGTTGACAGTGCCAGCTGAACGAGGGCCAGGTCATGTGGACCGCACTGCACTGCACTGCACTCTCCCCGGTGGATGGAGGGGACCACACCAGTGCGGTCCACAGCACCAGCAGCAGCAGTCCAGGCATGGAGATGAGGGGGCTTGAGGAGAGAGAGAGAGCAAGAGAGAGAGAAACAGAGAGAGAGAGAGAAACAGAGAGAGAGAGGGAGAGAGAGCAGCACAGCTGTGTAGAATTACAGGGCTTGTTGCAGCACTCAGCAGATGAAAATACTGCTGGATGTCTCTCTATATATATCTGCGCACCCTGTAATTAGTGGCACAGCGCTGTTGGGCTGCTGGTTTGGCGGGGTGTAATTACAGAACGTTCTGGTCCAGGACGGGGGTGTCAGTCTGCTTCCAGCGTGCTCTGCAAGGTCACGCACACACATACACACACACAGACACACATATACACACTCACTCCTCTTCTCTCCTCTCCTCTCCTCTTGCTCCTCTCCTCTGTTTTGTTGCAATTCTTCTTGTGCTGTGTATCTGTCTGCCTCACTCTCTACCATCCATTCTAGTGCATCCATGTTTCTTCTTTTTTTAGTTTTGGTCTGGTTCCCTTGTTCTGCTTTCGGGATGTGCGCCCTGTCCACTCTCAGGCTGAAACCTGCCTGCATTTCTATCACCACCACCCAATCTTGGCAACAGTTTGTTTCAGTTTCTGTTTCTCTCTGTCTGTCAGACATAAGGACCATTGTAAACATCCGTATGGAATCCCACAAGGATCACTATTTGGGGCCTTGCTCTTTTTCTTAAATATTATTCCATACTATTTCTAATAATAGTCCATTATTAGAAAAGGTACAGATCAGTCTCGGTGGCTAGAGTGAAGTTACAAGGTCTCAAGTAACCATAATTCAGTTTCCTGTCTCTTGCAGTTGAGCTAAGATGCTGGCAAACCTGGAGTAAGATTGTATAGTTTAATTTAGCCTCTGATAACAGGTTATTGGCCAGGCCAACAGAGAGAGGTTGCTATACCTAAAATAATTTGGTCTTAGTCAGAACACATACTGTAGTTACTCAATGAGAGTAAGACAGCAAGGTAAGAGTCAGATCCTGGCAAGATGGTGCACAGAGGATGAATGCAACAGTCACAAAGGAAACAATTTCTCTTCTTCTCTTATTATCATTCTGACTCTTCTGGGTCAACATACATGTATACACCTCTCTTTTCAATCAAATTGTGCTTAAAGACTAAAGATTTAAAAAAGAAGTGCCTATAGTCTCTAGAGCTCTATTGCCCTTAAACTAAACATTTGTAATCTCTTGGAAAAATACTTCAACTAGCACAATTGAACAACTAAACAACTCTGCTCTGTAATTCATGATATGTGTCTTGTCCTCCTTCTCTTCCAGTGGAGCACGAACGGGACCTGCGCCAGCCCCGGCCATATTGGAAGGAGTTTCGTTTCGACCTGACGCCCCTCCCACAGGGGGAGACGGTGACGGCGGCGGAGTTTCGCATCTACAAGACGCTGACCATGGGCCAGAGGGCAAACCTCACGCTGCACATCTCTGTTTATGAGATCCAGCGAGAGAACAAACACAGGTGCTGCAGCCTCACCAAGCACTCAAAACCACAGTTTTAGATTTATGTTTTGTTAAATGTTTAACATCACAAGTGCATTGGCATTACACATTTCTTCATTGCTGTTGAGAACAGGCACAGGTACTGCACTCTCAAAACCACATCTTTATTTTAGGTCTTGTACAAGTTTCAACATTTTGTCACAAGTCCGTTACATAACACGATCTTCATCGCTGTTGCAGGCTTACAACTCACACTTTGCATAATATATGAGTGGCATATTCTAATGTCTGATCCCCACATGAACACAGTAATAGGATGGCCACAGTGGCTCACTGAATCCACCTCCCTCTTTTATCCATAGTTGTTAAAATCCAGCAGTTGTTAAAATGTACCAACAGATGGGAATAGTCTTGCGTTTTATCGCATACACTTCTCAAGCTTTTACTGTACCTCTGGCAGTGATTTCTTTGCCAGATGCTGTGTCGTAAATGGTTGGCAATATGCTATGATGCACCTAATGACCTGTAAAGTAATGCATTGATTTTCAATCTGTTTGAGTGCCTACTGGTGAATTAATGTAATGAAGCATATGGTATCTTTCACTGACTGCATTTGCATAGAGATGTTGCACAAGGTCAAATCATAAAGAAGTTGCATAGTCTGGTGGATGGCAACCTGTTATTCTTTCCTGTATGTCTGGATCAGATTGAGTAGAATTGTAGTTTCAGATCTGCTCTGTGGTGAGATCTGGGATTTCTCTACACTAATTTTCTTATGCTACAAATAATGTCGTATGAATTTCGTATTCTCCTGTATTGGATCTGATTAGCTAGTCACTCATTTGCTTTGGATAAATCTGGTTCAACATTCACACAATTATCTGCTTACCCATCATTGTGCAATAGTGTGTGCCCCCCCCCCCAACACACACACACACACACACACACACTTGCACTGCCATTACAAGGTCAGCTGGGGACACAGGTCCCCTCTAATGACACTTGCATATACATAACTCATTCATGACACATAAATGCTCATAGAAGTAGGGAGCCAAGATCAGCAGCAGTGTATTGATTGCATTATATATAATAGATGTAGTTTAGCTAACACTATTATCCAGAGTGACTTAAAGTGAATTAGGTACCGACACATTACCCCTGGGGCAATGTAGTGTTGGATGCCTTTGCACAAAAGCACCTCAGCCGTGGGTAAGGGTTGGTCATTCACTCTGACACCCACATTTTTCCTGCCCCTAAAAAAGTGGTAAAGAAAAAGGTAGATAAACTATATACACAGTGGTAAAAGAGAGGGTAACCTATGTATATCCTGTGTATATATTAGCGATATTAACGGCAACATTAGCGATCATGAAAAGGCAAGTAAACACTGTTTTCTTATTTGCAAAGGTGAGCAAAAAGGCACGTAGCTGTGTTTACCCTCCATTACATCACTGCATCTCTGTAGTCAGAGTAATTTTCCATTTTTTTTTTTTTTTTTTGGATCATGTTAGGATCTGCTCACATAATTTCTCATACAGCTGTACATACTGTATATTGATGTAAGGGACTGTTTATTTGTGTGGTCGCTTATGCAGACATATGTTTAAGTTTATAGTCACGGCTGTAAGTCCTGTTATAGCAACAGTGATGCTCTGTCCAGAATGTTCACAATATACAGTAGTGCACTATGTACTGTAGTTCAACCTCTCCCTAAAGTCTGGATACATAGGAAATATCACTATTTATAACCATAATTAATGATGGTGTTTAAATTGTCAGAAATGTGGAGATGAATGCATCGGGTTCACGTGAATCTTGCAAAGTGAATCAAACTTTACCTCACTCGCATAGTGACTCTTTGAAGATGTTGTTTTTTTTATATTTTAAATAAAATCTCATTTTTTCTTCGCTGTTATAATTAAAATAAATATGCCTTTTGTCTAATCACCCAGACTGTAGGGCCACCCTGTACAGTAAATGAGTGAGCATTTTGTATTTGCTGAGTTCTCACATACAGTGTTTCTGCTGTTTCAGGGAGCCAGAGCTGGTGCTGCTGGACATGCAGTCAGTGCCAGCGGGGCAGGAGGGCTGGCTGGCATTC
Organism: Coilia nasus; assembly: GCA_027475355.1. Lineage (NCBI taxonomy): Eukaryota > Metazoa > Chordata > Actinopteri > Clupeiformes > Engraulidae > Coilia > Coilia nasus. Next base: position 12,055,710 of record CM050201.1, on the reverse strand, counting down.
GATGTGACCTCGGCCAGCAACCGCTGGCTGCTGAACCCACGCAGCAACCTGGGCATACGGCTCTACGTGGAGACAGAGGAGGGTGAGCCACCACGTGTGTGTGTGTGTGTGTGTGTGTGTGTGTGTGTGTGTGTGTGTGTGTGTGTGTGTGTGTGTGTGTGTGTGTGTGTGTGTGTGTGTGTGTGTGTGTTAGAGAGAGAGAGTGAAAGAGAATGTTGGGGGTCTTGTAATGTCAAAAGAAATACAAAAAGAGCATACAAAAATTACCTACAACATCATTTGCCTAAATTATGCCCATGTCTATAAATTATGGCCATTTCTCACATCATCGAAAAAAGTATAACATAACTTATACAGCATATGCTACCTGTGAATGTGTGAATGGGCAAACCAGATCCAATTAGCCTGTGGTAACCCCTCACCCCTTTGCCTCTTCCCCAGACCGGTCACTGTCGGCAGGATGGGTGGGGCTGGTGGGCCGGCACGGGCCGCGGTCGAAGCAGCCCTTCATGGTCACCTTCTTCAGGGCCAGCCAGGCCCCTTGCCGCCCACCCCGAGCGGTCAGGCAAAGCAACCCGCGCAAGAAGAAACCCAAATACGTCCTCCCGCACCCCAATCGGCCCGGGGTGTATGGTGAGCTCACAAGCAGGGATTGTAGAGTGGGTTCTAGAAAATACCTCTAGGACAGTTCTAGGACAGTGGTTGTCAAACTCGGGCACACAGCAGTTAAAGGTTTGGGAACCACTGGCGTAGGATCATCGTTTGTCTCACTAACAGTCTTCCCCTTTCTGTCGACAGATCAGATTCCTTCAAGTGGCAGACAAGCATGCAAACGACATGAGCTGTATGTGAGCTTCAGTGACCTGGGCTGGAAGGTGAGTTTTCTCAGACATGCCAACACACATCCATTTTAAACATTATGTTTTTGTGATTTGGTCAACACCATCAGTTTCCCTGTACAGTATAGTGGCCACAAACTGCTGTGGGCAAACTCATATATACATATTTTGATATGATTAGTCTAATGTGAGTGATAAACTTTAGTGATTATTCATATCTTCGTGGTTATGAAAAGCAGCCAATGCTATGTGCAGATTTACAACCTGGGTCAATTTCTTGTCTTGTGTTTTTGAGACGTGACTCAACTCAGCCAACCCTGCTCTTTGAGCGAGACTAAACAAAAGCACAATGAGGCATAACTGCCATGCTGATAGTGTGATTGTGGTCCTCCCTCCCTCCCCCAGGACTGGGTTTTGGCTCCGCGGGGCTACTCGGCCTACTACTGCGATGGGGCGTGCGACTACCCCCTGGGCGCCTGCATGAATGCCACCAACCATGCCATGATCCAGCTGGTGGTCAGTTTCCCCATTTTGCTCTGTTACTCTGCCGTCACTGTTTTTCTCTTTCTTTCTCTCTTTCTCTGTCTGCTCTCTCTCTTGCTCTCTCTGTATTTCTCTCTCTCTCTGTCTCTGTGTCTGTCTTACTTTCTGTCTATCTCTCTTTGTCTCTATGCCTGTCTCTCTTTCTCTCTGTCGGTCTGGATAAGTTTATCTGCTCAATGAATAATACTATTAAAACCATTATTATTATTATTAGTAGTAGTAGTAGTAGTAGTAGTAGTAGTAGTAGTAGTAGTAGTAGTAGTAGTAATAGCAGTAGTGGTAATAGTAGTAGTAGTAATAGTAATAGTAGTAGTAGTATGAAGGATGTTATAAAAAGCATGATAACCTTTCCAACATACACATGAATATTGACAAATGTTGTCATATTAATGGACAGGTCCACCTCATGAAGCCAGACGAGGTGCCCAAGGCGTGCTGTGCCCCCACCAAGCTGAGCCCAATATCAGTGCTCTTCTACGACGACAACAACAACGTCATCCTCAAGAAGCACCGCAACATGGTGGTCAAGACATGTGGCTGCCTATAGCACACACACACACACACACACACACACACACACACACACACATACACACACACACACACACACACACACACACACACACACACACACACACACACATACACACACACAAATATGTCTAGCACAAAGCAACATGGTGGTCAAGACATGTGGCTGCCTATAGCACCCTCAGCCCGTGATCTAACACACCCCCAGGACTCTGCCCAATGCACACACACGCACATACACACACACACACACACACACACACACACACACACACACACACACACACACACACACACACACACACACACACAAATATGTCTAGCACAAAGCAACATGGTGGTCAAGACATGTGTGTGCCTAGTGCACCCTCAGCCCGTGCTCTAACACACCCCCAGGACTCTGCCCAATGCACACACACGCACATACACACACACACACACACACACACACACACACACACACACACACACACACACACACACACAAATATGTCTAGCACAAAGCAACATGGTGGTCAAGACACGTGGCTGCCTATAGCACCCTCAGCCCGTGATCTAACACACCCCCAGGACTCTGCCCAATGCACACACACGCACATACACACACACACACACACACACACACACATACACACACACACACACACACACACACACACACACACACACACACACACACACACACACACACACACACACACACACCACATACACACACACACAAATATATCTAGCACAAAGCAACATGGTGGTCAAGACATGTAGCCACATGGGGGTGTGCATGTGTGTGCCTAGTGCACCCTCAGCCCATTGTCTAACACACCCCCAGGACTCTGCCAAATGCGTGCGCACACACACACATACCACACACACACACACACACACACACACACACACACACACACACACACACACACACACACACACACACACACACACACATACCACACACACATACATATATATAGCACAAAGCAACATGGTGGTCAAGACCTGAGACTGCCTGAAGCACCTTCTTGTGCGGCTCCCCAGGATTCTGCCTGTAGCATACACACATATAAACACACACATAAGTCTAGGACAAAGCTACACACTTCTTAAGAGCATTTAGTTTTAAATTATTTCCGCTCAGTGCAGTTTGCAGCCATGTTTAACAGCGTTAATGATCAGAAGTGCCCCATTTGGAATTGTTTTTCTAGTAATAAATCCAGCTATTCTAGAACGTTTTGCACACACACATGGACACAGAACTAGGTCTTCAGGGTCAGCTCGACCCCACTGTCTGACTGTTCACTCATGATTCCTTCCATCATGTCGAATTCAACACACCAACATGCCCATTTGTACTAATATACAGTATTGTCCTATAAAAGAGTAAATGTATGCATATCCCTCCTCAGTGAGGCGAGGTACAGGACGTATCGGTATAGCATTGCTCCCAAAGGGTTTGTTAAACCACAAACATGGCGATGTTTCAACCCACCGGGGCCCTGGGGGTCCAGAGGGTGGTGAAGTTTGTGGTTTAATAAACCTTTTGGGAGCCATAATGGTGTGTGTACATTCATTTCTCGTTCATACTAATATATTATTCTCAGACATCCAGGAGTTTCATATTATTTAACTGACATATTTGTATCTATGTATGTTGTGTACAGAAATCCTCCAAACAAACTGCCCATTAGAAGTATATTTTGACCCCCATTAAAAAACAGTATGAATAGAAAAGCGCTAAAGATCTTCCAATCAGCTAGTGTATCTTTTACTGTTAATGTCATATTACAGTTTGCTTCATACCACATGATGGGCAGAGATGAGGTAGGAAGTAACAGCATATTGTTTAAAACACTGAACCTTAGACTTAATTGGTGTACAAATAATTAGTGGACGTAACGTAATGAGAATGTTTTAAAGTAATTTCACCCACAGGTGGCGCTACAGACATCCTTCTCAGCTGTCTTAGCAATTGCCAAACACAGTGGTTTTCAAACCTGCCATTACAATATTTTATATCAGAAGAGTCTTATCCTGTGATCCAGGTGAATAAAAGAAACTTATTGGTTTGCCTGGCTCCTGCACTGTGGCTACATTCAAGGAACCAATGATTTGATAAAGTGTTTATTTATCTCACCCCTTACCCCTCTTACTCCAAGTATGCCTACTGTACAAGCCTGCCGAAACGTATCAGTAGTGCTTTTGATAAGCGGATCACACCCACATCCAATATCCCTTATGAAGATACCAATATGATTACACTGATTGTTATCACATATCTTTGGTAAATATCTGTACGTCGCTCTGGATAAGAGCATCAGCTAAGTGTAATGTAATGAAACCTAAATCACCACATGTAATAGCCTGGTAAACCAGCCCTTTGTACTTCATTTCATTTTGCACAGAGGGTCTGGCAGTGCTGTATTGAGAAACAATTTCTTCCCAGAGGTGCAGACTCTGCTGAAGTTTTAAAAAAAATGGCTCTGCCTGTACCCAATCGCTTACGTCTGGTTGTGACATATGTAATTAGTCTGCCTGCAATTCAAATGTAGCACACAAAGTCAACGTCATCGCTCACAAACACTCCCTCTGTTCACTGATTGGCTAGGTAAAAATTCTCCCTAAGACAACAGTGTCAATGGAAGCACTTCCAGACCCTCTGTACAAAATGAAATGAAGTATGAGGGGCTGGTTTATCAGGCTACACATGTAGCTCTAATGTGGTGTAATTTACCTCACATCAAAACAAACTAGAGTCTTGCGATATTTGTCTTGCTAAAGATATAGCCACAAATTAAATTAAGGCATGTGTAGTGATGTACAGGCATATCAACATCCAACCTTAGAGATTGTCCTGATATGCCTTTGGGTAGCTCGGAGTTTGTGTTCATAGCACCACCTGGTGGTAAACTGTACAGCACAGGCAAATTGTGTCCACCATGGTAAGAGCACCTACCTGGTCTTCTGCTGACATCATCACCAATATGACAAAACTGGGTAAGACTTTATTTTACAGTGTAAGTGTTACAGCGTATCTGCCTAATTGGATACAGTGGTACAACCTGTGTAACAGTATGTAATATCATAGTCTTGTACTTACATAAAGTATTTTTTGTCACAAAATGAGGTGATACGGTAACACTGATATGGTAAAATAAAGTGTTACCCAATATTGTTATGATTTTACATGATATTATAGTTTACAGATAATGGGTTTTTAATACTTGTCTGTATATTAACAATATGCAGTGGTGCTTCTTCCACATTTTAGTGAAATCTACATTTAGCAGAAACATAATATTGGGAACATGCCTGACAACAACCTCGTCCTACACTTTTGTGTATTGACAAACACTTTCCTGCCTTTGTGTAATTAACAGCCCAAAAGTGTCCAAGAACATTTCAAGGAGAAATTCGGTGTACAATGAAAATTGGCATGTTAAAACATCATACCAAGTTGGTATGTTTGCTGAGGAGCAAAATTGAGTTAGCCTGTTGCATTCAGAACTTAACTATTTTTTACTGTTTGTCCCAGAAAGCTAACAATGGAAGTGGTAGGTGCCCTTAGACAAAGCATGAACATTACGCTATTATTAAACTATTAAAACAGCTCAAAGAAACTCCACACTTCATCGGTAGTACGACAAAGGCCCTAGCATTCAAAACGAGTCACTGAGACAAACGGTAAAAAAAATAGTTAAGCTCTGAATGCAACAGGCTAACTCAATTTTGCTCCTCAGCAAACATACCAACTCAGTATGATGTTTTAACATGCCAATTTTCATTTTACACCGAATTTCTCCTTTAAGGAGCAGTTGACCAAACACTATCAGATGCACACTGCACAAAGTACAAAAACAGCTGCTATTTATCCTCAGAAGTCTTTGTATCATTAAACCTGTGTCTTCCCAAAAAGATTTTATGGATGCAACCCACATCCTCAAACAAGGAACAATGGAAGACTTCACAATTAAATACTAGGACTCAGTGATGTCAATAGAAAATGAGTAATAGACTGTGCCAAACAGACTGCAGAAATAAAACAGCAAACGTGTTGCTAAGTATAGCAGAAACTCACACAATCTGAATAAAGATCAGTAAGTTAAAAGCAAACAGCTTACCTTTTTAGTTTGAGAGTTTAGAAAACTAGTGAAAACTACATGCATGTGCAGCTGTAACAGTGGCTAGGTGGCCTGGCGTGTTCCTCACCAAGGAGCATGGGAGCAGCAGTAAGTATTCCCCACATGACTGCACACATTTGTGCACAGATGGTCCCTGATCGTAGCCTTTGATAGAGTAGACCCACAGTTTTGGCCCATGTTAGCTATCAACGCCCATGGAACTATTCCAAGGTGCTTTAGTACTTAATCAGAGGAACCATGAGAATGGCTCAAAAGCTCAGAACTCATTGACCACACTGTTTTAACCACGGAGTTCTTCAAGACTTAATGCTAGGTCCTCATTTTTTTTCCCCTTGAAACCTATTTTACCGTATTACCATTGGGTAATTCCAATTGTACATATTTTTATGCCATTAATTGACCACTGACATTCTGCCAGTTCACAAAATTGTTAGAACTGAATGGAAAAGAATTTCCTCCAACACAGATTAAATGCAAATCATAAGTGGTTTTGGTTAATCTGGCACAGCTGCAGTTACTCTACGTTCATAACCAGTGTTTCAAAAGTGGCCAAAGTTAAACCATACATTTGATTATGAAAACATTCTGTAAGGTCTCTAAGACTGCTAGTTTTTAATCTCTAAAAATAACAAAAAATGACAGTATTGCTAAAGTGCCTGAATACCCACTCTTTTAAAATAATTCAGAAATCTGTTTAATAACATGGCAGCAAGCTAGTGGGGTTCCAAAGTAACCATATGTACCATCTGCTTTGTATCTTTTGAAATGCCATCATTGTTTTTAGTCTGTGAGTAACACAGAGGGGGAAAGGTACACTTGGTATAACATATCAGTGTACTCAGAAACTGATTTTCTCTGACCCTGTACACACACACATAAACAGAGAGAGAGAGAGAGAGAGAGAGAGAGAGAGAGAGAGAGAGAGAGAGAGAGAGAGAGAGAGAGAGAGAGAGAGAGAGAGAGAGAACTGTAATACTGTGCTCCTCTACTTATGGATAAGTGGCTGACGAGGCTGTTTCACGAGTGGTAATCCCTTGTTGATAATCTGATTTATCTGTTTTGTCTAAGTGTGCAAAAACTTTAGCAAAGGCAATCATTAAATCAGTATAATACAGTTCTTTGCTAAGAAAGGTAACAGAATTCCCTTGTAAAGAGTAGACTAACAATAGCACATAACACCATTAATAAGGTTTCACTATGGGTTTGAGTAGGCTATGTTGCAAAACTCGAAAACATTCATCAGTAAAAGTAAACATTTGCATAGCTTTACTTACACTTCAAACTGATGTGTTCATCAATCAATTCTGTTCGGCTTTTAAAGGTTATAGAGTACATGTACTGTATAATGATTAACACCATTAAAATGTCTGTCCTCTACTCTTTGGGATTCCCTATGCTGTGCATTCCTATTCCAGTCATATTTATCACTGCGGGTCATATCTTGTGTCGACTGCTACACTGTTCCAACATCATCCTACGACAGGACATGCTTTGGTGTTCATGGGCAGTGTCAGAATGGAGCACGCCTTTTAATTATCCTGCCCTGTGTCATGTTGCAGTCTTCTTATGCTTGGCCGGTTTCTTTCATTACCGCCTCTGCATCTGTACAGTGTTTGTTGGGCAGGAATGTTGGGGCTTTGTTCTTAGGAACCTCACTGAGGTCTATTTCCTTAAATGAGCCTTTACATGTGTATTTTTTACGCGGTTTGTTTGATTAAAAACATGTGAGCTGTCCCTTCTGTTGTCTGCCCCACTGTATGAGACGGTCGCGCGCATGAGTGGGTTCTCAGGCGGAGGTTCCCTCTCCCTCCCCATGTTGTCTGGAGACGGAGGGTGGTTGGTCCTCAGACGCTTCTTGTTTTTCCCTGCAAGAAAACTAAACAAGGGATTCGTCTACACTATTGATTAGGATAAGAAAAACAGACCGGTGAGTTAGATCAACGACCTACAGTAGTAATAGAATTTATGATCCCATCTTGGCTGTTTTGGTCGAGGGACCCTGAGTGATGTTGTGTTAATTTCTCCCTCTTTTTCATCGTGCACCATTCTTCTTTCCGTTCCTTCTTCTCTACCTTGTGCTACCCTTGGCATGCTCATTCTCACTCTAAACTGAAGGCGTGGCTGCCCCGGTGTTTTGCGCTGTTCTAGGACGTCGCAGAAACCGTGGCTCTCGAGGACTTTTGAGGAGAAACCCCGACCGGAGGAGACCCATTCGGGCGGTATGGTAAAATCGCAGGGAAGCCGCGAGCTGGGTCCGGTAGCTCGCTGATAAACAGAACCGGAACCTCTTGGACGCGGGGGGATCATCGCAAGCTCTCAGTATCGACGGCCTGAAATTACGGGCTTAAGCGCGCACGACCATGGCTTGGTGCGACGGGAGGTGTACGCTTATTGTGATATGCAGTCTGCAGCTGGTAAGCATATGCCGTACTGTAGCTAAGGCACTCTTGCAAGACTGACATATGCATGGCTCTGTGTGAGATATAGGCTTAGTGATGTGCACTATAAAACCTTAATTGATTAGCCACATTTACTCTTTTATACCATAGTAGCTGAGATGTCACTGTAGTAGACCATGTCATCAATTGTATAATCAGGCCTATTTACACGCCTGCATGTGAGAATGAACAACAGAGTGCTCTTTTCCAGGATTCATCTTCCTTTACACATGCCACTAGGCTCTGGCTGACAGCAGTTTCCATGGAAACAGCTGCACCAATGCAAAGGGCTGTGTACAGTGTGACATTTGTGTCTGCTGTGTAGGTGGCCGCGCTACAGCGGCAGGTCATAGATTTCCTGGGCTACCAATGGGCTCCCATCCTGGCCAACTTCCTCCACATCATGGCCGTCATACTGGGAGTGTTCGGCACCATCCAGTTCCGTTCACGTTACATCATACTGGTGAATGCACACACACACACACACACATTTCAAATTTGTCAAATTTTGTTCAGCAAGTGTCTTTATTTTGTAGTAGCCACATTTACTGACCAAGGCAGGCATTCACTGTTTGTTCTACCTCAAGATACAGTCCAGTTCAGTCCAGACCTTTATTGTCCCCTGGGGGGAATATTTGGTTTGCAGTAGTGTTTAACAACACGTAGAGTAAGAGCATAACAAACAGGACACAAGACAGGAATGAATATTAAAAAATACAGACAGGAGACATATGGTGTGGATGTGGTATTGAGCCCAAACATTTGGCAACACCCCCCTGAGGAAAAGAGTATGTGCTGTGACAGCACAAGGGGGAAATTAGGGGAACTTGATCAAAATAAGACCATGAACTTTATAGAAGAGGCAAGGTGAAAACAAGTACCTTTGCAGGAGTTGATTTCAAGGGCAGCTAAAACTTTTGGGCCCTATAAATGAACACAATTTTGTCGTTTATTTTACTAATAATAATATTCATTAATAATGATATTCAATATTCATAGTGTCCTCTAAGGGCAATCCGTTAATGCTAGAATCCCCTAGGCCCCTAGAATCCCCCTCCCTCTCCAGCACACACACACACACTCACATACACACACACATGAATAGTAGTATTAATAGGGACCTCAAAGGGCCAACTGTCAATGCTGGGCCCATAAACCTACCCCAAACACAATGTTAAATTATGTCTAATGTCCATGTTTTCTTAGAATTGGAGAAAATATTTTGTTGTCTTACCTGCATGTCGACATACATAGCTACTTTGTGATTCTGATCAGCTCACAAGGAAGAAATAGCTGTGATTTTTTTCCGTTGTATGCTTTTAAAAAATGATCTCATTCTCGCTAGCTTTTCTATCACTGCCTGCCCTGCCTCTAACAAAGATCAGGCAGGGAGGATTCATTCAATCAGTGTTCATCTAAGCAGTCACCCCCAGGAGAAATTGATAAGTATTTGGTCGGTGCAATTTGAATCATCTCTTTTTATCCATATTGCTCTGCTTGCAACATCGCCAACAAAATTGCAAAGCAAAACCCATGACAATACCTGAAGCGGTTACTTACAGGATAGGTAAATGGTGTATCCCCCACAGAGTCAACATGATTCCAGCTCCAATTAGGAGGGCATTACAGGCAGCTATGTGTAGAAGAGGACCTCTGAAAAGAGCCATTTTAGTTTAACAGACAACCAAAATGAACAACCCTGGTGTACAAGACAGTGGGCACTGCCATCTAGGGGTAGCAGTTGTTTGGGAAAGCCCAGCCCCTTGCCCCCCATCTCACATGGTGCCAGGGAAACAAGATGCCAGATTATGGACAAAAAAAGCAGCGTTTGATGTGGGTGTAGATTAGAATTAGGATCATGAAGGATTACAATGTTAATAGCCTTGCTGTGAATGTTGTTGCTAAATTAAGATCAACAATAGGACTGGCCCCATGTAATTGTGATTAGTGTGCTTGCAATGAAATGCCCATGTTTAAAGGTGTACTTCCATCGTGTTTTCATTAATTTTGCGGTGGTCTCAAGAATTAATGAATGCCCTGTGAGCCGGTTTTGGTGAAAAAAATGCTTTAGTGCTTCTGTTTCAGGCTGTTCTAGTTCAGTGGAGCAGATGGAGCAGGGAGAATAACAGGTTCTAGGCTATGCTAGTCACAGACTACAATCATTCGAAGCCCATTCGGTCATAGCAAACCAAATAGAAGATCTAAACGTTGTACACAAACACACATACTTACCTATACTTCACTAAGTGAATGTGTGCTGCAACAAAACTTCTCCAGTAATCACAACTGTGGCTCAGCTTTTTCTAATTTACAAACCTACGTCACTTTGTTGGCCTTTTTCTTATTCACTCATTTTCCCGCCTACTTTCCATCACTGACTAATGGAGGCAATCGGGTTAGAAAAATATTTTCACGTGCAGCATGCATATGCAACGGGGTGACCTGTCGTATTTCAAAAGAGCAAGTACTAAACGGTTTCTTGTGGAAGTACTCCTTTAAACACATACTATCTGAAGAGTGCACATGAAGCTGAGTTTCTCCTCTCTCTTTTGGTCTCTTATCTTCCCCTTGCCTTGCCCTGCCCTGTCAGTATGCTGTGTGGCTGGTTATCTGGGTTGGCTGGAACTCCTTCATCATCTGTTTTTACCTGGAAGTGGGACATCTCTCACAGGTGAGTGTACTTTTTTTTGATGTGCTGGCTAAATCGCTGTCTTGTAAGTAAGTTAACATGCCCCAGTGGCAGGTCCTCTTCATTAGTGTCTCTGCCTGCTGCTGCTCTGAATGCCTTTGCTTGGGTCTCCTGGCCATAGAGTGTCATGCTTTTTAACGAGGACCTTGAAATGAATAGCAGTGACAAAGGGGGTGTTGGTGGTCTGGTGCCCAGTGGTCAGGACTGGGAAATGGAACACCAGATGGTTGCGACACGGAGGTAGTATAACTGGAGGTTGGGCGACCAATCAAAGGCAGGTATTGAAAGTGAAGCCAGGGGGCGGGACTTATCCTATGACTTTGCATCCTGAACACCATTGTAACCAAGGTGGCAGGCATGGCGAGAGAAGCCTGGCCCTCTGCACAGATAATATGATATTTTGAGTTGAGTTGTCTAAAATGGCTGCCAGTCACATGAATCTGCTTCAACTGGCCGAGATAACTACCTTCTAACACCCCCTGGGTTAGCAAAGTTGATCCCAAGGTCTACCACTATTGTGCCTCTGAGGAAGGCACTTAGCTGTAAGTTGCTCCAGGTAGACTGCCCCCATAATTATTTTACTTTAAATTGCTCTGAAGAAAAGTGTCTGTTAAATTACATGTAATGTAAAAACAAGGAAAAATTATTTGCCATCACCAGTAATGACATTTATAAGATGCTGACACACCCGTCATACTTGTCTCATCTTCCTGAGAATTAAACAAATAGGCCGCCATATTTTATTGAGACATTATTGAAACGGGCAGCTGTGGTCTAGTGGTTAGTGAGGTCTTGGGATCAGAGAGTCACAGGTTCGAAACCTGCCCTACCCATGGCTGAAATGCTGTTGAGAAAGGCATCTGACCTCACACTGCTCCAGGGACTGTAACAGAAACCCTGTAAAATAACTCTAAGTCGCTCTGGAGTGTCAGCTAAGTGTAATGTAATAATAATGTAATAACTTTTTTACACACTTTGTATGTAGGATAGAGACTTCCTGATGACGTTCAACACCTCCCTGCATCGCTCCTGGTGGATGGAGCATGGCCCAGGGTGCCTGGTCACGCCTGTTCCAGACTCCCCATTGGCTCCTCAGGATCACCATGTGATAACCATCAGTGGCTGCGTCCTAGACTACCAGTACATCGAGGTGGTCAGTGCTTCCCTGCAGGTCTTCCTAGCCGTGAGTACACAATTCTGCTCTTTTTTTGAGTAACTGCACCCTAAAATGTGTGTGTGTTTTTTTTGTTTTGTTGTGAATTAAGTGATGAGGCTGAAATGTGGAGAAAGACACTATTACACACAATGTACACACACACACACACACACACACACACACACACACACACACACACACTGTCTGTGTAGATTCTCCTTCATCCAGGTCATGGTAGTCAAAGGAGCTAAGCTGTAAGCACCTGGACTTCTTCTTGGAGCTTGAAGACGTTTCACCTTTCTTCAGTTCTGAAGAAACCTTTTGGATGAAAGGTGAAATGTCTTCAAGCTCAAAGACGAAGTCCAGCTGCTTACAAGTAAGCTCCTTTGACATTACACACTATTTATAGTTGAAAACAGCTCAAAAAGTTTGCTCACGTAATGAGTGATTTATTCTTGTACTCGTAACCTCTTAGTACAAGTTGTTCTGCTGGCATAACAATCCAGGGAAACAACCTGGGTGTACCGTTTTGGCAAAAACAGGAAGTCTGTCCTCAGAGGTTAATGAACAGCTGCTTTCTGCAAGTATTGTGCAGTGGTTGTCATGGGGCAAAACTGAAAATGTTCTCTCATCACTCACTATACAGTGAAACTATGTTGTAAAATCAGCCAACTGTAACTGGCGCACCGTGTAGACGAGATTAGATTTGGCTTTATTGTCATCGTGCAGAGTATGGAAAGCCAATAAAACGTAGTTAAATTCGGGTACAGCAGGTGCTCACTTTCAACTGTCCTTTGGGGGGCCAAGCAGAGGTGATCCTCTATAAAAGAATACAATTTCTCTCCTCCCCTCAACCATTAATAACAGTAGTAATAGTGTCCTTAAACAGCCACCTGTCAATGCTGGGCCTTTAAAAGGTTTCTTCCCCTGGTGGCAAGCCTGAGGGCAGGCCTGTGTCTGGATTTGAACTGGGGAGCCCCAGGGTATCATGACCCAAAGCTAACCCCTTGTGCCATGGAGAATTCATATATATAGTGCACTGTGTGGTGGATAATGAACATTATGAACCATTTCAAGCCATTCAGTTTGACTGAGCCGTCTAACTCCCTTCTCCTCTTCTCTTCATTCCTCCATGTCACACGCAGCTCTTTGGCTTTGTGTACGCCTGTTACGTGAGCAAAGTTTTCCTGGAGGATGAAGACAATTGTGAGTATCCTTCGACAACTGCCAGCAGATTCAGAGTTGCAGTTACCTTTGCAGTGTGTCATGTTTTTCAGGTAGGGAAACGCTGAGCTTTTTCGCCTTTTTTTCTCTTTCCCCAGTCGATTTCATTGGTGGATTTGACTCGTACGGCTACCGTCCTCCCCAGAAGAATTCACATCTGCAGCTACAGCCTCTGTACACGTGAGAATATAGTCTTTCTTTCATCAGCCAAACTACTAACTACTAGTGTCTAACATGTGTCATACCTGTCAGTCCAGGAGAATTAAATGGTGGCCATGAAAGACATTGTTTTTTTTAGTAAAAAAAAAGTTGGGGTGAGGTTGTATGACATTCAACAGAAACCTGGGAAAATTGGGAAAGTTGGCAAATATGATACTAGTGTGGTCATAGCCAGAGTCACCATACTGCCATATACGCTATAGTGACCATCACCAGAGTTACTGTACACTATACCTACACCATGTAATGCCAAGTTTACCAAGCATGCCAACATCTGTGTTACCGTTGAGCAGCAAAACGCATCTATTACCTGGAAACTAACTGCAACTGCAAATGCTTGCACTGCTGTGTACCCACCTTTAGGCGATCTAGGCAATCATTCTGCCTCCTTTAAGCCACCAATGATGGCCTGGCAGATGACCTGCCATCCTGGGTTAATATGCTATTCTGTCTGTGGAACCATTCACTGTTTAACTAGTGAGAAGAAAAATTCTTCACTGCAACACCACAACATTACCGAAATTCTTTACTAACACATTACAACTTGGTCATGCCATGTTGGCAAAATCAGACTTGAAATAGGGGTTGTGTCTTAAGAGGGTTAAGGGGGTCTAATGTAAATGTTTTAGTCATTAATGATGATTTTAGTGCCGTGCATGGGAGTCCTCTTCCACAGATGTTTCTTCTTCCTCACTTGCCTCTTTGGTCATTATGTCCTCATTCTGTCTGTTCTCTGTTTTGTTTCCCTCTTAACGATGACACGCAAATGTGAGCTGTCCCTTGATGTTCACAAGAATAGTTTGCTACCTCCTCCTTAGACCGTTTACTTTTTTGTGCCTCTAACTGCATCGTTTTAAAGAAAACAGGTATAGTTTGGTCCACCATTACTCTATTCATGAATGAAAAACTATGCCTCGTTGTCATTTATAGTACTGGTGAATACAGTGACCTCACAAACAAAACATGTGTCCCAGAAAGGAAAAACACCCACAGCTCCCCTTTACTCCCCGAGGGAGATACAGCTGAGATGTCAGTACAAGCTGACGTATTTCTCATGAGAGAAACAGTTTTTTAAGTTTTTTTTTTTTTTTTTTTTTTCAAAATTTCCTCCAGGCAAGGCTTAATCCCAGAGGGCAGTGGAGGATATGTGTAGAGTAAAAAACATGACCAGTGCAGGGCACAGAGAAAAAGAGGGCAGAGAAAAATGTTAGAGGAGAGAGAGAGAGAGGGAGGGAGTTTTTTTTATAAATGGTTGTATGTACTCCATGTCACATGTCTACACATAAACACTTGGGTTTCTTATTCCATGTGTCCCTCATATTTTGTATGACTGCTTTGACAGTGCAAATGTCCTATTTTTAATTTGTGAAAGAGAGAGAGGGATAGGGAGACACAAGGAGAGAGACAGACAGACAGACAGGCAGACAGATAGAGAAAGAAAGAAAGCAGGTGATATACACCTGCAAGTGTAGATGACAGTTCTGCAGGTGCATGCGGGGGCACTTGGCACTCTGTTGATGACTCCATTAGAAGTTAGAGGAGCGTTTCAGACCTACAGTATGTGTCTGCACATCCCGCTGTGTGTCTTGCTCAGCAGTCAAACACTCTCGGCTGCACCTATTTAAATCACAGCTGTCAAAGCTGCACGTTATGAAAAAAAATGAGGCAGTTGGACAGATGGCAAGCCAGACACATCAGTAGCTCTAAGAGCAAGGTGGAGAGGAAGAGATTCAGCATTAGCCAGGGGCAGAATGAGAAAGGAGGAGACACATCAGAGTGAGTGGCAGTCACGCTACATGGAGATGTAGCCCTACTATATATGTGTTCGCTAGAGGTTGAATACGGTGTCATGGATTAGCCCCAGGCTATACAGAGGTACCACTGCAGCGGTGAACTATAATGACTGGTTGTGAATGGTCGATGAGGCACTATGAGATGACCAGGTAATGTAACAGATATGTGGACATGTAGAAAGGAGATGTACATGTCGCTGGAGAAAGAGGATGAGGCTATTACCGTGTCCTTCAGCTAGCAAAGAGTCAGTAGCATAGCTCCAGACAATTGTAGAGGTAATAGGACTTGATGTTTCTGTTCCTAATCCTATGTCAGTACTCTTAAAAATGGCAATGGCAGTTTTGGGAATTTTAAGTTTCTGTCCCTATGGTAACTGGTATGGAGTGAACCTTGCCAAAGGCAATTAAGGCTGAAAGATTAGCAATAAAATTAAGAACAGGGAGTGTGTAGCCATTACTCTTTTAAGTTTAATGTCAGTACTCTTAAAAATGGCAATGGCAACGTCATTAGAGTAATTTGTTGGGCACCCCACTTCATAGATGTTTCGTTGATGAGCCCACATTTCCAGAGGGCTCACTTGGTGTGCCAGGTACACCCCCCTTAGCCTCACTATGAATGCAGTCTGAGCCTGCAGTGAAAGTATACTTATCCTGCTTTTTATTGCATTTTAGGTGACGGTTTATCGGCTCCATTTACCGAAAGGAGTTGACAGGACACAACTCTTCAGATCGTTCCTGGCCCCCTGACACCGGGATGAATCAATGAAAATAAACTTTAAAAAGAGTGTAACTTTGTGTGTGTTGTTCATTGATACCTCTGCAAGGATATAGCATAATGTTTTTATGACGATTCAATTTTACCATAATGCTATTGCTAGAGCAATCCCAGCAGGGGCAAAAAAACTTGTTTTGTTTGTTTTCCAGACTCATAATCTTCCCTGCTAGCTCGCTGGTGCACTGTTGAAAAACAGTCAATTATGGTGAGCTATGCTGTAGTGGGAAACTATGATATGCTAAACAAGATAATTGGGGCAAGGAATCCTTTTTTCCCCCAGATACATTTAAATGATAGCTTGATTTGTGTCCTGTGGCGTGATTTATGCCCTCTATTGTAAGTCACTTTGGATAAAAGCATTTGCTAAGTGTAATGTCATGTAATGTAATGTAAAATGACATTTTTTACTGTTCCTGGCATTGAGTATGTCACATTACAGACTAAAGTAAACACAGTAATTACGGTTGGCCTCTTTCTTCCAGAAGAATGGTTTCAGGCCCATTTTTGGGTAGTGCATGCTGGGAACTCCGCACTGTATGACCCTGTTGACTGCAGAGGTAGACATCCATATGGCCTTGCCCACAGAAACCTCACACATGCTTGGTTCTTGTAGCTGGGCTAGCTGGGCTTATTTTCAGGACCTCGGCTTCCCTTTCATGAGAAGCCCAAAGCCTCTGGGACATGGCAGGGCCCTTAATACTGTGTCAAGCGATATTCTCCCAGATCTCCACAGCAAGCTTGGTCTCTGTTTACTTACAGTAATTATTTCTTTAGTAGCTAGAGAAATAAACTCAGAAATGAGTAATATTTAGCCATGGATTTTCCTAACTATATTACACTGACATTTGTAACAAACAAAATACATTTATCAAAAATATTCCATCATGGATAACAATGTAGTTGGCCTGTTTAAATTAAAGAAATTAATAACAAGGTGCATTAATACAGTTTTGTTATTGCACTGTATTACTAATTCTCAGACTATGTATGAGATATGACTGTTAAATGATTTGCTACTAATTAAAAAAGTGACACACATACTCAGACACTGAACAGGCCACAAAAGAATGTCTTTATTCACTGAAAGTCATGTCAAAAGCGGCACATATGAGAAATTTTGAACATAGTCCAGTGTATCAAAGAAAAAGAAGTCACATGTGAGACCAGACACTTCAATTCAAATATAGAACCCCATGTTGGTGACTTTAATTATGTATCTTTATGTCTTTTTGATGGTGAGGTGGTAATATGGTGACGGGGGGAAAAGATATTGATAATGAAAAAATATTGATCAGGCATGCCTGGTTGCACTTACATATATTGGCACCACATTTTCATTCGTCCGCTCAAAGCTTTAAGTTCTAATTACGTTAAGGTCTATAGGGCCTTTGGGACATTTGCTTCTCTGAGGGACCTTGCCTTGAAAGGCAGACATTGAATGTGCTTTAGCCTACTTAATGAATAGTAATGTTGCTTGAGAGACAACTCAAAGAGGGCATCCATGCTCAGCTGCGTCAACATCTGAGGAACAAAGGTACAGTTGGGAAACCATGTACCAATTAAAAATTGATGACTGGAACAAGTTAAGGATTGATTTAAAATGACATTGGTTTAAAAAAAAAAACATCCTACACTAAATAATCTACACAAACTTTGATACAAAAATACCTGACAGGAATTAGGGCAACACAGAAGAGCATGCTATGTATTACTCTTTAAATTAAATCTACATCTACAGATCACTTGGCAGGTTACAGTACTGTAACACGTGACACTGAGGAAAAACCCTTGAATAACATTAATTAAACGCTTGAATAACATTACTTAAATGCTATAGATAACAATAATAATGCTTTAATTAACATAACTGAGGCATCAACTTTAGCAAAAAAAAAATTGTTACTTTATGTTTTACTAATGTTTGGGCTATGCAAACTCATGCATTGAATGTTAGTTATGAGTTCGAGGATGTAAAATATAATGCGCTGGTTATCATTAACAATAAACCTCAGTGTTTATCATCAATTGTACTTTCCTAACACTGAAGTTAATAGATGGCTTGTGTTAATCAATGCACTGATGTTAGTAATATATTTCATGTAGCGTGTTACCACAATAACCAAATGTTTCGATAGCTGGCATGTTCCGTGTAATTTGAGGCAGATATAGTCTTATATAAAGATCTGATTAACCTGTCTATTTGCTATTTCATATTTGGTTAGTATATCCACATCTACATCCTATACAACGTTTCAGCTAGGTTTTAACTATGTTTATCTACTTGATAATCCACTCTACAGCCTTTCAAAGGGTCTGCTAGTCGAGTACAGGTTATCACTTCTCAGGTTTAATGTCCATTAGAGTAACATCATATGTAGATATCTGGCTGCTACATTTCTTGGATGTTTTTTTAATATCTTTTTTTGCTTCTCCATCAAACACTTTTTTTGCATAAAAACCAGGATTACACTTACTACCTCTGGATCCAACAGACATGAACACTGTCAGCATCACCATAAAATACAACTTCGAACAAGAATAAAGAAAATACTTCTGGCAATTAGGTTTCATTATAGTCAGCTTTATCTAGTATTTACAGTATTTAACATTTCTGGAGCAGTTTTCTCCTTCACAGTTAAACATTTTTGCCAAAGTAAAAAAAAACTCTGAGCAGTGCCGTCAGAGTTTGCAAGCACTTGTGTACAGTACTACTACTCTATTCATTTGATGAACATAGTTACTTCATGAGGAAAATTCACACAACATCAGTGCGGCCAATCACCACGCACAGGGGCTGCACTTTATTTGACTGTCCCTGTTACATCAAATAGTTACAGTGTAACAAAGTGTGTAACAATATGTGACATTATGTACTTACACTGTACCATAGGATTAGAGTAAGTGTTAGGTATGTACAGTGTAAGTGTACAGTGCTCACACTGTACCATAGGGTTAGGGTTACAGTTAGTGTTAGGTATGAACAGTGTAAGTACATGATATTACATGTTGTTACATGTAGATACACTATAGGAACCATAAAATAAAGCGTTACCCACACAGGTTGACTCAGGTTGAAATCAGATTTTTTTTATACATTTACAGAGCCACAACACTGAGTGTACATGTACATGCACTATACTCATCTGCACTGTAAGAAATGCTGCTTTAAATCAACTTTAAAAACCTTAAAGCAAGTGACTGCATGGATCTTTTCACATTTGTTTAACCTAACAATGCCATGTATATTTATGATGTGTATGGCATTGTTACACTAGACCAACGTAAAAAGACCCATGCAGGATGTTTAGTTCATTTTTAAAAGTTGATTCTGTATAGCGCTGTTTACAGTG
This sequence comes from Coilia nasus, assembly GCA_027475355.1. NCBI lineage: Eukaryota > Metazoa > Chordata > Actinopteri > Clupeiformes > Engraulidae > Coilia > Coilia nasus. The sequence continues at coordinate 12,036,020 of CM050201.1, read as the reverse complement.
TGTTTCCTTTCAACTAACTCACATTGTTATTCTCAGCAACATCTGCAGGCCATTGGAGCCACACCACACTGAGACACAACTGGAAAAAATAAAATAACCGTCCTTCCTGTCAGATCCTCACTGCAGTAGTGCATTGTTGTACACAAATACTTTTTTTTACAGTTCAAGAGTAAATAAACTGTTCCACATTTTCCTCATTAACATGGAATGGTAACATCTAACGTAGCATCACAACTTCACAGTGGTTTGTAGCATTTGCCCTTAAGGAGTTCACGTAAGATTACTTTTTTCATTGGCTCTACCCACTGTTGAAGGCTTTTCCAACCGTGTTTACTGTATAAAAATGCATATCAGATACATCACTGTAAATGAGTATCATAAATACAATGTACAATGTAGTACTCTAATATAAATATATTCCTTTTAAGTTCACCCTTTCGTGAAGTATAAGTAATACTGCAGATTGCACGTTTCCTGTGAGACAGCCACTAAGATATCGACCCACAGCAGAGGCAAAGACTAATGTTGCGGTTACAAAAGGAAAACTTACCACCAGAGGTCACAGACAGAAAAGGAACAGATTGTCGTGCAATGGACCAGTCTTGATGCATGATGGGACTTTGTGCTGCACAACACTATAAGCTGCTTGCCACATTGTTCAATGTGGTTTTTTCTGCTACTACGACCTGAAAAAAATCGTACTTCGACAGTATTACAGTACATACAGTAAAAACTCATCTTCTGATGTGAGAGAGGTTTGTTGAATACAAAGCTACATTAATCTACCTGCTGCCTCCATTTTGGAATCTCCTTCAGGATATGAAGAAAAGAAACACCTCTATTGGAATGGTGAGTAAGTCATTCATTCTATAACTTTTTTTGTAAATAATCTGTTTCTGGTTACATTTTCTCATTACTACATTAGAGTTAAATGGACTGTAACACACTCTTATTAACTAACACTACGTATAGCCACTGGTGTTACACTTTTAAACACAGATTCTCATTTTCTTCATCTATTCTGTAAATTACATGCATTAAATTAATTATGTAACTGTCTAGTTTTACAACAAATCCCAATGTTTTTGCTCTTTTTTTCAAACAAAATGGCAGAATGACAACTGACAGCAACTGACAGCTGCCAACAAAACAATGACCTACCATCAGCAAGGCTAAACACGACAAAGTCAGAAAAGATAATATAGATATTATACGATAAAAATCACACTCATAAAAACATTTAAAAAGAGAACAGTAAATGTTACGGACGGGGGTTCATGGCTGTGTCGGATACATTTGAATGCAGTAATCACCAATTTACCGATAGCTTTGTAACAAGGGGCACGAGCAGAGCTTGTACGCTTGCATCCATGATTACGATTTTTTTTTTTGTTTGTTTTTTTTTTGGGGAGGGGAGGTATTTTCTCAAACACCACACTGCTAAGGCAAGATAGGGCACTGAGCCCTGGGGGCGTCACACACAATTTGATCTGGAGAATATCAGCAGCGTCAAAAGACTGATTTTTTTTTTTTTTTTTTTTGGAGCACACATTCAAAAAGGCACACCGTTTTGTCCCCTGAAACCACCCTTCTCTTTTTCAAAGCGGGATTTCTAAAACTTTATCGAAGGGATTGCAGGACAATGAAAAGATGTGGTCACAAGCCACAAGATACCAATGTCATATTGTGTTAGGTCGGTCAAATGCAAACTGCAAGAATTGAAACAAATGATTGTGAGTGACTATGGTATCCATGCAATGGACAGAATGTAAGTCTAAATAACTGCATCAACGATGCACATTCAGAGATGCACTTGACAACACTGAACTGACTGACTAAATTGAGTAACGCAGATGAGAGAAGATAAGAAAATACTCAAAAAGCTACTGTCTGCATAATGCAGAATCTCTAGGTCATACCTACATGACAGGATCTAGAGTATCACTGTACACACATGTATGCACTGCATGCACACAGACACTCCTTGTGCATATGCATACATACGTGCATCTCTGTGTACTGTATGTATATTGTATATATACAACGTACATTGTATACATACAGTGTTTGTATGAAACACGATTGTATGTATGTATGTAAATGGTTTTAGATAGGCTAGGATAGATTTGCCTGGCAGTGCGAGTTTGATCTCTTCTGTGGTTGTTTTGTTTTGTGTTTTGTGTTTTTTTTGTGCTGTGGAGTTCATTTCTGGTTGCTCATTATCACAGGCTTCCTGTTGATGTAAGTGGCCCAGTACGCCAGGTTGAAAACAAAGAAGAGCACGGGGAATATTATTCTGGAGATCTTGTCGACTTTGCTGACCCGGTTGTACGACTTGATGCCTCCCTCTGGCACATACTCGCCATCCATCTTGGGCAGCCGTAGAGGCGCTGGAGTGGGGCCGGGGGGCGTCTGCACTGCGCTCTTGGTAATGGTGGTCAACCCCGGGTCCTTGGCCACGTTCATGGTGTTCATGGTGTTCATGGTGTAGGTGGTGCCCACGATGTTGAACGTGTTGTTGGTCTTCTTGGCGAGAGAGGCCGACTCTCTTCTCTGCAGATAAAAGAAGCCATAGACAGCAACATGTATCAGTGAAATGTCTAAGAGGGTCATTATCCAGATCACATCCACAGGGGGAATATCTGGAGAGAGAAGGAAAAAAAAACACATGTCCGATGGCCTGGAAAAAGCTAAAAATGCCCTGAAAATACAGGTAGCCCCGCACGACCCAGCTGAGAAGGAGCACGGTGCCGTCTCGAGCTGCTCGGTCTTAAAATATCTAATTATGTTTTTATGTCTGAGCCATAACGTCAAACATCCTGTTGTTCCCCTTTTTACTTTGACAAATCAAGCAAACACAACAACTTTGCATCAGGGGTAAAGTGGTGAAGCAATGTGTTTACTTGAGTCAGCCCAAAGAAAAGGTGTTATAGTGCTTTAAATGTGTTTTTTTGTTTTGCAAACAGACCCAAATTTTTACTATGCCAACCTCTGTTTGTTCCTCTGTTTGATTTGTTATTTTTTATGAAACCTACAAACAGCCCCTGCTTGCAGACTCATATTGGTGTCACACTGGAAGAAGATGTACAGTATGACACGTCAGTGTTTTACAGTTTTTCCTGATACATTACGTTCAGATGTATACTTCTAACAAAGACATCTGGACTGTGGCCCTTCAAAAAAATGTTAAACCATACTTTCAATAGCTACCCCTGGCTGTGAGCTAGCAGGTTTCTAGCCAGTCAGTATAATTTACAGCATAAATGACAATATACTTTAGGTAACACTTCATTTTAACAACTTCATGTGACATTGTGAACTTACATTCTATACCTAAGCTAACACTAAGCCTTATCCCTTACCCTTAAACGCTTTACTACAGGGTAGAAACATAATGTTACAGTACTGTACATATTGTTATATACTGTATTACGCTGTACTTTACAAAGTGGCCACACAGTAACAGTAATGTTAAATACAGTGTAACCATGCTTTCTTTTCTAACATGCTCTTGGCATGCAAGCAAAAAACCCACACGATCCACTTTCCTGACAAAACCTAATACAAAACAGAAAAACTAAAAAGCCCACTTAAAAAATGACAAAACCAAAAAGAGTGTTTATGGTAAAGCATATTCAATAACTGTGAAGTAAGTACACTCAAGAAGGTCCAAGATGACATTTGACTTGATAAACTATGCCAACAGATGGCTGTGGCTGACACAGGTGAGAGTGTGTGTGTGCATGTGTCCAGAACTATTTCCGAAGCTCTGCAGATGTTCCCTGTACCAACCAACTCCCGAAAATAGTCTCTGATTGATGTGAAACTCAGTTCCATAGGTACAACAGATGAGCATCTCTTTAGACCAGACACAGCAACCCCAATCCTGCAATGGCCCGCAGACACAAAGTACAGTCTGCCCCGCAGGAAAAATTACGTTGACAGATGGGCAGAGGGCTACTCAGACGCTCCAGAGCAAGGTGAGCCCAATAAAGTAAAGGACGGAGAAAAACGAGTCTGGTATTAGGTGGTGACGGGTGGTGGTGAAGCGACCACAGATATATGCTGTGTCATGCTGTGTCATGGTGGGCTCTCCTTGTGGATTATTTACTACTGTTTGGAAAAGAACAAATGCTTCTGGGGGGAAAAAAACAAGGTGAAATGGTGACACGTTCATTTGCCATTTTCACGGTTCATTTCATAACCACACTTTGTGTCTGTAATAGGTCAACTGTAGCCCTGCGGTGGATGCAGTCCAAGGCGATTCCAGCTGGCCAATGTCCCCAGCAGCAGCCAGCCATCACGCACACATGCAAGCGCCTGTGACATGTTCAACCCTGTGTGCTAAAATCAGCACGTTTGGCAGGGCACAAGGCCATCTCTCTGGTGTCCATCCATTTCAAAGCCAGAGGTTGTTACTGCTGGAACCGTCCTTGCTTATTATTTCTTGGTCTAAACATGGAGGCTTGCCTTCACCAATAGTATTTGGGAAACCCATTAAATTGAGTAGATTTGTTAGAACAGTCTATGCCTATCACTATCTAGCTTAAATATACATTTTTAGTTCTATTTTTCCTTAGGGTTGATAAAAAAGTATTGTACAATAATTTCAAGTAAGGTTTGAACTGGCATTGCCAATTAACTCTAAATTCTTATTAGCTGCAGTGCATTTATAATCAGTTACCCAAGAGTAACCGACATTGATTGCCTGATATATGCTAAAAACGATTCTCTACGCTTTGTACTGGATAATGATGCAAGATAATGGCAGCTTGTGTAGGTCAAGAGGTTCCCCAGTAATCAGTGAAGTCTTTCAAATTCACAGGGCCAAGCTGAGCGACAGACGCCAGGTAGGAAGACTGTATGTCACTCAAACTCAGTGACAGGACCCCTCTTCTCCATCAACGCCTCTCGTCGGCACACTGGCTGGCGTTGACAGTCGGGGTGGGGGGTTTGCAGGCAGCACTGATGAAGGAGATAATAGCTGATGGAGCGGAAAGGGCCTGTGTGATCCGGTTACAGTGCGTGACACTGAGGTCCCGCTGTCTCCTCGGTCTGAAGGAGGGCTCAGGTAGTTCGACATCTCTCATTAGTGGCGCTCTGCCCCACTTTTATGCCATTATGGAGTACCTTCGATGCTGCGCACCCGTCGCGGCCCCTTGACACGATTACCGTCTATTAATAATCCACAAGTTCTACCGTAGATATATCTGCACGCCTTAAAAGCTTACCTATTGGACCTGTCATCATCTCTTTTTTTTTGTTCAGAAATAATAGCTATTTCTAAAAAAAAAAGTGAAGATGTCTACATGCTGAAAGACTGGCTGATTCGCATGATTTGTGAACAGAATTTGTTCCTCCTCCCTTCTAATCTTTTCAGGGAGAGTCAGGGAACGTTTTGACAAAGCAAGGGCCTATTGTAAGAAATGTACAATCACCTGACATTCTATGGCCGAATCCGACATTTTAAATTGTTCCCCGTATAGTGCACTAGGGGACGAAACAATGTGACTATAACCCTACGCAGTGCACTAGTGAATGGGTGAACATTTTGGATTTGGCGTATCTCTCTCAACATTAGGTGGAAATTAGGGTAGAATGCTGAAGACTGAATAATAAGACAGTGTGGACAAAAATAAAGCTTTCCTTTATGTGTGGCTACACTCTCACAATCTACAATGTGATTTTTTTGCAAGTTATAAGTAATGGTAAATAATAATAGTAAATAATGACAATTAAAATATATATTTTTAGTCTTCATACACTAGAGTATATATAAAATGACACAGTCTAAAATCTAAGGTCTAAAATCTTTGAGATTTTGACACAAAATTCTAGTTCTGTAAAAAATATGCTGATATATTGCATGTTTCTGGGAATAGAGTGACTTAATAATCCTTGATATTTTGGTCGATACAGATATTTCTTGAGAACAGGCCTAGAAGAATCATGCAGATCCCAGCTTTCGAAAGGTCTGTGGTATTTAATGTTTAAAAATATTAACAAGTTTCCTGTTTTGTATTGGAATTATGTTAAAAAGTTAAAACCTTACAGTTAAAAAATTACACATGCTTACTTTCATCTCTTGGGCTTCCTTCTTCCCATCCCATGCCCAGCTGCGCTTGGTGAAGTAGTTCACAGTGGCAAACTCGATGAGTGCGGAGAAGACAAACGCGTAACAGACAGCCATAAACCAGTCCATGGCAGTGGCGTACGCTACTTTGGGCAGTGAGTTTCTGGCACTGATACTTAGCGTGGTCATGGTCAAGACGGTGGTTACACCTGGACAAGAAGTTTGGAGAAAAAACATTTGAATGTCAGAAAAATATGAAAGACTGTAAAATGTTTGGACATCAGATAAATCTAAAAGTTGCTAGTGTCACTGCACTAAAAAAGTGCTATTTAGAGCCAACTTTTAAAACATAGGAAACGTTCTGCATATTGTGGCAGCTGTGGCCTAGTGGTTAGGGAGTTGGTCTTGCAATCGGAAGGTTGCAGGTTCGAATCCCACCCTACCCATGGTTGAGATGCCCTTGAGCAAGGCATCTAACCCCACACTGCTCCAGGGACTGTAACTGAGACCCTGTAAATATCTGTAAGTCGCTCTGGATAAGAGCGTCAGCTAAGTGTAATGTAATTGTATTTAAGTTGGTTCTAAACAGGCCGTTTTTACAGTGTAGTTCAAACAAGAATATTACCAGCAAGAAGGCAGACATATGGGCACAGTCAAACACTATAAAAAATCAACTTAAGAATGAGTAAAAAAAAAAAACTAAAAATGCCTGGCTATTATAGATCAATTATCATGGGGCAAAATGTTATAACCACTGCGATAATTGCCAATTCATCACAAATGGCCCATTACTTGGACCATTTTCATGAGCTGCTTTTGTTCCCAGGTTTTTCATTCCTAAAGGTTACATACTGTAGTTCACTGCTTAATTATATTCATTTCCTGTCAAGAAAAGCCCACAAAACAATCTTTCACCCTGCAATCTGTCAGTCACCAGAGGTTTGTGTATATATGTGTGTAAGGTAGGGCTTGTGGTTTATATATGTACAGTACTGTGCAAACGTTATAGGCAGGTGTGAAAAAATGCTATAAAGTAGGATTGCCTTCAAAAATGGAGGTGTTAATCATTTATTTTCATCAATCAACAAAATACGTTTGCCTTCAAAAGAACACCAATTCTTCTATGAATACTTGCATACAGTTTTTGAAGGAACTTGGCTGGTAGGTTGCTTCAAACATCTTGAAGAACTAACCACACATCTTCTCACATATACAACCAATTTGGTATAATTGGTTGATCATACACCTGACTATAATCCTACCAAATCCCTGCCTTTGTGTGTACCCCTTTGTGTGAATTGATGCTGTTTTGAAGGCACCTGACTAAAACATTTGCACATTTGTCTGTGTGAATGACTGAGAACTCACCAAAAACAGTTCGTGCTGGAACAGACTCCCGGTTAAGCCAGAAGGAGACTTGAGAGAGGATGACGGTCATGATGCATGGCAGGTACGTCTGGATCACAAAGTAGCCTATTTTTCTCTTCAAGTGGAAATGCGCTGTCATGACAACATACTCTCCTGTAAGAGAACAGGTAGAAGGAGAACACTCTCAAGCTCATCACGTTTAAGTGAAAATGGGAACAGGCGAAACCTAAAATACAAAACACAATATCAAAGGCCCTAATCTGTCAGGAAATCTAGAAAGACAGCAACTGAACCAGCCTGAAAAGCCTCATGAATAAGGTATTCAAAAAACAACACAATGCCAGCACGCTCCATCCCAACAGGCCTAAGGAGCACTTTGTGAAGAACCTGTGTCTATATTTCCTTGTTTATTGAGACACAGACAGACAGACAGACAGACAGACAGACAGATAGACAGATGGACAGACAGAGAGAGACACGTGTATACATACTGGACATACATACATACATACATACATACATACATACATACATACATACATACACACATACATACATACATGTACATACATACATACATACATACATACACTGACTAATTAATTGACTCATTTTCTATTGATTGACTGATTGATTGCCTACCTGTGCTGGAGCTGATAATGTCATCCCCAATGACATGTCCCAGCAGGTCGTACTGGTTGAGCCTTGAGCCATCAGCAGCCACGGATACCGACCTGATGTCGCGGTTCCAGATATAGGTCACCTCGTCATTGGTGTAGGCATCTAAAAGCACGGAGACAAGACTGTGTGAACCTGATGTCTTCCTCTGAACAACTCTCTCCGAATTAACCACATGCATGTGTGTAATACTGTATTGCAAAACAATGAATTCTACACACTGAATGTTTGTAAATGTAATTTAAATACATAAGTAAGCAATACATCAAAGATGTAATATGTGTGATTGTGGCCAAACCTCTACTGCAATCAAATTCAAAATACTGTAAAGACATGAATATAATTATAGTTTGGGTACGGTAAATTAAAATGCAAATACTTTTACTATACTAATGTTGTCAATGTCAATGCTGGGCCTTTAGAATCCTCCTAACTTTTCCTTCCTGGTGGTGCCCCTGACTATTTAACTCCATCAAAAGCCCAGAGGAGAAATAAATCTGTAATAAATATGTAAAGCACACAGCAAATCCCGCCCCCCACCTCCCCCCCAAAACAAAACTCCAAAAACTCACAGCTCCCAAATTTTAGAGGGCAGGCGTGGGCATCCATAGGGAAGTCCTCCAGGTGCATGGGGCACTCTGCATGGATAGTTAATCTACAAGGAAAAACAAACAGATTTCCATACAGTATGTTTAAAGGTGCTGTATGTAGGATGGTGGCCAAAGCTGGTACTGTAATCACATTCAAAACACCGTAAAGCAGCGTTTCCCTTGCAGAGACAACCCACAAAACTAAAACACAAACAGAATTTTGTGTGCTGTAAATTATGTTTTTAAAATGTGAATATTCTGGCTGTACTACTGTTTTTTTTAGTGAAATCAGTATTTCAATTTATCATGTTTCCCTCATCTCCAGTGACATATCAAGACCATTTTAAGATCATTTTGCTGTACGAATTTAAAACACCATGTGATGTTCTATCCCAAATAGCTAGGTTTGAGTCCATCCATCAGCAACTGTGTGAAAATGACAAACGGGACTGGCTCACCTCATGGTGTACAGCAAGGTGCCATTGTCCACCAGCCGTAGCAGTTTATTAGGCGTAGTCATATTGTGTGCCACCGACTTTTTGCCGTTGTGGAAAAATGTGTCTGGAGTCCATATTTTACTGGCTAACAGGTTGTTCAGTGGCAGGACCTGCATGGGTCCATCAAATTTTAATCTGTCATCCCTCCAGCTCTGGCGGAAAAAAACATCAATGGTGTACTCCTGGAGAAAAAAAAACGCAGATGGAGAAGGAAAGGGAAGGGAAGAGGAGAAGGGGAGGGGAGGGAAGGGAAGGGGAGGAAAAAAAAAGTCAAGCTTGGCTGAAGAAACACCGACGGCAAGAACACCGTCTGATGCAGAAAGCGGCACTCTGCCAGCCCACAAGCCATACTTGGCCTGAGAAGCTGTTTTCAATGGTAAGTGGAAACCCCAGGCTGAATGGGGATGTTGTTTCTGTCATCTTGACCTGAAAATTAATAGCCTACAAATACAACTCGTATCCTTCATCTATAAACCACTGACATTCACTTTAATGTTTTGCTGTGCAAAGGAACTGATAGTCGGTTGTCTACTTTAACTGTGCACTCCTAATAGTAGTAACTACACAACTGTCTCTGCTGTACAGCACAATTCTTTAACTTATTTATTTAATTCTTGTGCTGTGTAATGCATCCTTTCTATTGCATCCTAGACAGTCTACTAGTGTGTCTTCTATAGTCTAGACTACTACGACACCTTTTCAATGAGAACACTCCTTAGTTCATTTTTAAATATACAACAAGGATACAAGGATACAAGGAGTTTTATTTGTCACATGCATAGACATACTGGGTAGTAAGACATGCAGTGAAACTGTTGATTGTGAGTCTAGACTGTGCATGGGGAGTGGGGAGTAAAGTGCGTAGAATGCATTTGCGGGGGATGACTACCATAAGAAGGGCAGAGGTAGAAAAAAGGTGAAGGGGGGTGGGATAAAGTGCATAAAGTGCAGTTATGGTTGGGAGGAAGGACTGGCTGTGGTGGCAGATGACGGGCTGTGGGTTGGGGGTTGCACTGCGTGTGCAGCTGACAGCGCTGAGGTGGGGTTGGACAAACGTGTGGGGGGCAGTGAGGGTGACGCAAGCTCCGTGTGTGGTGGGTGGGGGCTTGAGCTGCGAGGGCTGTCCTGTGTGTATGTGTGTGTGGCTGTGTCTTGTGTACTGTGTGTGTGGGGAGGTGGAGGGAGGTGGCAGGAGGTGGGCAGCAAGGCTATATGCTGTGTGCAGTGTGTGATGGGGGGGGCAGTAAGGATAGCGCAAGCACCGTTGGGGGGGGGCAAGGGCTGTGTGCGTGTGTGTGTGGGGGGGGGGGGGGGGGCTGTGTGTGAGGGGGGGCATGAGTTGGGGGCGTAAGGGCTGTATTCTGCATGCTTAGTGTGTGTGTATACAATCCCTGCATACGGCTGTCTCTGCTGCAGTGAGCCTTTAGTACAGAGCCTGCTGTCCAAACGCTGGCAGCACAGGGCTGGGCCACGAGTGGAGGAGGAGGAGTAGCACTGACAGCTGTCCCTCAGATAAGCCATGATGACTACAGTGCTGTCAGTGTGTGTGTGTGTGTGTGTGTGTGTGTGTGTGTGTGTGTGTGTGTGTGTGTGTGTGTGACTACAGTTCTCTCAGTGTGTGTCTGTGTGTGTGTGTGTGTGTGTGTGTGTGTGTGGGTAACTAATAACTACAGTTCTCTCGGTGTGTGTGTGTGTGTGTGTGTGTGTGTGTGTGTGTACATGTGTGTGTGACTACAGTTCTCTTGGTGTGTGTGTTTGTGGGTGTGTGTGTGTGTGTGTACATGTGTGTGTGACTACAGTTCTCTTGGTGTGTGTGTATGTGTATATGTGTACATGTGTGTGTGACTACAGTTCTTTTGGTGTGTGTGTGTGTGCGTGTGTGTGTGTGCGTGTGTGTGTGTGTGTGACTACAGTTCTGTCAGCGTTAGCGTGTGTGACTACACCTGTCGGTGTGTGTGTGTGTATGTATGTGTGTGTGTGTGTGTGTGTGTGTGTGTGTGTGTGTACATGTGTGTGTGACTACAGTTCTCTTGGTGTGTGTGTTTGTGGGTGTGTGTACATGTGTGTGTGATTACAGTTCTCTTGGTGTGTGTGTGTATGTGTATATGTGTACATGTGTGTGTGACTACAGTTCTTTTGGTGTGTGTGTGTGCGTGTGTGTGCGTGTGTGTGTGGGTAACTAGTAACTACAGTTCTCTTGGTGTGTGTGTGTGTGTGTGTGTGTGTGTGTGTGTGCGTGTGTGTGTGTGTGACTACAGTTCTGTCAGTGTGTGTGACTACACCTGTCAGTGTGTGTGTGTGTGTGTGTGTGTGTGTGTGTGTGTGTGTGTGTGTGTGTGTGTGTGTGTGACTACAGGCTCTCAGGGTTTGTGTATGCACTAATTAGTGGCGCATCAGGCAAATACAGTAGTTGGTATCTGTGGTTTTATTTGTAATTAAGTATGTCCAGTGAAAAAGTGGGACAAAATCTTCAATTTGCATGAAGACTAAAGATTAACATTGTTGTACAGTGCAACATAAAGCAAAATGTGTGTGTGTATGTGTGTGTGTGTGTGTGTGTGTGTGTGTGTGTGTGTGTGTGTGTGTGTGTGTGTGTGTGTGTGTGTGTGTGTGTGTGTGTGTGTGTGTGTGTGTGTGTGTGTGTGTGTGTGTGTGTGTGTGTGTGACTACAGCTGTCAGGGTGTGTGTATGTGTGGCTACAGCTTTTAGGTTCTGTATGTGTGTGACAGTGATGCGCTGGTACGTTTAGAAACAAAGCGCGGTCGGCAGATATGCTAAACCAACATTACCGCAACTCAAGCCACAAATACAGCTGAACACAAAATATTACCGGACCCGCTGCCTGACCCAGATTTTTTTTTTTTAAATGTTTTGTTTTGTTTTCAATTCCCCCATCTTCCCAGTTTTTCCCTTACCACCTCTTTCTCTGTCGTGCCATGCACACATGTATGTTTAGAAAGCTCACGCTACATCTTGATACCTGTCATTTAAACAGTGACTGATCTTTGAAGATATATGCTAGCCTTTTGCATTTTATTGGCTATAAACATATGTGTCAACCGAACCCGACCCGAATATGATTAAATATATTTCTGTTTGACCCATGACCACTTATTTCGGATCAGCTCATGCATAACTAGCGTGTGACTACAGCTCTCTGTGTACATGTGTGTGTGTGTGTGTGTGTGTGTGTGTGTGTGTGTGTGTGTGTGTGTGTGTGTGTGTGTGTGTGTGTATGTGTGTGTGCGTGCGTGTATATATGTGTGTGTGTGTGTGTATGACTACAATTTTCAGGGTGTGTCTGTGACTACAGCTGTCTGGGTCTGTGTGCGGCAGTGGTCTGTCTGTGACGACAGCTTTCTGAGTGTGTGTGTGTGTGTGTATGTGACTATAGCTTTCAGAGTCTCACGGCATGACTAGAGCTCTCAGAGTGTGAGTCAGTAAAGCTCTACGGCAGGGGTGTAGCCAGAAATCATAAAATGTGTGGGCCTATAAAAAAATCAGATGGACCTAGCCCTAAACACATAGGTTTCTTTTTTATTACTAAAACAGTCAATCGAAGTTATAGAGCCTTGTAATCGGGTGGTCCTGATTGACAAGTGGGTGGGCACAGGCCCACCCCAGCCCACCCATGGCTACACTCCAAGGGTCTCTGTGTGACTACAGCTCTCAGGGTCTCAGGGTGAGCATGCTGGCTGGTTGGCAGCATCAATGATTGGCAATCAGCCTCTGGGATGCTCGTGGGTGACCCTGCTGTTGCTACGGAAACAGTCCTTCCCCCCACTAGCTCTCCTTGATGAGGAGATGCAAAAAGAAACCCCCTATGCACACTTACTGTAGATGCTGCAGCTAGCCAGCCAGCTCCTCTCTTTGTTTCTCTGTGTGAAAGAGGCACACCCAGTGTGTGTGTGTGTGTGTGTGTGTGTGTGTGTGTGTGTGTGTGTGTGTGTGTGTGTGTGTGTGTGTGTGTGTGTGTGTGTGTGTGTGTGTGACAGCGTGTGTGACAGCATGTATGTGTGTGTGACAGCGTGTGTGTGACAGCGTGTGTGTGACAGAGTGTGTGTGACAGCGTGTGTGTGTGTGTGTGTGTGTGTGTGTGTGTGTGTGTGTGTGTGTGTGTGTGTGTGTGTGTGTGTTAAAGACAGCGTGTGTCTGCCACCACAGCACATCTCAGTCATCCCCTACTGATAAAACCAGGGAAACCCTTCTGATATTGATCTTCTTCTGGGGCTGTTGAACAAGCTGTGCATTGATTAAAGACTAAAGATTAAGCAGCTTCACCAAAAGGATGGGTGGCCATTTTTTTTTCAATTGTGTGTGTGTGTGTGTGTGTGTGTGTGTGTGTGTGTGTGTGTGTGTGTGTGTGTGTGTGTGTGTGTGTGTGTGTGATTTTAATGGAGGTGGTCCTTCTGCTTACAATCCTGGCAAATCACGAGGTGGCAGGATTTCACAGCAGGCGTCAACATCTTATTCGCTGAACGCGAACTTGATATATGCATGGTGAGTTCCTATTGATCCAATCAGTGAAGCCCTTACTATCAATCACTAGCAGCCTTGGCAGGCACTTTATAACTCATGTTATGTGTAATGTACTCGTAAGCAGTTGTTTTGTATAAGCATAACAGATGTCTGCACTGTTACAAGCCCCATGCCATGTGACAGGTTGAAGAATATAGGTCTTGATTAATGATTTCAGCTGTGGCCTAATGGTTAAAGAGTTGCTCTTGGAATGAGAGAATTGCAGGATCCATTCCTCTACCAGAGGGAAGAAATGTGGGCGGAGGAATGAATAACCAGTGCTCTCCTGCACCCTCATCCCCGGCTGTGGTGTCCTTGAGTGGTGCATGTAATTCCACATTGCTCCAGGAGGACTGTCCCTGTGCCTCATTCGGTGTAAGTCACTCTAGATAAAAGCATCAGCTGAATGACATGTAATGTATTGATTTCCCATGGGCCGAAGCAATATAAACCTGGACTCACCATGTCTGTGTCAGACACTGGGCCAAAGCTGGTGACAAAAATGTTGGTTCCAACCTCTGTGACGGTTTCTGTTTGGCCAACAATAATGTAAAAAAAAAAAAACAGAATTAGAATAGCCTTGAATAAACATGTACTTTTATTTCTCCAAATGGCATTTAAACAGGCTTTACAAGGCTATCTGTATTCTTTTCTTAACACAATGTTTTGGATTTGAAAGGGAGACAGTGATATGGCATTACTGCACTATAGGACTAGTTGACCCATCAAAGAGGACGAGCAGAACAACCAAGACTTAGAGGTCTTGTAACTCTATCCATTTTAATCCACTATTAATCTAGTAGTTTTCTTGTACAAATATGCCCTATGTACATGAGTATGTGGATATTAACTGATGTATTCAGTTCCCATGATGCCATTGTTCTGCTTGCTTCTGAATCCCTCTTCTTCTCCTCCCCTACCTCCTACCTTGTCCCTCCCACACGCACGCACGCCCACACACCACACACATGCCCGCATGCACACACACGCGCACACACACACACACTCACACACATTCACATGCATGCACACACACACCCACACACGCATACACAGACACGCGCACATACACATAGACATACACACACACATACACACACACATGCATGCACGCACACACGCACACACACACTCATAAATGGCTGCTTTATAGGGTTCAGGCTCTCTGCACGGTTAATGAATTGAATTAAACGACATGAAAATAAATTGATCCTAACCTCCAAGACCAGGTCGAAGTCGGTTGTCATAGCCGTCCAGCAGCCTGTCCAAGATCTTGGTGAAAATTGTAATATTGTCCTTGCTGTCGTCAGGGAGGGGCTCTCTGTGCCCTACCACAACTCTGTTTTAAAAAAGGAGACAGTAATAATGAGACAAAGAGACAGGGTGCAGGGGCAAAACAAAGAAAGAAAAAAAAACAAGGTCACAGTTTTGCATCTTTACCCTACAGCCTTGTTTCATAATTAGCTTCCTGAAGTTTCATCCACTTCTTCTGAAAACTCACTGCAAAGTTAGTTCATCCAAGCCCTTTAATGTAACCCCCCCCCCCACACACACACACACACAGACAGATAGACACACACGCACTGTTCTCAATGTTCAGTGTGTCACATTTTGAGCAATTTCCTCTCCCCTCCCTCTCTCTCTCTCTCCCTCCCTCCCTCTATCTCCAGCTAGAGGTCATGTGTCCAGACAGATAGTCCGTCCTGTCGTCCGTTTCTTTGCCACTTTCCTTTAATCTCAGTGAAAAATGTTCTGAGGTCAAGGAAAGATGTGAAAAACATCAGTACATTCGGAGAAGCAAATGGGACAGCAGGGAGCCCAACTGCGTTCCGTCAGGCTGCGTAATTATTAGACGGTGGCTGCTATCGACGTGGTGCCCATTGATCGGTTGTTTGTGGCTCACAGCGAGGATTTGTGGGGCATCATTATCTTCTTCCCCTTTTGTAAAAAAAAGGATGGTGAGGTGTACCTTATGTCCACTGCAAAGAGTGAAGCAAGAAACAACTTAATAGGCAGCGTTCTGCATGGATCTTGTTACATTGGTGTTAACACTTTATTTTAACGGCTCCTTTCTTAGTGTATATATACAGTATATGTAAAAATACGTAATATTACGTACTTACACTGTACATACCTAACAGTAGTCCTAACTCTAACCCAATGGTACAGTGTAAGTACACAATGTTACACTTTGTTACACTGTACCTAATTGGTGTAACAGGGACAGTAAGATAAAGTGTCACAATGTAACTTTCACTATTTTTGTATCATGGCATTGTTCATGACATTTGAAACGGAGTGCGAGTTAAACCGGCATAAAATGGCCCATGCAGCACATTGGCTTCGTTTGTAATTGGTCCTTTGCTTTACTTGTTACAGTGTTGAAGACGATTTCAAAGGAAGCACTGAACCCTATTCCCCCTAGCATTTGGGGTACCCAAACAGCCCCCCCCCTTATTGCCTCCATGTAGACACTTTTAGGTCACTGCACTCATTTAAGAACGTCCTTATGCTCCCTATCTGAACACAGTGCTTGGTGCTTCAGTTCATATTTTAAATCTTAGGGATTCAGGCAAACAGACAGAGCATGCTTTTGAGAGGTCGCTGTCCTCAAACGATCTCACATGGGACTGTGCGATTCACCCACGAGGAACATGGAGTGGGTCTCTTAGCACAGCCTCATATTTCCTCAGAGAAGGAAGTCAGGCAAAAGAAGCAAGGTTTGGATAAGTGAGCATGCCATGGGTTTTAAATGTACTCAGAAGAAACAAGCTGTAACGCTACAATGAATTTTATCATTTAACTAAATTAATATTATTAAAACATAACATAATATAAAATATTCATTCAATATCCATTCAATACTGTATAAACAGTACACTTTCAAGCACAGTATATAAGAGTGTATTATTGAGTAGAGCAGCATCCCATTCAGCCAAGTGTATGCTCTGTTGCTAATATAGTAAGTAAAATTATTGCAAAGTTATGACAGCTGCTCAAAAATGTCTGGCCTGTGAAGCAATTTAATATTGTGCCACCTTCCCAAATAATTGTTGCTTATATTCTCTGAGAACTCTGTCAGTGAAGGTTCCTTGCTCTAAATTTGCCCCTTGGCCAAAGTAAACAATACAGATTTGTGCAAAATATGATTATGAAAATGATGATGAAAATGATAAAAATAGTTTATAAAAACATCGTTAGAGTCAGGACTGTTTATTGAAATGCGTAGTCCTGCTAAGGTAAATAAAGGACACTTAGGGTGTAATTGTGTGGACTCAGGATGACGGGCACTAATGGAAGCTTCCGGATGTTTGACGGAGCTGACAGGCGGCACTGTAGAAGGTGACACTGGGGAGTGTCAGAATAAACTTAAATGCTAATAGCTACCGCTAGAGTTGTGCAGTGGCTCATTTGAGATGGTAATATCTACCGCCAGAAATGTACAGGGGCTCAGTCAAGATGCTACATTTCCACTGCCAGGGATGTACAATGGCTCATTTGAGATGCTAATTGTCTACTGCTAGACTTGCAAAGTGGCACATTTGAGGTGTTGAGGTTATGGTACAAAGAATCTGTGTTGAAGAACTGCAGTGAAAACTGCCAAAGTGAGTGGACCATAACTGAATCAAATTCCATTACACAGTCCCTACACATTGGTGTAGGAGGGATAGTCTTGTCCTATATTTTCAGTAACCTTCTCATACATTTCTATCACTGACTAGTGATAATTATGATTATGATAAATTGTTTTATAGTAAGTAATTGATGGTATGATAGATGAATGTGTGGCTAGATATATAGACCTTCCTATGCTTATCTGGGACTAGTAACTGGTGGCCATTTTGCGACTTTTGCTACAGGGTAATATAAGACCTGCACATATTCTCTACAATCCCTTCTTGTACACCTACAATTTTAAAAAGTCTTTTCACAATTATTCTTAGGATTATAATTATTCTTCTTTGAGACTGACCTCTTAAAACAAAACCTATAGGCAGTGTTGCAACAAATTTACTCAAAACCTGTCACCAACTTCAGCTGGCTTTATGTTTGACTGACAGTTCCATTCCCTTGCTTCAGCAAGTACTTCACATTGCTTTAGCCTCTTGCTATAATGGCATCTTCAAGTCGAGTGCTCAGTCAAATTCACAAGTCTTACCATGATTGATTTTTTATTTCACATGACAGCACAAAAAGTCAGTTGATGAATGGTTCTAGGTAGCAAAAAACCCACAAAGTCTAGGGAGTGTTGTCGGGACATTTTGTAATTTTCCAAGGTTTAATGCAATGACGGACAATTTTAGTCAATCCATCATTTAGACAAGTGAGAAAATAATGTAATGTGCTCCTAGCCTTTCTTACCAGCCTGTCATATTGTAGAAATAACTTTTTTTGATGGTACCGCATAGAGACAAAACAAGAAAAGGGAACAACTCCTCTAAATGTTACCAATGTCATTCAAAACTGATATACAAGCATAATATACTAAAACAAACCATGTCATGGATTGTAACTAGAAAGTTTTCAATAACAGAGTTTAAGACAGGGGTGGTGTAAGAAGCTCCAATATAGAGGTGAAAGAGCTAGAGTCAACACTGAGTTTTATTAAAAGTAAACAACTCACCCGGTTTGAAAGCTAGGGTTAAGTAGCATCAGAAAGAGCCACACTCCTGGAATGAGTTTTGCAACAAGCATTTGCAGCCAGCCAGCCATTCCACTCGGCTTATATGTGTCCCGTTAACACACTGTTGAGAGAGAGAGAGAAAAATGTGAGTGTTTGTGGGAAAAGGAGATGGCAATGTGTCTTTGATATTATTCTTTTTTTTATTTTACTGTGAGGAGGATCAGCGATCACGTGGCATCTCAGCAGTGATCAAACAGAAATAAAGATCATTTTGTCCTAGAATCATAATCTCAGTAGCCCCCTTTTCACCATAGGAACTTGCAAGTCGTTTTACGGGAACCACCCCCTTGTTTGTGTTTTAATTGCAGGGACAAACCATGTTTTTTCCCCAGGAACTCAATTATGGGAAAGAACAAACCTACTCGAGACTGGGTGCTTCTACACATTCCCAAAAAACCTCAAGTGGAATATATTGCTGATTGCTTAAACACAGGAACAAAGAAATTAACGGAGTAACACAAACACAGATAATACAATATCAATATTACATTACACTTGTCTGACGCTTTTGTCCAGAGTGACTTACAGTTTTTTACAGGGCTTCAGTTACAGTCCCTGGAGCAGTGTAGGGTTGGATGCCTTGTTCAAGGGCATTTCAACCATGGGTAGGGCAGGATTCAAACCTGCAACTTTCTAATCCCCTCTGATCTTCTGACCCCAAGACCAACTCCCTAACCAATTGACCAATAGTACTGCACATGTACACCTGGCATGCATCATTACCAACAAAGGAACAGCACAAGCTATCCGCAAACATTTAATTCACAACATTCACTTTGGGTTCTGATGGATATGCCTGTGTTCCTCTGTATGTACTCATCCAAAACTTTGCAGAAGCGGACTCAAAAAGCCATCAAACAAATACACCCAGGTAATAATGTTAACATTACAATTGTTTTTTAGAGCTCTGGAAAAAATTAAGAGAGCACTGTAAAATTAGCGGTTTCTCTGGTTTAACTATTTTTTAGGTATATGTGTGAGTAAAGTTTTTTTGTTTTATTCTGTAAACTACTGACAACATTTCTCCCAAATTCAACTGACACTGGAAGGAATGGCTGTCATACATGTAGAGATGCTGATTTTAGTAAAATTTGCAGTGGTCTCTTAATTTTTTTCCAGAGCTGTAGGCTATAAGTAAACAGCATAAACAGTACAAAGCTGCTGGTTGGTATTTGGTGAAAAAGACCTTGTTATAAACTGTGAACAAAGCAAGCTGAATAAAATCTGAACAATGCAAACAAACATACTTTCACTAACTCTTCAAGTAAAACCCATTTTTAAAGCCGATTAAGACTTTTTTGCTGTCAATTCCCCTAGAACTATCATCCCTTTCCCTCCTTTTCCATCCTTTTTTCCTTTCCTCCTCAAACCTCCCTCTCTTCCTCCATTCAATCGTCTCTTCTCATATTTTCCTCACCTTGGGTAAATCTGGAGATTTATGCAAATTGAAATGGAGATGGTTTTGAAAACCTTCAGACTGTCAAAACAAACTGATTTGTTTGCATCTATTTAGAACAAAGTATGGCCCAAAGAAAATACACAAAAATAAGTATCTTGGAAAATGTTCCTATTGCAAATACGTTTCTGTAATCCCTAAATCATTTCTGTCCCTTGATCAACAATGCTTTCTTTGTCATATCCGCTTTTATTGTAAGGTCATTCTTCCATATTTCTTCTTTAGAACTATATGTACTTTTGTCTTGGTTCTTTTCATTTCCCACTCCTTTCGGTTTTGCTTCAGTGCTTCTTTTTACAGATATCAATAAAGTTACTGTAGCACCACTGAGCATAGTCATGGTTTAATCGTGTTTAGCCTATATTGTTATGTCTTTATATTCTGGCTTGACTTATTTATACATACAATCAGTGGGCAAAACAAAGCACAGGTAAGACGTCAATGAAGCATGAAAGGCAATCGATAGAGGGAGATATCAATGGTAAATGAGTATGAAAGGCAAGACAAAGTGAATCAGAGTTGATCAAAGGAATAGCTAAAGGGAACCAATGCAGAGAAGGGACAGTTTAGCTCTGGGCTCAGCTTAAGCGTTTGTGGCACAAGTAGGGCAGAATCTCACTAACGAAAGGGCATGAAGGAGATTAGGAATAATACAATGTACTGTAGTCAGGTTGTGGATAGCTTCAATCGGTTGTTTACACTTTATTTTACGGTTCCTGTTACAGTGTATCTACATCATGAAGTACAGTGTAACATTGTTACTTTAGGGTTTAAGGTAAGGGTTAGGATAAGGGTTAGTGTAAAGTATGTACAGTGTAAGTACACAATCTCACCTTGTTGTATTTAGATTTACTGAAAGGTTCTAAAGGTTCTAATTATTTGTTGACTTTAATGTGGAAGAGAAATGTAGCCATCACAGTTTGCAAGGCTGATTGTCCTTTGGTCAGTATGACAATTACTGTAGTATTGGCTTTGTGTGTGTATGTCATACAGGGCAATACCATTGACTGCTAGTTGGATTTGATTTGTAAAAATGACTCAAAACTCACATTATAGTATGTAAACCCAGAAAGGATTAATATGATTTCATGAAACAAACATAACATTAGGGATGTTTTATGCATACTTTCATCTCTCTGTTTTAGCAGTATTGGAGTGTACAGGCAGTTAAAGATGGAGGAAGCTGTGGCGTTTAAATGATTGAGCCCATATCAATTTGCATATCATCTGCATAGACAAAATGGATGACTAATGGTGTGACCGAGAAAGAGCCTATATAAGCAGGAAATGGCCAAGAACTAAACCCTGGGGCACACCTCGATTGAAAGGAGTTACTGACAACATCTACTGACATGTAATTCTCTCTCTCTCACTCTTTCTCTCTCTTTCTTTCTTTCTTTCTTTCTTTCTTTCTTTCTTTCTTTCTTTCTTTCTTTCTTTCTTTCTGTCTCTCTCTTTCTCTCTCTCTCTCTCCCTCTCTCTCTCTCTCTCTCTCTCTCTCTCTCTCTCTCTCTCTCTCTCTCTCCAGGATAGAAGCACAGCCAGAGAGAGCAAATCAAGATGTCAGTAACAAGCAAGTGAGCTGTGAGTTTATAACAGGAGAGCAACTACAAGGCGAAAAGAAACCGTATTTCAAGTTCTCATAAAAAATGAGTTGCTTTTAAGATTTGTCTCCATCTAAGATGCAACACATCTTAAAAGGACGGCAGTACTGCAGAAAGATAATTCCAGCTGTATCTGCAACTATATTTGGAGCATTGGGGTATTTTTTTTATATAAAACAGCGCAATGCCAGAGGCAAAAGATCTGTTAATCAGGAAAGAAATGACAGCAGATGCATTAGTGGGACTGTTTTTGTTTTTAAATGACAGTTGGTGACAAGGTCTGGGTGGCACCATGTTGAGCATGAAGTCTTGATTGATACTGCAATAATAGATGGAGTCGGAATGCAGAAGTCATCAGTGGATGAAACAGAGGGTTCAGGGAGTTTGAGATTAATTTTGTGGATAAAGAGATATTTTGAAAGACATGGATGAATGAATCAGAGTGTAGCCAAAAGAGATGCAACAGATGCAGAGGATTAATTATTGTACACCAAGGGGAGAAAATGGACACTTGGTCTGCACCCAGCACAACTAATTACCACTGAGGGGGGAAAAGTGTGATATACCGGCATTATCGGCAGCATGATATTTGGAAAGATATGTTATATCTTCTAAGTAAGATATTTTCACCCACACCTAGTATGACTAATTATCATTAAGGAGGAAAAAATGGGAGATACTGGAATCATTGACAGCGGACTTGTGTTTCTGCAGAGAGCCTGCATATAGGCCGTATAATAGACAATTGGGCCTGCTTTGATAGGGCCTCAGGGTAAAACTCACAATGCTTCAGTGCTCAGATACAAACCAGTGAGACGAGACAGAGGAGGAGGAAACAAGCTTCATCCTGAATTTGTATTATTGTGTGCATATTGCAGGCTCGCATGCCATACATCCAACATCTTGGCTTTTATAACTCACTGCCAATGCCATCATCATTTTCATCATTACCATCACTTTTATTGCCGGACTCAGGGCCCAATTCAAGGCGCATGCCGACTATACAGACACAACATTAAAGGTGTCTTACAAAATGATTTTACAAGCTGGCCGCTTGTGTAATGACTTTGAAGTCACACCTAATAACAGAGACAAGAGGGCTGTTGCCTCCATTTTGTGTCAATTGCTTAGCTAACCATCATGTCATAGCTGGATTAGTGTGATACCTAAGGGAGCCTATGCTGTCTTTAAAATTTACACTCATTTCATCCTGGTTGTCCCACCACATCCCCCAGATGAAACGCGGGTTAAAGAAATACCATTTCGACCAGGCAGCTGACATCTCTTTCTGTTTGCTACAAGTGTTTTCCACGGTGCTGTGTTTGAGGCTGTAATTAATTTTGCCTACTACTCTGAGAATTGAATTACAGTGGCGAGAAGTGTGGCACAGGCACAGGCTGGGGTGTCTGATTCGCGGAAGGGAAAATGCTGGGTTGGAAATTCAGCACTATTTTTCTCACATTGCTAAGTAGTCCATAATACGAGCTAACTAACAAATTGTTGTCAGATAAGATGACTTATGCAGTTCAGTGATGTGATTAGAAAATCGAGTCTTGTCTACTTCATTTCACTCAGCAGTGAATACAATTAGATTTTGCATCAATGCATGGTGCCTCAGTTCACCAATTTAATCTATTCACTTGCAAATTAAAGGTCTGACGTGTCAATAGAAAAATCTCAGATGCATCCCTAAACAGCAATGTACATTATCTGAAATGAGTGTTGTGGGCATCATGTTGAACAATGGATGATTTTCTCAGAATGAGGTGCAGATTGCATTTTATATCTCAGTGAGAAAAGGTCTTGAATATCTGATTGCCACCACAGGGCATTGATGATAAAGATGATGATAATACATGTATAATATATGAGTATAATACATGCATAATATATGAGCAGATCGATTCAGGGTGCTCTATACATTTGTATGGAGTGGATTGAATCATGAATAATGTGTATACTGCACCAATAATAATGCCCACTGCAAGACAGTCTTGTAAAATCTGTTCACAACTCCCATACCCACAACCCATAAATAACTGTAAATTATACAGGCAATCGTTACAATCACTTTGCAAATAAAACCGTATTGATTTAGTAGTGTTGATAGCATTCATATTGGATGTTCATTTGAATATAATAATGCAACTAGACTGGATACTGATTGATAGGTGATAGATCCTGACTTCAGAAAGTAAAACGCCCACCGTGTATTCTTTCTGCCTCTGCATTTAAGGCAGGTGGTTTCACTAATTAGTTGTCAACACTTCCAAGGATATGGGGACCAGCCACATCAGATACCATCTGATATCACCACCTACAAGCCACTGTGACTTCAAGCTGACACACTCATTACAGCCTGGCACTAAAACATGTACAGTAAGCAGCCTGACGTGGTGCAGTACATGCTTTTAAAAGCATGAGAAGAGGCTTCTCCTATTTGACGTCTTCAACTTGCACCCAAAGCATTTTTGGAGTTTTTGGAGTCTGAGGGCCTCTATTTTCAAAACTAGTGTGGCACTTCAGGTTGATATGCAACCTAATCTTAAATGTAGAAGTCTTCCGTAGAAGACTTCCTAACTTTCCTAACAATTACAATTTGTATTGAGATTCAGCAGTATGTGACTCTTACTGTTGATAAGCACAGTTTGTATGACCTTCCTCCCATACAACCCCCCTTAAAGTGGTAACAGGAATCTTAGGACACCCACTACAGTATACTGTAGCTCTCACTTGCACGCATTCTCTCTCCTCTTGGAAGGCTTTGTACATCATTGCCATGCTTTGCTGATTACTTTGAAAACTTCAAAGGGGACCTTCCATGCTGTTCTGCTCTCTCCCTTATATTGTTACTGTGTTTACATAGCTTTTCTGCATGTAAACAGTATGCAAAGTTATGAAAACTAATCGAAGTGGACGTGTGAGGGAATAACTGCATTCCTCAATAACCGCTTCTCTCAATTGCTTAGATACACATCCTTGCGATTTTTGCCTTTTTTCTAACTTTTTTTTTTACCAGCATGAGGTACAATAGCCTTGTCCTTGTACAGTCCTTGACCAGTGTGGAATTCTGTTACCATGAAAGCAACACAAAAGAGTTTGCCTATGGTGAAGCATGTCTATTTTGAGTCTAATTGATCTGTGCTCTCATTGTTAATCTCGTCGTAGGAGGACACATCTGCATCTTCAGGACCAGTCAGAGCTGGAAAGCTGGCCAATGATGTGTTTCACTCTTAGGCCAATACGTACAATATGCGAAAGACTACATGCTTTATACTGCACAATTGACACTATTAAGATATTTCAGTACACCCTAAAAATTATTCTGACTATTGTACACACTCAAAATAAGGATATAAGCTCCAATTGCCAAAACATTGTGCAAGCATAAATGAAAGAGGCCCTACTTAAAAATGGAATGTGATGATATTGGAAGATGATAATAGGAGAACCCTGTTGCAGTTCCATGAAGTTACATTAACAACCAGGTGAATTTAATCACCCAAAGAGTGGTATTATTGCTTGATATAATAAACAGCCTGTCTGTGTATTATCAAAATTCAAGTTTTTATGTATGTCAGTGGCCCAGTACCTGTCTTACTGTTCTTAACCACTGTTCTTGCTGTTCTTTCTGCCATGCAGATACACACTATTAAAACCTGTTATGTAGGCCTATCTTTAATATTCTCTTTACGTCTCTAAACTTGGCCTCTTTCCATAGTCTGAATGAGTTTTTTTTTTTTTTTTCAGATGACATTCAGATGTTGTCCTTTACATTTCGTTTGCCTTTGTGCAGAGGTAAGTTAGGCTGTTTGGAGAGTTAGCTGTTGCCAATGAGGCATGGCCAAGCAGGGGGAAGTAATCATTATGGTTTCCCATTATAATTTAGATTTAACACTAGAGGGCTGCACCTATAACCACACTCTCAGTTCTGGTAATGTAGTGATAAAACCTCATTATCTCTGTGCGTGTCGCTGTAACTAATGCCACGCCAAAACCTTCGCTAGGCTGTACTGTAAGGAGAGTTCAAATAGGCAGACAACTCCCAGTGGGGTTCTGTCTTGCATGCTTTGAGTCAAAATCGTTACGTAACCGTTATTCAAAATGTTGATCAGTAGATTTAGCATGCGACATTTCACAGAGACGTGATTATAACAATATGCTGTTGTTTTTTTTTCATGTTTTTTTAGGTCAGTCTCTCAGAAGGCGACTGTTGGTCTGGACTGACTGTTTTTCAACGTTGACTGGGCAGTGGCGTTACACGCGACATCAGTGTAAAATCTGTACCAGAATAAAACCTTGATAGATTTAAATATACATATAGGCTATACAGGGTACCTTGCCCTGCTTAACTATGTTGTTGCAATCAAATGATACTACCATATCATTCAAGCTTGGCAGTTCAGCCTTGGTTTTGAATTAATGTTTCAGACAGTGAAACATGATGGGGTGGAAGCACGCGTTTAGTAGGCAGTGTTCCAAGGTGAGTCAGCTAGCGGCTTATTAGGAGCAACAGATAGCCTAATAACGAAAACATCCACATTCACACGCAATGTATAGTACTGCTTTTAGGGGACAGCAGTGTTAATTATTATAGGCAAGCAGCGTGAGCACCGGACTCGCGTTACCAGAATGTAAAACAGAGCAGCCAATCAAGGCTGTATAATTGCAGATGCTTTTCATATAAATTTTAAGAGGCAAATGTTTACTGCATTGCAAAAACACGATATCTGAACACAGGGATTATACGACAACTGTCTAAACACCAACCCAATTACATCTAGTAGTTGCCTCACACAAAACGACAGCCATTGCCAAAAAGCACTATTGTAGCCTTTCTCTGGATGGGTCAGTACATGGTGAATCAAAAAGCTGTCTATATTGTCAGGCCTTTGATGCGCTATTCCAAAAAAATAAGGCAACTATAAATGATTGGAATAGAAGTTTTCCTGATTTTCAAGGTTATTCTCCAGTGTTTTGCAAAACACCTGTCCTCTGTGACAGATGTGAGTGAATCGCAGTTTGTTCGCCAATAAAATATTGCGTTTAGACTATCTATAAGATATTTATTGCAAACAGCCTTTCCTACATTACATGTCGCATTGCCAGGCGCCTTGCTAGATAGCACACAGACAGGTCAGTAACGCATTTATTTCATTCACTTTAATTTATTCCATTCTGATTTTCTATTCCATTGCCTCGTCAGTGAGACCCAATGTAGCCAATATACAATTCTCTGTCGGTCCCTCCATAATCCAATTCATATACTGGCGCAGAACATGGTGCCGATTATGGCAATGACAACACTGCATTCTCCGCCAGAACGGACTGTAAGCATCGATGCACTTTCCCCAGCTGCCATAGCCTCCTGTGAGATATAACCTGTTAAACCCCCCCGTGAGCCAGAGCTACATGCGAAAAACACCGTGGCCGTCCTGTCACAAACATGACAACATTTTGCACAACATGATTTAGGCTACCTTCCTAAACACCAGTTAGACTGCAATATTATTTATGACTGGCGAATGGGAAATACTAAATGAATGTAATCTCACCAAACCCCGATGCTTCGGTTCTCCTTGGGTTTCCTTCAGACTTGAGCTACTTTTATTTGCAGCAGTCGCTGGTCGATGTTTGATATTGTCAATATGTTGCTTTTCTCGATTGCCTTTATTTTTGCGCCGTTTCCCTCATTTTCAGAACGTTAATCATCCAGAAGAGCGGGTAAAACTGAATTAAGGAGCTGTGAAGGAACGTGGTTATAGTTAAAGCCTGCCCTCTACAACCTAACCTACCCTCCCCCGTTCCTCCCGTTCAATTTGACAATATGAGCCGGTTCAGTTCAGTAGAAAAGTATTTAAAAACCCGTCACTATAAATACAACACGCACAATCAGGTACACCCCATTCAATGCGCACGGTCTAAATCCTCCATGCGCGACTGCCTGACAGCATACCATATGTGCTTGCTTTTTTTGCTCTGGCTAAGACAGGATTTGCTAAAAAAAAATAAAAAATAATAATAATAACATGGAAATAACTTCGTTCTACTGTATATTTTTTATATCTATGCAACTTAGGCAAATACTAGCTCTGGCCTTGTTCTAGGGGCGGTTGTACTGACACATTGACTGATTTAACTGACAGATTGAACAGTTGGAACTGTAGCCTTCCAGCTGTTGATGTGGCTGAGTAATTGTTTTGACCTCAAACGTCTGTTTTTAAATGGATGAATGGGTGTGATGTGGCAGCCATTCTTCAAAAAGCCTAATTAGTATAGTTGTTGATTTATAAACATCATTTTTTTCACCACAATATATAATATCTGCAGCACCTGAAGCAGTAGACTTCCCATTTGACTCCCCCTCGGCAGATTTCTTGCTTGACACATTCTTTACTGATTGTTGTTTGATTGATTGTTACGGCTGTTTTCATGACTTACAAATATGTTGAGAGAAAAGATCATCTTTAGTGATCTTATTCATGTTTTAGGTAAACTTTGTGCATAAACATGATTAATGTGGATCCCAAGCTTGCGTTTTAATCACAAACTGTACATATTACTGCAGAATAAAAACTAATTTCAAAGAGGAATTAAGATTTCAGTTTTGTACTGTATACTGCACTCTCAGCCACTAAGGTGCCAAAGAAGCAAATGTAAATTGTTCTGGAAAAATCTCTGCACACTTAGATCCATGCAAAATGAATATGCAGTATCCCCCTGGTATGCCCTGATGAAGGTAAGTGGATGAAGTAAATACTTCTGCATGGATCTAACTGTGCAGAGATGTTTTTCAAAACAAAGAGCTTTAGGTATTTGTGCAGCACAAGGCTTTTATATTTATACATCACTATTTGTTTGGCTTGTTTGACACCCCTGGATATTTCTGCTTGTTTCTTTTTTTGGTTTACTCCTGCTGAGGATGTGGTGAAAAGCAAGATTGGTGTGTGTGCTAATGCAGTCCTCTAAAATCCTAGGCCCATTCCTGGAAATCACGCAGACAGCATTTTTATTTTGCTTGATTCTGTGTCTGATTATTAACGATTTCCATTTAAAAGAAAAAACTAATTGATGCCTTAATTACTGCCGAAATTACAATAGCGGCACTGGATCAGAAACTTGAGTCTTGCAGCTTTTCCCTCCTACTGTTTAGCCTCTACGCTATGAAAAGCACAGTCACTCAGCTTGACTAAAATAAGAGGAGGCTAAACTCATAGGGGAGCAGTCTATGTCATTTTTAAGCATCTGTAGTGAAGTTCACAGACAGAGGAGGTCTGCATCTGTTGGCCTCCATTAACTCCATGGCCCCCTGAATCACTCCCTCCCGCCTGTATCGAATCCTGGGCGCCAGTGGCCTCGGTGCTGTCAAAACCGCGACAGAGATTGAACCTGCCGTAGAGAGAAAGTACAGCTGACAATTGGCATTTCTTTTTTTTTTTTTACCCGCAGCTGGTAAGGCTGCTGAGTGAAGAGAAACTATTACCGTGAAAGGACCTGTCACCACTCAACTGTGTGTGTGTGTGTGTGTGTGTGTGTGTGTGTGTGTGCGTGTGTGTGTGTTAAGAGAAGCACCACCCCACCTGCCAAAGGGCCTCTTGAGGGACAAGCTGGCTCGGAGCCAGAGGTACCAGAGGAGGGAAAAGGGCCCTGATCCCCTTTAGTGTGTCTTGTTAGGAACTTCTAATCTTCAACTTGGCCACTTGCCAATGTCTATAGATCCATCAAGCAGTTAAGTCTTCAGCAAGTAAAATCAAAATGGGTGTAAAAGCATGATTAGTTCTGTCTGTCTTGCTACAGGGCTGCGGCAAAGCTTTATCGACAAGGCAAAGTCTCTGTGCTAAGTAGACTACCTGTTTGTGTTGCATGGTTGTAGTTCAATTGGATGTACTGTAGATGCTTGATAAGGATGCAGCTATTTTTTTACTCATATGGAAAGGTGGGATACTGGCAGATATAAGACATGCAGTTTGCAGCTGCACGTTAGTTTGCATTTCCGTTCTAAACATGTCATTTACATTTGTCTGCCTCTCTGTGAAAGTGTGTGTGTGAGTGTGCGTGTGTGTGTGTGTGTGTGTGTGTGTGTGTATGTGTGTACTGTAGGTAAGTGTGTGTGTGTGTGTGTCTGTGTGTGCGTGTGTGTGCGTGTGGGTACATGTCCTTGCTATGAATCTCTTGAGATCTCTTATGATTTTACATCTTCACATATATTTTATGTTTACTTCTTGACTTGAAACAGACTAATGAAAGTATATATGCAGTACATGACAGTGATTGCATATGCTGTAAATGGAAAGGGTGGGCTTGGTCTTTGATGACAATATTGGAAATGCTTGCATTATTTATAGATTATTTCAAAGTGTGTCTTCATAAAGATGTAGTTGCTTTGTAATCTTTAAAATGTGAATGCAGACATTAAAATCATGTCATAAATCTTTGGACATACAGTATGTAACAATGGTACAGACAATGGTGAAATTGTTAAGTGGGTACTTCAAAAATTTGACATTTTTGTAAAAGGGATGAAGTCAAAAGGAAATAAAATCACAGAGTAATGTATGTCTTGTTGAGATTAATCTTTAAACAAACCACCCTAAAGCTCCCTCTGTTGCTGACAGCTGTGAAAATGCTCATAAATTTAAGCTAATTCAGTCGCAGTTATGACCACAAAGTCCAATTTGTGTGCAGCAACATCACTCACTTACAGTACTTCGTCTTAATGAGATTTGGCCTTTCAAGGAGAAACTTTATTGTGCTAATGGTAGGCCCTAGAGATGTTTGAGATTGCTGTGGAATGCAGTATATTAAAGATAAATATGCCATGCTCACTGGGTAAACATGTTCATTTTTTCTTACACCTAATCAAAGCACCAACTAGACATTCAGAACCTATAGTCTGCTGCTGAAACATTCAGGCTGGCATCGCTTTTGGAGTGCAGACCTAGCAGACATGAATAAATGTAAGATGTACTTTAAAATTCTGTGCTTAAAACAGGTTTCAGAAACAGATAAACAGGTGTAAGAAAATATTGCCACATTAATCACAGAGATATGCTAAATAACATATATATGCAGGAGGAAAAACAATAAGAGAAAAAATCTTTGTATGTCTATCAGTATAAACACAGGACAGGCAGAGCATAAAATGAGGGCTGTGCAAAATTCAGAATGGCATTGACTCTTAATTGAATTTGAATTCAATGTATGAGTTTGAATTTAAGTTGTATTTTCATCTGAGGTAGCAAATGGGAGTCAGAATTACAACTGAAGTCTGCATATGGCACTGGGTAAAACAAAGAGTGATTTATATTAAAGCTGCACTATGCCACTTTTTTCGAGTTCATTAATCATCTTTATATGTCAAATGTTAAAGGAGTCATTACCAGGCAAATGAAGACTTTCTCGACCACCCCTGCTGTCTGTGGACAGAATACCACGCTTGCAATATCTGGGTGTTGGTCCCAGCATCCTCAGACTCACAAAGTTTCAAATATCACGAGAAGCAGGATCACGTTAAATTCTGAATTCTGACTTTACTTACCTCGGTGGACATGATTACTTTCGTATTCGCTGGGTACTCTGATAAGTTGATTCGAAAACATATGCACAGGTCATTTTTGCAAGAGTGCCCATTTACTTGGAGACACTAGGGGGAGCTCCGTTTAGAAAAAGCACCTAAAGTTGCCTAGTATCTCTTTCAGACCACACAAAAATCTGCAATGGGAGAGCATTCCCAAAACACAAGTCAGGGCAGATAGTCATACAGTACGAAAAACCGATTTCGCAGGAACACCATGCGGGTATTTCTCCATAAATGTTTCTATGCTGAATCATCAGCAAGGTTTAAAACCTGTGACCCATGGCAATGTTACAGATAATTTGCTTCAGGTATTGCTTTAAAGGGAACCTCATATGCCTTTTCTCCCTCTCGTGTGTGATTATATAGCTTTTGTGTATGTTAAACGATATGCGAAATGACAAACCCCTGGACCGCACACCAAAGGGAGTAGCCGAGTCCCGCGGAGAATAGCTTCCTCACTTGGCCAGAAATGGATTGATGCTGTTTCAGCTATTTCTTTTTTCTGCAGATTCAAGGTGACATTACCCTAAATCGTGTGGAAAAATATATAGTTTTTTTACTATTTCAGTCTAATAAATCAAATCAAAAAAAGATCCACAGATCATTGAGCTCTATGGGGTACGGATCTTTTCTTATTTTATTTTAATTTTTTGTGGATTTCACACTTTTTTTAGATTCTGCACCAACCTAAAATAGGGGTTGGTTATGCAAGGTATTACATGGCATGTTATACTGTATATTCCAATAATAGATTAATCCAAACCTTCATTTTCTAACCTTTGGAGGATACCACAGCTTTTATGACCAAGAAAAACAGATGACGAGCTGACCAATGACGATGTGTTCAGGTCTGAGGCTGAATAGGCATGCACAATATGAGAAAGGCTACATGTTTTGGATCATGAATAGCCTGTTAATGTACTGTGCTACTGTACACGCCCGAAAACGATGAATGAAAATGTTCAGTAGTGAAATAAGCAGGCAAATGTCTTTTTAAAGCTGTTCTGTATTTCCCAGACAGTGCCAGCAGAATTTTACTTGGGGAAGTCCCATTCTGCCAGGTGTAGTCTACATCACACGAATTCATGTATTTTTTTTTATCAATTCTGATTGTTTTTGATATAATCATTTATTTATTTATCTATTCATTTATCTGTTTAGTTATTTATCTATTGACCATACAGAATTATTTTTTATATAGTATATAATGTAGTATATGATATAGTATTTGTTTATTTATGTGTTTTTTTTTTATTTTTGCTTGGTTGTAACACCAGGAGACCTACAGTATAAGGTGACCTTCCGTACTTGTGTCTATTGACCTGTGGTGGTCTAAATAGGAAACAACCAATGCAAAATGCTTAGAAACTCCAGAGGGACCACCAATTCATCATGGTCCCCTGGTGGCAGGATCTTTTTTCCGGATCTTTCTGCAGGATCCATGTCTGACACATTTCCCATGGCCCTAAAGACTATATAATCCAGCTAAAGTCCCTGTGAGATCAGGTGCCACCCCACGCATACATACAGTACATTACACCTGCACACACGTAATGGCCAAATGTACTACACTTAATGACCAGATGTCTTATGAAATGTCATAAAAACATGAAAATCATCCAAGTCTGACACATGAACTACAGAGCACGCGGTCCCACCTGATTACCTGAGAGAGAAAGTGACACTTTCACATTTACACAGACCTACTGGTGAGTGTAATGCCGAGGTATCTTTTTGCAATAATTCATCACAGAAAAGCATGGAAATGTCTTTCTCCTTGAGGGGGAGGACAGCAGCACATGAGTAATACTGTAATAAAACATCTAAGCAGTTATAGTGTCATCTAGTGGCAGTGCCCTGTGTGTGTATAATTCTGCCCGTATATGCTCTACTGAAGGACATCCGATCTGCCTCATACTGAGACCGAGGTCCCCTGCTGCGTGTAGTAGGTGTATGATTGGTGTCCCAGGTGTAGACTTACTGAAATTTACCTCAGCAGTCGGGCCTCAGCGGAACGTTGAGCAATGGCCATTAGAGGAGATGTTCAGCGAATTCAGCACATTCGCACAGTCCTCTGACTGTGCTGTGTGTTTCCGCCTACAGTAGATACATAAATAAATAAAACTGGTATTCAGAGACAGTCCTTATAGTTTTAGTTTTGACTGAAATTTACCTCAGTAAATTTATCTTACCTCAACACTACACACATTCCTCTCGCTGTGTACTGTGTGTGTGTGTGTGTGTGTGTGTGTGTTCGCCTCAAATAAATGAATATGTAAATAAATAAATAAAAAAACTGGTATTTAGTCTCAGTGTTCCTTATAGTCGGCGGTAAGCGAAGCATTGAGCAATGGCCATCTGAGATGCTTTTCAGCAAATTCAGCAGCTTTTACACACTCCACAGGATCCGTTGACTTTTTATTGTGTGTGTGTTTGCCTTGACAAATAAATAAATAGAATAAATAAATAACATAAAATTATAATTCCTACACAGCCCTGAGTCTGTAAATGGCAATAAAACATAGCTCCACTAACAGAGCCATAATCAGTCCCAACCAAACCACACAGTGTCTCAGGGGAGGGGTGAAAATCGATTGGCTGTTCAAGCAAGGCGGGAAAGGCAAGTTTAGTCATTTAGTATAAAGGTCTTCATCATTTTTCATTTTCCCTTTTGTTTATATAAACATGTAGCACAGACCCCATACTACATACACTGTAGTATAGCACTGACATTAATGTGGGTTTTGGTGGGGGGTCTATAGTGCCATGTATGGAAAATACTCTGTAATGTGCTCAGGGGCGGTGTTAAAAACATTTGGGCCTTATTAAAAAAATGCAATTACAGCCCCCTCCTCCTATTGACAACAACATTAACAGTGTCCTTCAAGAGCCTAGTGTCGATGCTGGGCCCTAATGTAGACATAACACAGGGACTCCCTACCACATATCGGATACTGGGGTGGATTAAGGAACGGGCCTGCTGGGCCGGTGTCAGGTCAAATGCGGGGAAGGCAAGGTGTTTTTTTGCCCCGGGGTACTCGATTCCCTAATCCATCCCTGATCGTATAGCATTAGCTATATTGTGTTAATAGCCAAAAGCGAGTATTTAAAAATACATTGTAAGAGCATACAATATATGTAGAGCCATAACAATACTGATCATTGGTTTACATTGGTATTACATTTAAAGAAGATGTTGCTAGCCAATCTTGGGCAGCTGTGGCCGCCTAATGGTTATGGAGTTTGTTGTTCTGTGTATAGTAAAACCACCCTTATTGTTACAAGTGCCATTTCCTGTGACAGGTTGGAGAATATAGGTCTCTTAACTGGTGACTTTTACACATTGCACTTAGCTGACGCTCTTATTCAGAGGGACTTACAGTTATTATTTATGTACAGGGTACAGTCCCTGGAGCAATATGGGTTTAGATGCCACTTCAGCCATGGATGAGGGTGCAGGAGAGCACTAGTTATTTACTCCCCCACCCACATTTTTCCTACTGGTATGGGATCCAAACCTGCGAGCCTCTGGTCCCTGACTTCAGCTGTGGCCTAATGGTTAAAGGTGTACTTCCATCGTGTTTTCATTAATTTTGCAGTGGTCTCTAGTATTAATGAATGCCTTGTGAGCCGGTTGTGGTCAAAAAAATGCTTTAGTGCTTTTGTTTCAGGCTGTTCTAGTTTAGTGGAGGAGATGGAGCAGGGAGAATGACAGGTTCTCAGCTATGCTAGTCAAAGGTTACAATCATTCGAAGCACATTCAGTCATAGCGAACCAAATAGAAGACCGTTCTACACAAGTGAATGTGTGCTGCAACAAAACTTCTCCAGTAATCACAACTGTGGCATAGCTTTTTCTAATTTACAAACCTACGTCACTTTGTTGGCCTTTTTCTTATCACTGACTAATGGAGGCAATCGGGTTAGAAGAACATTTTCACGTGCAGCATGCATATGCAACTCGGGGTGACCTGTCGTATTTCAAAAGAGCGAGTACTAAACGGTTTCTCTAGGAAGTACTCCTTTAAGGATTTGACCTTGGGTTTGGAGGGTTGCAAGTTCAAATCTTGCATAGGGAGAGAAAATGTGAGTAAGGGGCCAGTGCTCTCCTTCATTCGTGGCTGAGGTGACATCTAACCCCACATTGTTCAAGGGTCCAATTCTGTACAAAAAATATAAAGTATACATTTGTATTGTTGGCCTTGGCCTTCTTCCATTGAAAGTAAAAAAAATGCCAACTACAGTGATTTGTGATGTTCAGGATATCTTTAATATAATTAAAATGACAAAATGTCTCAGTGATACCTTATATGTTTTTGAGAGTATTATATCTGGTGCATTATTTAAATTGTAAGCTATTTGAGTTAATCCAAGTCTGTGAAATGTATCTCTGTATGGTGGTATTGTAGTCCCCTGTGTTACGTCTCCACCAAGTTTCCTTACTAAGCCCTTTTGTTGTCTACCGCCTTTGTTATAGTGCCTCCGCTCCTGTGAGAGAAATTAAGACTTTTTTCTTTTGTACAGAAGTTTGGAAGTTCTCTTCTAGAGACCCATGAACTAGGGACTGTCAGTGTTTTAATTCCGATTCTACTTAAAGAAAGACCATAAGAAACTTATGATATATTAGTATATTTAAATGTTATCACTTATTTCACTGCATTTTGCTAAGAATATTACTTAGCCAACTTATATGGCCCACAAGCAGAAAGGCTGATGACATGGTAACACCAAAGGTTACTTTCTGTATTATTAGTGATTAATTATGTCATGTAGGGTTATGTGCAAATCTCAAACAGTATTCTTTACATGACTGCTTCCTTGTTGTTCTACAGCAGTAAATGTCCATCATCACATTACATATCCACATTATATATCACACATACACACACACACAGACACACATGCAGGACAGAGCCCTGGCTCAACCCCCCCTCACACACACACACACAGTACGCGCATACAGCCTTGCTCCCCGCCTCATGCACCCCCCCCCCCACCTCGGCAAAGCACCCCCCTGCCCCACAGCTCGTGCTCCCTCATCCCCCCTGCTCACCCCCCCCACACACACACACAGTACGCAGCATACAGCCTTGCTCCCCGCCTCATGCACCCCCCCCACCCCCACCCACCTCGGCAAAGCACCCCCCTGCCCCCCAGCTCATGCTCCCTCATCCCCCCTGCTCACACACAGCCCTCACACCTCACACCCCCCCTACACACACAGCATGCAGCATACCCTTGCTTCCCGTCTCATGACACTCCCCCAACCCCCACCTCAGCACTGCCAGCTGCACACGCAGCGCTAGCCTCCCCACACACACACAGCCCATCATCGGCCAGCACACCCAGTCCTCCCTCCCAACCCCACTTCACTTTATCCCACCCCCATCACCTATTCTCTACTCTGCCCTTCATCAGATACCCATCCCCCAAGTGCATACTATGCACTCTATTCCCCCCTCCCCAGTGCAGTACACTAACAATCAGCAGTTTCACTGCATGTCCTACTCTACCCAGTATGTCTATGCATGTGACAATAAATATCCTTGTATCCTTGTATCCACATGTCTTGTTCTATAGTCATCAAAGGCCAACTGGGACAAACTGTGCTGACACCATACTTTACTCTGTAAGCCTTTATTTGTAAAAATCAGTTGGTTTAATTATAACCTTTTGTACCACGTAATGTTAACACTTTGTATTGGTAGAAAAAAAAACATTTTGCTCAAACACATAGAAAAACTGATTGACACTCTTACATTAATTGGCACTGACAAAAATACAACCTTGTACTTTACAAATGCTCGAATTCATAAAGACAAATTAAACCGAAACCACATTATATCAAAAATAATATAACAAGCACAAATGAAAAACCTGATGAAAACAAATTTCACAGTAGAAAAAAGATAAATATATTTTAGGGCATGATTTACTGTAAATATAAATATATGTCATTTAGATGAGAAAACAACATAAGTTACAATTACTAAAATAATACAAGAAATACAGGCAACTATAAGTGAAATAAAACCATACTCAGTGATGACAAAATGTTCGGTTCTTTTTTTTTTCTTCTTCACATGTGCTTGACTCTCCTTGCTAAGTGAGAGTAAAGGCCCCTGTGTCGGACTTTAAGGGGCAAACGGATATCATCCTCCTCCTCCTCACTGAGAATTAGGTTTCCTTTTATTTTTCTTTACAAGGAAAAGTCAGCTACTTCACTGAGACAGTTTTTCATCTGTTCTCTATTTTTTTTTAATATAATAAAATCACCTACCTTACTCGAACATACAGTAGGTTTCCACTTTTTTACTCTTTGACATGAAAAAGTCACTCACATCCGGACAAACCAATACCATTGTAAAAGACATGTATATCAATGACCAACATTTTAACCCATAGCCTTGATTAAGGACTGGTGTTATCACTATACGCTACACCTTGCAGAGGGCTTGGTGAACCACAGTATTTCCACATGTGTCTATCACTCCCATTAAGAAATGGATTCATTGCTCTCCGCTTCTCATAGTTTTACAGTGCTCGTCTTATTTTTTATTTTTATTATTTTTTTTATTTTTAAATGTCTGTCCGTGATGCAAAGTAGCCTACATTGAGAGGAAACTGCTATGCTTTTGTAGCGTCTTCATACTGGCGTGTCAGGTGATGCAGAGGTTCAAGATAGAGAAATATCAAAATAAACCTTTCCATGAAGGCATGCAAAACAAAAGCGATATCTTTAAACTTTAGCCTCTCGCCCCCCCCCCCCCTTTTTTTCGTAGGTTTTGTTTTCTGAAGGATTCTGGTGCTGCAGAAGCTGTTCATGCCATTACCAGTGAATCTAGCTGCTATTACAAACTGTTTTTTTTTTTTTTGTTTGGTTCATGCAGTAAGAAATATAAGTGAAAGATATATATTTACAGTACAATACACATGTAATTACACATATACACAAAAGGCAAGAAAATTCACATTGAAATCAATCATTCGACACATTTTTTTGCACTGCCTACTCCCACTCCAAAAAATGAATGCTGTCAAGGAGAAAAAACACAGTTAAATGTAAACAAAACCTCTTGCATCATGGAACAAGGTATGCAGGTAGTTAATTTTGCACAGTGTTGACGTATGACCGAATGATGTAGATTCACATGAAAAAGGAGAGAGAGAGAGAGAGAGAGAGAGAGAGAGAGAGAGAGAGAGAGAGAGAGAGAGAGAGAGAGAGAGAGAGAGAGAAGAGAAATGGTTCTACTGACTGCAAGCTTGAATTCCTTATCATCAGAGCACAGCTTTTGCCCCTCCCCAAACATAGCAAAAACAATCAAATATAAATAAACAACTCAGTACATATTTATCCATCTATCCTCACACACATAAATAGAAATATTAATGATTCTGACAAAGTAGACCAGATACAGTATAAGTGTGTAAGTGTTCATTAAGATTCAACCCAAAACATTAAAATAAAAAAAAACGGGGGTTCACAGCAATATGACTTGTTAATATTTTTTTTATAATCGCCTCTTTACAAATGTTGCTTTGGCCTCCAGGTATCAAGATTATAAAGGCTTCCTCTTGTCATATTTTGGACAGGATATTACAGGAAACTTTCAGAATTAGAACTAGAATCCTATACGCAAATTAGAACTCTCTGCTCATGTTCCTGAAGACATTTCCGCACTTGTTTGTTCCAAAGACATCTCACAATCCAACAAATGATTGAAATCTTTAAAAGCATTTCACACTCTGTTTCCTACAAGAGCATACATTGTGTTTTTAACCACTGAAAAGGGTGATGTTTCACATACAACATCAGTCTGAGGATGTGTGCTGCATATGCTGTGTACACTGCTAACTGAAGACTATTTACTCTGTCTGAGTTTTCTAGGAGTGACAATACACTCATTACCCAAAACCCAAGTCCACAATCCAGCTCATGCTGTCAAAGGGACTGTGGTAGTTCTTTGAATCGATAAAACCAAGACAACTGGTTATGGTTCTGTATCAACAACCAATAGTCTTGGGTGGCACACAAATTGATGATGTTGGGCTTATACTGTGAAATGTGACTTTAACTTGAACAGAGGCACGCAAGCAGATGTCTGGTCAACTTGACCTCAGATTGTACTGTAGTATAAACTTCTGCACCGCAGACTATCCATTCCGCAACCAATTTATCTCATTAACAAAGTTCTGGTCCTTAGACCCCAGGAAAATAACCTGATGAAGGTCTTCAGGACCGAAACGTTGTGTGTTTATGAAATAAGATGTTTGTGGAAGGGATAATGTGTGACATTTGTACTACAGTTTCAGCTGTAGACTTTTGTAGACTGTAGCTGTTTGCGCACCTCCAACACACCTGTTTGTGAATAGGTGTGCAAACGTCTTAATCTGTTTCCATTTTATCAGCTTGACCTGCCACTCACTCAGGCCAATGGTCACACCGATCCAACTTGACTATTCAGCCATTTTGATTTTTCTAAAGCCACTACAGGCTGCACACTCATCTGATGACATGGATGGCTGGGATTCCTGCAAAGGCTCCATGTGAACTGAATGAACTTTGTGCTGTGGGTGTCGTCCAGCAAACCTATTTGTGTAACATAATGAGATATGCTTTGTTCTTACTAAGGGACACACAACAAAAAAGAAAACAGCCTATTGGTGACGTTCACTAGACTTTTAGTACCCGGACGTGTAGTGACAGTACAGACACCAGACTTATAGTGACAGTTGAACGAGTCTGACAGCAGACGGTACAGAATTTCATAAATTTTCGGGCTACCCAGGCGAACAGCCAAACAGTGAACACCTTACACAATGAATGTAAACCAAACACCCCGTGGTTTGTCTGATTTGGTTCAATAGCCAAATTTGTAAAAACACATTTTTTATGGAGGTAAATACACATCTTACTTTTGTAAATGACAAGGCTATATATGGTTTTCTCTACACAGTTACGATACCCTGATCTTATCGGCAAGGCTGCTTACGTGTGCAGAACTCTTCCTAAACGATTTTCAAAACTTTGTACCAAATATCATCCCTCAACTTGACAAAAGTACACTGATACCAATGACAACACTGAAATGTAATTTTGCGGGCCTCATCGAGTATAAAAGCTCCTCAAGACTATAACATTCACTTTATGAAAGTGTATCAAACCCTCTAGATTCTTCCCCGTCATTCCCTCAACATAAGGTGCGGACCTCTGAATACACTCCTCAGTTGTTATAATAAGCAGGGAGCAGT
This sequence comes from Coilia nasus, assembly GCA_027475355.1. Lineage (NCBI taxonomy): Eukaryota > Metazoa > Chordata > Actinopteri > Clupeiformes > Engraulidae > Coilia > Coilia nasus. The sequence continues at coordinate 11,995,724 of CM050201.1, read as the reverse complement.
GATGGGCAACCCTGCTCCAAAAGCTGCAATCCAGTGCCATGTATTTGTTTTAGCCATTCACTCAACCAGCTAATCCTTAATAGCACAGCTCTTTAGTCAGGTGAAGAGTTAATCAGTAGAAGCATCTGTAATAATCACACAGGTATAACCTGGTGATTTGAAATACATGGTGCTAGACTGTAGCTGTTGTGAATTCAGGTTACCCATCACTGGCAAGTGCATCGGGCTCGGAAACACGGGGTAGTGAGAAGGGATCAGAAGGCCATATGTTTGCTGCAGAGGGGTCTCCCAAATCTCACAGTATGCCTGGCTTTAATACTAGCTCTAATGTGTTTCAGCCTGCAAAGGTGAAATTAATGACACGTGTACCGGGGAATGTATGCTAAAAAGGTGATTAAGTCATAAAGTGATAAACCTGGTTTAGCTAACCCAGAGGTGGTAATAAACCTGTTAGTAGAGGAGCCTAGGGCTTTATTCTCTTAACTAAACTGTTTGTATGTATGCAGACGTGTGCAATATGTTTGATCTTTTTTGTAATGTGTATTATGTGTGTGCTGCTAGACACTTTAATTTACCTTTGGGATCAATAAAGTAACTCTACTCTACTCTACTAGAGAAATGCCAACTGGCAGGGCTTCTATCAAGTTTACAACTACCTCTGAGTTACATAAAGCAGGTTTGTCACTTAACCACCTTTGTACAATGCCCCCTGGCCAGCTCAGTCTCAAACAGGAAGCTGTGTTAGTGGTGGGACACAAAAGTCCAGGTCATGTGTGTTCCAGTCTCAACTAGAGGTCCCTCCTGTTCATTGTTTCAATACCACAGTCATCAGTAATCTGCTACATAGATGGGTGTGGTTGCCCATAATATGAATTACATATTTGAGATATATATGAATTCATTTATATGACCAAGAGAGTGAACCATCTAGTCACACTCATCCACACAGTTCTATATCAATCTATCTTATCCAATAGACAGAAGCTTAAAAAGTACAGTGCTTGATGAACTAGCTAAAAATCTCTCACGCATTGTAATGCAGAAACAGGCTGTGTTGTGGTGATTTGACAAAGGCTCTGCATTAGTTCCCTCACAAGGCTGCTGATCTTCCACCTTAGTGTCTTTTTGTCAATGACTCTGCAATAACAAATATAAATTCTGCAAAAACAAACTGTAATAACTTTTTCTCGGCTCATGGTAGTTTTTCTTCCACAGTGCTCGTGACAAAGAGCAATTATGAAAGTTGCTGAAACACTGACCCTTCCTTTGCTGATTGTGTAAAAACAATCCATAGCTCACAGAGGCTAAAAAAAGTTCAAGAGCTAGATGACATACTGGGGGAGAGGGGGAAAAAAAAAGCACATTAAGTTAGCACGTGGGGGTGTAGCGATGCTGAGCCTGTAAGAGGCTCGTGTAATAAACACGTAAGAGAGAAGAGCGAGACCTGAGATTAACTTGGCACTTAGTTTCGGCGGGATATATAGCGCTGCTGATCAGGAGCTCCATACTCTAAACGTCCTCTAAAAAGTAAGTCCCTTTCTAAGCTCTCTGTGGCAAACAATCGTGTGTTATTATTCCGCCCAGGTTATAGTATGATAGTTCTCCCATGGCACTGTCTAGATATACTGTCTAAAGCCAGCTACAACATACAACCAAAAAAAGAGTGAGAGAGAGGGAAAGAGAGAGAGAGAGAAAGAGAGAAAGAGAGAGAGAGAGAGAGAGAGAGAGAGAGAGAGAGAGAGAGAGAGAGAGAGAGAGAGAGAGAGAGAGAGAAAGCTGCTCTGATGGGGGCTGCCACAGATACTAAGAGTATCTCATTCATGAAACAGCAGCAGTCAGACAAAAAATAAAGAGAAAAACTGGCCAGGTACCAATTACTGATGAATCACAAAGTACGGTTGAGGCTGAGAACCAATAAAATAAAATTAAGTAAAATAAATAAAATAAAATAAAAGTACAACACAACAGGCACCACATCAAACATATATTGTAGGCTTTTTGGTACTTAGTTCATGGCTTTTGTTGTATGCCTTCTTTTGCCAGGTAAAATCTAGCTTCCTGATTGTTTTGCTGTCACTTGTTTTGGGGACGCGATCCACAAGAGTCGTGACATCAGAAAGGATGGGTGGGGTTGCTGATTTTTCTGTGAATGAGGGTGTCCAGAGGGTAAAGTTGAGTGACCTATCTCATCACTACCTCTCTCTAAAACCTACTGACAAAGTAAGGACACCTCTCTTTCCATTTCATTTTTAGGCACATTTAACAGGGACTATAACACCACCTCTAGAAGGTATGAAAATATGTTACGAATGTGTTTCACATAAAAACGGCATTTGTATTCCCTGTTTTTTAACGGTGATATATTTTGATACACCCTATTCGTGTTGATTCTGGAATTTTCAGGCCAAAGGTCCAAGAAAACCTTTCTTTTGCTGTCATTCTAAATACCAAGTTAACGTCCCTGAACTTTCCAATCAGATAAATTAAACAAACGAACAAACAACAACAACAAAAAAAAAGACAAATACGATACTGCATCAGGTCGATCATTTCAGGATCCAGTGCAGAGCACAGCATAACTGGTGCCAACCGTGATATCAAAAAACAATACTGATTTACAGAACACTAAGTTATGTACGGTTTCGTAACAAACTGGTAAATGAATAAGACGTTTAAGGTCTTGTTAGTGCTACTGAAGGTTGTCATGGCACTGTTCTAAGCACAAAAATCCATGGTTCATGATAACGTACTCGAATACAGCCAGAGGTGCTGGTCCATGCGAGTTGTAAAACTCGAAAATCAAAAAGCAAAACAAAATAAAATCTGAAGAAAACAAAGAAACATGAAGGAAACTCTTCATCCACATGCTTGCCGTTACCAGACTTATTCGATGTTAGTCTATGTCACTTTTTTTTCGTTGCAAGGACATTGTTGACCAAATTAGAACTCTTTGGAAAAAACTACCAAACAAAGAAACAATCAACGAAGCAAAGAAATACGTAATCCATTTCACATTTGCTGTACAGATTGAAGGGGGTTAGTAGAGATGTAGAGTTCCATGTCTTTTTCCATAGGAAATGGGGTCGGCTGAGGGCTTGAGGTCTGAGTTTACTATCGAAAGGACGGGGGAAAGGATTCTGCAAAAATCTTTCTTTTTTTGTTTTGTTTTGATTTCATGAGCCACAGTCTGGACTGCAGAGTACTGTAAATATTAATAAAAGCCAGCGATACTCTCCAACATGTCCTTTTGTATGTTATTTTCTCAAGATCTTTCTTTTCTTTTAGCAAAAATACCATGCAGTCGAAAGTTCCCAGGCTCCTGAAAGGGGATTGTATCTTTTTCGGTTTTATCCCAGAAATAAAAAAAAACAAACACTCAAAATGTTTTTTTTTTCATAATTACTCTTAAACATTCAAGTCGTTATATTAATAGTAGTTTTACACAAGTCTTTTTGACACACAAATGTGTGTATATATATAAATATATAGAAATATGCATATACATATGTCTCAATGTTTTATGTGTATACACATTTTTCCAATTGTATCAAACCCAATTAAATGTGCTCTCAAAATACCACCCATGTTTCCTTGAAGGCTGCATATCAATTCACATAGTACAACCAGTAGATTAGGTTGAAGAATCCAAAGGTGATGGGGAATATTACCCGGGACCACTTATCAATCGTGCTGACGTCGGCCAGGTTGGGAATCTTGAGCTTCAGCTTCGAAGAGCGCCTGCGCAGTCGACAGTTAGCCCGGCTGCGCATGGTCGCGCGATCCAGCGAGTGGTGGCTGTAGCCGTCCCTGGGCGCCATGGGCTTGCGGAACTGCACGCCGCTGCTCTCGAACGACATGACGGAGTTGCGGGAGTCGCCCACACTGCTCCCCACGTCTGACGGCATCACCTCGTTGTTCATGTCGAGAGTGGTGAGAAGAATGTTTCCATATGCGTCGACCTTCGGAAATAAGGAGCAAAAATATTAAACATCGACAATCTAAGACAGTCAAATATATGGTAATGTTTGTTTATTAATGTGGGTACACATACAGCTCTACAAAATACGGACCATTTTAAAGCTATCCACTATAACATTTTCTTCCCACTAGTGGTGAAGTTATAGCCTGGTAAACCAACCATCATTTTGTACAGAGGGTCTGGCAGTGCTTCCATTGACATTGCTTTCTTAGGCCGAATTTTGCCTAGCCAATCAGCGAACAGAGCGAGTGTTCGTGAGCGATGACGTTGACTTTGTGTGCTACATTTCAATTGTAGTGCGTAGGCAGGCTAATTTCATATGTCATGACCAGACGTTAGCGATTTGGTAAATGTAGAGCCACTTGTTTTAAATTTCAGCAGAGTCGACACCTCAGTCAATCAATCAACCTCATCAATACAGCACTGCCAGGCCCTCTGTACAAAATGAAATAAAGTACGAGGCTAGTGAGGTTATATATCACACTGAGAAATGCAGAAGCTGTATTTACTAGTCTTGTCCCCTGTTGGTTGCCTAAAGTTTCAAAATGGTGGCACAACATGGCAGCCAACATTGAGCTTACCAACCCTATGTATATCTAAATGACAAATTAAAAGTTTACAAAACCAGTTTGCTGTTGGAGGCAATTACTTATTAATGAGCCCACAGTTATGAATAGAAAAATATATGTTTTTGTTGATAAGCAACTTAACATTTTTTTTTTTACTTTTTCCAGAGCTCTATGTAGAATTACAATATTTTCAGAAAGTATTCTTTTATGTTATAATGATGGTTTGCATATTTAGCATCACTGTACGGTAAAGCCTACTTTTCTCTGCTCCTCCATATAGAGGTTCCTCCGCTGCGCGTATGACCTGAGGGTGTTGCTTTGAAATGGTGCCGTCAAGGGATCCTTTGAGGAGACACAAATTGGTGAGAACATTAAAACCCATACAACAGGACACACACACACACACACACACACACACTGCTTTTTCCTAACTTAAGAAATAATTCACTGTATGTTCGTGAACATGAGAACAGCCAACAGCAAGTTTTCTGCCAGTGTTCAAAACTGTTTATGCATCATGGCTTGATGGATTCATATTCACGCAGCTGGAGTGCATAAATTATAGCCAACTAGACATCAGTCAGGCAGGACTGTGACATCATATAAAACTATTCTAAATGTGATTGTCACAGCACCAAATAAACTGTGTCTGGACACTGGTAGCACTTTAGAATAACTACTTCTTAATAAGCATTTATTTTGCATTTGTTAACTCTTACTGAACACGTTTGTCATCATTGGGCAAGAATTGCTTTTACACTATTTTTCATCAGTAAATCATATACATATACATAAAACATATCTACAAATACTAAAGCAGACAGAGAACGATGACAGACAGACAGACAGACAGACAGACAGACAGACAGACAGACAGACAGACAGACAGACAGACAGACAGACAGACAGACAGACAGACAGACAGACAGAAATGCAGCAGGCTGAGAGATAGATAGCAGATAGCATAAAGACAGTCAGACATAGAAACAGACAGCCAACTGACATCCAGACAGATGTGTGTACAATTATGTTTATAAATTATGTACTGATGAGAAATAGTGAAAAAGCAGTGGTTACCAAATGATGAACAAAGTGTTAAGTAAGAGTTAACAAGTGCAAAATAAATGCATATTAGAAAGTAGTTATTATAAAGTGCTACTGTTTCTTAACTTTCACATGTTTTTAGTGCCCAGTTCATTAGTTTAGACATGGCTGCTGAGATCATTAAATTTCAACACTTCCAAACCTTGAATTGTCGCTTTTTCCACATGCCTTCCTCCATCTTACACCATCTTTCCAAATGCCCAAAACACCATCTGTAAGGTTTCTCAATGGGCCCAAATCCATATGCATGCACTGATGGAGTGAGATCACCACATTGGGAGGATGTGCTCTGACTGCCATTTCAATTAGTCTGACTCTTTGGCATTGTGGTCAGGGTGCATGTCTGCATTCCCAAGGTTAGGAGATTGAATGCCCGGGTGGGGTTACTGGTCTCACCCTTCACAACACATGCAGTGCTCCAAGCATCTTGTGCCTCCACCAACCATCAGCACCACCATGATCCACCTGATCTGCATAACTATGCATGGGGCAACTTTTTCAGCAATGTTGCTGTGCACCAACATGACAGGTACCTGTAATATTCTGATTGGTCGAGAACTAGTTTCCTGCTGCTGTTCTAAAGTTCTAAAGATAAAAATGTGTTGCCTTGTATTAGTGAGAAAGTGCCTAAACAGCATCTGTTAGAAACACTGCCTAGGAACATTGCTCGAAACGTTGTGCTGTATATCATCACCTTAACACCTCAACCACAGGTAAAAGATGCATCCTTAAAAACATAAAAGTCCATAAGATGGCTGACTACTGCTGTCAGATAGATTTGCATTGGAATCAATGGAGCAATTTACACTGGCAGCATTGTAAGCATATTTTATATGCTTCAGTTCAGTTCTATTTCTGGGATGCAAGTCAACCACACGCATACTGAAAATGCTCCCTTGTCATTGTTACATCACATCATAAAAAGTTCAGGATGAACTAAAGGCTACGTCTTGCTTGCAGTATAAATTCGGCATCGGAGGAACCGAACTAAATGATACTTCGGGGCATACTTAGGCTCAATGCTGTCCTCATAAGTCATGGATGACCTCACAAACAGACCAACCGCATTAGAACAAAGCAAGTCAGGAATTATTTTATTTCTGTGGCCATTAAGAACATCTGGCTAACATCCTCTGGACTCCGATTTTTAATATTTCCTGATGATTTATTGAGTTTTCACATTATCCAACTATTTCTTTTTTTAACAATGTATTTTATAATCATTGTTAATTAGCTCTGTGTTGAAGATGTTAGAAGTATCATCATTGTCTGTCTGTGTTGTGTAATAGTGTGTCTGTTGCTGTTCAGTGTTTTTTTGTTGTTGTTGTTGTTGTGTCCTTGCAGACCAGATCAGATTTTAGTGAACACATCTCATTCATCTTCATCCTAAACACACATAGGAAGCCCACGCACACAACTGCACTGTAAGCCATGCACTCTTCACACACTTCACCCCTTAAATCATAACTGCTCTCCCGCCCAGATCCAATAATTAAAATGACAGACAGTAGCTGAGCAGTGGCTGAGTTAACTTCAGACGGTGATGAAGACTACCTACATGCTTAAGGTAGAGCACACAAACATCTGGCTGGATGGTGTCACGACAACAACAACTCGGTCCTTAAAGGTTAATTTTGCGGTGGTCTCTAGTATTAATGAATGCCCTGTGAGCCGGTTTTGGTGAAAAAAATGCTTTAGTGCTTCTGTTTCAGGCTGTTCTAGTTTGGTGTAGGAAATTGAGCAGGGAGAATGAAAGGTTCTCGGCTATGCTAGTCACAGGCTACAATCATTCGCAGCGAACCAAATAGAAGATCTAAACGTTCTACACAAACACACATACTTACCTATACTTCGCTAAGTGAATGTGTGCTGCAACAAAACTTCTCCAGTAATCACAACAGTGGCATAGCTTTTTCTAATTTACAAACCTACGTCACTTTGTTGGCCTTTTTCTTATTCACTTGTTTTTCTGCCTACTTTCTTTCACTGACTAATGGAGGCAATTGGGTTAGAAGAACATTTTTACGTGAAGCATGCATATGCAACTCGGGGTGACCTGTCGTATTTCAAAATAGCAAGTACTAACCGATTTGTCGTGGAAGTACTCCTTTAATACCTTGAAGGCAAAACTAGATGGTCACTGACCTAAGGAAATGAAGTAGACAATCCCCTCCCCCTCCATATGCATAGAAAAGTAATAAAATTCTCAGAAAAACCTGGCTATGTGAAGTCACTGGTTCCTAATTTCATAGTGACAACAAGCACTATGCGATTGGGCTTCACTAAGCAGCAAGCAATTTGAATGGTTGGAGACCATTGAAATGGTTGGAAACCATTGATTAGTTAATGTAATCATTTTAATGATTTTTATAATTATTCATTGACCCAGGGTAGCACGCAATCAAGCATAAATTAACTGAGTAATTAGTGGATGTGACACAGAAGTCATTCTTTATCAACCAAGCACAACTATACCTAAGCAATGTTCATATAGAGCTCAGTAAATGTTTCACAGTGTTACAAAACAAACAAATGAAAAAAAAATGTTGTTGTCCACTAAAGATGGATGGTGGGGGCTCTGCTTAACATTGAGAGATTGTTAAGAAATGAAGAAAAGGTGTTGCTTCAAAAGAATACTTTCTTATATGGAACTCCCCTACCTGACTGTGAACACACTACATGGCCAGCATGGCCCTGGTCTTTCTACATTTTATTAGATTACATTTAGCTAGCGCTTTTATCCAGAGCGACTTACAGTTATTTAGGTACAGGGTACAGTCCCTGGAGCAAAGTGGGGTTAGATGCCTTGCTTGAGGGCACTTCAGTCATGGATGAGGTTGCAGGAGAGCAGTAATTATTTACTCCCCCACCCACATTCTTCCTCCTGGTACAGCATTCAAACCTACGACCCTCCAATCTCAAGACTAACTCCATAACCATTAGGCCACAGCTGCCATTTACAGATTATTTAGAAGCTTCGTGAAAAAAATGTTGCTTTAAAGCAAATCATTTTTACATGGAACAGCCCCAAGAGCTAGGAACTGCCCTGGTCGGCCTGTGTTACTGTTCAAGTCCTGCTCATGTCATCAAAGTAGCAGAAGGATTCCACCAAGTTATTAAATTAGCTTCAGGTCATGCGTGACGAACTTTGCTTGTTGCCAACCTCGTTCCACATCAATGATATTAGTATCCTTTTGTGTCAAAAAAACAGCTGACATGGACCTTGCAGTACTTCATACCTGGTTAAAACGGGCCTAGCAAAGACCTCTCCTCCTGAGAGAGCTGACACAGGACCAGCTTCCCTCCCACTGAACACTGCTGCTACTGTACTGTACTGTACATCTCCAGGGCCCCAATCACACTCAGCATGCCTTTTTCCAGTTTTACAAGTTGTTAAAGGAGAACTTAAAAACGAGGCACTGAGAACTTTGTAAGTGTACACAACATTTATTAATAAAATAGTTTTGACAGGCAGTACCTTGCTGTAGTTTCTCGCCGCCACCATGATGAAAGTCCAAACAAGTCGATTGTACTATCTCTTCTCCTATTCTTCCTGCTGGTTCGTGTTCCTCAATCGACTTGTGCAGACTTTCATCATGGCGGCGACGAGAAACTACAGCAAGGTACTGCCTGTCAAAACTATTTTATTAATAAATGTTGTGTACACTTACAAAGTTCTCAGTGCCTCGTTTTTAATGTCAGGACCTGTGTTGTACTACCGATGGAGTGTGGAGTTCCTTCGAGCTGTTGTAATGGTTTAAAAATAGCGTAGTCGTCATGCTTCGTCTGAGGGCACCTACCACTTTCATTGTTAGCCTTCTGGGACAAACTATAACAAATTGTTGGCACCGGTATCAAATGAAACCCTTTCAATACCCAACCCTAACTCCAAGGGGAAAAAGTGCTGGACGTCATGTGTGTTTTTTCACCAATGACTGAATCAATATCAAAAATTCATAGTGAAAGTGACCGAGTCATAGCCTCCATGTGGGGTACCATCAATTGATGGTGGACACCAAAGGCGATACCATACATACAGTCTATAGTAGGCACCATCAATGCCTGTCAACAAAGAGGGAAGCAAGCAGCATTGTAAGGGATAGAGATGTGCGGATGGGCTATTTTTTTATCCGCAACCGCATCACAAAACTCATCATCCCTCCGCCATCCATTTGCAGCCACGGTTTTTGACCAATTTTCAAAACCACACCTGCCCGCCATATTTAACAATGTAGGCTATATATATTTTTTTTATTTCAGTAGTTAAACTGCCACCCACCCAAATTTAATTAAAATATTATTTTTAGTTTTAGTTTTAGTTTATACCGCCATCCACGCATCTCTACTAAGGGACTGCACACAAACCCTAGCCACTTCCTGTTTGAATTGCTGTCAGAAAACCTGAGCACACACACACATACACACACACACACACACACACAAAGAAACTGGAACAAACATAAGGGACTGTGACTCACAGATACATCAATACCTGATAAACAAGGTCTATGCACACAAATACTTTCACCCTCAGAGACTGCTACCACAGACATCGTTAGCTTTGGGACACAAACTGTTTAGTTAATGTTGGCAAACAGCTGGCGGGCTGCGCTGTGTTGCTGTGCCTATTTTTTGCAATTTCAGGTGCCAATATATTGGTAATGTTCCTAAGTGTATGTGCGCATCATGGCAATATCAAATAGGACTATTTTGGATGGATGACCAGGTCACCTTAACCTTAAGATTTATTGATTTACTGATTAAATGATTTTATTGATTGATATGTGTTCATTTATTTTTAAATGTCTTGGTTGAACGATGCAGTCGCCCCTGAACAGGACTACTGTTCCATACTTAAATACTGGCAATACAAGATAACGGCATTTTATACACTTTTCCTTGTATGTTTTGGTTTTAATCAGGATGGCTGACCATTGCTTTACACAATGGTCACACTTGGTGGGATGGGGTCTTAATTACATAATAAGCCCTTATTGCTTGAACTTTTTATAATTGCTGCTTGATATTGGTCACAATTTGTCATGCCATAATTGACATAGGAAACACTGTTGTTGTTGTTGTTGTTGACAGCAACTGACCAAACAGTAATGTGTACATAATCAATAGTAAGGCATAATCAGTCTTGATCATTCTATTGCAATTACTCTGGTGGAACTTCCATAAGCCTTACAAAAAAAAAAAATGCACAGAATTGATCTTTAGTATAAACCTTTTTAACAGATGTAGAGATGTAGAGATTCCTGCCACAGACCTGTTCTCTCATGCGTTTCTCCTCATAGCGTGGACGTTCGTTGTTGGCTTTGTTGAAGCGTTCGCTGTATTTCTTCTGCTGCTGAGGACCCCGGCCAAAAAAGACGTAGTTGACGAAAGCATACTCGAGAAGTGCCAGGAACACGAACACAAAGCAGCCCATGAGGTAGACATCGATGGCTTTCACATATGGGATCTTTGGAAGTGTCTCCCGCAGGTGGGTGTTGATGGTTGTCATGGTGAGCACCGTAGTAACACCTAGTATAAAGCCAAAAGCAAAAGATATTTATATATTTGTTATATATATATTATAATAAATGATAAAATAATAATACATTTTATTTGATACACTTCACCTTTTAAAACACCCATATGTGTATATGTGTATCTTGTTATGCAAGCTGTTGTTCAACACAATTGTAGACACATTTCAGAGACATGTCTTGCACTTGCAATTACAGTGCAGTTGTCAATGTCCTAGCATACTCAACTTGGTCCCTGGAGGGTACTTTAACCTCAGAATCTATCGACCATATGAGAGTTAGTGTCAATGATATGCAATATAAGGCTCTGATGTGCTAGCCTGGTAAACCAGCCCCTCGTACTTCATTTCATTTTGTACAGAGGGTCTGGACCTGACACCGTCAGAAACGATTTCTTCCTGGAGGTGTAGACTGCTGAAGTTTAAAACAAGTGGCTCTGCCTTTACCCAATCGCTAACGCCTGATCATCACGTATGCAATTAGACTACCTACGCACTACAATTCAAATGTAGCACACAAGGTCAACGTCATGGCTATCGAACACACCCTCTGTTCGCTGATTGGATCGGTCTTGCTGGGGCCAACTACATGACTCTCAAGAGATTCTGGTCCAGACCCTCTGTACAAAATGAAATGAAGTACGAGGGGTGGGTTTACCAGGCTACCACATGCATGATTATCAAAATCATCTATCATCTTGCCTACTGTGTCACTGCATTTAGAGTGCTATTTTTTTAATATATACTGTATTTTCATGTACAGTAATATCTGTCCCATGTCTATGCTACTGATGCTACTGATCAGAAACTATACGTATGTCAGAGAAAACCAGTAAGACAAAAAGAGGGCAAGAAAACAAACTTATCTCCCTTAACAATAGAAGTCTCTTTTCTGATTGACTGATGGGGTGGGAATTAACTTTGTATAAATAGATCTTAAAAATTTTAATCACCATTCCATATCAATGTGCTTATGAATGGTAACTATGACAACTCTCGTAGTCAAATTAACGGGTAAATGACTATTCCATGCTCTACTTTTTCTTAACGGATGCCATAAAGCAACAAATCAACCATTTATTTCGGTAATTTATGCGTATAAAATTAGATCATAAACACAAACGGGAGATAATGACTCCACTTTGCATCGTGGAGTTCTTCACCTTCACCTCGCCATTACTTTCATGGAACTGGTCACCTCGTCGGCCGTTATCCTTTACTTAATGATCAGACTAAAAGCGTTAAAGTTCAATCCCAATGCCCATATCTAAACATACCTATTGGCTAATCTCTTGTAGTATGTATGCAATGTAAGCCTACTGTAGTGCACCAAGTAAGGAGCGGTCTATCAGTAGAAAATCTATAGCAAAGGTGTAAACATTCAGGGTGGGAGTTGCAACAGGGGCTACCATACGATGTTACAGTATGACTATCTCTGAATGAGAGCGTCAGCTAAGTGTAATGTAAATGTAAAAAAATCTGAACCATGATCCAAAACTGCATTTATCTGCGTTCATTATAGAATTATTAAAGTATTGATTTTCTCATATATTAAGCATCAAGTACTGGAAGTGTGTGACAACTGTATGTGTGTGAAAAAGTATGCTTTTTCTACTGTTGTGGACTTCTCTCAGTGAAGTCAATGCGCAAATCTCTGTATGAATATAAATCTTAGTTCTTAATGGACTTTATGAACTGTGCAGATGAGAAAATCTGCACCATTTGGAGCGAGTGCAGACATTAAGTATCCTTTTCCCCTGGCAGCATACTTTGCCCAGTGCGGGCAGGGATATGCACACATGGGTGTTCAATGACGACCAATAACTTTGCCTTCTTTCCCCTCAGCAAAATTTCTCAAGCATTCATCTTGTTCTGGCTTTAAATCTCCAATTTGAAAGCTTGAGCTCAACGTCATCGTTTTTCAGCCCTCCATCTGTTCACATGGGCCTGTCCACCACATTCGGAGACAGTGCAAACCGAAACACAACTCAGTGCACTGTGTACACATTATTGTGGCAATGACACAATGAATAAAACTGAGTGGTTTTGTGACCCTGTCTAGTCGATATGCAGATGAGGGAGACAGCTATCTGGCACTGTACCTAACGCCACACGGGCAGCAGACGCATCGTAATTGATCCAGAAGGAGACCCAGGAGAGGATGGTGATCAAGATGGAGGGCATGTATGTCTGCAGGATGAAGTAGCCGATATTCCTCTTGATCCGGAAACTCAGCGACAGCCGAGGATAAGAACCTGTGGACATAGAGAAAAGGAGAATTTTAATGATATATATAATAAAAGAGAAGGCAATTTAAAAGAAAACTGAGACAAAAAAATGTATAAAAAGAAAACAATATCTGACAGCTTGTTCAATCGATGAATGATACATGGTATAAAATGTCATTTTTTTCATTGTCTTTGCCATGGGTTCACCTAGAATTTAGAGTAATCACTTGAGATCACAAAAACTTAATACCCCCCCAAAAAAGTGATTCAAAATTTGCAGTGAACTTCAAAAGTGTTACACCAAAAAGATTTCCTTAAATATTCACTGTGGCAATAAGTTATCTCAGGAAAAAATAACAGCTCATGAACTTTGCTTATCTGGAAATGGGTGAAATGAACTTGGTATGTGTTAAAATCATGGAGTAATGTTTGATAAAACCATGGCTGTGGGCTGCTAATATTTCCGTATGAGTATATCCTGATAGTGATGGGAGGAGGAGAGGGAAGCTGGACCCAAGTACAGATCCAATTAACGAGCAGTATTGAATTCTGCCGTGCATCAGTGAATTACTGCACAACACGTCCATGCATAAGGGAAGCTTAGACTACCTCATTGAAATTATTTACTGTTGCATTACAAGACCTCAAATGAATAGCAAGCACACTGTACAATACACCACAAATGCATTTGTCTATAATATAATCAGAATTATATGAATGCAATATTATACTTGATGCACATGTCAAGATAGTAAAAATAATGTCTGTTTATGCAAAATGTGCAATGGATTCCGACAGGGGAACGTTTAGTGGGGGACGTTATTGTACGGTCCTCAACAGAGGTTTCAAATCTTTATTTCCTGGTACACACACATAGGGGGAGAAAATGAGGTTTGTATAGGATAATAGGGTTTACAACCCTTCTGTGCTCTGATGTGTTGCATATGTACCTAGAACAGAGTACTACCTCTGCCATTTTGGGATAGAAAGTATTGAACACACAGTAATGAAACAAAGGATGAAGACGTGGACCCAGTCCAAAACGAGACACAGCCGTGGCCTAACCAAAGGTGGTTGAGAGTTTCCATGAAACACTTCATTGTGGTGTGATAGTGGGGGTGGCGGTTCAGTAAAGCAGAAGATTAAAAAAAAAAGACGACAGAAAAAAACGGAGGGAGGAAAGGAGACTGGAAATTAGCTGGTGGGTAATGGGGCAGGGAAGAGAAACGTAGGCTAGAGTCCTGAAAACAAAACATAAGAAAAGTAAAAAGACAAAAGCGTACGCGGTAGTGTTCGAGTAGTAAAGGAATGTGTACGGCAGACGAGATGAAATTGCAGTTGACACTGCCAGGTCAAACGTCTCATGATTGACATAATTAAGAAAGAAGATGACCGTCCTTTGTTAATTATTGCCACGGCAGTGGTGCGATTGGAGGAAAAACCCCATGATGCATTTCGGCAAGTGCCCCAAAAATCACGCTGGATGGCTTGATCTACTGTAGCGTAATGAAGTAAAAACATTTCTAAAGGGATCGTTCTATTTCTGTCGCTGAAGTCTCAGAATATGCAGCAGACAAGGTTTTTTAAAGAAATCAATGTTTCCTTTACAGACCAGACTACTAGCAAGCAGCTATACGGCACCAATAGGATTATCTTGAAAGCAGAAGGAAGAAAAAAAGATGCCAAACCATTTGAACTGTTAACCCCCCGCCCCCCATACAATCCCTTTTCAACTACTTATGGCACAACATGATGTGACAACATTCTAGAACTGACTGCTCCTTCTGTGACTCATTTCTCTGGGACAGGGGACAGGGGACACTGACCCAAAAACTCTGTGTTCGGACAGTAATGACGTGATTAAACAAAATGGGGATTGCAATGAGAGGAGACCTAGTGTGTGTGTCTGTGTGTGTGTCTGAGAGAGAGAGAGAGAGAGAGAGAGAGAGAGAGAGAGAGAGAGAGAGAGAGAGAGAGAGAGAGAGAGAGAGAGAGTATGAAAGAGATCGTGACAGTGAGAGAGAGGGAAAATACATTCAAAAGGGCAGGGGGTATGTGTGTGAGAGACAAAGAGTATGAGTGTGTGTGTGTTCATGTGTGTGAGAGAGAGTGAGTGCGAGAGAGAGACAGAGAGAGAGAGACAGAGAAAGAGAGAGAGACAGAGAGAGGGAGACAGAGAAGACACACTTAAAGGGTCAGGAGGTTGTTAAAGGACAGAGAGTTGAGTATTTCTGAGGGATGGCCTTGTGCCTTGTGAGTGAAAATCCCTCAGAAATGTAGCTCTGACTCAGCATTCAATATTCTGACACATTAGACTACATTGTCACTGCCTCTAAGCATTTTATGTCCTTTCTTCACTTACTAAAATACTCTTGCATTAAAATCATTTCTAAACAATATCCCTAATGTTAATGAGCACAATTAATTCTTTTAGACAGTGATTCATTTTATTACAGAGAGAATTAGCATGGTAAATGGACTGCACTTATAAAGTGTGTTTCCCTATTCACTGCCACACGAGGTGCTACACAACTCATCTGGAGTAGTCCCAGAGGAAAGATTTTTTTTTAATTGGATTTCTTCTATGTCTCACTGGTTTCTCCTAGACAATAATGAGATCACAGTGATACAAAAATAAGACTATTGCCTTTGTCTCCTGCTTCTCAGGTTTGTCTCTGGAGCAAAAGAGTTTTGTTGTTTCAGTGTAGACTCCCTTTAATCTACAAATGAGATCTCAACAATGTCTCAAATAATCTAAATGTTGTGTGAGAATGAACTGTGACAAAGGCAATACTTAAATGAGCCTTAATAGAGAATCACCATTTTGTCTCCTGTGCAACAGAAGAGCTACCAATCAGAAACAAAATTTCCCTCTGGGGTTTGCAGTTCGTGGTTGTCAGTGTCTTGCTCAAGGACATTTTGACCTGGTCAGGAGAAGTGGGATTCAAAACAGCAACCCTGCGATTTCTGGTCAACTATGTTTACCTCCTGAGCCACATGAGATGTAAAACGCTCAGGACATTTAAAACGTACCCCACAGTATCAGCTTGCTTAGTGAACTAGCCTGTTAATTATGTAGGTAACTTTATGTTGATAGCTGCTTGCCTGGTAGAGTTTGCGCACTTTGTCTCATTGTCTATCTGTCCGTCTCTAATGCTGTATGTCGTACATGATATTAAATATATCAACATATCAAATAAATTGGAAGTCCTTCTGAATAATCATAAATTGTACTTATTGAATGCAAGGGCTATAATCCCAAATTATCGCAAAATCTGGAGTGCACTATCATCTCAAAAGCATTAGAAAGTAATCAGAATACGATAATCCCAAAATGTGATACCAGGCATGGCCAGTTGGACAACTTTGCATTCCCTTTAGAACCCTAAATTGTTATTTTCATGATGTCACTTTGCTATACCCACAGATAGTTTGTCAGACTGACATCCCCATAAAGGTTATTATTTTACCCTGTTTGTTGTCAAGTTGTGATTAATTGCAGGAGATTACAACATCATTAGCATTTGTGCGCCTTCAGCTCTGTCCTCTCCAAGTTGGCCAAGTTGCATGGACATTATTCACCAAGCTGTTGATTTTGGGCACAGCTAACCTAAATTAGAAATGTATGTCCAGTCACTTAAGCCACAAAGGCTGTTTAAGCAGTATTGAAAAAACACACTGCTCAAAAGTAAATTGCATGAAAGATGTAAGCTGGATCTTTGTCAAAGGTTCTCCAAATACAGGATGTGACCATTTCTGGATAAAAAAAACTGAAATAGATACTATTTCTTTTATAGATAGACACCATTTCTCCATTACTTCAACTGGTATTATGACTAGTTCATTAACACATGGGTAAAACCCATCACTGCACACCTCACAATGGTATGAACTTTGTGTGAAAAAATGCATTGTACTAAATCATTCGACTCAGTGTTGCTAAGTGGGGGGGGGGGTCAATCAATTTATCACAACTGTTCACCCCCAGATCTATAGGCAGCTTGTCTTGTTAATAAACTTATTAACAGAAAGAGCCACACATACGAGGTGTTACTTACCTGTGGTGAATTTCACCTCCCTGGATACCAGACGTAGCGTCATGATGGAAAACTGTGGGAGCTCCAACTTGTCCACCCCTGTGACGGCATTGTCTCCTTGCCAGAAGAAGACGATGTCATCCGTAGTGTATCCGTCTACATGGAAACATGGAACGTGGAAAAACAAGTGCAATCAGAGATGGCAACCTGGTCCCCCATATGGGAGATGCTGCGGGCGGACAGATACACACACACACAGACAGACAGACAGACAGACAGACAGGCAGACGCACACATACACACACACAGACGGACAGGGTCATTGCAATACCTGGTCAATCCCTCCGTGGACCAGGTCAAAATACAGCAGCTGATGAATAGCATGGACAGATTTTTGATGTGTTATTTTATTTTTTAAATTTTCTTTATTTATTTTGTCTCTTTCGTTTATTAGGTCAATGGAGATGTGAAATGTACAGTATGCACTGTGATTCTTCTTAAGTATTACTTTAGCAGAATTCCTCTAAATAATGACTTCACTTCAATAACCCATGATTCACATTGTGACACTGTTTGGGATTATACGGCGTGTGTGTGTGTGTGTGTGTGTGTATAAAAGCAGGCAGTTTAGTAGGCGTCTCCTATAGGCATCTCCTAGAAATACTTCACCATGAACATGCACGCATGAGGGAGCTCGTGTCCAACACTAAACTCACTTTCACTCTGGGTGAAAAGGTGAGAAAAACAATGCTATGCCAAAAGACCAGCTTGGTCAGTTTAACCCACTGATGTAGACATGTTCACTGGTACTTTCACAACCAGTAAATATTTGCCATAGTGATGATGTTAAAGATTTTTTATATGATCTGTGTAATTGCAAATGAATGTTGCAGTGAACTAATACTTTTCAGACTTGAAATATTTGTGTAATCATAAACAGTTCAACAAGTTGACACTTTGACATCAAATTCATTTCAAAGACGTCACTGGTCACATGAAGGTCACTGTTTTGGTCATTTTCTTGTGTCATCCAGATTTTGTAACATGCTGATCTGTGCTGAAGGACAGAACACACTGCAGAAATGCAATGATACAAGCTTTCACAGTGCAACACTGCAAACAGTGTTGCCAAATATGCTATATTATTTGCATGTCATCGAGCTTGCATGAGGGCCATCTGGGGTGTGGCTAATGTCAGCAAGGTTTTTGCTAGCCTTTCAACGGATTGTCCTCTCAGTAGTAAGGACATACAATGTTAAAACTGATGTACAGAAAATGTAGCATTTCGCTTGCTGAGTCTGTTTTTTGCATTAAGCTACCTCTACAATTACCGCCAAGGTTACTGTGTGGCAACGAAGCATAGCCTGTGTCTTTCTTTACCTGCCCATGGTATATTTGTTTAAATTCTTTTTTCTGTCATCAATTTGGCACTTAAATATAATGATATGAGTATGAACCAGTGATCAGCCCTAAGACACTAACAGTCTAGCTTAGGTACATCCTGTTTCTCTCTTTGTTTTTTTGAGTCATCTCAATACCTTGTCTCAGGTCAATCTATGAGAAATTTAATCGATTAAAAGTGTTTTGGAAAGGTACACACCTCTACTTGCAAGGTCATACAGACGATAAAGCACATTAAAGCTGCGTAAACCTAAGCCAAGGTGTCAAAGACACTGCCTTCCGACCTCAGAGATGGGATTATCATGTTATGGCACAGATCTGGGGAAAGCTGCAAGCTTGGAGCATACAGGGCAACTGAGGGCGAAGGCCCTTGATAAGTGACGTGACCAAGGACCCGATGATCACTCAGGCTGACCTTAAGAGAACCTGTGTAGAGATAAGAAAAAACTTGTGAAGGGACAACCACCACTGCAACAACAACACCACCACCAATCTGAGCTCTGTGGCAACGTGGATGGACAGAAATCTCTTCTTCGTGAAAGATACAGAACAGCCTACAGAGATAAAAAAAAAAAAAACATATCTTTTTGGAAAATAACTTTAGTTGCTGTCTACTGTATATATTTAAATAAAAGGATACACAAACCTCTATTTTCTGCTTTCTCAATAACCTACTCAATAACCCGCAATGTTAGTCTGCTTTGCATAGCATCTATATGCTAACTCCCAGCAAATTATGCTAAGCTAAGCTAACAGCTGGAGTGCCAGACAGGAACGTGTATCCTCACAGCAGATAAAGAGCAGACATGTATCCACTTATCTCAATGTGGGGCAGACAGAAAATAAGCTCATTTTTTTTTAAAAGGTGGCGTTTTCTTTTAATTACTCTCCAACTGTGAGACACAGGATTCTCTGATTCTCCACAGAGGAGACAGCTGGACAAACTGTGCCAGAACAGTGCCGAAGGTCTGGACAGCATTAGCCGCAGGGTTCAGAGCGCCTGTGCAGACCAGCTATGTGGGAATTCTCCAGCATGTCACTAATCTCAACTGCCTGGGCCAGGAGAAGGTTCCAACACTTTTTGAAGACATCTTGCCAAAGAGCCAAAGAGGTCTTCTCCATCCGCCCTCAGCAATTAAAGACTTTTTGCCCTCATACCCCATGGCATGCTACTGAAACAACCACCCACCCCCTCTGAAATGTGGCCAAGACAAAGAAAGGAGATGGTGGTGGGCTAAAGGAGGAGGAGGAGAAGGAGGAGAAGACTAATCTGTGTGCCCTTGTCTATTTTAGGTGGAAGAGGTGGGGGTGATGTTGCCAGTCTGTTGTTGGAAGCGCAGTTTCCTGTGTGGCCATCTGTTGGGTCTGGAGCAGGAGACCCAGTGACACCAGGAAACAGAACAAGCTGACAAAGAAGTCAGACTCCAAGTTAGCCAAAGGGAAAATTTCTGCTTTTAAAAATGGCTTTTCTTTGCCTGTAAGAAATGAACAGGCTCTGATTAAGAACACTCCTGTTTTTCCTTAACCTTCAAGATTGTGAATTTTTGAACATTCTATAAAAAAGAATGCGTTCTACAACAATACTGGATTCTAAAATTCCACAGTGTATTCTACGAACTACAACACAATCTTTATAACTTTTCTTCTCTCAGCATTACTGTCACACCAGTGTGAGCAATGACTTGTCATTGGGTGTGACAATACACCGTAGGTTGCTTAGCAGAAACAGCTGAGATCTCGTTTTAAATGTTGCTTTCCTATGAGAGAATGTTCAGGAGTCTCCAAAGTTAGCTGTCGAGAGAAGGAGGCTGTGTACAAACTGCTCAGCATTATGGAAAACAATTCCCATCCCCTCGCACAGCCAACTGGTTCGACAGCAGAGTGTTTTTTTCTCTCTTGGAGCCTCACTCCCCCTGCTGTAACAAGGACTGCTACAGAAAGTCATTCCGGCTCACTGCAATAGCAATGAACAATGACTCAGGAGACCAGGCAGTAGGCACAGTCTACTTTTGCACAGCTAGGGGTATGTCTCTGAGTCTTACATATACTATGTTGTTATATAGTTTGTATGTATACTGTATAAGGTATCTGAATTTGCAATCTATCTATCTATCTATCTATCTATCTATCTATCTATCTATCTATCTATCTATCTATCTATCTATCTATCTATCTATCTATCTATCTATCTATCTATCTATCTATCTATCTATCTATCTATCTATCTATCTATCTATCTATCTATCTATCTATCTATCCAGAACTAAATGTATTTGAATGAAAAAGACAACATCAAGCACAAATAAACCATAAATTATGAAAACAAAAAATAGAAATTCATCCATAAGGATGTTTTTGCATATGATTTTAGATTTATCCTAGATTATAGACTAGACAGATTAAACTGTGTGAATTGTGAGCAACCGCAACACAGTTGCACTGCAGTATTCTAAAATTGTACACCAAAGCCTCCTGGAAAGCCATGATCAAGAATGACTACATGGCCATACGAGTCATGAGTTCTTCGTGTGTACTTTTTAGCTGATATGATTGACAAAACGCACCTAATGGCTTTAAAAAGACTGCACTGGATGGACATCGAGGCTGAAAAGGCCGTTTCTCATACTGACTCATTACAGATTGGACGCGGACTGAGAGGACGTGGAAGGGAAAACCGTGATGTGGAAGCTCATCGTCGTTAATACCTTAGGGCCATAGATGCAGAAAAGTCACAAGAATAGTTAATGTCAAGGAACGGTTACGCCAGACATGGAATTGTCCTCGGGAGCACACAGAAAACATCTTCTACATGCTCTATGAAAAAACAGATACTGAATAAAAATGTCTGTAAATGACAGTACATTTGTCTATACGTATATGAATAATAAAGGCATTGGTATACTAACAGCACTATGGGTAAACGCCATGTGTAGCTTTACCAAATCATAGACTGGTTCTTAAAAAATGAATAACAAATTAATATTAACTGAGCTCAACAAATATGTTTTTATCTAACAGAAATTTGGGCTTTTGAATGTCACTGGGCAAAGATGTATAGACGTATGAATGGCTATGATTTTAATATGGTCTCAGTGGTTTATAATATGATCTCAGTTACCAAGATTAGAAGCGACATGGATGTTTGTAGAAACCACTAGATAACTTCCACTGCTGTACAATATCTGAGAGCTGCCAGCCGGCGCAGACCAATTCATTATTATTTCGGTCAGGTTTTATTTGGAAGAGTTTCGCTGGGTTCTGTGCTGCTGACATAAGAATCTTCCCCTGCTCGTGCCACAGGCCCCTTGCTGCCCATCAGCAATAAATGTGGCAGCCTGTAAGACTCCACCTGCTCCTGGATTAAGTGTTTTCTGATCAGAGTGATTAGAATGGCTTAAGATGAGACTCAACTGATCTGATAAATTCGCCAGCCCATGGGGATCAATTCCGATGAGCTTGGCAGAGAGAGGAGGGAAGATGAACTTGGACAACTTCATGTCCAATCTCCGAGAAAGAGACACTGGGGTGTGTGTGTGTGTGTGTGCGTGTGTATGTGTGTGTGTGTGTGTGTGTGTGTATGTATGTGTGTGTGTGAATGTGTGTGTGGAGGGGTGTGTGTGTATGTGTGTGCGTGCACACGTGTGTGTGTGTATGTGTGTGTGTGCTTGGGCGTGTGTGTGTGTGTGCTTGGGCGTGTGTGTGTCAGTGTGTGTGTGTGTGTGTGTGTGTGTATGTGTGTGTGTGTGTGTGTGTGGAGGGGTGTGTGTGTGTCTGTGTGAGTGTGTGTGTATGTGTGTGTGTGCTTGTGTGTGTGTGTGTGTGTGTCAGTGTGTGTGTTTGTGTGTGTATGTGTGTGTGTGTCAGTGTGTGTGTGTGTGTGTGTGGCAGCCGTGGCATGCTGCTTCTGGAAGATGAATCACTGTCTGGCCCCTGGAAGGCCCCGAGTGGACGTTTCTGCACCTCTGAAGCCGACTCCTCCCCCCGCTGTGAAGGCCTCTGCTGACCAACAAGAATGCTAATTACGCTGCCAAACCTGTCCGATACGTCTCACACCCACCAGGAACCTCATAGTGTCTGGCCCTGCCTGCCTCTCGCCTCAGAGGTGCAAGAACAGCTTTGCCGTGCCTTTTGCTGCTTGCCGACAAAACTGCTGAAATTGCTAAAATTTTATCTGCGTGTAGAGGTTGATACAAAATGGCACTTTTTCTTCTTCTTGTATGCTTACCCCAGTATGAGAAATTAGAAGTAAATTCTTTTACACTTGATTTCTGTGTCGGATGCAAAACAATCTCCACAAAAAATGATATAGTCTTACATAATTTAGCTGCCGGTATATTTAAATTGGTCTACTTCAGAAGCCAGCCATCTGCAGTCTAAAATTATTCTAGGAGTCTGCAAGATATGGGTTCAAACACAAATGCTTTGTGAAAGTCAACTACCCATGGAATAATAGCTACAAGAATCTAACCAGTTTCCATTTGTTTCCCCCATTCAATTGGTGTTTTCAGAGCTATACTTTTTGTTCTGTAGGAAACAAGCTGCATTAAAATGTTGCATAGAGGCACAGGTGCAATGGCATAAAACGAGATGGCACAAGTACACTCTTTTATAGGGCTTCTAAAGTAATGTAATCTTGTGAAAAATTGAGTTCTGCTTTCCCCAATGTACATGTTAACATTACGAGACAGAATTAGCTGCCTGGTTGCTTACTATGGGAACTGCACCAAATGACCAAACCAGATCAGACCAGGTCAAAGCATCCCAGAGGACAGTATTACTACTTACAAGAATCTTATCTTTGTCTCTCAGAAATAAATAAGATCTTATTGATTTCTGTAGAAGCACATGATGGGCCCGTTTCCATATGCGCAGTTAGCCCAATGTAGGACTGAAAGAGCTTTTGTATGAAAATCTGTATTGAGAAAAGCTTTAAATCTAGAACTAAGGTAGGTTCCATATGTAGGAATCTTACCTTTACAGACATCCCAACCTGCAAAAAATACTAATTTCTGAGGGCTATCTCTAGGGTTGCCACCTATGTTTCACAAAAAAACGGGACATTTTGGCAACCCAATCAACCTTTTTGCTTATAAGCAGCGACCCGGGTGTCAGTGTCCCGGGAGAATATTTTTTTTCCCAGGAAAGACCATTAAAAACCGTGACAATCAGGTAAAACCAGGACAGGTGGCAACACTAACTATCTCCCCCTTAGAGAGGAGACTTGGGATGTCTGCCCTAAGTGTATCAGTTGGACAGCGAGGTACTCACAGCTTTCAATCTCCAAGGTGCAGTTCTGTTCATCCAGAGGGTATCTCCTCAAGTCCATCATGCACGCAGCAGTGGTTGTTATTCTGCAGGTAGCCAGAAAGATAGAGAAAAGGGCATGTAAAATAATATTATAAATGTTATAGCTTTACACTGGCTAAGTGAGACTTTACAACAAGAAAGCAAGAGAACAGAGGTAGTGAAGTAGCAGGCAATGTAAAAGAAAATACGGTTAAGAGACCAGAATAAGTAATGACTGAAAAATGTCCCAAACATGAAAGGCTTCCTGTTTGTTTACATTTATGAAATGAAGTGTTGGCTGAAAGAGTTGCTTATCTCTCTTGAACACAGTTAACAACTGATGTTCAACACTTACAGTTTGAAGCTAATGTAAACCTCCAAGAAAAGATCTCTGCCTGTTTCAAAGGCCACTGTGTAGTCTTGAATAATGAAAAAATGTAATCTTTGACTAATGTTAACTAAAAATGGTGCTAGCGTGCCGTATCCAAACAGAGGCGGACTAACAGTCCCACTTGTAGACTTAGACTCCTCACCTGCTGATGCTCTGGGGAGAGAGTAGTGCTTGAAGCGGTGACACAGGTGTGTGTGTGTGTGTGTGTGTGTGTGTGTGTGTGTGCCAGTGTGTGTCCTTCGTCTGTGTGTGTGTGTGCTTGCATGTGTGTATGTGTGTGTGTGTGTGTGTGCGCGTTTGTGTGTGTGTGTGCTTGTGTGTGTGTGTGTGTGTGTGTGCGTGTGTGTGTATTCACAGGTGTTTGCGAGTGTGTATATGTGTGTGTGCGTGTGTGTGTGCTTGTGTGTGTGTGTGTGTATGTATGTGTGTGTGTGTGTGTGTATTCACAGGTGTTTGCGAGTGCAATGGTAGCCAGCTGGTGGCTGAACAGTAAGCACGCTGGTAAACCTCCCTGCCAACGCCTCAGGGGGATACGCTAGTGACAGAGCTAGTGGCCTGCGTTTTTAGCTCACTTTGAAGCATGCCTCCTCCTCCAACCCCAGGTGCTGTACATTTATACGTTCGGGCCCAGGCAGGCAGGGGTGGCACTGGGGGTGGGGGGAAGGCTTTGAGTGTTTATACAGTTTTATGAGCCCAGTATTGATAAGCAGGCTCTTTGACAGCACTATAAATATTGTCATAAAGGGATGTCTTCCAACTCAAGGTGGTGGACATTTCTAAGTTCAGGCCAGACAGGCAGAGGTATCGTCGGGGGGGGGGGGTTAGTGAGATTGTAAAGCTAGGTGTATACTCGCCGCATGCAGAAGTGCGCGCGCAAACGTGACGTCACAGCGCCGCACGCCCATACATACTTCATTCGACACACACGGCAATCTTCTCCTCGTCAGAGGTGTCAAATGCCTCAGTAGTTCGGGAGCCTTGCGTGTCAGAGGAGTGAAACATGACTGAATTGCAGGTTTACATCATGATTTGGGAATTAAACTGGATAAATCCGAAAAGGTTTGAGTCAGTGTGTATATTTACAGTGTTTTCAGCTTTATACGACCTTATGAATGATGATAGGATAAGGCAAAAAGTTAGCTTAATAAACGAACTGCAGGTTTGCACCTAAGTTGGTTTGTGGATAAAACTGAACAAAATCCTAAAAGTTTTTAGTCAGTGTTTGTATTTCTTGTGAGTTTCCAGTAATATTAGCTGATTTGTAGCAATGGAAAATACATGTTTAGGCTGGGAGTTACTAGGCTAAAGTTAGCTGAAACCAGACTAGCCATTGCCTATGGTTTTCAATGGGGCTGCCGCGCGCAAGTTACAAAAAATCGGAGGTGCGCGCACGGCAAACCTGCGCTTGAGAACGCCGTGCCAGATGTGCACTGACGTCATTTTGACGTCACTTTTGCGCGCGCACCACTGCGCGCGGCGAGTATATCCAGGCCTTAAGGGCCCAGCATTGATAAGGGGGGTCCTCTGAGGGCACTTATAATATTGTCATTATCGGACAAAGTGCTTTAAAATTGTCTTCTTTTCTACGGCCATGTCAGCTAGCTGCACGCCTGCAGACAGGTACAGGCACTGAATTGTGTAGTCAAAACAATGCAGGGTACATAAAGATTTCAGTGATGTTAAAAACCTAATTAAAAAAAGATCAGGACCAGGGACAGCTCCAAACTGCTGAAAGATGGAAGGCTTTTTCACAATTTTCACAATCAATCCATTGGCAGCCAGAGCACCCCTATATTTCAGCCTACCTCCTGCCATAAAACCTTTGGTAGAGGTACATCCAGATAGCCTGGTAAACGAGCCCCTCGTACTTCATTTCATTTTGTACAGAGGGTCTGGAGTTGAGGCTGTTGAATTTCAGCAACTCCTAGCCAATCGGTGTACAGTGTACAGTGTTCGTGAGCCATGACGTTGACTTTGTGTGCTACATTTCAATTATTGTGTAGGCTAATTGTGTACGTGACGACCAGACGTTAGCAATTGGGTAAAGGCAGAGCCATTTGTTTTAAACTCCACACCTCCAGGAATAAATCGTTTCTCACAGCCTCGACTCCAGACCCACTGTACAAAATGAAATGCAGTACGAGCAGCTGGTTAACCAGGCTAACATCCAGGGGCACTGCTGCAAGAACTTTTGAGCCATATGAACGAACACAATTTTTGGGCTCCGTTATTATAGCAGTTATAATGTCCTCAAAGGTCCCCCTGTCAATGCTGAGCACTTGCAATCATCCTTACTCTTCATCCCCCTGCAACGCCTCCAGGCACACTAGTCCTATGACTTCCCATAGGATGTGATGACAGCAGTGAAAAGGCCCTAGAGACAGCAAGGACATGGCCGCTGGTTACTTCACTCCAGCCATTTGCAGCAGAAAATATGCTCAGTGTGCAAGGGACTGTTAATGAAAGAATGTAGGAAAATGTAAGGCAGAAAGACAGGCCTGCCGAGAGACACGGCCGGGCCCCTGAAAGGATCCAATTATGGGGCCCCCCTCCCCCTAAAAATCCCTATGGTTCTCAATTGACTGCCACCCCACCCCCACCCCCCGGCGGCTGGGCCCCGGAAAGCTTTTAATGTTCATTCCTCCTCATGGGCGGCCCTGCAAAAAGTTAACTATTAACATTGCTATAAAGCTGTATTACGCTGGCCTGTGCTTCTCTTGATTTATCATAGGCCTGCTGGTATATGCTGTGAGATCTTTCAAATTAATGATTAAATAAGTTTACAATGTTGTATTTGTGTGGTTTGAAATGTAGTTCAATTTTACACACCAATTTGTACTCAGAGCAGGTTTTAAGGACTTTTTCATTGTATTTAGTTGGGCTTATATAGAGTGTTTTCTACCTGTTTTGTGTTAATTTGTTTAGAAAAGTATGGAGAAAATTGATTTTCCTGGCTGAATGTTTTAATCCCCTTGATGTGCAACCTAAAAGTGGCGTGTAGTTTAGCCTGGAATGTTGCCGCTTGGGCCTCACATGGTGTCTCATCCTCACCTTCTGCACACCTTGGGTGTCCTGATTTGTTTTCTGAAGATTAAAATTAGATGAAGATTTTTATTCATTTTTTTTGTCAAGACCCTATTTCTTCATCTTCTATGATCTGTTTTTTTTTTCTACGGACATAAATACCCCAACCTGATGGAGGGAATCATTACAAAGACACACCTTTCTTTGTTGAACTCAATTACTGTTTACTCAATAACAGTTTATGTAGTTATTGTTTCCTTACAGTCAGTGAGGTAGACAGTAGGCAGACAGATATGTGTCTTTTTTAGGGATCCTCTATATGTTCTCAGACCCCTAAAGTGCCATTATGAGTAAATGGTTTGCATCGCCATGGATTCTTGCACAACAGGATTGAATTGTAAAGTTCAATTACATTTTTTTACCTCAGTAAAATTCTTTTGCTAAAGATCCTACCACAAACAGGGGTAAGGCAGAGCAGGGCAGGGGGGTTAGGACAACTACATTTGGATGATTATAAGGGCCTAGCATCGATAAGAGGCCCTTTGAGGACACCATTTATTTTATCATTAATAATAAAGGGCCTGAAATCTCTAGCAGTGTCCCTGCAAACAGCCTGTGCAATCACAATTACCTGTCAGTCATGCTACATCAAAACGTTTGAGTCAGCAGCACAGAGGTTATGCATGGCTTAACACAGTTGTTCCTTTTCACAAACAACTCCATGTTTCATATCACCATAAATAATAGCATAATGCATTTGGCTTACTGGACAATTACATTTACATTACATTCAACTGACACTCTTTTCCAGAGTGACTTATAATAAATTAGGTACAGCCTCCCTGGAACAATGTGGGGTTAGATGCCATGCTGTACTGTGCCTCAGCCATGGATGAGGGTGCAGGAGAGTGCTAGTAATTCACCTCCCCACCTACATTTTTTCTATTAGTAGAGGAATTGAACCTGTGACCTCTTGATCCCAAGGCCAACTCCTTGACCATTAGACCACAGCTGGCCTTTAGGCCACAGCTGCCAATTAAATTCATGAGGGCAATACAAGAGTGAATGAACCATGTGATTGCAACATGGAAACGTATAATAAAACACGGATCTGTTACTATACAACATTGACATTTGAGTCAGCACATAGCTTAAAGGGGTCACGGAATGGGAACCTATTTGTTTTTACCTTGGCGTTGTTGAAATGGGAGAGGGTGAGCATGGCCACAGACCTGTCACGAATGTGAAACAAGGTTGTGCCCTTCTTCATATGCAGGGGTGCAAATCCCGGGAGGGACTGGGGGGACTGGGGGACATGCCCCCCCCCACCCTCCCAATTTCTGAAAAACATGAATTGTCCGCCCCCAAAATACAGAAAAATACAGAATATAAAAATACAGAGGAGTATGCCTCTGGCACCTTTGGTGGATGGAGACAGAAAAAAAAAAAAAAGCACTTTTGTGCCCACCCCCCCCCCAATCCTGACATCGGATCTGCACCGCTGTTCATATGCAAATCTTGAACATAGAAATAGCAACTAAAAATGGGTGAGTTCAATACAAAGCCTTGTTGTGATGTCATTTGCGGCAAATCAACATTAGTTCAATTGTGGTTGCCAAGAGAGGGCATCATAACCATAAGACTGTAATTGGGCTTGTGAAATTGCATTTTAAGCTTATTGTTAAAATCTTCAAAATGAAAGTTGAATACATTCTATTTGAACATAAGAGAAAAAGGTACAATACAGTGAATACAATACATTCACCCATTGTATGTACTCTTTAAGGTAGATACTGGCTCTACTGGCTTGACCAAGAAATAGAAAGGTTAAGCTGTGTCGTCAAAAGAGCTAAGTTGTAAGCAACTGCACTTCTTTTGGAGCTTGAAAAGGTTTCACCTTTGATCCAAAAGGCATCTTCAGCAGTGGCCTGATGATGGGGAACCAGGAGCTATATCTCTGGATCACTGCAAGCTATTTCCTTTTATGGAGCTTTTGGTCATTTATTTTTTAGACACTCTGACACTGGATGTTAACAACTGCATTAGGACCTATATGCAAATCTATTCCATGCTACACTACATCTGAGCTTGGGTGTCGTAAAATGCTAATAACTCATCTGTTTCCTGCTGACGCAGTTGCAAGCTCTGCTTTCATTTGGACAGACAGGCCTTTATGATCTGCCTAAACCAAAGAAGGAATATATAAGTTGAACATTCAAATATTCAAATTTCACTTTGAATAAGTGGGTGTTTGAGCTTATCGACACATTGTACAAAATGAGGATTTGCTTTGGTGTGTGGTTGCATGGCCACATCGCCATGTGCGTCTGATTCCTGCACGTGAAAATGCTGATGAAGGAGATGCTTAGCTTACGAGCAGTGGGTATTGATCTCTGTTCAGAGAGCATGATACATGGCACATCAGATACTACCCCGACCACGGGACACGGCACATTAGTCACCATCTCAACCAAGCGGTACGGCTATCAGGTCTCTACACGTGTTGGACACAGCATTCACACAAGCATTCACTGAGAGCAGCAACTTGACAATGCCAAAGGGCTTTGGGAGCATGGCCCTGGACAGGTTATTAAAACATAAACCTGTTTTGAATAATGGCTGACGGCCAAGAACCAAACAGCCATCATTAAAAGGGGCATAGATGTAAAAAGCCAAGTTCAATCACTTGTGGCTTGCTCGAGACATTGCTGCCAGCCAGCAAGACTATGAGGAGCCGTGGCCAGCCATACTTGATAAGTGTCCTTGCATCTGTTTTTGTCAATGCACCTGGAGTCCCTTAAGATGACCTGAAATAATTCTGGCCCCTAGGTTAGAGGCATAATGCACCTTCAATTTTAATTCCAATACTCTTAGATTCTTTTCAGAACTGAAGTGGGACTAAGGCTGTGTAAACCCACGCTGTGAGTATGCCAATGACTTTTTGGTAAGGTTTTATAGTGTCAGTAGTGCCTTTGAAGTGATTTTTTTTTTTTTTATACAACCGATGGATTAGAATATGAAGATTGATAAACTTCAGCCTAGATGAGGTAAGAAGAGCTTGGCTGGTTATCAGTGACAACCCCTAGATTTTTCACTGTGGATAATCAGTGAAGAAATCAACTTAAAAAGTTGAAATATCTGTGAGACAAGCTGCATCAAGTGAAAAGTACTCAAAATATGGAGTGTCATTAGCAGGACTTTGGTAGGACAATCCGTGCTAGTAAGTCATTGAACCCAACAAGGCAATACATAAAGAAGAGAAGAGGGCCAAGGATGGAGCCTTGTGGTACCTCACAAAAAGACAGCTAAAGATAGCTTAATCATTAACCTTCTCAGCAACTGAACAGCACATGAACATGCACAGCTGCCTAAGAATTATACCCAAAAGCATTATGACCTCTCAAATTACCCAAAATGTTATATATGGAATGAGTAAGACTTACATCTGCGACAATGTGCTTGACAATACGAAATTGTAGGAAATCAAATGGCAGATGACTGGATGAGTGCAAAAGAACCTACAGAAAAGTGTCAAATAATAATGACAGAAAACCTTAGACCAGCTGATTTAATAAGTATGTGATAGCTTACCTTAGACCGTACAAAACAGTGCCATCGGGATGGAGGCGTATCATGCGATTCTTCACTGTCACCCCATGCAGAAAGGACTTTTTGTCGTTGAGAAAATAGGTGTCAGGGAGCCAAAGCTGGTCTGCTACGCGGTTGTCCAGTGTCAAGTTAAGTTCCATCTCTGTGTAGGCAAGCCGTTTATCTCGCCAACTTTGTTGAAAATACATTGTGATGGTGTAATCCTGAAGGCAAGCAGAGAAGGCCACAAAATGTACAATATAGACTTAAATATTCACCCAAACGTGCAATTATATCGTTTAGATGCAATATAACAATCAAGTGTCCATGTATTAACAATAATTAATTCATTCATTCATTCATTCATTCATTCATTAAAGCAAAAATGTCAAACCATAAACAAAGAAACCATCAAGTACAGAACTGCTGTATTTTCCATCAAACCTCATACATTTCAAACTCACCATGTTGACTTCTGATATTGAGTCAATACTGGCGATATTGATGCTCATTCCAACGACAACTGGAGGACCTGTGATGAGGAAAGAAAGAGTGAGAGAAGATGAATTAATCCATGGAGGTTTAGAAATACATCAAATAAGCAGATTTAAATTTGTCAACCCATGGGAACCATTCTGATCATCATCATCATCGTAAAATTCATCATAAATTCCATCAAAGTCAGCCTCACATACAAAAGAGGCAGGGGGAGAACCAAGATCACATGCGATTTTTTGTACATATAAATGTGCTTCATATGAATGTCTTTCCTGTTTTTGTGGTATATGAATGTCGTATAGTTGTCTAGTTGTCTATAGTGTATCTTCTGCAGCTGCAGTTTCATATCATTTTCAAACAACAGTGTTATAGACAAGGTAAAATTGCAAAGATACTTCAATGACTCAACTGACATACAGTACATACCACCCCAGTACCTTCACCTCATCAAAAACACATTAACAAAACACAAAAAATGAAACAACAGGTTTTGCAATGGGTGCAGAGCTCACTCTTCCTCTGGTGTCTATGTAAAAATGGATGATGCTGGGTCTTCTCTCCCCCCATCCCTTTACGATCTGTATCTAGGCTACCCTCCTGTCTCTCTTAGTTGTGTTTGCTTCATCTGTTCTCTCTGTCTTACAGCTCTCCTTGGTGTATTACTGGCAACTCAGCTGCCTGTTTTGTCTGCCTTCTGTCCTGGCCGGATGTGGCTGCATTAATTTGGGTTAGACAGCGACAAACTTGGCTGTGACTCTCTCTGCACTCTATTCCACATACCAGTTAAACAGGAATTCCCAGTCTGCAGGGGTGTACCTCTGGGCAGCTATGACTTTTTGGTTGACATACAGTATGTTTGTGTATCTCTATTTGCAGAGTAGTTTGTCACATACCGTGACTATGACCTT
Source organism: Coilia nasus (assembly GCA_027475355.1). Lineage (NCBI taxonomy): Eukaryota > Metazoa > Chordata > Actinopteri > Clupeiformes > Engraulidae > Coilia > Coilia nasus. The sequence goes on along the minus strand of CM050201.1, from coordinate 11,963,178 downwards.
TGACTTCCCGCAAAGGTCATATCAGTTTGGCTTTGAGTGCAAGTGGAGGTTGGTACCAAAGAAATTCTTAGACAGCGTTCTTAACATCAGTGGTTCAGTGGTTTACTTGTGGGGCCTAGGGACCCACAATTTCCCATCACCAGTAAGATACAAACCCAAATTTTCAGGACACATCATGAATTGAACAGCTAACTGATTTGAAATGAATGGGATTGTCTTTTACATTTCAATGAATGTAGTGGCCTGGCATTGGATCTGACATGGTGACCTTTTTGTTTTTTGTTTCTCCGCGACCCAACCACAATTGTTGTGCGACCCACTCACCAGTTCGGAAACATTGCTTTAAATGTTCTTATCAGCATACGCTTGAGGTCAAAGTGACCTTGACTCAGAATAGGTTCTGTTTTTTTCAACTGTAACAGACTTCCATCATTAATGATATAGCTACCAGAGGTGTCAAGACATGTCATTAAGGATAGTGGTCGTCAAATGTTGTCTTCAAGGGGGAAAGATGCTGTATGATATCCTCATGTCCTCCCTCTCCAATGCCCAGAGTAGAGTAAGTAAACAACGGAATCCTTTTGTATAATTAATGAATTACATGAAAAATAGATAGACTGTACATTTTATTTGTCTATGTATCTGTCATGGAGTAGATAGAGATATGTGTGTGTGTATGTGTGTAGTGTGTGTGTAGCATTGGAGAGTATTCATTCATTAAACCAATGAATGTCAACCTCATTTTTTGGTAGCAAAATGTCTTAAACATAGGTGTGTGTTTACTGAAAGTATTTATTGTCTGGTATTTCTAAGGCACATAATTGGTTTGTCCTAAAACAAGCAACAAATGAATCAAAAATGGAAATATACGATTTGTTCAACTATTCACACACCTGTGCATTTGAGTTCCAAATTTAGGCAGGTGACACAGAAATGATTCATTCATTTGACCATAACTGATCATAATTTGTTACATCCCCAAGAGTGGTTGAAGTAGGGATCTTTTGAATAGAAAAATCATTATTCTATACGCTAATTTTTTTTTCTGAAGTCACGTTAAAAATGAACAGCAATGAAAACTAAAAATGTGTGACTAAAATGTTTAAAAAAACCAGCTGAACCATAAGAGGAGAACAGAATTTGTGCCACACCACGTACTGTAAACCCTGTCTACAAAACAAGCCGCCTTCCAAAAGAAGTGTCAAAGTTATACATTAACAGGTGGAGAAGGCCACCTGAGTCCAACCGTCACCCTGAAAAATCCGCAGTATTCAGGGGCAGGAAGGGGGGGTACAGTTGTACAAGGTGTAAAAAGCGCTCTCCACAGACCTTGCCTCTGTGGGAGGGTGGCCAAGAAAGCCATTGTTTAACAAGGTCTGCACTGACGCTGGTGTAGAACTTACACAAAGGAGCTACATGTAAGACATTTTCAGCAGATAATCATAAAATTGTTCTGATATGTCACCAAAGGATAAGGGGAAAATGTACATGTTTTTTTCTGTTTTCACTGATAACAATAGCACAGCTAGAGTATTCGCCTTTTATAAAACTAAATTTACAGTATGCAAATTCTGTTTTTGTTTTGATTTTGTGCTCTGCAGGGAAAACAACAATACTTTACAATATTTTGAATTTGATTGCAGTACCAGTTGTGGCCACAATCTACAAACTACATACAGTGCCTATGCAATCCTACATACAGAACCTTTAACAGTAGGCTTTGTGATGTTAGGGGGGCAGCGAGGTCATGCTAACTCAACGTTCTACCCATGTATGTGAATGGAAATACATGAATATAGGTCACTAGGCAACTTCCTGGTCTTCAAAACTGTTGTAGGTGAATTGACGTGATGTAACGTCACCCACTCTCCAGTCCAATGGTGATCTAGGTCACTGTCAATGTCTCAAAAAGCTATCTACCTCTATTGTGACAAGGGTTACTCTTCACTTGAAGGGCCTTAAAATGTTCTAAAACTGAAGGGAGAATGAAAGAGGGGAGTTCTATACGACACTACACGACAACCTGTTGTGGTGTATGGTAAAGCAAAGGGTTTTTTTCACCATCAGGAAAACTAACCAAGGCATTGGGCTGAAGTAACACTGAAGTGACTCAAAAATGTTCAACAAAATGATCAAACCTGATCAAAATCTGACTGAAAATGCATGGCGATATAGTGCATAAGTGTCACTTATGTATTAGTATTATTCAACCATAACCACTGGGAATACATAGAAGATGAGTTTGCAAACATGGTGCCAACTTACTTTAAATGACACATGGCTTAATTTGGGGTCACTGCATCGAAGAGTTAATATGTTCATGCATTGGCGTTGACGTAAAGTACCATAAAGTAGGCCTGATGTTGTTCTAGCGAGTCACACTTCCAAATAGTTGATCATGCAAAAATGTTAAATTGAAATGTATTTTTCATATAAAGTGTGTAGACTGAATGAAGTTCGTTTTTAATCATATTGTGAAACTGATGAGTTCAGGGGAAAGCCAGATTGCATAGGTGCAACATCAGATGTGCTCGCTCTGCACTTAAATGAGTAGTTGTAGCTTTAATAGATGCAAAAAGTGGAGAAAAAATAGACTTTGTGTTCATTTCATTTGTGAACATCACAAATAACATACAATGCTGACATGCGCTCGGCTAAGTGCATTAGCAAAATTGTGTGGTCTGCAGTTCAGCCCGCCTCCCTTGCACAACCTCTTCAATTCCCAATGCTCAAAATCAGCAAATTTGTGTTTTTGCTTTAGTCAGTAATGTCAAAATGGTCAAACATGTTGCTGATCCAAACACAGACATTCAGATACAGCAAATAAAAAAAATTAAAAAAATCAATATGTGTAGAGGAGTAGGCCTACTGTACAGGATGCAAAGCACAGCTACCCATTAATGACTTAGGCAAACTTGTCAACACAGAAGGCGGAGTGAGTGACCTACCTCCAAAATCTGGTCTAAGGCGGATGTCATATCCCTTCAGTAGTTTGTCCACTGTCCTCTTGGCCACAGAGATGCCGGTATTTTCAGAGGTACTGGTAGGGGCAGGAGGAGACTTTGTTTGAGCTTGACACCAAGTTAAGAATATCTCAGTTTCTAAGCACTTAAGATGAGGGCAGCAAAGACATTCAGAGTCAGTACGCCCATCTGATTAAGAATGCATGCGTTTTGTGGAGGAACATAAAACACCTTTCGCATATCCATTACCGAAACAGCAAAGCAAAACAAAACAAAACAAAACAACACAAAAACGAGAACCACTGGCATGCGGGGAAATTTAGCACAGCAGTGTCAGTTTCAGTCGGTTATGAACGGTGTGTGATAGGAAAATAAGGACATTTCGTTGATCCTACTGCAGATAACAGTGACCAATGAGAACATTGAAGAAAATGATTTCAGTATCATCCCCTGCCTCATGTTATCAGTTCACTTCGTAACGCCATGTGCACGCAACACATTTTATTTTTCATTTACTTAATGGATATGCTTGTTTATTAGGGCGAGAAAAATCTCCATTGCCTCCGTGGGTTTCTCACAAGGGTCCTACACAGCCCCTTGCGATGTCAGGTACGATGATTGCCAGCTGACTGTTCGGTGTCATTCAGGCCGCCCATAATAATGCAGTCTGATTAAAGGGCAAGACTGCAAGCATTCAAATCCAGTTACTTATATCTTTACTAATATGTTAAAATGGAAGACACTTTCTGGTAATACATTACTGACCATCATGAAAAAGCACAGTAACCTACAAATGCATGTTTTAATGACAAGCTGTGTCGATTAGTTTACCGTATGAATTTGCGCCACGTATTAAAACAGCTTTAGACAGCTGCCTGATAATAACGGCGAATAATTCTCCACGTGTGTGCGCGCTCGAGCGCCAGTGTGCGCGCAAACGCGCGCACCCTGTAATTCACTGGATTCAGTGTATTTTTTAATTAATTTAGTAATCATGACAATCTGGCACGTTGGTATTCAAATCTTAAATATGGAAATTGCACATACATGGCTATCCACCCGTACACCCACCAAAGCGTGTGGGCATTTCATTTCACACGGTAATGTGTGTGGCGTTTGCAGACATAGGCCCACATATGTCCACACACGCACACATACACACTGGCCTAGAGACAGAAGAGAGAGAGAGAGAGAGAGAGAGAGAGGCCCGTGTGAGGGTGCCAAGAAAAGAAATAAAACGATGAGACATTTTAGCCTACATTTTATGGCAAATACTATAATGTGAGCAATTTCCCATAGTAACCAGATGTGGTGTAATGGTGAGGTTTTTAAAAGCGTCTCGCACTCTGGATTCTAATAGTAAGTCCAAAGAGGCTCGCTTTAACCTTTATATCACAAATAGGTTAGCTATATTGATGGACGTGCGTATATTTGACTGTCTGAGCGCGTGCACATCCCCCCTAACCACATACACACACTGACATACATACACACATAACGCGCACGCACGCACACACACACACACACATTCACACACGCACTCTCCCACACACACTCACAGACACCACTATCCCACAGACACATGTAACTGGGATGTTTTAGAAAACGGTATCTTTCGTTAAGGCTGATGACACATCTGCATTTTTTTTCTTCTAGCGCCCCCACACCAGGTGCCAAGATTTTATTCACTGTGTCAAGCTATTAGGTATCTGTTGCCATGGCATGATGCGTTCTATTATGGTATCTTACCTTTGTGCGAAGCAGACAAAGGACAAAGCTGCCAGAGCAGAAATAATTCCACATAGTTTATCTTCTTGAAGACCCAGCATCTCCACAAATCTTTCTATTCAGTTTCTGTAATCCAACCGTGTATGGTACACGTAGAAAAAAGAAAAAAAGAATGGAAACAGGGGGTAGAAGGGTGAAAAAATCAATAATTGTAATGAGGCACTGGGCAAGGGACCGATGTATATATACATAGATAGATGTAGATAGATTTGTTATCTATCAGTATCTATAGATACATGTATGCAGAATGTATTTACAAAGAGGTACGTTTGATTTCGTTGTTGTTCCAGATGTTCCAATCCTCCTCCAGTCTATGGATGTCCATGCAAATACCAGATCCCATGGACCAACACCGGAAGATGAGACATTTTGATTAAAATCGACGGTGGTAATTATCTTCAGAAGGTGAAAGAGGAACGCACGTCGAAAACAAAAAAAGTAAACCTAAAGAAACCGGCGTTGTCCCTTTTATGTTGGCTGTTGTATTTTCCCAGTCCAAACCTTCATAAGAATCATAACTCCAACGCCGCTCCTGCGTGGGGATTGCTGTACAATCTAGAACCTATTGTCGATTCTAGACATCTGATTGATAAGTCCATTTACTCAGAACATAAGGACGAGAAATGTGCATAAACGCTTTTTATTCCAGTTGATCGAGTAAGTTGTATGTCTCCCTTGGTGAAGCGAATTGTCTACGGGAGACATGTACATTAGGGAGAAAAATACAGCTGCGATATCTCATCCAGACGTTAAAGCAGCAAACCTTACTTGTTTGTGAGAGAAGGAAAAGAAAAAAAAGACAAAAAATAAACTTAAAGAAAGCGGAAAATGTTATCAGACCGTCAAAAATCCAAGATGTATGGTTCACAACAACCTAATGAATGTCCAAGATGCATATCGGGAATCCCAACCGTCTTCCAGGCTTGATCTCCCGACTGAATACCCTAGCATGTTCCTTTGGTCTTCCTTGAAAGTAGGAGACAGTGTACAAATGGTGACACCGTCCTTTTCACTTACCAACATGAAAGAAAACACCACATTTGGACTAAATATGCAGTTTAAAACTAAGGTTTCGCTGCTGTAAAAGAAAGCATGGTCGCAGTTTTCGGAAAGAAACTGTCAGTGTCCTTTTCTATTAGCAAAAAAGAGGCAAAGAAAAAAATAAAACAAACGCCAAGCTATGTGAAATTGGAACCCTTTCACACGCCGAGAGGATGAAGAGAAATGATGTCTGCAAGAGTCGATTCGCCTCGCAACCCATTAGAATGCTGTGCGAGTGTTCCCATGGATTTCCATGTATTTCTCTCAACACAGAGCGCGCACAAACACTCAGACACACACACACACACGCACGCATACACGTAAAACACACCGGGAGAAGGAGGGGGGCAGCATAACTGTGCAACACATAGAATGTGAGGTTAGGGTTTTATGTGTACTTGTATGAATGTGTGCATATAGAGCGCAGAAGACCACTCCATCCCGCTTTTCTCATTCAGATATAGCCTAAGTATATGAAGGCAAGGAATCTTGAAACACAGGTGCAAACACACACACATCACACACACACACACACACACACACACACATATATATATATATATGTGTGTGTGTGTGTGTGTGTCAAGATGCTTTGCGCAAAAGATGAGGAGTTCCGTGGGGATCTATGTGCCACCTAGTTGCTAGGCAACCTTGGCGAGCAGTGATGCAGAGCAGTAGTGTTTCAAAGGCTACAAGCAAAGGCAGATTTAAAGGGGCCAAGGCATCTGATATAGTCACTGGACTTCAGGCAAACAGATGGCAACATGTGCCAGCATCGAGAGGCAAAAGGGGCATTGGCTTTTATTGCCCCGATGGCAAAAATACAGTTTGGCGTAATTTGCTCCACACATTGTGGCTGTGAGACAGATACTTGCAGTGCAGTGGGACATTTAATGAGGTGCATTTTTCGCCATTTCTTTCACATTCAAATGTTTATGATTTTGGTAGTAGCGTTGAGAGTGTGCTCAGCAGCAGACCACTACAGTTAAACAACACTAACCTTACCATTATCTTTAAAAAACATGCAAATGGCATTACTCAGAATTACATTAGCTGACACTCTTATCCAGAGCAACTTAAAGATATTTACAGGGTTTCAGTTACAATCTCTGAAGCAGTGTGGGGTTAGATGCCTTGCTCAACAGCATCTCAACCATGGGTAGGGCGGGATTCGAACCAGCAACCTTCCAATTGCAAGACCAACTCCCTAACCTACTAACTAAGCCACAGCTGCCCAACGTAGAAGACTAGGAAGCAATGGTGTTAGGAAAATTATGTCATACAGTTGGTGTTAAAAGTTGCTTCATCAAAGAAGAAATACAGTATGTTGACCTGAAATGTTGACTAATGAAAATTGGGCTCATCTGTTGGAGGAACACTAATTTCTGGAGATGTGTGCAAACTTACTCTGCACTCTGTCTGTGTAGACTCTGTGTAGATCCTGTAAAAGCCCTGTAATGTGTCAGCATAAAAATGACTGCACAAATAACAAAATGAGTGTAATATGAATGTAAATCTATAAAAGTAGGCTCCAGGCCAGAAAAGTCAAATTATAAACAAGGGTGCATCCAGGGAATCAAACTTTTACTTCACAACTTGGTGAAGCACATGGGTAAAAACAACCAATTACACAACACCAATAATTCCACGTCTGTTTTTTCTTTTTAACATTTTATTCATTAGAATCATTCTCTATTTCCCCCCCAATAGTGCGTTCCATTTGCCTTGGGATTCGAGATTCAGGTGACTACATAATGTCACATCCACTAAAAAAATCATTCAAAGAGAAAATCATTCATCCCATTGGCAAACCAAGTTGCTTTGGGGTCCTGTGTGTTGCTTTGGAGATATTTGGTCGGATGTTTAAAAAAGAGTGGCATGGATTTCTACACTTCCTACACGGCTGCAGTGCATGGAAATCGACTTACAAAACCAGACCCAAACGTAACTGCACCAGGTTATGCAGCAGGTAAACTACCGCATTGAACTGTTCAGCATTATTTTCATTTTTGCCAATGTACAATATATTTTAAGAATTCCCCCCCACACACACACATTTATATGTGTTTAGTTGTTGCCCCCTGCTCAGTCTACAGTGTTTTTTAAATGACTTTGTGGGATGTAAGGCCAGCTTTTTCCTGGGAAAGCTTTTTGTCTAACGCAAATTTATTTAAGGCTTCTGCTGTTATTGCTGAAGGTTAAGACATAAACTTTGCCTATGCATATGTGCTGGATTTCCCAAAGGACCTGACATCTATAGAATTTAGTATTACGTCTGGATGATTTACAGCAATGCATTTGACTCTGCGTGTCTTGCCATAGGATGTTGCATTTGTAAACATTCAATATCTCAATGGGACTTCACCTGCTAAAATAAAGGTCAAATAAAAGTAAATAAATAAATAAAGCATATGAACAAGTCTCATAACAGGATGAGTAACAGTGGTCCGGGACCATGTGGGACATTATGGGATTAAGTGTGAAAAGGTCACTTTGCACTCCTGTGTAGTCTCAGAAGGATGTATGTATTCAGACTGCCCACAGAGACTGGTGATAAATTGGGTAAGGTGTTGCAATCGGTCAGGCTATCTTTGTGTGTGTGTGTGTGTGTGTGTGTGTGTGTGCACGCGCATGTGTGTGTGTGTGTGTGTGTGTGTGTGTGTGTGTGTGTGTGTGTGTGTGTGTGTGTGTGTTTGTGTTTGTGTGTGTGTGTGTGTGTGTGTTCAAAACTACTAGTCCAATTGACAATTTTTCTGACAAGTATAGAAAAAGATGGGGAGATGGGGAGTGATCTGCGATTGTAAGGGTCCAGCATTGGCAGGGGGTCCTTTGAGGACACTTGTAATGTTATTATTTATAACACTGTGGCCCAAAATTGTATTTTTTCATAGGGCCCAACATTTTGGCGGCGCACCTACTTATGCTGTATCCATTCAAACCAAAACTGTGTTGTAAATGTTCTGAACTCACACCTCGCAGAATTCAGCAAACATATCTATGCAAATAAAAACGCCAGAGCTGTACCAGTTACCGCTTTGTGTTGCAGTATGATGTGTGTTTGTGCTCCCAGTGGGTGGTGTTCCTAACTGATAAGCAACAGATTACAAAAAAACAGTCTTTTGTTACCGCGCAAGGAGTTGAAACCCAAACGGCAGGCCCCACCGAAACGCACTCACGGAGGTGGAAAATCAATTGCTTTTATCGATATATTACTGTACAATTTGTAAATATGCAAGACTTGGCTAAAATCATCCTTCTGTGCAACTTATTAGGTGAGTACACCACAAACAGTGAAGTTACAAAAACTGCTAATTTACCGCTACTACTTGATTGAATGTATGTAAAGTTCTTTTCAAAGAAGACAGTTAGAAATGTCACTGTTTTCTGTACAGGGGAAATCGAACACTTGATTTGTTTGATCATCAGATGATATTAGATGATATTTCAGTGCATAGTCATTCCCTGGGAGCACAGTAACAGTTTACAGATACTGCACTCAGTATAGTAAAGAGTCTTTACTAAAGACAGATGTCAAGCATTACAACAACTAATACAGTACTGCAGTGTTTGTTTTTTAGATATACATTGCTTACATGAAGTACAATAACCATAATTTATTAGTATATTGATTTTTGGTTTCTGCTGAATGTCAGTGTTAAACGTTTCTGTGTCTTCATGAAAATACCAAATGTGTAAATTAGTTGACCGAGAGTTTAAGTACAAACAGTAAAGATAGAAAAGGATGCACATTCACAATTAGGTACAGGCTAGGGAACAATACAATTTCAAAGAAAGAAGCTGCACACTCCATTTTGCTGCTTTTAAAACTTTTTCTATTCTCCATGCCCGACATTTAGGAGAACTGCCCTTTGAGAGAGTTTAAGTACACCATAAAATTCATGCGAGACATGTGCTGTGTTTGTAATCTAAATAAGTGCATTTACTCATTTGGTAAAAAGAGTGGATCTCGTCACCTGTGTCATATTTCCCTCCTCAGGCTTTGTTCATTCAATTACTGTGACCACCCCGGCGCGTTCGGTCAACATTACAGAGGGAGGGACTCTGTTTCTGGGTTGTTCGTTTACTACCACTGCTACGACTAAAGCCCTCGTTGTCCAGTGGACCTTCATTGAAAAGCATGGAGGTCAATCTGAGCAGGTGAGCCACACAAAGGGTCAGCCATAGAAGTCTGCTCTTTCACAAACACACATATAGGCTACATATGGTTTGTGTGTATGTGTATTTGCTTATTTTGTGTGTGTGTGTGTGTGTGTGTGTGTGTGTGTGTGTGTGTGTGTGTGTGTGTGTGTGTGTGTGTGTGTGTTTTGCCATGCATACTGTAAAACTGCCGTCATCTATTAACGCTGTAAGAACAGCTCAGCTCAGCAAGCAATAACAACAAGCAAACATCGGAACAATGTTCCTTTCAAACAATTTGTTTACAGGCAAGGCATGGCGGCACGTTGCATTATTTATTTGTCCATGCCATAGACATTTAAAATCACCACTAAGTCATTACAAACGCCCCAGGGCTCCCCTCATATATGGCACGTTTTCTCATTCCTTACCTCAAATGCACCTCCATTCCTACCCCCATTACTCACTACAGCTAAACCAACACTGGAAATACTGAACGTATTGACATAACCAAGGGAGTGGGATAGATTCGAAATACACTAGTGTGGGATGTATCAGTGAATGCTTTGTTTGGACATTTGCTACATGGGCCTGGCGTACTGTTTCGAAAGGGAGTAGTGAGTGAGTCATAGGCTACGTATGTCACTGAAATGCACTGTGGCAAACGCTGCATACAAATGGAGTAGTCATTTTCCACACTGCATATGCCTTCCATGGTCAAAATGGGAGTGTGCTTACTCAAGGCCATTATATTACAGCTAAACCAACAACTGTGTTTTTAAGACATATCTTCTAGATGACTTCAGGCTAGTAAAAGGATACTGTACATAGAACCCAGCATGTCGATACCTGTCTTTATAAAAAAAGATATCTGAGCCTCTGTGCACACCCAGAGATAAAAAATACTTTTAAAAACAGCTGTATCTTTGTATCTCAAAAATATATAAGATCTTATTGACTTCTGATCTGTTTTTACTTAAAAAAAAAAGTGTAAACCTATTAACATCTTAGCAATATTTTTGTGTTGGTGGTGATATTGATGGTAATTTCTTCATTTCAAAGGTAAATAAAGACTATATCACTTTATAGTTGATCAACCAGGAAAAGATTATTTATCATTATTATTTACTATTATGGGCATAAGAAATAGATTAAACTTGCACCTCTAATGCATTTTAATATCCTAAACAGGAAAACAGGACTTTGACACAGAGATACACAGATCAAGCTGTTCTGATTATTTGACACAAATACCTTCACAGAGAAACCAAAGTGTAACAGTGACACTGGGCTTGCAGAATATCTAAAATGTTTTTTTTTTATCAACTGCAGTGATCTGACGAAATATACAGCTTCTGAGTATAATACAGTAATGACTTGTTCTGTTAATGTCTAGGTAGTATTAAAATAACAATATTGGTTGATATTGATAGTATTATTGCTGCTTTGGTTGAAATAGTTGTATGATACAGAAATTCATCTAAATTCATTCTATCCAGTCCTTCAGATTCTGCTCTGCCAAGCTGGGACAGATATTGATAGTATTATTGCTACTGTCAGTATGAATTTCAGTACCATACAGCCGTTTCAACCAAAGGTTTGAAATAGCTGTATGATACTGAAATTCATATTTCTATCAAATCCTTCAGATTCTCTTCTATCAAGCTGGGACAACTGTGATTGGCCCAATGTACAAAGACAGGGTGCAGATGCTGTCTAATCCAGCCGATACACTCAATGCTTCAATATCCATCAAGAACGTGCAGCAAGATGACTCCGGGACCTATAGCTGTCAGGTGTTCAATATTCCTGACGTCGACGGGACAAATGACAGGGACATCACTGTCTCTGTTCTGGGTAAATCAAACATTTGCTTGAAAGTTGAAAGTTTGGATAGGCGGTGGGGCAATCAAATCCCTAATCCCTATCAAATCTCTAATTTGTGTAAAGATATGAGAAAAAAATAACGTTTCATTGTTGCATTTTTTTCCACCACACAGTGTGCACCATTGTTTAGAAATGGAAAACATTTATACAAACAAGGGGAGTTCCCCATTTTGGAAACCGTATTCCTAATCTCTAAATATTGCCAAGGCGTGGCGAATCCACTTGACTGAACTCATTATCATAAACCACGCTTTAATAAGCCTTGTTCCACCATCCCGGACATGGACGTCAGCAAATACCAACCACGACAGGTCATAGGGCACAAACCATTAGTGGCGTCCATTTTAGAATTCAGTTTTGATTTAGACCATTCTCTTCAATGCCTACTGACTTTCTTTTTCCTCTGCCCAACACGCCCCCCTTGTAACTGTTTAGTGTTGTACTCATTAGCTTTGATACATGCCTAAATACATCAGACACACCCTCAGTCACGATAAAGGTCTCACTCAGGTCTAGGAAGGAATATTTGATAAGGTCACGGGTAAAAGTATAAAAACCATGTTCCATGTTCACGCACCACTACTCACAACATTAATGTAGCCTGCAAACAATAGTGCTGAAACAAGTCATTGGCAGGCTTGTCTAACACGAGGTCTCTAGTCATGGTTGCTTCAACACTGACATTTCCAAAACACCCAAGGGCATGTTGTCAGAGTTACTAGAGTGTCAAAGTGGCTAATTATCCAGCAATTGGTGGGCTGAACTGCCCGTCACAACTTAGTCAAGTAGGTTAAACCAGTCTTCTGCATTTTAATAGGTTAGTGGGACACTGAACATTGGATATTGTAAATATTTTGTGACTTTTTGGGTGAATGGAGACTATATTAGCAATAGAGACAGAGTAGCTAGACAAACACAGGATGAACAAGTATGTTAAACCAATCTTCTGCATGACGCAAAAAAGACAATTTAATACATTAGTTGGACACTGGACATTGGATAATGTAAATATTTTGTGACGTTTTGGGTGAGTGGTGACTATATTAGCAATAGAGAGAGTAGCCACACAAACAGAGGATGAACATTGCACTGTGACAATCATTTGTCAACAGCAATTATCAATGCTTTAAATGTTTTCTGTTTCTTTTCTTTCTCCATTGTGTAACGTATCCAACCATGCAGTGACGCCTTCAGTGCCTTTCTGTGCGGTGCATGGCGATGTGCAGTATGGCCATCAGGTGGTCCTCACCTGCCACAGCAAACGCGGAAACCCGCCGCCCACCTACACCTGGACTCACCTGAATGATGGCCACATTAAGGGCTTTCAAGGTCTCAAGGGCTCAGACCCCTGCCTCTCCATTTGTAAAATATAACAAAATATTCATATTAAATAATGAATCAATCAATTTTATTGTGTTTCTCTGACACCCGCCTCTCCATTTGTGAAATATAACTACATATTAAATAATGAATTATCAATGTTAATAATTAATGTTATTCTGTTTGTCTAACACCTGTCTCTCTGTTTGTGAAATATTACAGCATGATAAATGGATACATTTTACTGTCCATATCTATTCTTTAGCTTTAATCTACTGCATTAAGTTAGAACATAAGTTACTCAACAGTACCGTACAGTTAGGATATCTCAAAGTCTGCTGATTATCTCTTTCTCCCCTATAATGTATTTAACAGACGTAAAGCAAGGGACCTTGGTCATTCAGAATATTTCCCAGGTTCAGTTTGGAGAATACCAGTGTGCAGCATCCAATGGCATTGGTTCGTCTTCCTGCACCATAGATCTGAGCGAAGGTAACTAACTGACTACAGAGGACAAAATAATCTGCCAAAATACACACATACATCCATACATGTATTTTCTATGTGAGTGAGCATCTCTAGGCAATGAGAAATGCACAATGTTATGATTATTACTTTTTTTTCTAACTGTGAATGCCAACATTCATGTGGGTCTAATTACAGCAGGTACATGAACAATATCTTCAAATAACGTTTTTTTTCAATAGCCACTGTACACCTGCATATTAAAATTGGACAGATATACTGGATATTTGTCATTTATTAACTTGAACAATATCCATGTCTGTTCTTGGAAAAATTGCTGTATATGTGAACATCGCAGCATAATGACATGAGACATGATGCTCAGTTTTTCCAATCATGTAACCTTCGGAGGGCGATTCCTCACAAATGTGTCAAATATTCCACAGAGGGACACACTGGTATCATCGTGGCAGCTATTATTGGTGCAGTGCTGTGCTGTGCTGTGCTTATCCTGCTGGTCTGGTACATTGCCCACCAAGCGAAGAAACACAAAATGAAAGTATCCAAGGTTCACAAAGCCAAGGAGATGGAGTGAGTGTTCATAAAACACCTGACATACTTGACATCATTTATTTATCTTTAAGAGTACAGTGACCCTTTCAAGCTAGCCTCCACCCTATAAGTACTTGCGTACCATGATCGCAATAGACTTTTACACTACCGTTGCTGCTACTACTACTACAACTACTATTAGGTGACTGAGACATTATCAGTTCAAATGGTGTTTTTTAACTGAAATTAAATGTAGCATAGTGATGGAGCCCAAATCCAGAGAGCTGTTCTCTGACTTGTTTTACACGATTCGGAATGTGAATATGAAAGATTAACTTTTAAGGGAGTACATTTTTGAAAATTATCAAAGAACGCATTCTAAACGATGTAAGATTCTAAAATTTCACATTTTATGGAGCCCAATATTCTTTAAAAACCTTTATTCTCCAAACATTCCCAGCACCCCTTGTGTGATCAGCTAAGCTATTATCATTTTTAGGACACCTTGGTGAATATAGTTTCTTATGGATTAGTAGCTAAATTTGTCTTTTATGACTGCAATCCCAGGCCTATGACCGCGAGCAGAAAGCTGGCAGCACAGCAGGCGAGAGAGGAGGGGGACGAGAACCCATCTGTGTGAGGTATACCCTCAGGACCACAAACGTCTGTTTTTACAACATGTGTTCCCTATTTGTCATCACGTTCACAGGTTATTTTTGTTTTTTGGCTTTGTTATTTTCTCTTTTATTCGGATGCTTAAGTGATCAAAATAAGAACTTCAATTACAAATTCATTTTTAGTATTGTGTCATTTTGCAGAGTTAATGCCTGAAAGTTTGTGTGAATCAACATAAAAAATTGTAAAAAAAAAAAAACAGTAATTGAAACAGAAGTACAAAATGTAAATTCACAGACCATTAAGTCATGCAAAGTTGCTTTCATTTCAGGAGTGCTTTTTAACTTTTAACATTTGCACATTCATTATGAGGAATTGTGTGAATTTTGGCTTCTGTTATATTTCTTTACAAACAAATAAAGGATATATTTCTTTGTTTTACATTATAGACTAATAATCCTTGTTTTGGTGTGAAAGTTTTAAAAACACATCTACAGACGATAGTCAAGGCACTAGTAAAGTTATTTGGGAGAATGGATATAAAAGTATTTGTCCACGGCGTAAAGACATAACATAAGCATTGCCATAATATACTACTTTGTACCCAAAAAGGCACAACTCCATATCAGCTTAATGAAGCAAAACATACAACTTTAATAAGCATTGTAACAAAGATAAACCAAAGAAGTGACAATGATCAATGCAATGCATAAAAGGGGAAAAAGACAAGACACTATCTCAATGGTGAAGCAAGCACGTGGATGCATCAGGATTTGTGGTTGTTTTGCTGCAAGAGGGACTGTGCTTTATACATTTAAAAGCATCATGGGAAGAGAGCATTGTGGAGCAATCTGTGCCTTAAGGTTAAGGAGTTAGACCCACAGCCAGAGGGTCAAGGGGTTAAAGCCTCAAAGTGACAATTGGATGGAGGAGTGAAAGTCCAGAACTCTCTTCCACCCTCCGCTCTAAAATGCCCTAGAGCAAATCACCTAACGCCACAACTCCCAGGACGCCATACAGCTAGTGCTCATTCTCCAGCTGTTCTCAAATTTGTCACGGATTGCAGTGTGTGTGTGTGTGTGTGTGTGTGTGTGTGTGTGTGTGTGTGCGTGTGTGTGCATATGTGTCTGTGACACTGATATGTCTGTTCACTTCACAGATGGGTTAAATGTAGACGACAAATTGTCAGGGGGCTTCCCTCTGATGGCAAAACAATCACTATGTGTTAGAAGTATAATGTGGAAACCAACTTTTTCTTGACATCAGATAAACAAAAGAAAATCCACATACTGAAAATATGAGGCATTTTTTTCAGTTCAGTTTATTAGTGCTTTTGGTCAAAGATGTCCCTCAGACAAAACAAAAAATATACATTTGCCTCTGATCTGAATGTGTGGATTTCTGTTTGTTTTTCTAGTTTTGACTGCAGACTTAGTACCTAAACTATCAGATGAGCGATGTTGCAAATGCTTTTGACAGTAAAATGAAGACAAGCATACCCCAAAAACCTGACAAACTATCTTGTAAACAACAAAGTTTGGAGTGGTCCTAACAACACACTGTCCTTAATCCAACACAAAGACTGTTAGCTGGACTGGAAAAGCAGGTTTGTGCAGGGAGGCCCCCTGACTAACCTAATTCAGCAGCACAACAATGTACTAAGAGGAGTAAGTTAGAGCTACACTTTATTATAATGTCCCTTTTAGGCACAGTGTAACAAAGTGCAACAAAGTATTTTAAAAAATAAAACAGAATCCCAAAAAGAGGTTGCATTAAAATATAATTTAATAAAATACTGCTGTTCTGTCTGCCATTAATTGCCCTCATTTTTTTAATATAATGCTCGCTTTGTCAATGATAAGAGCAATGCCATGCAAAGTTTCATTGTATAGCTAAAACTGGTTGGAAACCACTGACACCTTTTCTGAATGTCATATTACATTACATTACATTAGCAGGCACTTTTACAAAAGAAGGACATAATAAGCTAACAGAGGTGTAGAGGAACACAGAGTAAACAGACTACACACATACACATGAGAAATACATATGCCATAAGTAAGTTTCCTGGAGCAGAGACACTTCAGACACACACACACACTCATACATGCACGAGGAACCTAGGTGAAGAGTTTGTTAGTAGAGATTAGTTTTTTTAGGAAGGGAAGCAGTCTCAAAAAAGAAGGGTCTTCACAAGCTTTTTAATCTATAATGTCTTATATGCAAGTAACACTCTTTGATTTTCCCAAGAACAACTGTGGCATGTATGACCTTTTTCTTACATATGATTGTGGTTGCTAATCACAAAAGCTGACAAAACAGGTGTATAGTCTATCAATATACAAAAGACATCCTGCAATTGCCACTATTATTCTATTCTATTCTGTGTGGTTCAGCACCTGTAACAGAATTTATTTGTTTAGTTAAAAGTATGCTTTGTTATGCTGCTAGCTACATACCTGCTCCTAATAAGAAATAGAGAAAATCATATTGATGACACATTAACTGTGTATCACCCCAAAAACCAAGTCCACCTTTTCTGTTGTTGTGCCAATTCTTTTGTTTCACTTATTCTAGCAAGATGGTTTTACCACTTCCTGAAACTGTTGTTTACAGATGTTCTTGGTGTGGTTTTTGGTATACTAATAACAGTAGTACCACAACATGTTGTAATAGGTACTCACAAATCCAGGTACATAAACAAGTTTTAAGGACTTTGTTTTGTGTTACTAAGCGGCTCTTGTTTACAAATGTAGGTAACATGAGCTGTTTTCAGACGTGCCAAATGTCTCTGTTGGATCACAAGAAGTGTGACCGCTAGAGGTCGCTAGAAAAAAAATCACTGGGCATTATTATTGTATTGTGTTAATTAAAGGGTGTCAATGTGAAGTCTTTGTGAACAGCTTTCCAAATATAGTTTTGTTTACACTCACTGCTTCCATTATTTACCTTTTATAGCCTGGCCACCTGAGTTATATTGTCAGTTTGTTACTGGTAAGCTGATGTTGCCGAATCATTCATTCTGTGCTGCACTTTCACTAATTTTATGGATCACAACCGGAATGAGCCAGCATTTAGCCTGTCGTTTAAGTAAAATGCCAGTGACGTTTGAAACAGCCTGACCGCTTCTATAGCCTGTTTTGCAGTTATTAATAGGCGCTGGAATATTTGATTGCCTATTTTTGGGTTGTTGTGTACGAAAAGAAGCACAGTTTGCGCGTTGAGGACTCACTCCGCCTCTAACGGAAGGTTATTTGCGTTGTCAGCTTATGACTAACATTACCACTAGGAGCCTAGCGCGTCAGACCTGGATCTCGCACTTTAACCGGTGAAGGGACTCTTTAATCGCTGGCTTTTATCGCTCCTTTGCACCAACCAGACGACTCTTATCCAGTGTCCTTCGGACTCTGAGCAAGGGCATCTTGGGTTCTGTGTCCCCTCCCTCTGCAAGCGTTAAAGATGACACTAAAGTCCAACAAAAATGACCCTGCTGTTATATTCGAGCAGGTAAACAGCGTTCGAACAGCTCTGTCTGATCTCTACCTGGAACAACTGCTACAGAATAAGCCACGAACAGAAAAGGTAAGCGGTTTTCAGTCGTGGTATATAGTTGTACCCTTCACATCCTATACACATCAAACATATCCCCATGTATGTCGCCTATTGTTTACAAAAGACAGCTGCAAGCCTGATGTAGCATAATACCGAGTAGGTACTTCCGCTACTTCTGTTTTGAAGCCCGATCTGCAATGCTCTGGCCACCGCTGGTATTGCCTGGATAAATCTGCCTACAGTAGCGAGCAGTGAAGCAGAATTGCTAGTATTAACAGGGTTGCACTGCGTTTGTTATTTTCTTTTTTTCCGGGGCCTATTGTCAAATCACCTGTAGGGTGTACAGCTATTTACTTATCATGATAATTATTAATATACATAATGGAACACGATGCAGGGTATATGTCAGTATGCGCGCTAAGTCTTGGCTTGTTTTTTTATTATTATTATTATTATTAGTTACATTAGGCTACACAATTATAACCTTTTATTCCCACATCAGTGGTTCTCGTAGCTACAGAGTTGTTTGTTTATGAGAATATTTTGCATTTGCCGTTGCTGACATCACATGGTGTTGGCACTGGATTCTGCCGGTGAAACTAGCCCTTATCCTACCCATGGCTAAGTAAGTAGCCTACTACACACTTGCGCACAGATTTGCAGACACAGCTACATTCGAACATGAGGAAGTCCTTGGTCACTTAAAAATAAGCCAGTCTGTCAGAATTTTTCCAATCAACATCTGGTAGCCTGTTGTACAGACTGTCCTCAAAAGAATGTTTTTGTCACCTA
This sequence comes from Coilia nasus, assembly GCA_027475355.1. Classification (NCBI taxonomy): domain Eukaryota; kingdom Metazoa; phylum Chordata; class Actinopteri; order Clupeiformes; family Engraulidae; genus Coilia; species Coilia nasus. The sequence goes on along the minus strand of CM050201.1, from coordinate 11,944,066 downwards.
TTTTATTTGCATGACATTTATTTCTGGACAGAAACAAAATGTGTGTGGGTGGGGTGGGGGTAATGTAGGCCCAGGTGGGTTCTCAGCCTACATCAATTATGGTTAGAGGCCTTCAAGTAAAGAATAAGGTTATTTACTTGATGTTACTTGGTATTGTAAACCACCAACTGCAAGCTTTTGGTAAACTGCAAACCAAACTGGAAGACCTGAATGGTTAATGCTTTGGTCACAGATATGAAACTCCATACACATCGCCTATAGATAACAACATGCACATTTGGCTAGACCTAGGCCTAGACGACAGTCAACTGATGTTCTGGACTGTCACTCTGTGGAGAGTTCCTGGTTTACAAATGGATAACACAATAAGACAGTTATGACATATGCGTCAACGAAGCAATGACTTTTAATTTCAGATCAATTTCATTTCAAGTAGGCCTACAGTATATAGCTGCCAGGCAGCATTTTTTCTTGAAACTTGCCCAGTCTCAAATTTAGTATTTCTAATAGTCACTGTCCAGCAGCACCAATAAACTAGTGGCCTTTTACACAAGATGAGACACCGATGCAGCATGGCACTCAGGAGACAGTTATCAAAGAGAGTTACGGCCCACAGTAAAAGATTCTGTTCTTTCTGCACCTCAGAGGATATTATGCTGTAGAAATAGTGCGAGCAACGAATGCATCCAAGTCTATTCGCTATTCATAAAAAAAGCGAAACTGTCTTAGTTCTCCCATTGTAATAGTTCCATTTAGCTGACACTTGGTATTTTATGTAAGGTGTGTCTGGATAAATAATTCAGGGTAACCAATTTTTACACTTCTGTTAAAGGTTTCCTGCTGTCTTAGCAAAATCTCATTCCGAGTGTAGCAAGAAGCTTGCTCATGTTGTGGAGGACACAAGAGCAATAAAAGTGATAAAGAAACACGGAGGTCTATTTACGAATTACAAAAACAAGTCTCACATTGGGGCAAACAGTGTGTTAAGCAGCACAGACTTTTTAGACAAAGCTGTGCGGAAAATAATTTTAGTTGGACTTAGATCACAGGGGTCCTGCTAACCTTCTTTCATGCAGGCGAACACCAGCCAGGAAGATTATTATGAGGATAATATAATCATTCCTATACCTATAAACTTGCATGTAAATCAGCCTGAGGTCTATTTTCTGAAATAAAGACCATTCAAATTTTAGTTTGCACACATATTTGCTATATATTTTATGTATACATAAAAAAAAAAGAAAATCAGTCTCCACACAAGAATTCATATAGTTTTTGGCTTTAGATGTACATACGAATTACACAGTAACTATGAAGGTATGATGTAAGAGCCTCATGTTTTTTGCTGTGCAATCATTTCATCCCCCATGCCTATAAGCGAGACCTCAAAGATTAATGTGTACATGTGTTCAGACAAGTTTACATCATATCCCATACATTGCACAGAACCTCAGCATTGCTGATTCACTGATTCAGTAAATCTTAACTTAACTGACTGAAAAAAAATTTTTGCCAGTTGTGGTTTTTATCCACCATGTGAGTGTTGAGTAATGATTTTCGGCTTATGCTAACACTTTTCTGCTCTCATGTTCTTGCTTATTAACTTGAGGAAATCAGTTGGCCTGTAGCCCCTTTTTTGTCACCACTTCCTTTTTTTTCGTGTGACTGACCAAGACGCTGGCTTGTTCTTTTATGTGCAAGCTAAAAGCAGACTGGTGTAGACTGGAGGCAGACCCACACTGATTATAAGCACCCCCCTGAGACAATTTCACTTATTACTGGATATTACACTTTTCTATGACATGTTTTCAGCGATGTGTCTATCAGTTATATTTCCCTACGTGTTTAGGTCTGATAAATTCAATATTTGTGCTTTACATTTGGACACTGTGGGTGGTTTTGGGACTGCCTGGAATTTTTTGGGGGGGCTCACCAATTTTTTTTTTTTTTTTGCCAAACTGAAAGTCTTATTCTTGACATTTCAGTATTTCACAGACATTAAAAGGGTTAAGACATACAACAATAATAATTACTGATCTGTTGTTGTTGTTTTTTTCAGGCTACGATGCAGATGTTTGAGGAGAAAGGCCAGGCGGTGTACTCCAATGGCAGCGCAGCCTATCAGAATGGCAAAGACATAAGCACACGTGAAGTGTCCTTCGAAAAGAATGCCTCTGAGCCAATGGTATGAACACCATACAATCAAGGATACAAGGACACAAGGATACAAGGACACAAGGAGATTTATTGTCACATGCATAAACATACTAAGTAGAGTAGGACATGCAGTGAAATTGCTATCTTCATCATAGTTAGCGTTAGCGGCCCAGTCATTGGCAATGCCCTATCATGGTTGCCCAGGATACCGTCATGCACATGTACAACTCTCACTACAGAGTTGATTTTTCTCACACATAAAGTTTACATATATACCATACAATTTAGGTAAAATGTTTTAAAATTTCTGTAAAACTGATGGCGACAAGATTGTATGAAAGCTTAAAACTGTTGCCTTTTCTGATTTGTCTCTCTACCATGTTAGAATTTTTTAAGTAAACAGATGTATCATGTTAACCTGTGTCCTTAGGGAGTGACTTTAAAGTTAAATGAGAAGCAAAGATGTACCGTTGCCAGAATATTGCACGGCGGAATGATACACAGGCAAGGTAAGTATGTTGCTATGGATTATCTTAACAAACTACATAAAATTAGAAGGTTGGTTACTGTTGATCAAATTAATGCCTTATTTATTGATCTAGCAGTTTTCTATAATCCCATTATTATCTTGCTAAATATGTTGGTGATGCTATATGCAAATGGGTGTGTGTGTGTGTAGAGGGATAGTTGGTGTTTGTGTGTAGGGAGTTGTACTGACTGCGGCAACAAATTTCTATTATGAACAGTTCAGATGGTCTGTCTGCCTGCCTCTCTGACTTACTAAACAAGAAAGAAAGAAGGCATTTTCTGATTGGCATATTGGAAATTAGCAAATATACAATGATGCCATTTTTAGGAATGATGACATTCGCAATTGTGTTTCTCCTCTCTTCAGGATCGCTACATGAAGGCGATGAAATTGCCGAGATTAATGGCCAGAGTGTAGCCAACCAGTCTGTGGATCAGCTGCAGAAGATTCTGGTATGCCCTCCGGCTCTGCTTAGCCCACTGGTCTTGGGTGCAGTCTTAAACCATCTGTCTCTCCTCTCTTTAACCGAGGCACTCAGCCCCCTCTGTGATCTTACTGCGTCTTCATTTACAGTGGCAGGTCCTCAAATGGTGTAGAAATCATTGTGTCTGGTTTCATTTGTGAATGTTCAGATCTTTCTCTTACCGTAACTACACCTGTGCTTTGTTACGTGTTCAATGGCAGCATGACAAATATGAATGTTAGTTGGTAAAAAAAAAGTACATTTCGCGCTCTCTCCAGCCAAGCTATTACTATAGTCTATGGCCATTACTATAGTATTACTATAGTATCTGACACAATTATATTATTATGTCTATAGGTATGTCCACAGATATCCATAAAGGCTCCAAATATGAGTGAAACTGTGGGAGTTTTGAGTGGGGTTTTAAAAGCATGCATAAGAAATCCAGGTAGCACTTTATAATAACTACAATTAAGCATTTGTTAACTCTTACTTAACACTTTGTTCATCATTTGGTAACCATTGCTTTTTCAATATTTCTCTTCAGTAAATCATTTATAAACCTATCTACAAATATTCAAGCAGACAGAGAAGAGAGAAGACAATAGATACAGACATACAGAAAGGCAGCAGACTGAGAGATAGATAGCAGATAGCATTAAGACAAACAGTCAGACATACAGACAGTCAACCAACATCCACACAGATGTGTGTCAATATGTTTATAAATGATTTACTAATGAGAAATTGTGTAAATGCATGGTTACCACATGATCTGATAAGTAAGAGTTAAGAAATGCCAAATAAATGCTTATTAGGAAGTAGATCATATAAAGTGCTACCGAAATCCAATGCCCAGTGGACAGCCGTGCAAAGTAGTGGTGCAGATTCAGTCGTGGGTTGGTGAGAGTTAGGAGGTAGCAGCTAACTCTGTTAGCATCCATTCAACGGAACTCCATAGTAACATTTAAATGTATTGTTTTCAGTATCAGTGTTTACCTCTGGGCGTGCAAAATTCTGCATTTGTTATTTGTCATTTGACATGTTTGACACATGTCTTTTCTCAGTAGACTTCTATCGCAGTAGATTTCAACGCATGAGCCACTAGTGAAGAGCATCTAATCTTGAGGAATTTTATGACTGTACCTTAATGGCTACATCTTATCTCAGCTCCAGTTCTTTTTCTAGAAAGGTCCACAAGTGTGAAATGGATTATTTATTAAACAGCAACAGAGTGAGTGTGGGTCTGAATGGCAAAAACATGGAAGCTATATATAGGCATCGCCATTGGTAATTATAAAAGACTAATGTTCTCTGTTTTTTTTGCAGAAAGACTGAAATGGAGGGAAAATATACTGTATATATATATGTAGATATATATACTGTATATACATATGAGAGCGAGAGGAGATAGAGATAGACGGAGATAAAGAGAGAGATAGAGAGTGATATAGAGAGAGACTGATAGATACAGAGAGACAGAGATAGAAAGAGAGAGAGAGAGGGAGAGTGAGAGCAATAGGCAGATAGCTCAGTCTGTAATTATGAAAGATAAATGTTTTGTGTTGTTGTTGTTTTTTGCAGAAAGACACAAATGGAGTTGTCAGGCTGAAGGTTATCCCGAAACAGCAGAGCCGCTCGCTTCCCTGTGAGGTAGGACAATAACAAGACAAATATGCCTACAGTGTAATTTGCTGCTATTGGCGCCCTTTGTAAATATTAGCAAAAAAAAGGGGGCATCCTCATCTAGCACTCTCGGAGTATTAAATCTTTAGCTTTGAAGGATGTCAAAGAGAATAAATGGCATCCATTAGCAGCATTATTATATCCCCCATTAATATTTTAGCTTTTTTTTTTACTTTAACCCTCACAAGTGCCAGAAAACACTGAATTATGTGCCAGCAAGAAGACAATGATTTATTGTCCACAATTAGTCTTTTATTATGGCTAGGATTTTCTACTTAAATTATATTTGTGCATGCCACCAGTAGTTTGTCTTTGTTTGTGCGACATCTTTGAAGTCTGCTAATAGCAATATGGCAGTCTTTCATAAAATAAGTTTATCAGCACATTCCTTGCTTTTAATATACACTTTATCCCATAAGTCTTGACCCATGGGGATTTCAGATATTTTTATAATGTTGCCCATGGCAGTGACTAGAGAGAAGATTAGAAAATGATTTGGCGCTGAACCCATTATGTAATAAACATTGGACACAGTATTTAATCAACGTGGGGATTGTTTTGTAACTGCACTGATGGGTCCAGACTTAGTATGGGGAACCCAGTAATTTATTGCACCCAGATTTGTTTACAAGGCTCAAACCTCAGTCCTAAAGTAACTTTCACTGTCCAGTAACTTGGATTACATAATTATTATTCACTCCACAGATGTTTATGAGAGCACAGTTCGATTACGATCCCACTGAGGATGACCTCATCCCGTGTAAAGAGGCGGGACTGAAGTTCAAGACGGGTGACATCATACACATCATAGACAAGAAGGACCCCAACTGGTGGCAGGGCAGAGTGGAGAGCTCAGTTGCACACTTTGCTGGACTTATCCCTTCCCCTGAGCTGCAAGAATGGTATACTTACACAGTACACACACACACACACACACTACTTGTACATGAACTGCTGGAGGTGTGTGTGTGGACTGTTAAGAGTGGTAACACCGAGATACACAGCATATGAGAACACACACACATACACAGACACACTACTTGCACATGATGGAGGTGTGTGTGTGTGTGTGTGTGTGTGTGTGTGTGTGTGTATGTGTATGTGTGTGTGTGTGTGTGTGTGTGTGTGTGTGTGTGTGTGTGTGTGTGTGCACAGACTGATGGAGATGGGAACTAAAATCCTTAACACTGAGATACACAGTATATGGTAAATTTGTAAAAAGAAAAAAACGGAAAAAGAGAGAGAGAGAGAGAAGACTGATGATTGATGAGACAGTCTTGACAAGGCTATTGACTTATGTAATTAGCTGTCTTTAAAACAGTCCCATTGTGGTTTGGCTGGCCACTGGCCCTCATATCCCAATCAGACTGCATCGTAAAGCGTTTGAAGTGTTTGAAACTTTCTTTGACAGGCGTGTTGCAAGCAAAAGCAAAAAAGCAGGAGAGGGCAGCCAAAGCTGTAGCCCCTTTGGCAAGAAGAAGAAATGCAAAGACAAGTACCTGGCCAAGCACAGCTCAGGTAAGCATGGCAGGATCTCATTAGCCTGGTGAACCAGCCCCTCGTATACACAAACGGGGCATACACATACGACATACACACACACCAGACACACATACACAAAAAGATTAAAATATATACAGTTGTTCGTTCCAGTATCTCCAGAACATAGAGAAGTACCGTGTGTCACTTTGTATTCGGTCAGACAAAGACATTAGAACTCCATTACTGGACTCAGTGCTACCAGCCCCTCGTACTTCATTTCATTTTGTACAGAGGGTCTGGAACAGACACCGTCAGAAACAATTCTTTCCTGGAGGTGTGGACTCTGCCAAAGTTTAAAACAAGCCTCTGCCTTTACCCAATCGCTAACGCCTGGTTGTCACGTATGCGATTAGCCTACCTACGCACTACAATTCAAATGTAGCACACAAGGTCAACGTCATAGCTAACGAATCCACCCTCTGTTCGCTGATTGGATCGGCCTTGCTGGGGCCGACTAAATGACCCTCAAAAGATTCCGGTCCAGACCCTCTGTACAAAATGAAATGAAGTACGAGAGGCGGATTTACCAGGCTAGAATATCATTAAAAGGCCCAGCATTTTCCTTTTACGCCTGTATTACTACTGAATTTAGTCACATTAGTTTTGAGGGTTTTTTTGTTTTGTTTTTTTGGACAGTTTTTGACCAGCTTGATGTCATTTCCTACGAGGAGGTTGTTCGTCTCCCAGCATGCAGTAGAAAGACTCTCATCCTCATTGGTAAGGCATGCGTCAAAATCTCTTTAACACTTCTTGAAACTCTCCCCCAGGAGTTTTTATTTTAGAACATTCATTTTAGAGCATTCATTTTATAGAACATTTACAGCATCATACTGACTGTTCTGCTTGTTTGGTTCCAAAGGTGCCCCAGGGGTAGGTCGGAGTCACATCAAAAGTTCGTTGCTGCTAAAATACCCAGAAAAGTTTGCTTATCCAGCTCCACGTAAGTACTTGTATCGTTACTGTCAAAAACACACCCAAAAGTACTCCCTTGTAACACAATAACAGTTCATGTAACACAAAGTGTGTAACCACATGTACGCAACATTATGTACATACACTGTAGACCTACCTTAGGCTTAAGGTGAGGGTTAGGATTAGGGGTATATACAGTTTAAGTACATCATGTTACATGTTGTCTCACACTTTGTTACACTGTACTTTATGATGTAATTATAAGCTGTTAATGTTACTTCTGCTGCATTTCAAACAGATACAACTAGACCCCCAAAGAAGGATGAGGAGAATGGGAAGGAGTACTACTTCATCTCCAGTGATGACATGACCAAGTGTATCGTACAGAATGAGCTGCTTGAATATGGAAGCTTTCAGGGAAATATGTACGGCACCAAATTTGAGACCATTCAGAAGATTCATCAACAAGGCAAAATTGCACTGCTCGACGTCGAACCACAGGTATTATAACTTTTTTTGTCTGACATAACGTTTGGCAAAAGTGACAGAGACAGTGAAGCACTATGTGGTAACTTATAAATAGGCCATATTTCAAGATGTGTTATTTTCATAAGAGGTGTATGCAGTCTAGGAATCTCTATGGAAATGACATTTAGTTTATTTTTAGAGGTAAACAGAACTCCTGCAACAAATGTAAGTTACAAACGTAAAGATCAAATTTCAACAGTAATTGTGGATGTAAATGTCAGTACAGTCAGTGCACTTAATTCATAAATTGAGAATTTGCAAACTACAAAAATCATGCGCAAGCCTTTATATGTGCTACAGGAGTGGTATTAAGTGCTACAATTTTGCACATCACCCCAGATTCTGGGATGAAATTGGGCTGTATTTCATGCCCATCATGTTTTTAGAGTTTGAACCAGTCCTACAGCATTTGGCTATTTAGCTAGAAGGAGCCTTGGCCCACTAGATTTTACTTCAGGTGGCCCTCCTGGGGGTTCGCACAATGAGCACAGTGCAGTGGAATGGAGCACTACCACTCCGGTGTCAAATAAATCCCAGGTGGCAGGTATTCTGACTCAGGTCTGCCGAGAAAGAGGTTTGGCTGGTGCTTCTGCCCTGCGGATATGCAGTTTTAAATGAAAAGTGTCTCTTGTCTTGAGCTGCACAGGCACACCTCCTAACCATTTTTCTTTAGTAATAATGATTTAGTCATTGCAAGTTGCAATGGGTTAGGCAAGCTCGAAATGCTTTTAAAATGCAATTGGTGAACACTGTCACAACATTTAAGAAATGTAGACAATTTGTTAGCTTCTGGAAACATCATGAGCTGACCATACTGACTGTGTTGTATTCACGTGGTCACTCCAACAAGGACTGAATAATTAGTAGTAAGTTCTAATAAGTTAAACCAAGTTTCGCAAAGTTGATGATGTTATCTGTGACAAAGTGGATTTTTTTTTTTCAAATTTTCAACAAAAAATAAAAAGGTAATAGTGCAAAGTAATTTTAGGAAACCTTTTGTCACTGCATTTGCTGCAAGGGGATGTCTTTGGTTTTTTTTTGTCTTCTTGGTTATCTTTTTTCACTGCAAAAATGAAAAAAGCAAACTATTGCCTAGAACCACATATTCTATACATTTAGCACGTGGTTTTTGCCTTTTCCTTTGGAGAATGTTAACCTCATTTACACGAAACGTATTTTCAACTGCATTTCCTAATTTATTACCAACTCAATTACCATTTTCTACACACTTACATGTAATTTGAAACATTATAATCACTTTATTAAAACAGTGATAGTTGGTGCCACTGCATCATCAGAACCAAATAAATTTTTAAATTGTTTCACCATTTGACAGTATGCTTGTAAACAAAAGCTGACATGTTTGCATTAACTGAGATGAATAAATTGTCTTTGATACACAGACACTGAAACTTCTGAGAACTCCTGACAATGCCCCTCTTGTTGTGTTCATTGCACCAACTGACGTAAACCAGGTACAATCATCATCATTTCTTCTCCCATGACAAAATGATTTTATAAAATACACTGTATACTGTCTTGTCAGACACTACTGCAAAACTCCAGAACTTGCATGTGACTTCTGAGATGTTCCCCTTTTGCCAAATCTGTCTGCTTCTGTCTTCTCCAGTCAGAAGCGGTGAAGGCAATCCAGAAGGAGTCTGACGATATCCTGGCCGCCTACAAGCACTTCTTCGACGTGGTGCTGGTGAACAATGACGTGGACGAGAGTGTGAAAGCGGTGGAGGAAGCCATCGAGTCAGCAGGCTCCACCCCACAATGGGTGCCCGTCTCCTGGGTATACTGAGGGGGGGGGGGGGGGGGGGGCGGGGGCGAGGTTTACTCGCTGTACTCTTCTCACCAGTCAGCGTGTACCGTGGTGTACAAAAGTACATCTGATCTGACCTCACACATGTCATAACAAGCCATAACTGCACAGAGGCAGACATTCCGGATTCAAAAAGTAAAAGTCCTGCCACATATTTGTTCTGGCCATTTCACTAAACAACCTGATGCTAATAAAAACAGCTTTTCAGGAAGGTAGATGAGCTAATTAGTGAAATCACCAGTGTTAAGAGCACAGGCAGGGTAAACACATGCCATGACTTTTACTTTCTAAAGCCAGTTTGTCCACCTCTGTACCTGAACACTCCTCTTCAGCACTCCTGCTGGTGATCAAGGCTGGTGATCTTTTGGGAGGAGTATTAGCCAAACGTATTGCGCTCATTGAGAGCTCAGAAAGATTATATGTAAAATGTTAAGAATTTGCAGGGGAAAAAAGACTTACGAAGGATGCAGGATACATATGAGGAGTTCATGGGAAGAAATGGGCATAGTCATAAAATCTCATTTTGCAAATTACTCCCCCCTATGGGTAGCTGCATTAAAAGCCCAGCTTTTTAAAAATTAATCTGTGCATTGTCTCGTGTTTTATGGCATTTACATACAAAATCATTCTGCATTTTGTGACTATGCCCGTTTTTCCTGTGGACTGCTCATATATGGTATATGATTTAGTGATAACATTGCAGCAATATGAATTGTTTTCTTTATGTTTGTTGAAGAGAATAGCAGTGTTCTTTTTGTTCTTTGTTTGTTTTAAATAATTTAAAACATTTATTAAAGTGCTGTAGCCAAAGGGAGGGATATATATCAGCACACTTGTAGCAGCTGTCACTTCAGAATGCCATTTCTACAGCCATGCCTCACGTCTTCCCTTCATAGTAACTGTAAAACGTGCGAATGCCCTTGTTGGAATGGCCCTTAAAAGATTAAACGTCTCTCTTCTTATCTAAAACAGGACTTTGGCCTGCCTCATTGCTCTCTCAGCCTGCAAGTCACGTGAGCAATTACTTGCTTGGTACACACACTCAATTAAGTTTTATGGATGGCTTAAGACCATGTCCGTGCGTGGTGTTTTTGTGTACTTTAGTTAGGATAATATTTGATTTACAGCATATTGTTCTAGACCAGCATAAATTATTGATCACCTCATTACTTATGAGCATAGAGCCACTGCTCTGTTATATTACTCTTTATTGTTTCATCAATATGACTGGCTCCATCAGATACACACCTCTGAAATTTAGACAGTCACTGCATTACACATATTTATTACTATACATATTTAATTTTGGGTTTATGCTTTTGGCAAATACTGTTAAGCACAGCAGGGTGAGAGGGGGCAGAGTACGGCACAAAGAAAGCACTGCGGTGAGAGACAAGTCCGCTTTCTCAATACTGCTTAGCTTAGAGTTTTATCCCAGACTCACGTGTCTGGCGGCCGTCTGGGAGAGGAACACCAACTAGGATGTGCGGTCAGAGGTTCCCAAAATCTGCATACAACAGGAAGTTTGTGTGCATCCCCCGCGACCCCCTGCAGGCAACGCACATGTCCGTTATGCAAGTCCGTTATGTAAGTGGGCAGCTGTGGCCTAGTGGTTAGGGAGTTGGTCTTGCAATCGAAAGGTTGGCGGTTCGAATCCTGCCCTACCCATAGTTGAGATGCATCTAACCCCACACTGCTCCAGGGACTGTAACTGAAACCCTGTAAATATCTGTAAGTCGCTCTGGATAAGAGCGTCAGCTAAGTGCAATGTAATGTAATGTAATGCAATGCAATGTAATGTAAGTTAGCCATAAAAGTGTCCATGGCAGACAATGGTCTAGTAGTCTTTCCACTGATTCTGCCATCTGGCTGGTACACGGTACAGACAGCAGCATCGAAGCTCCCTGCCACACATGGGCGGTGCAAGAATTCACTGCTGATTAACAGCCAATAAAATAAAAAAAGAGATAAAATAAAAATTCTGAAGTAAGCCAATCAGATAAGTCACTTTAGGCTTAGTGTGTTGCACCCATGTACAAATTAGTTAAACTTAAAGAGCAGTGAAAAGTCCTTTATGAGGACATGATGTGCTCCAAGTAAGTGATTGTGAATAGTAGACCTTCCAAAGTAAATAAAGCAGCAAACTGTAGATCCTAATGTTCATGATGTGGGAAAAAAAAATCAGTGCTGGTGCTTGTCACGTAGATGTGCGCTGTAGGGAAAGTAATGCTTTGTCACACTGGGAGGCCAGTCAGGCAGACTTTTCTTGGAAACTGACATGTCTAGAAAGCAAAGACACTGTATTCACAATGATGTGATGATGACTGAACAGCTAAGGAAGAGAGGGGTTAATATCTACATGAAAAACTAATATAATCATGGAACGGCTGGACCTATAATGAACGATTACTTGAGAGAGGTACCGAAACCCAAGCAGGAAAAAAGTTCTATCCGACTCCTCCCCTAGTAGATGGAAAACTGAAGGAGTACTGTTAAAAAGTAATGTTGCAACCTGCAGTGGTCTTAAATTAACGTTACACAAGAACAGATAGTCGGGTGGAATCTCCACAGCGGTCCTCTTCGTTGGAGTCCAGGTTGAGGCGAAGAAGAAGTGAGAGCTGCTTTCATGTGACATGGGGATGACCTGAGAGTTGGTCATTTCCTCAAACATGGCCACAGGAGCACAGGCAAGCAAAACACAAGAGGCAACCAATCATTCAGTGGCAACATAAATAGACCATTCTTTGGTCTATTCTTCACACTATTCCAAAAGGAACTGTGCAAAAACAATCTGTGCCAAGATTTAAATGTCACAGCATAACATTTTTAACAATAATATTTTTAACTCCCTGTTGTTTATATTACTTTGTGCTCCTTTTTCAAGAAGAGTGAGTAGAAAATAGTATAACACCTAAAATATTGTGCCTGACATTTTGTCAGCAGTTATGGTTCGAAATGTACTTATTTTAGGATTCAAAGGCGTAGTTTGCCCTTATTCTTTCAAGACAGGGCATACTATTTGTAAACCCTATATTAATTTAGCCTTAGAATGCTCTTATGAGTAACTATGCAATTCCTACCAGTGTCAATCATCATTATCAATCTTGCTTATAATTATCATCATTACCACTCTTGATGCATGTATTCTCATTTCTTTAAAGGAGAACTTCGGTGTAAAATGAAAATTGGCACGTTAAAACATCATACTGAGTTGGTATGTGTACTGAGGAGCAAAATTGATTTAGCCTGTTGCATTCAGAGTTTAACTATTTTTTATTGTTTGTCCCAGAAGGCTAACAATGGAAGTGGTAGGTGCCCTTAGACGAAGCATGATGACTACGCTATTTTTAAACCATTAAAACAGCTCGAAGAAACTCCACACTCCATTGGTAGTACAACAAAGGCTCTGGCATTCAAAACAAAGCACTGAGAATATTGTAAATGCACACAAAGTTTATTTAAAAAACTGTTCTTACATGCAGTAGTTTGCAGTTGTTTCTCGTCGCCGCCATGATGAAAGTCCAAACAAGTCGATTGGACTACCTCTCCTCCTATTCTTCCTGCTGCTTCGTGTTCGTCAATCGACTTGGGCGGACTTTCATCATGGCGACAATGACAAACTACAGCAAGGTACTGCCTGTCAAAACAGTTTTATTAATAAATGTTGTGCACACTTACAAAGTTCTCAGTACCTCGTTTTTAATGTCAGTGCCTTTGTTGCACTACCGATGGAGTGTGGAGTTTCTTTGAGCCGTTTTAATGGTTTAAAAATAGCGTAGTCGTCATGCTTCGTCTAAGGGCACCTACCACTTCCATTGTTAGCCTTGTGGGACAAACGATAAAAAAATAGTTAAATTCTGAATGCAACAGGCTAAATCAATTTTGCTCCTCAGTACACATACCAACTCGGTATGATGTTTTAACATGCCAATTTTCATTTTACACCGAAGTTCTCCTTTAAGTTCCGTTCATGATTAAAAAAAGTAATTACCCAGCAAATGATCTTTCTGCTAAAACAATAACATTTTGGTGGCATTGTACCATACAATAGCAAGCCTGATTGACCATAAGGATATTTTTTGTATGTATGTATATACAGGTATGTATTTATTATTTTTGTTGAGTCCTCCCTCCACTGTACATGAGTGAGTGCTGCTTCAGCTGAGGACATCAGCGAATGTTGTGCAATGTGCAATGTGACCCTCGATACGACCACTTCAGCACTGAGCTGCCATGACTCAGCAGTCGTCCTACGCTAGGCTAGCAATTTCTGTTTTTATGCGGTGGGAAAGAGCCGCATCAGGAAACACCAGGGTTATATTGTGCGGAGGTGTGTACCTGTGCCTGAATGTTGATGCATTCAGTTTTCCAAAGTGTAATGAGCCAGTCAGCTTTGTAACACCCCCCTGCACCCCCTCAAAAAAAAGATGCCTGTGCAATTGTTTGTTTCTTTGTGTCATCACGTTTTTTTAGGCGAGTAACCTTACATGGCCTTTAAAGGTGTACTTCCATGAGAAACCGTTTAGTACTTGCTTTTTTTAAATATGATAGGTCACCCCGAGTTTCATATGCATGCTGCATATCAAAAAGTTTTTCTTCCCCCGTTTTCTATATCAGTCAAAAGAAGACAATAGGCGGAAAAATGACCCAATGCGAAAAGGGCCTTCGGCGTGACGTACACGTGCAAATACATATAAGAGAAACTGACCGAATAGGCTTTAAATGATGTTAGCCTGTGACTGACTCGCATAAGATTAGCAGGCTAGTTGAATGACTGAACTGCATTTAGCTGGGCACTTGCACTGTTTTGTCATGCAAATATTACCATTCTGAAACGTTCATTGACAAACGGTCAGGAAGCGACTGTGCTTGTGCCATCTCTCCTTCCTCTTCGGATTCAGGATCAAACACATAAGGCTGTATCTCTGAAGACATTCTGTGTGCAGTTTTAGCGCTGTCAAGTTGACTTTTCCCCTTTACCTTACTCTGCTATCAAGTTGACTGTGGGGCAAAGGAAGCTGCAGGGAGCATGTCACGCCTCTGGTGAAATCGTGTCGTTCTCCCGGCCCCACCCCCTCCACCAAACTAAAACAGCCTGAAACAGAAGCACTAGAACATTTTTTTCATTAAAACCAGCGCACAGGGCAATTATTAATACTAGAGAACACCGCAAAATTAATGAAAACACAATGGAAGTACACCTTTAATACATTGTTTTTAAACAATAAAACACATTAAGTTATGGTTTTAACCACAAGCTCATCATTAAAAAATTGCATCATGAAGCAAACTTGACTTTCAGATGTCAACAACACTGGTACCATCAGTACTGCTGACTGTTCCATCATTTACATCTAGTTTTTCAGACTAGTGAAATTACAAACTCATTATCTTGTGCAGTAGACATGTTGGGCATCTTATATCATATGACCATGAAACATCAAAATAAAACTGACCATGATACAAAAAGCTGTTACTTTCAAAAACCTGCAGACTGTTGTTTTTTTACTGCCATACTTAAAAATACAATGTCTTCATTTACAAAACAGTTCATGTACTAGATCACATACAATCAGATTCAATACTAATCAGAATGTAGAAAGTGCAACTTCTTAGAAGTGTGGAGAATTGCTGAATCCTCAATGTAGAAGGCTGTGCATACTGTACTTTTAAAACCTAATGTAATGAACACCTGGATTTAAACAACAATAGAAAAGTACTGATTCGACAGATTGATAACTGATTGCATATTAAGAGCAACTTTTTCAGCAACTTTTTCTTTCATAAACTTTAATGTGCTCATAGCCTACAGTATAAGATTTGACAGGGCACATTGTATTGTGACCAAACCCTACGTGATCTGATGGGATACACTGCTTTTTGTTTTCCCATAAACTACAATGTGTACAAAGCCTATATGATTTGATGGGGCGTATTACACTGTGTCCAAAGCCTATTTGATTTGATAGGGTACAGTGCATTGTGTCCAAAGCCTATGTGATTTGATAGGGTACAGTGCATTGGTTGGTCTCTACATCGGAGGCTATTGCTGCTGGAGCTGTTTTGGTTATGAGGGGAGAAGACCTGACGTCGTTCTTTAGGCCTGGAGCCCCAGCGAGCGTGCAGTGTTGAGGACGTCGTCGCGTGTCAGGTAGCATCCACACAGCTGTCTCAGGCCTGTGAACGATTCTCTTCCGTGAAGCACTCGCCAGTTGTCAATAAAGATTACCTTATGGGATAAGAGTTAATTTAGAATGAAATTCATTTATTTTTAATTCATTTGTTTTATTCTGGGAAGAAATGGATAGTGTTTCCAAGAAGCAGTAAAACTTGTAATGTATTTAGGGATATCAATATTTGTGCCAAGACTTGACAGTGTTTAATTTAAGCCTTTGAGAGAGTGAGGGTAATGCAGCAAGCATTAGGCCAGATCAGTTCTTTTAGAATGGCAACAAACAAGACACCTTCATATCACCAGCTAGTTAATTGTAGAGTTACACTCATTTAATTTCCTGTAGATTTTTGAGAAATTGAAAGGTTTTGTTTCCATGTCATGAATTACTGCACTTGTGAATGACTCATGTTTACTTTTCGATAGGACCCTTGCTTTTTTTGAGATATTAACTCATCCTTATCTAATGTAAAGGATAAAATATGTCATGTTGGTAGTATTCATAGATGAAGGAAAAGAAAAGGGAGTATTTGTAACACAGGGTGATGAACAGAAGCACAGATCTATGAATGAACAGCTAAACAGATGTATACTGTGTGACATCATATAAAAATTCTCTTTCTGATGTGAATTGCTGTTGTACTCACAGTTCGGTGTGGTACATTCAGGTACGCCCATGACAATGTTTTTAAAACATGGATTTGTTGACAGGATGGTGAAGGATGATACAAGTACTACATTTTATATGGCCACAACTGTCAACATCTGTCTCTATTATTAATTAAATGATCTTTTCCAAAACCTACCAGCAAATCATAGCTTTGTTTGTTTGTCTGTTATTAGTTACTTTAATTTACCTTAATCCTATAAATGTGCTGCAAGAAAACCTTGTAAACCTTAAAATTATTAAAAATAAAAAACAATATGTAGGATGTGACATGGATATTAAGTCATGCTGAAAAAGCGTAGTTTGAGGAAACTTGTACTCTCTTTTTGGATGTATTGGGGCAAAAATGTGGGGAGTCATTTTAGATTTTGGATATAGGTAAATCCCATGACCATCTGTTGTTGTTACACTGTTTGTCAGCAGAAAACATATTTTTGAGATTAAATGTGCCTCACACTGACAAAACAAAAACAAACGAATCAAGCCCTGCCTACATACACATTCAGAGGTAAACAAGACTAATGATACACAAAACTGTACCTTCCCAGGTGTCAATTTCACCCACAGCTCGTTGTCTGGGTCCCGTAACTCTTTGGTGAGCTCACGGTGTGCAGCATACCAGCGCTGCACCACATCGTGGGAGACGGTGTTGATCACCGCACGGTCATAGTTGTTATATCTGCAGGACAAGATCACAAAAAGGGGAATAAAATTCACTTTTTTGAACATATAGACAGACAGACAAGTAAATGAACAGACGTGGAAGGATAGATGGATGGACATACAGACAGACAGGCAAAATCATTTTTTGATCATGAAGATCAAGGAGATAAGGAGCTTAACCTCAAAAAGTATATCTACAGTGATGGCTATGTCTGAGTCACTGAGGTAGGAAAAAAGGCACAAAGCTTCCACCATGTCTTTAGTGATGTCTGAAAAAACAGAAGAGGCTGCACTTGCATATATTCGACTTTGTGCACACTGAAGAAGGCACACGCCAAAACGTGTCTGTGCAATTAAGAAGTCGAATATATGCAGCCTCTTCTGTTTTTTCACTGAATTTAAGATTTAGGCCAGCGCTCTTCAATATTCAAAAATTTCAATATTATACTTTGAGTACAGCCTGCTCCTATCCTCGCTTTACATTTAGTGATGCCTGACCGTACGAAGACTGTGTCACTGTGAGCGTACCACATCGTGTAGACATGTATAGGATGTCTATGATGAAGACTGTGTCACTCTGAGCGTACCAGATCATGTAGACATGTATAGGATGTCTATGATGAAGACTGTGTCACTGTGAGCGTACCGGATCATGTAGACCTCATTGTTCCACGGGTAGACGTTCAGCACCGGCCCTATGCCGATCATGTGGTTGCTGTGATCGCTCAGGTTCTCCAGGTATTCGTGCTTTATGGGCACCTGTGTGAGAAGCTCGAAGAGCTCGGGCGACCTCTGGAGAAGCTTGTCGGCCGCGTTGAACCCATCCACGAGCAGCGTCCTACCCCCCGTACCTTCGTGCCTGAGGCAGTGGAACACCTGGATCCTGTGGCCAAAGACAAAGGCAAACCCAAACCCAGAGGGAAGTCATCTAACAAGTGAACAAGGTTAAACCGATTTATGCTGCAAAGTCACAACGTCAAATCTGTACGCTTTCGTTCCAATAATTTTCTACAAATAACATCTCCACAAACCAATAACAATAATTTGAAAACTGAGTAAAATATCTTGACCCTTTAACAAAAACACACAATGCTTAGTCTAAAAATATGAAATATTCAGTTATTTGCAGACTTAAATATAATTATAGATCACTTAAGTAACATAATTGTGTCATTGTTAATATAATTACTTTTGCTATGAATAATACTTCTTCTAAATCATCTCACCTTAACCTTGATAATACTGATGTACTGTGCTTGTTTTTTATGTCAATCAATAACAGTTGTGCTCATAAGTTTACATACCCTGGCAGAATTGATGATTTCTTAACCATTTTTCAGAGGATATGAATGATAACACAAATACTTTTTTTTTCACTCATGGGTATTGGTTGGCTCAAGCCATTCATTGTCAAAACACGTGTTTACTTTTTTTTAAATTATAATGACAACAGAAACTGCCCAAACGATTCTCTGAAAAATGGTTAAGAAATCATCAATTATACCAGGGTATTTAAACTTATGAGCACAATTATATATGAGTATCAAAACAAGTCAAGAACGTACCCACAGGGCTCCTGGAAGTATGCCGTGTCCGTGTGTCTGTCTAGTGCCAGTTTGGTGTAGGCCGTGTCTCCTCGGGAATAGTCAGAGGTAAAACTCCACATCCTCCCATACATCGTCTCTCTAGGAGCAGATTTTTAAATAAATGAGGGAAAATATGTGACTGTCTGCTTTGATGACAGTGACAATAAAAACGTATAATCACACTCCTCACAACACAGAAACTGTAAACCATTTTTGCAGCACATACATATTCTTAAGATTAGTCACTTTTGGAAGGGTAATATGAAAATGACTGATTTCACAAGATACTGGGCTAACAATTATCCTGTTATACCAATACTGACCACAAGAGGGCAAGCGTTTTCCATCATTATCGCCCTAACAAAATGCTGACTCTGCGTGGAGGTTCCACAGGGCACATATTTGCCACATCATCTTTTCCACAGCATGACAAAATTGGCAGATATGGTTTGCTAACAGTTAGTAGTGTTATACAAGTTTTATCAGCCAACATCAGGCCTAAGTCATGCATTTATTATCCAAACTGGGTAATACTCTCAGTCTCTCTACTACCCTTTCCTAACTCTTTATGACCGTAGGGGAGTAACTGTAATGCCCATTTTTAGTCCACTCCACAAAGGTCAAACCAGGCCAATATCTTGGTTAATTATTCACACAGTATCGCAACGCATGAGAAGGCTTGATATTTAAGAGTAATAAAAAAACTGTTTTGTCTTAAGTAAATGATGAATATTATCTTAAACAAAAATGTAAACATTAGAACAGATGTAAATTTTCCATCTTAACATTTGGTTTTCTCTTTTTGTAACGTTGACTCCTGTTACTGCAATGTATCAAGTCTATAAAACAAACAAAACTACATTAAATGTTGTGAGCTCAGCATACATATAAGTGTAAAACACAAAGTGTCTCAGGCGGTAAGTATTGTTTGAGCTTGAGGTTTTGTCAGAGTTGCCTCAGCTCAATAACGAGCTGGAAAGCTGAATGGGCTTGCTCTCCTCCCACTGGTGTGGTCATGGCAGATGGAGGGCTATCATTTGACAACAGATGGCGACCAGGTGGGGAAAATGGGCGCCATTATTAGTGCATTTGTAAAAAATGAGTAATGGTAAAGTAAGACAACTCCAAACTAGATATTTTCTTAGATTTTCTAGATATTTTCTTAGATTTAGGATAGTGCTTCTCACTAGAGGACACCAAAGTCCTCAGACAGCAATGCAAAGCTAAAGCACAAAGGAAAGTTTAAAAATATATATTTTTACTGAAACAGTGAGTCTGTGACTGTGATGTATTGGACATGTAATTTGTGTGCTGTTTGTTCAGATGTGTATTGTTTGTTGGCCAACGAACATGCTGTTACTTTTTGAACACACAACCATTGAATACAGAGAGCAGATGAATTGTTCAAGCCCAAGCGCCACCTAGTGGCCAAAGGGACTGGCAGGTAAAACTCATTTGGTGAGGACTGTCAGAGGAAGCTGCAGAATAAACAGTGATGGGCAACCTGGCTTCAGAAGCCACAATTCAGTCCAAATCCACAAATTTGATCCAGCTATTCACTTAATCAGCTTATCCTAATTAGCACAACTCATCAGCCAAGTAGAAGAGTTCATTCATAAAATCACAGGCAGAACAAGGTGATTTTAAACATGAGGTATTGGACTGTAGTTTCTGAATCCAGGTGGCCCATCACTGAAAACAAATACCAACATAAAATCAAAACAAAATGGTGGTCTCATAATATCTGTGTAAACGGCTAAAATAAAGAAAACAAAAATGCACTGAGAAATCACCTTATGAGGCTGACCCGCTGCGTTACTTTTTCTGTGTCCTCAACGGTAGCGGGAACATCGTCCACGAAGGCGATGCCATAAAGCAGGAAGTTGGTGAGGAAGCGTTTCAGCTCCTGGTTGCAGGTCATGAACTTCTCGAAGCTGACGGAGGGTGCGTCAGCACGCGTGTAGCTGCCGGCGTTCCACAGGGAGCGCGGGTGCATGGCACTGTGCTTCTTGCCTTCGTAGCTGTTCTGCGCTAGCCAGTCCAGCTTGTATTGTGTCACATGACCATCTGGCCCTAAATAAAGGGGACGGAGGGGGGTCATTGACAATGACAATCCAGTCACTTAAAGGAGAAACTCGGTGTTAAATGAAAATTGGCATGTTAAAACATCATACCGAGTAGGTATGTTTGCTGAGGAGCAAAATTGAGCTAGCCTGTTGCATTTAGAGCTTCTACTACTACTACTACTACTTCTACTACCGATGGACTGTGGAGTTTCTTTGAGCTGTTTTTAATTGTTTAAAAATAGTGTAATCTTAATGCTTCCATTAAGGGCGCCTACCACTTCCATTGTTAGCCTTCTGGGCCAAACAATAAAAAATAGTGAAGTTCTAAATGCAACATACCAACTCGGTATGATGTTTTAACATGCCAAATTATGATTTTACGCCGAATTTCTCCTTTAAAGAACTCCTGGCATTTTTTATTGCCACATAAGGACACGTTGGCATTTCAAAGACATAAATAAAATGTACAGACGACAAGATCCTTAGTCTTAGGTTTGAGTGAGGTATTATACAGCCTTACGAAAACGTGAAGATCCAGTCATTTAAAGAACTCCTGGCATGTTTTTTTACTGCCACAAAAGGACACATTGGCGTTTGAAAGACATAAAAATATACAGACAACAAGACCCTTAGTCTTAGGTTTGAGTGAGGTATTATACGGCCTTATGAAAACTTGGACGGGTTGTATGGCGTTACTGTATAACCACGTCACCATCACACTGCCTTTTGAGGTCTTTGGTTTATGCAGTGTCAGCATTCTCTAAAACGTTTTATGAGACTCAAAGTCTTCCCTGCCTTATCTATGCTTTAGCTCCGCAATATACTGTATGGCGGCTTGCAAAAGTTTGGGAGCCCCTGGTTAAAACACGGCCTGTGTTTCCAAAATTCCATCCAACTGTGCTTTTATTTGTAATTCTGTTCAACTCTCTGTGTCAGATGTTAGCCTACAGTTAGACAGGACTAATAGGCACTGATCACCATAAAATAAAAGCATGCACATTTTTTTTGCAGACCAGCCAAGTCACCTTTTTGTGCTCTTTTTGTGCTCTTTCTGTGCTCTGCAAAACACCTGCATGTGTTAGGGCAGATGTAGGTAAACTATAGAAAGAGTCATAACACATATTGGTACCATCCATTAATTAACCCAGCTGAATTTACTAAGCACAGCTTTCTACCTGGCGGATAAGCCAATTGCTGAACCCACTGTTTTCAGCACGTAGACACAAATACATGGACAGGGTATGAAGTTGCTTAGCAACCTGACTGAGAGCATCTGCAGATTTAAATATGACCAGTAAGACTAGTAAGACTGGACTTTAAGTTCTGCTAGCTGCAGGCCCCACTCACTAAAACTATTACACTGACACACACATTATTACACATACACACACTGTTACACATTGTTACACACATACACACATTGTTACACAACTACAGCCCTGCACAGAAGGTTAGATATGCGGTTAGACTCACATGTTAAGTAAAGGCTCTCGTCATCAGTCCTTGCCTTTTCTGGGCGAATGTTGAGATCGATGCTGGCTGTGTCGAGGCTGCGCTGGTTGGTCTTGCTGTTATAACAGGACGCCGAGCGGCAGTGGTCCCGCAGCCACATGTAATCAAACTGCATCACCAGTCCGCCATAGCTGACCTCTGCCAAACACAGACATGGACACTTACACATTAAAATACTGACGTAACCATTTTATGTTATGCTTAGCCTATATATGTACTTTCACAGTGGTTGAGTGCCAAAGAGCCAACATGCGATATTTTGAGCAACTAATCAATGATACTCTGGTTAGATCCTAAACAACAGAGAGAAATACTATCAGCATTTAAAAGAAGCACAGCACAGCCATACAAATATACTTAGAAATACTTCTGTGAATTTACCCCAGAGGAACAGTAGAGTAGGCCTTGGCACAAGATCCCAAAAGTGGGAAGGCTAAAAGCCAGAACAAACTATTTCTAAACACTCCTCATCTCTTAAAGTAGATCAATGACATGTGTAAACAAACAAACAATAAACAAACAAACAGTACACAGTGTCATTGTGATTACACGGCACACCACAGCACAGCACACAGTGTACACAACAAAACTGACTGCATCCACACATAACCCATCACACATGTGAGCAGGGGGCAGCCATGACAACAGCGCCCGGGGAGCAGTGTGTGGGGACCGTACCATGCTCAGGGTACCTCAGTGGCACTACTGGCAGTTGGTGGTTTTGAATCTGCGATCCTACGGTCACAAGTCCAATACCTTAACAGCCAAGCCACCACTGCCCCTATATAGGTTATAATGTCCTCCGTTATTGTTGAGACTGGCAGCCCATTGTGTCTACTTGGCTACATTGTGTGCGTTTGCACCAGAGATAGAAAGTCGCACCAGCCACCAGCCAAATGCTGGTAAAAATATTATAAGTGGCTGCTAGATTTTATACACAAAACAATAATTTACTGTTGTGTGGTTGGTAAATGCTACAATTTATTTGTCAGTGTCTGGTAAAAATTCACATCTTGCAAAGGTAATTTCCACCCCTGCTTTGCACCTTTGCCATCTTTATGACTATCAATGGCCATAAAATGGAAGAGGTTATCGTAAATGGCTACAAAATCTCTGACCATTTTACGAAGTTCCGAGTCAATCTCACTCCTAGACATCATGTGGAGATTGGTGCAAAGATAGCTTGTTTGCATACAAATGCCAAAGTAAAAAAAGCAAATGTATGCAGATCCCTCATTAGTCAGGCCATGTGCAGTATAAAAATATGAAATAGCCTAAATCAAAAGAGAAAAAGAGTGTCCACACATCGTTATAGCTCCTAAAAGGTTTACTGAACCACAATGGCAACTTTCTCAGGCCTGATGAAAACCCTGGTGGACTTAAATATGTCATAACAAGTGTGTGGATACTGTTTTTCCTCTTTTATTTATTGTGAGCAAAGGCAGTCGAGTCACCCCATGTGAACATGTTGTACATCAGACAGACACAGGAATTTATTTGATCGCCCCAAAAACAAAACTGCTTTCATTTACAACATATCTTGTCCCATCCACACCACACCAGCTGATTCTACAAAAACTTAGCCAGACAGACAAGCCAATTCCTAAAATCACCAATTCCGAGTGCAAAATTAATATAATGTAGGATTTGTACTTTATAAAACCAGCCAGCCAGCTTTCCCATCTCTGAAAATCTTCCTTCACATTCTTCATGATCTTACTATTACAATGAACTGTGGGAGATAGCTGAGTTGGACACCCTGGTCAAATCCAAAATGTTCACTTGTTCACTATAGTACACTATGTAGAGAACAAAACAATGTAACTCACACCGGGAGACAGCGGCACAAAATGAAAGATGTATTTTTTCCCCTAAACAGACCCAAAAGAAGTTAACAGAAGTCCATAAATCCAGGGAGATGGGTTAACACAACAGGTTCAACCAACCAATGAACTGTGTCCACACAGCTATGCAGCTGGTCCAAAGCATCCCTGCCCTCCAGTGAACCCAAATCACCAGGTTCACCCAATTATTCATAAATGACTCAATGTAATGTTAGGGAGGAGAGTTCTAGGGAAAGTCATTTTCTCTGTGACTGAGGTTGGTGTCGGAAGCTTGTTAGATTTACCCTATATACTTTTTGTATATATATTTCTCGTGGGAGTTGTTTGATACCCATGAGATGCCAGCTTTTCTGATGCCATGTTGTTGACCCAGTCTGCCAATAGCGTCTCTTTGAACGTTTAGACACGGCCACTCATCTTTACTGAACACTTCAGTTGGGCTTCTTGTAACAAAACAATCTCGTCTTCCAGGGGTGGTGTGCAGATTTCATCTAAAATGATTTGCGATTGTGTACTACAATCGTATGGCAATGCATTCTTACTTTGACAAAAACATCCTGCTACTCATCCGATAGCCCGACTAAAAAAGTAATTGTCTTGTCGTTTACTTCACATAGACCAACCACTGCTGAAGGAATCTTAATATTCGACCCCACGACTCATCCTAATAGTTATGCGTTGTCTCCCTTTCTACGCAGTCTCGCCTCATCAACTTTAGCTTGTTTGGATGCATAGGAACCTAACAGCTATAACTCACCGAAAGAGTTCTCCCTGGCCTTCCACGAGCAAGGGCTTGGCTGGGCCGTCGTGTGCTGCCAGCGGTTGTTGCCCAGAGGCGCGCATGAACGCTGCAACCGACTCGGTGCAGCAACTCGAGTCTTGCACACAGATAACCATGGCAGACGAATTCGTGTCAGCAACATGTTCTGCAAAACAGAAAAACACAGATTCTTGTATTAAACGAGTGAGCGAGTAAGTAGTTTGACAACAAAATACAACTTTGCTTTCGTAACCCACGCAAACTATTTTGCATGTCATGCTTAGTAATCAACGAATTGTAAGGCTGAATCAAGCGATATAAAGCTCGGTGTCTGTTAGCCAGCAGACTCTAGTCACTTGTCCAATTCGGGATAGCAAATCGGCACAAAGAAAATTGACTTACTTTTTCTAGTCTACAACAACGTCACAGCAACACTTTGAAAGTTCTAACGACAGATGCAGCCTTCGTGCAGTCTTTTATGCCATGAAGTATCTGCAAATCAATGATTGAACAGATATCTCACTTACGGTGAAGACGTACGGTCAGCCATCAGCATATGATTGGCCTAGTTCGTACAGTCATACCTGCGCAGACGCGCCCGCGTATGATTCAACAGCAGGGAATCTTCGTTATTCCAAGGCTGAATCCCATTACACCCCTTGGCCCTACCCCTTTCCCCTACCCCTCCAGTTTGCACGTGCACGTGTAGGGGTAGGGGTGTCCCATTTCTCCTGAGGGCAGAGGGGTAGGGGGAAGTGGTAGGGCTATATACCCCTCCAAACGAAGAATTTTCAGAGGCACACTCCAGACAGAGGGGTATGAGCATTTTCTCAGAATGCCTTGCGAATCACCAGCAAGATGGCTGCAACGACAAGTACAGAGACCAAACTAGTTCACAAAAGTATTTTCTCCATTATTTACGGTTGAAAAATTGTGTTAACCGCTGTATTGTCTTAAGTTTAACATTGTTCCAATGCGTAATGGTCATTTTCTTTATAAAATACAGACAAAAAAATCGCTAGTACTGTATAAAGTAGTGTAACGTTATTTGTGACCTTGAGTGATCGGTTGATGCATGGAATTGCATGGAAGTTGTGAACGAATTGCGAGCGTCGGTGCAACACAGTTATTTCGATATTGTAACCCAAGTAATTGCAAGCAATATCATTGGTTTAGCCTTGGAAAATCTGGGGTTGTGTTTGTGTTCGTACAAACGCAATGAGCTAGCCAGCATTTGGTTCCCAAAACAAAAAAGTAACACCGTCACAGCAGAATGACACGCATACTTCAAATGCGTATCATTTGCGTATGCGTGTCATTCTGCTGTGACGGTGTTACTTTTTTGTTTTGGGAACCGCGAATGCTGGCTAGCTCATTGCGTTTGTAACAGTTTACAAGCAACGGACGGGTTCACTCGTACTTGCTGCCCCGAAGACTAGCATTGTAAGCCCATTCTGCAGAAACGGTAAAAATTGTTTAGTTCAGAATGCAACCATAAAAAGATGACAATAGCCCACGCAACAGAGACCACCACAGCTGCAGTTGGCATGTTGGATTTCTGGCAAAAGCTTGTCGCGTCTGCTTACGTAAAAACTGGAAGAGACTACTGATGACGTATGTCATTGTTGAAGTGGTGTCCCAATTCATAGGGGTTGACTTCCAACCCCTACCCATTGTTGCTCAGTTTCAGGGGGCAAGGGGCAAGGGATAGGGGTAGGGGAAGGGGTATAAATAAGAAATGGGATTCAGCCCAAGTTGCCCTAAGGGCATAAACGTACGTGTGTGATTGGTTCAGTCTGACACTACTAATAAACAATGGTTATTGAGGGCAGTGTCGTCTAATTTATAAATTTGGCTTTTCTTCATGGCTGTTTAGTCTCACGGAAGGTGAATCCCTCCTATCAGGGCAGAAGTTGTATTTTCCTATTCTCAGGGCAACACAGTAGGACAAAAGGGAGTCAACTGTTTCCCTTTATAATTATAAATAATTACCTCCCTTTTTGTTTTTAACTTATAAACAGCCATGAAGAAAAGCCACATTTATAAGTTAGACTACACTGCCCTAAGTAGCCATTGTTCTTTGAATACGAGTACTGTAAAGCTGCAGTACATTAACAA
Source organism: Coilia nasus (assembly GCA_027475355.1). Classification (NCBI taxonomy): domain Eukaryota; kingdom Metazoa; phylum Chordata; class Actinopteri; order Clupeiformes; family Engraulidae; genus Coilia; species Coilia nasus. Next base: position 11,917,033 of record CM050201.1, on the reverse strand, counting down.
GTTTTTAGATCACCAAGTTACCTTGACTAGCTAGCTTAGCTAGTGCTAATGGTTAACATGTATGGACACAGGTTGATAGTACTAGCTTATTAATACTGAAAATGTGTTTTTTTTAAACGATCTTCTACTTTTCTGTGATAAGAATCGCTAGCAACAGCCACTGCAACATTTTAATGCAAGCTACAACACTAGCTTGATTCTGAAACAGTTTGCCAGCCTAGCCTTACAAGCTGTGCCATTGCACTAGCATTTGTATAATAAGTGATTCCACTAACTGCATTTTATTTTCATTGCTTGTTAATCTGTTTGATCAAAAGCACTTTTTCAATAAAGTACTATACAAATAATATGTATTCCTGTACTGTTATTGTTATTGTATAGGGTTCTATGTACATTAACGTTCAGCAAAAAAGTGATTACAAAAGAATATAACAAGAGGAGACCCATAAAATCACATGTTGGTTGTCATCCTGTTAAGATTAATTGATAAATTGACGTTTTTGACTGATGTTCACATTGTGTCACCGTACAGATCAAACATCATAATAGTGAAATGGGAAAATACTTTGCCTATTTGTCAATGAGATTAATAGGCAAACTGTCAGCCAATTAGCAAGCACTATGTCGCCATTTTCCAGAAACTGCGTCATAGCCGCCCATGCTGATTGGTGGGTGCTCTACTCAGCTCATGCAGGAGGGTGTCCCCAAACTATGTCACCATCCGTTTTGAACATCCAATGCCCTTCCTCAATATAGCTTTCTGCTCACGTCAGTCAGTAACATGGCACTTCATTGGCTAAGGTAAAATGGGGGCAGAAATCATAGACAGTGGCAGAGAATGGACTGTGGGATGGTGTCATTTTCAATGGGAGCCGATGAAACCAGATTTTAAATCTCCAGGTCTCCAGGTAACTGCGATAGCGTGTGGTGACGTATCGGTAATGTTGGCCAACGAACCCGAATACGATAAATTGAGTGGTGCTCAATCACAAATGAGACAGCGTAAGCTAGTTTTCTTAATAAGTATTTTTTTAACGTTATAGCTGCAATCACTTACTGGAGTGGAAGGCTAATACTGTACATGGGAACTTGATTCTTCTTCTACTAACTTTGGTCCCAGGCAGTCTTGCAAGCCAGCATGTCAAGGGAGCTAGCTAGTTAGCATGTACATACAAGCTATAGCATGTAGCTTAGCTTAGCCATCTTTCTTTGGGCTTCACTTGCATCAGTAAAATCCATAAAAATAGCGATTCCGCATAAACAAATACCAAATTGCTTATTTTTCGAGAAATACTGATGGAGATGTTTCCCCAACATGAACAGAAAAGTAAACGGGCATGACTATGGCTATGGCTTGTTATCCAAACAGTACGGTAAATTTTCTCTCGCATGATTTGTGACGTCATTCTTAGCATAATTTCAGGTAAACGTTTCTTACAAGGCAACCAGCCCACTGACAGTCTTGGCTGGGCCCGGGACAAGATAATCTGATTGTACTACCACCTGTATTGTCATTGCCCCTGTGCCTCCACTGGTCCTGCAGTTGCAGAGGTGTGATGGTAGCTGAGAAGGATTATCAGTTGATCAGTCACTGCTGCATAGGTGTGCTGGGTATTTAAGGAGCAGTTTATGCCTCCCTCTTTGGCTCTCATTGTCTCACATACCTCTCTATTACATAGGTATGCATCTTCACACACCTCTACATGCCCAGTCATTTTGTGTTCTTATGCAGATAGGTTGCATTGGGTTGACAGGTGTGATATTATGTCAGGTTTTGTTGTTTTAGGATATAAGATGATGTGGCAACCCAAACCATTTCTCATGTAGCCTAAAAATGTTACCTCAATTAATTAATGAGACTTGCCACTCAGCACAAAGTGCTTCTTCTAACACAGTAACAGTAAACTCTTCTCACGCGTTCAAGGTGTGGGTGGTCACTACTCTGCCAAGGTGAATGGCAGATAAACAAAGAGATAGCCAGACAACATTAACTTAATGGGATCCAGGCCCATTAGCTGTAGCAGCTTGGTGACATTTACTGCACTTTTTTACAGGTGCCTTACACAGGGCAGTGTAATCTGTCAAAATGGACCTGAGGTACACGTTTAAATAATTCAATAAATAAACACATATAAATAAATAAATAATGATGCACGAGTTCAGAGGTATTGTGTGACACACCAAGGTGGGAATGGGAGAGGGACGGGCACAATGGAGATTGCTTTCACAAGTCACAGGCGATGGCGGAGCGATAAGGAAAAATAGATGGGCAGGGTTTAATTTACTTAAAAATGGCCAATTAAGCTGAGCCCATCAACTTGTAAGTAAACATGTTCCCCCCTATTAAGATGATGCACAAGCACAACAGAGCTCCCATGCATGAGAGGAGATTCACATTTCAGGGGTATTCCAGAAAGCAGGTTTTACCTGAGTAACTCAGAGGAAGTGGTAAACCTCTTATTAGAGGAGCCATATGGCTTTGTTTTCTCAGGAGAATTAAGCAACAAGGCTCTTCTATTGGTAGATTTACCACTCACCCTCAGTTAACTTATCTGGTTTGGCTACTAAACCACTTACTTAGAATACCCCACAGTTAACAATAAAAAAAGCCACACCATCATACACGGGGTGGATGAGGTTATGGGGACAGACTTTATAAATGCACTCCCACAACGCTTCACAGAACAACAAAATATGATGGTCACTTCTATAGACATACATGTACACAAATGACAGAACATAAGAATAAATAAACAAAAATATGTACACAAAACATCTGTATCAAAAATTGTCTTTGGGCAAACACAAATGATGATGATAAATCAAGAAGGCAATAAAGAAAATAAATGATATGAATAAATCATATAAGATATATCTACCTTAATAAATAAATACTCCCCAAGGTTGTCTTAAAAGTACAAAACAATCACTTTAGTTTCTGTATGGTGAAAATATTTGTTTACAAGCTCATTTGTTTACTATTACAAAAAGGCAAGTCACATAAGTGACTTTGTAATCTTTACATTTTAAATGGTTAAAACATTTCTACAGCAATAAAACCTCCATTACAATGTCAGTTTTACACAATAATTGGATGGTGATCACAGTAGTTGTCAGAGACAGTCCATCGTGATCAGAATAGCACAATGGAAATTACAAAAACTTAGATAAGTGTCATCAGATGAAGCCACACCTGATTGGTGAAGTTCAGAAAAAGATGAAATCTGTTGTTTGTCAACCTGGAGGAGGGTGTTTCAGAAAGGAGGTTGTAGTCACTTACACCTGGGTGTGTTAACTTTGAGCAAGTGATACACCTCCTAAAAGAACAGCTCTGGCTTTGCTAAAGCCTTGAAAACTCTTTATAAGGAGGTTTACCACTTCTGAGTGAACTTACCAGGGTTAGTCACTAAACTTCCTACTTGGAATACCCCACACCCCAATCCCCTGTCTGCCATATTAGTCATCAACGCAGTCCTGAATTGTAAATAAGCAAGCACTCCTTTGCTTGTTCTGCATGTTTTGATGTGGTGTGTAGGTGGCAAGACGTTTGACTGAGGACTCTCATCTTAGGCCCATTCCAACAGCTGTACTGCTCCAAACGAAATCGGCGCTCACCCTATCGGCCACAGCTGGGCAGTAGGGTAGACTCAATCGGCTGGACGTGTTGCTGACCTTCACGGGACTACCCCCACCTACGCCGTGTCCGAGGAAGTTCCCCCTCTCGTCTGGGTAAGGCGAGCCGTAGTTGTTGATGTTGTCCGACTCCAGGTCGTTGAAGACCGAGTCGCAAAGCTGCTGCCTCTTGATCTGCTTCGTCCGCTTGCGACGGTGCAGGATCACTGCGCAGACGGCCAGCCCGAAGGCCATGATGCCCAGGATGACCGAGGCGGCCAGAGCGGCGGGGGAGAGCCCCGATGACGAGGATGATGACGAGGGACTCCGCCAGTAGGCTCTCTCGAAGGTCGGACGCACTGGGAACTCGCAGCTGGGGCCCATGAAGCCTGGAGGACACTGGCACACGGGGCCGCTGAAGTGCGTGTAGCACGTGCCCCCGTGTTGGCATTGGTGCACCAGACAGGCGTCAGCACGGACGCTGCAGTTCTTGCCAGAGAAGCCGAGAGTGCACCTACACACGTAATCGTTGATCCCGTCGATGCACGTGCCGGCGTTCTGGCAGGGGGCTGAGGCGCAGTCGTCCACGTTGATGTTGCAGTCAGGTCCGCCGAAACCGGGACGGCAACGGCAAAGAACGCTCTCGCCTAGGTCCACACACTCGCCGCCTGTAGAAAGGCAAAACCATAATTATAAATACACACACATCAAATATGTCAACTATCACTGTACAAGCAGTAATAACTTAACTATATAGCAATAGCACCTAAAATGTTTTAATTTAATGCAGTATTTTTAAGATGTTTTTGATCACTGGACTTCAGGCAACTTCAGATAAGAAGGCTGATAGTTCTTAATCTCTGGGACACTCAAAACATGTTATTGGTTTGGATAAAGACACCATTACTATTCATTAACTTATGTTGATAGAGTGATAGAGTTTTGTGTTAACTGCTGTATTTCTGTTATGCAAGCACTGGTCATTTGGGTGAAAATTCCTGAATGGCGTGAGAACAAAGGATGGATGGGTACTTCAATGCATGTGCATGTAAGTAAGTGTGTGTGAATGAATGATAGGAGATGTGAGTAGGCCGTATTGTTGCATTATTAGGCATTATTACCTCCGTCAGCGGAGGTTATGTAATCATGCGTTTGTTAGTTAGTTAGTTAGTTTGTTAGTTAGTTAGCAACATAACTCACAAAGTTATGAATGGATTTTGATAACATTTTCAGGGTAGGTCAAAACTGGGCTAACGTTAAAGTGATTCGATTTTAGTGGTGATCTGAGCTGCCCTGTGCTTTTCTAGTCTAGTGCTTTTCTAGTGCTTTTCTAGTCTCCTGATCTTCTCACCATTGGCACAGGGCTTGTGGCTGCATCGGTCGAGCCTCTTCTCACAGTTGGAGCCGGTGAAGCCTGGGAGGCACTGGCACGAGTATCCTCCCGTCATCTTCTCCGTACAGGTGCCACCGTTAAAGCACGGGTCATCCGCACACGTCATGGCAATGATCTCACAGTTTTTACCATAGAACCCCTGAGGGCAGGTGCAGGAGTAGTCATTCTCCAGGTCCTGAATTGGGAAAAAAAACATCTGTTATACACTATTTCTCGCAGAAATTGCTATTATTATTCATTGTTTTGATACGAGGACCACAACCCAAGAGTTTTACTTGTGTTTTTATTTTATTGTATATTATTATACCAGCATAATGAGGTATAATATAATAATCTTGAATGTGGAAATTGTAAAAATAGGCCAAAATGTCTACAAATTGTCACAAAATGTCAAAATGTCGACAATATCACCTACATTTCTGTTAAAAGTAATGTTGCTATTTAACAATCAATAATCAGTATAGGGTGACCAATTATTATTATTGTTGCAAATTGGGATGCCATAAAATAATAGTTTTACTCTGATATATATATATATGTTAGTCTAAGGAGGTTTATATATATATATATATATATATATATCAGAGTATATATATATATATATATATATATATATATATATATATATATATATATATTTATATATTTATATATATATATATATATATATATATATATATAAACCTCCTTAGATTTTAAAACATCTTCTAAAATTCAGATAAAAACTAATCTTGCTATTCAACAGTTAATCGGTAGAGAAGGATGACCTACATTGCAGCTGCCCCCATTCTTGCACGGGTTGCAGTCGCACTCGTTGATCTCCAGCTCGCAGTTGTTGCCCCCGAAGCCGGGTCGGCAGGTGCAGGTGTAGCTGCCCTGGCCGGTGTTGGTGCAGGTGGCCCCGTTGGCGCAGGGCTTGTGGTTGGTGCAGTAGTTGAGGTCCTGGTTGCAGAAGAGGCCTCCCCAGCCCTCCTTGCAGATGCACTGCCATGGCTGGCTGCAGGTGCCGTGGAGGCACCCCGGGTAGCGCACGCACTCGGTGCAGTGGGGGCCCTGCCACCCCAAGCGGCACTTGCACTCCCCTGGGGCCTCGCAGTAGCCATGTGTGTCGCTGCAGTCGGAGGAGCAGATGGCTGTGGAGGAGAAAAGGAGGAGGGGTGGGGAGGGGGGCAGGGATGGAGAGAGGGGTGGAGAAGAGGAGGAGGAGGGAGAAGGGAGAAGGAGGAGGAGGAGGGGTGACAAATAGCAGAGGAGAGTTGGGGGTTACAAAAGGGAATTCCAATATTTCTGTCTCGTTCGCTCACTCACTCACACCCACACACACACACAGCCACACAGCCACACACAGCCACACACACACACAGCCACACAGCCACACACACGCGCTCCACCCTGCCGTGCCCCCTGCCTCTGTGGATCAATAGCTAAGTTAAGTGTGCGAGCAGCAGCTGGCGAGCACACAGAGGTAACTAATGCGAGGCCCTTTGTCTGCATTCTCTGGGCCTCAGCTCCAACATGTGTCTCTCAGGACTGATGTCTGCTCCTTCTATTGTCCTCCCCAGACAAAGGGGACAGGCTGAGCAGGAAGGCCGTTGAACATGCACACTCTCAGACACACACACACACACTTTCAGACACACACACACACACACACACACACACACACTCAGACACACACCCAGACACAAAACAACACAACAGTACATATTGCAAAACATTAGATAGATAGATAGATAGATAGATAGATAGATAGATAGATAGATAGATAGATAGATAGATAGATAGATAGATAGATAGATAGATAGATAGATAGATAGATGTGTTTATAATAATAACACCATGATAATGGCAGTGAAGTCAACAGAACTGCAGAAAACTTATGGACAACACACTCACACGCACGCACAACACACACGCACAACTGCGCACACGGCAAAAACACCTTGTAACTCCTGTACATAAATATACTTCAGCCCTCCACACTTTACAATTAAAAATTTTGCATCTATTTTGGATGAATGCCTCTCATTAACTGTGCAAGCATTGCTCTTGAGACTACACGTCAGTCATCAGACACGCATCCAGAAACAGCTTGCTTGATTGCACAGCTGATGGACATCTATTTGAAAGGCCTGGTTTATCCAAAACCCTTGGCTCTTCTCCTTATAAAATGAAGTACATCACAGCAAACAATAAAAGGGGGGCAGGGGGGCAGACAACACACACACACACACACACACACATACACACACACACACACACACACAGATACTTACGTTCTGAGCAGTACTGGCCTTTCCATCCCTCCAGACAGTCCCTTGATCCAGTTTCATCGCATGTGTAATGTCCCAAAGTATCGTCGCGAGGTCTGCAATAGTCGGAGCAATCTTCTCCATGGTAGTTTTCATCACAGGCGACGTGATAGGAGTACCGCATCTCACTGTGCTCCCCATAGTGGATATCTTGGGACCAGTTCTCTCCAATTGCCAGTCTTCTTCTGGTCGCTAAACGACTGATGAGATTGTTCTGATTTTCTGTTTAAGGAAAAGAAAATTGATTAGAAATTAAACATGATGTGTTTCAGCAACACTTTGAAATGGTCTTTTGGTAGAGGTTCATAGACAAATATGTACCTGTGTGGTCTGTAGTTGATTCTGCATTCCATGCTTCAATTATGAGAGAAAATGTTCCCTAAAATAAAAGACAAACACTAGGTTAACAAAGAATATGCTGATAGTTTCAGTAGTATGTTATGTAATGTATGATTTTCAACTTAGCATAGAAAATAACTGAACATTTACCGGCCATTTGAAATGGAAAGGCACTCGTATAGGCACACTGTTGGCGATTGAGCTTTGATCAGCATGTAGAATATTTGTTTGTCCTGTTCCAAAAGTGCAGGGTGGTTCAGCAGATATAACATCCTCGGCATGTTTCAAGCAAATCCGGAAAAAAATGTTACATTCTCTCGACCTTCTACAGTAACGTCGAGTTGTGGTGAATGAATGGATTTTCAACTCAAACAGCCCCGATGAAGCCACCTGCGAAGTTCAGAGAAAAGTGTTAGAGGATGCTTCAGGCGCAGCTTTTATGTTGTAGATGCAACATGCTGCAAACTTTAATATTTTGCTGAAACTATGTGAAGGAAAGTACTTACAATCTGAACCAGCGACACAGCAAGAAGGCATCTGAGGTAATCCATTTCGTACTGGCTGTAAAGCCGCTTCACCAAGTTAAAACAGTGAAGAAATTATTCGGTAGGTCCAAGAAAATAAGATTGCCGACATTCGTAGGAACACCCCTAAAGTAAAAACTTACGTTCTAATAAAATAAATCCAAAGAGGTGGACTGGTGTCGGCCACGTCCTTAGAAAGTAAAGTAACGTTGAGACGTCCTACACTGTTTCTTCTTCACCTCTGTGCGCGAGTGAGGATGGGTTAAATACGGCAGATGCAGTGATGCATCTGGCCCCGCGTCAGAGGGCGGGACGGCGACAGGTGGAGGAGCCATATGGACCAAATTCTTGACATTAGGCATCATGTTCTTTGTTGTCCGTCTCAAACCATTATACAAGCCTACACACGCACACGCGCGCGCCCACAGCACGCACACAGAGAGAGAGAGAGAGAGAGAGAGGGAGAAAGAGAGAGAGAGAGAGCGAGAGAGAGAGAGAGAGAGATATGGACTGATGTATTGATTGATGTGAAACTAAGGAGTGCATATTTATTTAAGCCAGAAGGTTAATTTAAATATGGGGAGATAGACTATTGAATGATTTAGTGTGGCGTTTCTCACTATCATCTAAAAAAAAGTAAAAGCTGCAATCACTATTATGGTGACACAATTTTCCTCTTAATGACAAAACTGAACATATTGGTACATATAACATATTGGTGTATTTAACATATACAGTTAGTGTAGTAGTATACATTTTTGTTAACTTAGGCTATCTTGTTTTGTTTTTGAATTGTATTATTGAACCCTTAAGTTTGTGTTAATAATATGGTAACGGCTAAACAACTATTGTTGCAAACAAATTCATTTATGGTCAGAAAGCATCAACTGAAAATATTTATATCAAATTAAAAACTACAGTGTAATGAACTTGACTGTACACATTATTTTGGTGCACTGTGGAACCATCTAAAAAGTACGAATAGTTCCAAACTAGCTGGGTAAACCTACCGCAAGGCATGTAATGTGTTGATGTTACTTTATGGCAAATGTCCTTGGTCTCTTGCTTCATATAATTCTTTTGTGTGACTCGGCTGTGGGGGTTGTTGTTGCTGCGTCAGGGAAATCATGCTAATCGGCTTTGTGCAGCCTCATGCTAACAGCTGTATGATAATATACGCACGGTAAGCCTTTGTCTTCCCCAAACTGACTTCTGCAATGCATCACTAATGGAACACAGATACATCAGCCGACTGCTTAGCAGAGCAAAGTAGGAAAATGTTATTTGGTCTAGTATTAAATACAATGCAAGACTATTTGTACTTTGTACTAGCAGACTCTTATACTATATTGATGTGCACACACACACGCAGACAGACGCACAGTTCTCTGTGTGTGTGTGTGTGCGTGTGCGTATGTGCGTGGGTGGGTCCGTGTGTGTGTGTTTAGGGGCAACATGTGGTGTGTGGAAGCTGCCGGCGCGCGTCCTCTCATGTACGCTATTGTTATTAAAATCACTGAAGTGTGCCACCACCAGAGGCAAAGCGTGCCTCCCCCCAATCAACCACACCCCCACCCTCACTCACACACACACACATGCCCTTAAATTGCACCCCCACTCTGACCCCCACGCCCTGCCCTTATTCATTCACGATTGCCATGAAGGCAGGGACTCTTCCTCTATGTCTTTATGTAAACAGAGGAAAAAAACACACATAGTCACTTCAAGGTTTTGGCTGAGGCTAGTATTCGTCCCTGTTCCCTTTTGTCATATATATGGCATCTTTGGTCCAAAGGCGATCTTGTCACGTTTCCTTGCCAACTTTCAGGGTTAACTTGTCTAGCCTACTACTTCTTGATTCTGCTTCAGAACCATAAAATATTTTTGAGGTGGACTGAGATATTTGAGTGAAATATATAACTGAGATATTTAAGTGCGATATTACTGAGATATTTGTTTTGTATAGTTTTTGTTTGTGCACCAACTCATTCTTAAAATCTGTGGTGTTGGTCTTGTTTTTTTGGGTTTTTTTCCATCATTTTCATAAAACCTTAATCTTTTTCTTTCTCCCTAAGTCACATTGTCCTGAGGTATGTATTGATCTGCGGCCATATTGGCTGGGCAGATGGACAGTATTTCTGATTTGTCACAGGGAGCTGAGGGCGTCCCTATGGGGTCCCTGTGGGGGTGACCATGCATACTGCAGGGGCATGGGAACCACTGACCGCCTTCATTATGCAGCAGTCTGTGCCGCTTATGTGTGGAGCACACAAACCCCCACACGTACACAGAGAGACGTACGCACGCACTGCACGTGTGTGAGCTGCACACACACATACGCACACACACACACACACACACACACCCACACATACACATACGCACACACACAGGCACGCACTCACACGCACGCTCATACATACAAAGGGACATACGCGCGCACACACACATACACACACACACACACAGGCACGCACTCACACACACATACGCATACACACACACACAGGCACGCACTCACACACACGCACATACTCACACACACACACACACACACACACAGCCACGCACTCACCCACACACTGACACACACAAAGGCATGTACTCACACACACGCTCATACACACAAAGGCACATACTCACGGACACTCACACACAGGCACTCACACACACATAGACACACACACACACACAGGCTCGCACTTGCGCACGCTTTTGACTTAGTATTCAAAAGAGACAATAACAAAGACTTCTCACAAACCGGAAAGCTATACAAAGTCATTTGGCAAAATTACAAGCTAATTGCACAAGGCTTATAGGGACTAAAACAATAGGGGCATCCACAGAGGAATTTTAACACTGTTGCACCCGCATCGCTGTATGTTTGCATGCTATGAATCGGTCACGGCTGTTTTCTCATGCTGGGATTTTGTTTTCAGCAGTAAAAAAATAGCAGGAAAACATGGAAGTGCAAAGGTGACTTCTCTTTGCACAATGACATTAACCTAATGTATGTCAAAAACACTTACACCACAAATACATACACCACAGTTTAAAATATTTAAAGTATTGAAAAAAACGTAATGGCAATACATACACCACAATTTAAAGTATTGAGTGTCACCTCTGAAGGAGGTGTTCCGTTTTATTATTTTGACCCGTGATGCTTTTGTCCTCTTCTCTTTCTTCTCTCTCTTTTTTCCCCTCTTTTCTGAGTTTCCCTCTCTCATTACATCGCTCCACCCTGTCCTCACAAATTACGCACGTGGATGGGTATGGGCAGTTACTGTAATAAAACACACAAAGAGGGGACAGCAGGCAAAGCATTGTCCCATTGAGCTCCATTGAGGTACAAAATGGTGGTTCTCCAATGCTGACCTTCTGTTTCCTCGTTATGTGTTCATGGACTTTACTATCTCAGTTACACATATCTCATTTCAATATCTCACATCACACGTCTCACTTCAATATGTCAGTAGTACTGTAAGATAGTACTGTATCTCACTTAAAAATCTCAGTAACATATCTTACTGAAATATCTCAGTTCACCTCAAAAATAGTTTATGGCGATGATGAAACAAACTAAGGAAGTGATTGGTAGAATGAAGATATGTGTTGAGGGAAGTTGTGAGAGTTACTCCTTTAGTTTCTTTGTCTGTTTTACATCTGTTAGTGCAGGAAGACCTTAGACTCCTAGTATTTTGGGGGGATCAAGTACGTCTCTCTCTCCCCACCTCTGATGGATGATATCCTTACTCTTAAATGGAACAGCTGCCTTCTAATCTGATTGCGCACAGCTAATAACACTTTCCTGTGGCATGCCATGGACTGCACATGGCGAGGGGACGTGGAGAGAGGGGGGAAGGGACACTCTCGGGGGACAGGGAACCCAGACTAGGATGAAGGCTGGTGGAGGATATGAATGGACCCAGGGTAGGCGATGGGGTTAAGGGTGAGATGGTCCCTGAGGGCGAACTCCCCCAAGCTTTTCCCCTGGAGACTAAAGGAACAGGCGGTGATACAAACCTGTGTTTGTTCGCAAAGGCAGCCATAGAGAAGTGACACAATCGCCGTACCAGTGGTGACTTGCTGAGACACAAAGGCTATTATGGAAAACATTTTTACAACAACAAAAACTGAGGAAGCCATCCTCTGTAAAGCTACAATTAATTTTCTTCTGCTTCTTCAACTAACTGAGAAGGCCTGTTAGCTGCCGGATCATTTTCTTACTTTAGAAAAACTTCCAAAATACATCACAGTTATAATAAAGTGTTGAGCTTGAATCTGTCTACCCACACCTGCTTTCTACTAAATATATTAGTTTATGTAAAAAGAGGAGAAGGGAGATTTGAAATGGATGCTTCAAAATTGTTTTTGATGAATTTCTTGATGGCTGTCTTTGGGATGAGAAATCACTGAGGAATAATTTGAGCTTGACTGGAGAAATTACATGTGCTTTTGTGACACTGCATGTTACATGTTACATGTTAAATAGACCTGAAACATGAGCACGCACACTGTAGGCAACTTAAAAACTGAAATCAAAGAAATATATTTTAAGATGAAACAAAATCTACCATGAGCAATATTATGTTTTATGAATTCTATACATTTATTCTTCTACCCCTCTTATATACATACATACTTGGCAAAAAATATCATATGACTACACTGAAGTCATAAAGCATGCAAGCTCTGATTGTGTTTCATTTTTAAAACAGGGAAGCTCCTTGCATTACTGCCTATATCTAGCTACACCAGCAGGTGCTTGAATGTTTTCAGCTACAACAACAAAAAATGAACACACATTTCCTCCCACTTCAGACACATGTCTTTGTGTGCTCTTTTTTATTAGTATCAGCTAAATCTGTCTTATAAAATCCACCACAAACTTGGTTGGCTGAGCTTTTATAGGAACGTGATACCGATTAAACTTTCACACACAGAGTATGCGAAAGGTGAGAGCCAGACAAAACAAGCTGGTAGGTACCCTGCTGTAGTACAGTAGGTTATATAAATCCAGAGCCATTTGCTGAGAGCAGCGGCCAGTACATGGAGGATCTGCCTGCCCTGTTTGCAGTCTTGGCTTTGTTCACATGATGCATGTGGGATGTAGAGAACCAGTCAGAGGTTTGGACATGCTTTGTCATTCGATATTTTTTCTTTACTTTTTTATTTTTCTACATTGTAGATTAATACTGAAGACATCCAACCTATGAAGGAACACATTCTGAAGCTGCTCCCCTCCCTCCTACCCACAGTCCATTCAGCACACAGCTGGAGGTCGTCAGTATTCATTTACAATGTAGAAAATAAAAAGTAAATACAAACTATTGAATGAGAAAGCACGAAAAAGCTTTTTGATAGCACGAGAAAGCATTTTGAATGAGAAGGGATGTCCAAACTTTTGACTGGTACTGTCCTAACTTTCCCCACCTAGTGGCAACCCTTCATTAAAGGCATTGCCTTTAGATAAATTCAGTTTTATTGTAAAATGTAATGCAAATGTATTGTAGAAGTCTAAAAATCTGAAATCCTATCTTTAACCCTTAAACAGGCAGCGTGCACCAGGAGATACAAACTCTTTAACACCCTGTATGGGGCTTGACTGAAGGTTCTCATGCAATCAAGTTATCATTTGTCAAAAGTCTTGTCTGGTACTAGTATCTAGGTCACATGATTTGGTTCAGGTTATCTGTCATCGTTTACTCAGCCTGATCAGAAATCATCATGGCCGACAGTGGTGCAGGACATGCTGACCAGGTGGTAAGTGATTATATATTATTCATATTTATTAACAAAAAACAATATTATAAATTCATACAACTAATTATTACTATTGCCTTGATATGCTAAAGAAGAAAAAATAGTCTCACAGTGTTTGTGGTGTTTTTCTACAACTTTTGAAATGTATGTATCCCCCAAGATACATTGCCCGATTAGGGGTAGAAAGTTGGTCAATTGTGTATTATTCACAACTTAGTTTCAGACAGGAAGACATGTTAATATTCACTTCTAAAACAGATATTATCATGCACAGGTATATATTATGACAGTATAACCATATATTTTCCAGGATGGCATTGCAGTTAGCTCATTTTATGGCAACAGAAAGGTGAGCAGAGGTGTGCAAGAGAGGATGAGAGTGATAGAGGAGATCCCCGCAAGCTCTTCAGACTTAGACTCCAGTGATGAAGATGAGGAAATCATTTTCAGGCAGCATGAAGAGATAGAGTCAGCAAGTGAGGATAGTTTGACTGAGGAGGAAGAGGAGGAGGAGAGAGATCAAAAGTCCAAAAAAGCCAAGGGATTTAGGTAACAGTGCTTTTCTTTAGGGACACCTACATGTGCAACCTTGAAATAACCTCTTACATGTGCAATCCATCATAATTTTAGTGTAAAACAACCAAGCACTGACTGGTAATAACAACAGAACATAAAGGAATAACATATTGATGTAAGGTGAAAAACGCAAACCAAATTTATGGTTGTGATATTTACTAAAGGTAGCAAGCTAACCAGATAACTGGTCCTTACTTGCTTACAAGTCACAACAGTGTTCAGTCTGTCCACAATGGAAAATTTCTTTGTTTCTTCTGGTGGAGGTGTACAAACCAAAATGCTGTCCCCTATTGTTGTGGAGTATGACAGCAACCTAGAACTTGGATTGCACCTTTCTAAGATTTTTTATATATACACAGCATAGCACAGTTATGTACATGTTGTATTTTGTTGGTATTTTGAATTGAAAAGGCCAATCAATCCATATGTGTAGTTCAAAAAAGGGACAGATTAGTATCTGGAGTACTAACAAATATTTACAAAGTAAGAAGTCAACTCATTTCATAACTGTGTGTGTGCTACCTGTGTTTTTTACAGGTGGCGGAAAGAAAGGTTTGAGCACCAGTCAGCAGCAGCTGCCAGTGAATTCAGGGCACCTGATGAACTGTCTTCTGCTTGTAGCTACTTTGTGCAATTTTTTGATGGTGATCTGTTCCAGCTTATTGCTGAACAGACAAATCTCTACAGCTGTCAACTAATTGGAGCCAGCATTAACACCAATGTGGATGAGCTCAAGTCATTTGTGGGCATTAAGCTAATCATGGGGGTGGTGAGAATGCCATCTATGGATGATTACTGGGCAGAGGCCACACGTTATCCTAAAATAGCTGATGTGATGCCAATAAAAAGGTTTAAATGCCTCTCAAGATTCATCCACTTTCAAAATAATGAGACATCAGACCCTGCTCAGGATCGGCTCTGCAAAGTCACACCAGTGCTGGAGCACATAAGGAAGAAATGTCTGGAAATTGATAGCGAGAACCAGTTCTCAATAGACGAGATGATGGTCCCGTACAAGGGAAAAAAGGCTGGGTCACTCCGACAGTATCTTCCAAGCAAACCTCACCATTGGGGGATCAAGATCTTTGTTCGGGCAGGTGTTTCAGGTATAGTGTATGATTTCCTGACATACACTGGGAAGAGTACATTTGGGACAGCAAAGGGTCCTGTCAAGGAACTTGGAGTTGGAGCCAATGTTGTTTCTCATCTCTGCAAGACCATCAGGAACCCATCGGAGTGTGTTGTCTACTTTGACAACTTTTTCACATCTCTTCCACTCATTATACATCTGAAAGAGTCTTTAGGCTTGCGAAGTCTAGGAACCATCCGCAAGAACAGGCTACACGGATGCACCCTTGAGGATGACCGTGCTCTGCTGAGGCAAGGAAGGGGCAGCTATGACTACCGGGTGGATAATGACGCAAAAGTGGCTGTGGTGAAATGGGTTGACAACAAAGCTGTCACTCTCGCTAGCTCCTGTGCTGCTGTAAGCCCTCTTAAAGAAGTAAGGCGCTTCTCCAGGGCGGAGAGAAGAAAAGTTGGTGTTCCTTGTCCGAACATTGTGTCACAATACAATGTCCACATGGGAGGAGTTGACCTTGCTGACATGATGGTGGCCTTGTACCGCACCCCTGCAAAATCCCACCGGTGGTACATGTGCCTCTTTTGGCAAATGGCTGATATAGCCATCAACAATGGATGGCTGCTGTATCGCCGAGATGCCAAAAGCCTTGGTGTGGAAAAGCACAAAAAGCTCAAGGCATTCAGGCTGGAGGTTGCAGATGCACTTATCCACAGTGGAAAGAAGAAGGGAAGGCCTTCCAAGGGAAGGGAAGATGACATGCCTACCAGATGCATCCAAAGACCAACAACCCCAAGACCTGTGGATGATGTCCGCTATGATCAATTAGATCACTTCCCAGTCTTTATTGACAAGGGAAGGTGCAGGCTCTGTTCAGATGGACAGACAACCATATCCTGTCAGAAATGTGGTGTTCGCCTGTGCATCGTCACTGGGAAAAGCCCACGTAACTGCTTCCAAAAATTCCATAAAAAATGAAGAGAGAGAGGGATACTGAGAGGCATTGTGGTTCTTTATTTGTTCATTTGCCTTGTCCTTTTTGAATCAGTTGAAAAAAGGAACTCAAATGTACAGTACTTTTCTTTTTATGTAACGTTTTATGTGGTTTCTAATAACTTGGTGAAACTAGGTTGTGATAGGCCTATACTTTGTTAGAAATGATTAAATCAATTGTAAAATTAGTATGTGTGATGTAAATTACCAGAGAAAACAAGAATATATCACTTCTCTTATTCAAATAAAACATTCAAATGTTTACCATTTTGACTCTGTGTAAACCTTAATAGGGCAATGTATCCTGGGAGATACAATTCATAAATCCTGAAATATGCAAAATATTTTAAAAATATTTGTGGAAATGTTTTATTTAGGTCCAAAAGAGATAAATAGAACCATTGAATGATTTTTTACAACTCATTTTCCACACCTGCCTGTTTAAGGGTTAAATAGTTGCCACGGTTGCTGAAATGCTGCTACCTCTTCACTCATTCATATCTTACCTTAACACAAATGATTGTAACATTACCGTAACATACGAAAGCATAATATAATATATGACAACCCACCAGACAATACCTTGAATTTTGTTATACTGTTTTCAGCATTGTGGAATGCACCTTGCTGAGAAACTAACCCTATAAATGAATATTTGCAAACTGTTCATACAGAGATGAACAGAGGTTATAAATGTTTTCTTTTTTCCAGTCACACAAAAGTAATAGATAAAAACATACTACATAAAGCATCATTGCTATGAATGGATACACATATTGTTACATGTAATATATTTCTGTATATCTTCATACACCTTGGTCTTTTGAGACAATAAACAATGTTGCTACAAGTCCTTGCCCTTGCTACAAGTGTCATCTTAAAAGACACCAACAGGATGATGCCTGTGAGGGAAGTACTTCAGAAGGTGACTGGTGTCAAGTTGACAGAAAATTGAACGTTGTGCAGCTAGATATATTAACCCCTACTTATGAAATGGTTTGGATTCTTGAAAGGTAAATAAATCCTCAATAAATCTTCAGGTTAATTTCCTGTAATAATACATGAGGAAAAATACCGTTACTAAGCGAAAACAAAAGGCACATTGGGCTTTTAATGTCCGGACTGATTTATTATACCACTATTCTCCCAACAGATGGCAACATAGAGACCTCTTCACAATACATGTCAAGGTTCAGTATTTATTTGGTGCATTTGAATCCGCATAATCAGTCTAAACTGTTTTATGGAGTACTGGCCAATTATCAGATTCACCAGTCTAATTCAAGATAGCAAGATAATAACAAGCAATGATTTATTATTCTATGGAAATACTGGCATTTTATATTTTATCACATCAGTGCATACTGATACAACTATTTTAAGTTTACTCTTAAAGTTTTTATCTACAATCCCGTTATATAACATGCAGTTGTTATATGTCAATGTTTCATATGTTTTTTGTTAGTCAAAGGTATATACAATGAAATCCGCTTCACCAAACTCCTCCTCATGCTGCTTCAGCTGTCCGGTCAATGGGTTCACTGGCGTTCATGGACAGACCAGGCTCTGTAAGTGGGAAAGAAACACATCACTTCAGACTAGGAATAAATCATTCCAGAAATCATTCCATTCCATAATTTCAGTGGTTGTTGAGATACATATATCTATATATAAAAAACCCTCCTAGCTACTCATAGGTACCAGTACCACTGAGCATGAGCAGTATAACTGACAGGTACAGTTCAGCCTGTTGATGGCACTATAGGACAGATGTGTTTTAAGAAGCTTCCATGCTACAGCCTGCAGCACCTCAGTCAGGCAAATCAAAACAATACATACACAGGGGCACCACTATAGGTTCTGAGTCCTATGAAAGAATACAATTTTGAGTGCCCCTTTTTATTCATTTTAACATTAAAGGTGTCATTGCTTTATTTTTTTCATTCATTTTGTGGTGGTCTCTAGTAATAATAGATACCCTGTGATCTGGTTTTGGTGGAAAAAATGCTTCAGTGCTCATGTTTCAGGCTCTTGTAGTTTGGTGGAGGAGATGGTCGGGTAGAATGACAATCAGGGTAGAAGAACATTTTCACGTGCAGCATGCATATGCAACTCGGAGTAATCTATCGTATTTCAAAAAGAGCAAGTACTAAATGGTTTCTCGGGGAATGACACCTTTAATAGTCTCTTCAAAGGACCAGCTGTCGATCCTGGGCCTTTAGAATCCTCCTAACTTTCACTTACTGGCAGTGCCCCTACATACACATAATACTAAACACACTGGCTTCGAATAAATTCAGTGTAATGACGTAAAGTGATGTCTTTATATGCTAGGTCTAAGAACTAACCCAGAAGTTAAGTAATTTTCATTATACATCTGCTGCCTTTAACAGAGATTCTTCACTTAGGCTATGAAGACATTTGTCACAAAATATCAACAAAATCTTTACTTAAGTAAATACACTTGCTGGAATGTTGCCATCTCTTCTAACTTCATCAAGTCTTACCTTATCTGTCCTGTTACCTCTGAACCTAAAGACAAAAACGGCTGTTTTCCATACAAACATAAGGGATCGACTGCCCAGACATCAGCAACTAAAAGAAAGGTAAGCATATTGTGTATATGTGTGTGTGTGTGTGTGTCTGTGTGTGTGTGTGTGTGTCTGTGTGTGTGTGTGTGTGTGTGTGTGTGTGTGTGTGTGTGTGTGTGTGTGTGTGTGTGTGTGTGTGTGTGTGTGTGTTTGTTTGTGAGTGAGTGTGTGTGTGTGTGTGTGAGTATGTGTGTGTGTGTGTGTATGTATGTGTATGTGTATGTGTGTGAGTGTGTGCATGTGTGTGTGTATTTGTCTGCGTGTGTGAGAGTGTGAGTGAGTGTGTGTGTGTGTGTGCGCGTGTATGTGTGTGTGCGTGTGTGTATGTGTGAGAGTGTTTGTGTGTGTGTGTGCGTGTGTATATGTGTGTGTGTGTGGAGCGAGTGGACCCCTCATAAACTCCAGGGGTCATAAGGCACAGGCCCACGCCGCGTCCTGATTCAGGTTTGTGTTTCCTGCAACACCTCTTCCTTTCTTCGTTCAACCGACGAGCAAATGAACGGACAGCTCTTAGCGTCCTTACGTAAACACCACCTCCAGCCATCCACCAAAGGCCAAAGGTGGCTTTCCCCACTCTGTATTTCACCTACACGCCATTGTTCTCAGAGACACTTCATTCTACCATGCATGCAAAACGGGTTTCCTTTTCAGGGGCATTTTGATGTGCCAATAAATTTGTTGCGGCCATTTCGCCGTGACAAACATTATTGTTTGGCTGCCAGGAGTTTCAGGTATAAAGGACATTTGCTAAATGAGTTTACGTCCACTACAGACCTTAGATTCATGACCCGGAAAACATGACTGTGAACCGTATTAACTTGATGGAATTCTTCACTGAATCTGTATGTGGTGTGCTTCAACAGTTTTCTATAAATACGTCATTAAAAACTGATGGCTTTGAAGAGTTGTTTTGAAAGTGAACAAAGGTGTGTACATCCAAATAAAATAGTCCAGGTGCTAGACAAAAATAACAGATATTTTGAAAAAGATGTTCTGCACACTGTATATGCCCCAAGGGGATTTTATTTATTTAAATCGGCAACGTTTCGATCTAATGGGATCTTCAAGTTTTACACCATATCTCTAAAGCAAATCCATTAATCTAGCAAATCCTAAATAAAAGAGAGCCACATGGTCACATTGTCTCAAATTTCATGTAAGAAAACATCAAGGTGAAACATTAGCTTTACTAATAATTATAGTTATTAGTTATAATTATCTACATTAGTTAGCACTCTTCATAGCACCTGTATGCTTCAACGGTTTCCATCAAATACAAGACAACCTTACAAGGCTAGGAGAAAGTACAGTAGAGTTACTGTATTGATTGATCCTGAAAGAAATTAAGGTGATACAGATAATACACATTACAACCGATCAAACATATTGCACACATCTGCATACATACAAACATTCACTTAGCTAGGAAAAAGGTTCTCTTGCACAAGTAAATAATCAGGAGCCAGAGCAACATAGTTGATGATTGGACTAGATGATTTCTACACTTGTGAGGATACCGCGATACAAGGATATTTTTATTGTCACATGCATAGACATACTGGGTAGAGCAGGACATGTAGTTGCTGAATGATCATATGATGATCATAACACATGTCATGTGAGTAATGTAGCTTTACAGCTTGACTGTTTTCACTGACCCTCGCTACGAGGAGCCGTGTGTGTTTGTAAGCTCCTGCTCCATGTGTGCGCATGAACCTGAGTACCCTCCAGGACCTCTGTAACACCTTGCAGTCTGTGTGACAGACACAGAGAAACGTGTTTACCACCGGCTGCTGACGTTAAACGGTAGGGGAAGGAAAGGGAGGAACGAGAAGTCTTTCTCTTCATAAAGCAAAGTTTAACAAAATATTGTTTGGGACAATCTCCAAAGATCTACCCTGTCAAGCAAGAAAGAAAAACAATTATGTAGGGTGCCTTCCGTGGATATTAATATTCTGTCACTCAACTAGCGCTGACTATATAGGGAGTATGTGATGATGTGGCAATGCAATTTCTCTCCCACATAAAATGTGTTCTGCTAATGTTTTAACATGATTACCTCTGCAGTATCATTACCAGGGACATTGTAGGTTGCACATACAGCTCTGGAAAAAATTAAGAGACCACTGTAAAATGATAAGTTTCTCTGATGTAAGTATTTATAGGTATATGTGTGAGTAAAGTGAACATTTGTGTTTTATTCTGTAAACTACTGACAGCATTGGTCCCAAATTCCAAATTCAACTGAAACTGAAAAGGCATGGCTGTCATACATGTAGAGAAAATTTGCAGTCGTCTCTTAATTTTTTTCCAGAGCTGTACAGGCATCGAAGAAGGGCAACTTTTCTCAGTACCTGGAGCAAACTGACAGGGGCTGTTAAATAACATTTACAGTTTATTTTATATCACCTATGCATTATCAGTGCAGAGCCATTGGGTGTAGCCGTTTGTATTTATAGTGTTGGCGGTTGTTGTTATGGTTTGTAAGACAGGTTGGAGTGGGAGGGTTGAGACCCAGGGATGTGTTAATATAAATAAACTCCAGCCATGAATACATCCCCCTTCCAGACTCTATTCCTGCCTGGCCACCTACCTATTATTCAGACTTTCGGAATAGTTTACATGACGGGAAATAAATTTCCTTGTCCCCTGTGGATGTTTACCTTAGTGACATCATTGCCTATGTCATGGCGTAAAATATTTACCAGCTTGTTTATTCCTCAGTCTCTATTTTCTTGAAAAGTCTGAAGTTTTTTTTTTTTTGCTGTCATGACAATAAGATCAGTGGCTGGAGGGGTGAAGATATGAATTAATGTGGGGAAATAAGAACTGCTATACATTAATCATAATATTTCAGTCTACTTTATATATATTGTATATATTCTGTGTGTGTTTAAATAAACACAGAAATGAGATACTTAAACTTAATCTACAGTGATTGAGCTTCTCTGGAGAGAATATACGGAACCTCCACATGCATTTGTCAGTAAAGAAATGTGTAAAAGAAAAGTGCACAATTTGGGAAATTAAAATGTTAAACTCTACCTGAGTAAAGAAAGAAAAAATGTTTATTATTATTTCTCTTGCAAGTGGGCCTTGGCCAAAAATGCATCATATAAACATGTATATAATGTTAACAAAAAAGCAACAATCACAGAGAGCAATCACAATGGTGATACACGTTATATGTAAATATATAATATTACATATAATGCCTTATTAAATGTAACACATCATATCAAAAGCATTTGCTTTGGAAATGCCCTATACTTGAACAAATTTTAAAACATTTTGTCCAGAACTACAGCATGAGGGAGTTGTGTTTGTCCTTGTGCATTGGCGTATACACATGGGAGGTTTAATCAGTGGTGAATCACTTCCTTTTGCACGCTCTGAAAATCAGAGGCATTTTTGAAGATGAAACTTGGCAGCAAAATACAATTTGTTGTGGAATGTTTGTTCATGGTAAGAACCAAAGATTCTAGAAATTTAGATTAGAACCAAGATAGAAAACAATCCATCTCCAAAGCAAGATCTCTCTCATTCTGTGTGCATGTGTGCGCATGTGAGTGTGTGTGTGTGTGTGTGTGTGTGTGTGTGTGTGTGTGTGTGTGTCTTAACTTACAATGAGCTACAGCCCAACCACTCTCCGAGGCAATCAGACTAACTCAAGGAAAAACACGCAGGAGTGGGAGTAAGCAGCGCGCAAACAAAGGGCGCTGCCTTATGGCTCCTAAAATAAACATCAGACAGGTGATTAACAGCAATCTGTTTTTTTCCAGCCATACTGTTCTTTTAATTAGAGGAAGCATAGAAAAAACAATTCCTGGGAATCTTTCCAAGACCATTCATATCTCCAAGTGCTCTCTGATTTACTGTTAAGATTACTTCAGGTAGGATGTTTGTTGACAATAACGTTGGGTAGATGTGGGAAGCGTTAACCATATGGTAAAAACAAGCTAAATTTTAAATGTCTCACTTGTGCAGCATCGCTGTAGAGCATACATTGCTGTACAGCATCGCTGTAGTTACATATGCTTTTTCCAGCAACTTTTAATATCCATTAAATCACTATGGATATTGTCCTAGGTTCATTCGTGGTGATGGGTCACTTCTGAAAAAGTCACGATTTTTTTTTTCCAAAAAGTGTTTTTGCTAATAATTAATTTCTTCAAGTCACAAGAGTCACAAAGTAGAAAAAATGGTTTGCAGTTGGTGGCCATTTTAATATCAGATCAGTTTGTGTGGGTGGGTGACGGGATAACAACATTTGGCTGAGCCAAGTTTATGCCAAGCATTTGGCCAAGCAAATTTATTCTCTTTCATAGCAACGTATGGCAATGTCTCCTTTAGAAAACATAGATAGATGGCAGAGAGTCCACCCCAATACAAAGATACAGAGGAAAAGAAATAATATGTTTGCACATATTAAGGTGCTTGACTGCAATGCAATAAATAGATTTGGTTGATACAATGATCTCTCAAGATCAGCAGGTTTCCAGCACACTCTTATTTCTTTATTTTCACAGCATAAATTACAAAAACTGAATGAATTATTATTTTTTGACTGAATCCGGTGAATCTGCAAAATCATTTTATTCATGTATGAGTAGGAGTACATTACATGTTCATATTTTGTGACAGAAATCATAAATATTTTATGTGACATAAATACACATACAAATACATATTTGCCAATACATTATTGGATGTACTGGCAAATATAGCCCAGTTGATGGCCACTTTCTGTAATCACCTGGTCCCCGGACGGATTGGCCAGGTATTGCAATGACCCTGTCAGTGTGTCTGTCTGTCTGTCTGTCCGTCTGTGTGTCTGTCTGCCCGTATTGCACTTGCGGTGTCTGTGTTGATGATTATGTTTATTTACACCAACATTTAACTTAGCCATTAGTCTACAGATTCTGTACAGTTCTCTTTACTCTTACTCTTCTCTTTCCAAACATATTGCAGCCACGTAACACATACAAGTACATATTATCTCCTCAACTGACACATGGCGCAAAATGGCGTACAAAATGGCCGCTTGAGAGACTCATACGTGACCGCGCCGATGTCGATGCCTATGTCTACGCCGAGGCCATATCGGGGAGACCCAGGAGGAGACGGTCAGGGCCACACGCACCACCACGAGCCCCAGGCAGGACATCTCGCTGGTGACGGGGATCTCGGAGAAGAGGGCGTGATCGCGAGGCACGGGCACGGGGCTCTCGCTGTTCTCCAGGTCGCACACGATGCCCAGGATCACCTGCCGCTGCGTCTGCTGCATCATCCCCCGCACGTTCAGCACTGTGGAGATGTGCCTTCTCCTTTTGGGGAGGAGCAGATGGCCAGGGGTCATAACATGCACAGATACATATACAACAATGCAACAACAATAACAATTATAATTGATCATAATAACGATGATGACGATGACGACGACTACAACGACAATGATGATGATGATGATGATGATAATAATAATAGTAATAATAATAATAATAATAATAATAATACAGAATTGCAAAAGGACAATTTCAAAATCTAAACAGAGACATAATCTTTCTACATGCATTGTTTACGGAAAATATTTGGTCAAGAAAACGTGTCAAATGTGGTCATGCCGCAAAGCATCATGTAGCCTTAAAAAGGAAGACATGGTTTGCTTGTAAGACATAACACATGTCCATATTGCTTCCCGAGGGAGATTTGCAATAGGATTGCTTAAAACACAAAGGGGACATTTTCCCCATGCATTTTTTCATAAAAAAGATTTTTGGTCAAGAAAAGATGTCAAGCCTGTTCAAGCTGCAAAGCATGACACTACCTGTCAAGATCAGTGATATTTTGTTTGAATGACCTATCATGTGTCCATTTTGATTCCAGATACAGGACTGCAAAAGGCTGATTTAAACATTTTAATAGACATTTTCCCCATCCTGCATTTTTCAGGAAAATTTTTTGCTCAATAAAGAATCCAAATATGGTCAGGCCACAAAGCATCCTACTACCTTAAAAAGTAAAGAGATGTTTTGCTTGAATGACTTAACATGTGTCCAGGAGCTGGGGCCCCACTCTTTGATCTCATGTGAGGCACCAGCCAGTCTCCCGTTGGGATGGCAGGAACAGGAAGTCCTTGGCGGCTACTTCCTGCCCGCAGCATTGAATTGTGCGTCAGCAGGAGATTTGCCACTCAGCTAATGACCTATTCTCCAAAAATTCCACTCCATCACTTATAAATACACAAACACCGCTGGCTGTAAATACCCACTGGACCTTCATTTTTTTTGTCTATCAAACACATCTTCCTAAAAATAAGGCAACGGGGGCAATGCGGCTGCAATGTTTGGCCTCTTAGTAACGCCATGCATATCTGTGCTCAGCCTCTGGTGCCCTCCGTGCCCTAGGAAGGATGAAGTGGAAATAAAGCTAAAATAACATATACCAACCAAACTATTTTGGACATCCTGACCTTGAAGAAACCTCTGCATCCCGCCAAAAAAAACAAAGTGGGCATACGAAGCGGCATCCTTGTCTGTCTCTCTCTCTCTGTCTCTGTCTCTCTCTCTGTCTCTCTCTTTCAATAAACTGTTGGAAAAAACCTTGCTATGTATAAGCGGGTTCAGTGACCACAGGAGTCAGTGGGTTGGCCTGCCAGAAATCTTGATATTAATGAATGGCCTACTTGCTATTCCCATGACTAACTGCATAGTAATGTGATAATTATTTGTTATTTATTTTTTCAACGTCTCCGTGGTATAATTAAAATCAATGGCTTACGTAACACCAGCCAGCACATTGGCTTTATTTGGAAGCATGATTTTGTCTCATAGGTGACCTAGTCATATGAATGGCAGCTCATTAGCCTTCCAGCAATGCAAAACATCCATGGTCAAGGTTCAAGGCTTTTTATTTGCCATTTGTGCTATGTGGTGGCTGAAGTCTGAAGTCCTATTATTATCCTATTCTGCATATACTGACGTAATCTCAATTAATCTTATTTGTTATCTCTATCCACCTCTATCATCCCTGGGGCCACCACTGCAGCAACAATTCAGGGTGGTACTTCCGGAAACTTCTGGCAATGAGGACTCCACTTGTAATGAACTGGCAGAAGGCAATATCTCACCGTATGTCCGGAAACTCCTTCACCAGAACTCCCACCTCCATTTGAATGGACGGAATGTCCTCGAGGAGAATGATGTCCGCCAAGTGTCCGATGACACTGTCAAACCACGAACATTCTGATTCCTAGAGGGTGAGAGAGAAGGTTTCTGCAAAGATGCTTGATTACTGACCTTCAACCCTCTCTTTTTTCAGTACTCCACTTGGAGAACATTATGTCTACTTCCTTAAAAGCAACATGAGGAAAAAAAGTTTTATGAAGGGTAGGAAAAAAATTCTATTGTAAGAAAAATCCATTATGATATTTTATCCCTCTCTGCCACTTTTGGGTCTTTGTATCCTCCTGCTTATCAGAATCAAATCCTTCACTCTTGTCATGTCATGAAAACTGTTTCACAGTGATACAGCAAAGGCCTGTCACCAACCCCATCTTTGAAAAGGCTTGCTACTGAGCAGGTCTTTGTTATACAGTGGTAAAACAAACGTTTGTTACTAACCAGGTCTTTGAAAAGTGCTTTTATTTGTTTGGCTTCGTCCTGAAGTCTATAGGCCACCCTCTTCCTCATCTTGAGTGATGTGCAGATGATCCGGCCTCTCATGATTGCTCGCACATACTCGATCAGGACCCGTCTGTGTACCTCATTCACCAGGGTCTGTCAGTACACCATCAAGCACGACATAATAAATAGATAAACAGACAAAACAAACAAAGAAACAAATACGTATATACTGTATATGTGATTGGTAAGGTGGGTATGAAGGAAAGGTCAGTCGGATGACAGATAGGTATGTACCTGATATGGGGGACAGTCCATTCTACGAAACTTCTTGAAGTGTTGTTTGATGGTCATCTCAATATTTTCATAGGCCTCAGTATTATTTAACCATTTTCGCTTTACCAGTTTGTCGAAAAAGGGCTGTAACAGAAGAAACATCTTTTAACATCTCCCATTTCCACTTTTATATTATGTTATAGCAGCAGCAGTATCAGGTAGTACAAAACCATGTTCGCAGTTTGATTTTTGCTTGAGCATATTTCTTTAACAACCGGATGCTTCAATTAGTGATTAGTGATATCCTAACTACAATGGCTGTAAACATTTCCACATTCTTTTCCCACTGGAATGTAACCAGGCAATCAAAATGGCTGACCATTAAAAGACACAAGTGCCCAATAGCGTGAAGTCTGTGCAGTAGTGGACCACTCAAGGGCAGAGGTTGAGGATGGCATGTTCTCAGTACATGACTCAGCAATGCCCAAATTTCTGGAAGTGGACGGAAAGCAGACAAAGTGTCTGGCTTATCATCTGTGCTCACGCGGCCACGTTCAGGAAGCCTGGATCCCTCATTAGAGAAAGCCAGCACGGGACAAGTTATTGTCAAAGACCTGGCAAAGAGGCCTGCATTTGCTCTTATGCATATAAGGGTCCCAACGCCCTTTGGTGAGAAATAGTGCGTATCTGCTTACTGCAACAATGCATGATTCACTCAGTGTCCTGTACTGACTGACAAAGTGCAGACAATATGGCATGACTCCAGCTTGTTAACTGTCATACTTGACGTCATTTGTTTCCTGTATTAGTATTTAGTAAGTCCTCTACTTTTGGATCATTTTAACACTTTTAGGCTGCTCACAAACTGCTGTGTGCAAGCTCAAAAACATTTAACACAGCTACTGCTAAGAGATATGAAAATTACTAATTGATTAGTAATTATTAAAATTTGATATTAAGTATTAGATACGAAAATTACTAATTGCTTGCTCCTTTGAATATTTTAGATTTGTATAAGACTAGTATCTCATTGCGAAACATGACTGGTGTGAGTTGTGTGTCAGAGTTAAGTCTTTATTGTAATCCTTTGGGAAGAACATTTTTCTCCTGCATTTGACCCATCCGAGGGGTAGTGTACACACATACATTTAGGGGTGGCAGTGGTGGGGCAGTGGTGGCCTAGCGGTTAGGGTATCAGCCCTGTGAACGCAAAATTGCAGGGTCATCAACAGTGCCACTGAGGTACCCTGAGCATGGTACTGTCCCCACACACTGCTCCCTGGGTGCCTTTGTCATGGCTGCTCACGTGGGTGACGGGTTAAATGCAGAGGTTGAATTTCATTGTGTGCGCTGTGATGTGATCACAATGGGACTGACTTTCACTTTTTCACATGGAGAAGTGAGATGGTCCACACTTGGAGCACACATACCCACTAATCTGACACCAAGGGTGGGTGGCCTTGCTCAAGGATACCTCAGCTGTGGCTGTGGATGTGGGGAAAGCGTTGCACAAGCACCCACCCCACCCACATTTTTTTGTACCTGTCGGGGATCAAACTGACCACTGAATTCTTTACCGTTATGCCACAGTTGTGTGTCGGTTTCATGTTTTCCTGTTTGCTATTATTTGCACTGCATCCCTAACCCACCCCACACCCTTCCACCTGGCCACTACATCTACTTTGTCTTTTGCAACTACATTCAGATAGTATGTTTATGGCTCTTAACTGCTACAGCACAAGGTGTGGTAACACTTTATTTAAATAGTCCATCTACAGAGACTTTACAGATGGCTTGTTGAAATTAAGTTTCATTTTGTTATTTTATTATTTACTGACTTTATCACCTTAACCACCCCAAACTCCTAACCCTAGCCTTAAAAAAACAGGAGTTTCAACAGACAATTTGTTAATAGTCTCAGAATCTGAAGATAGTCTATAGAACCATCTACTGGGCTATTCAAATAAAGTGTGACCCAAGGTCCTGCTAACATTTCATGAGCAATGTCCAGCCAGCAGTGTGTTCAAGCAGGAACACAATACAGTTGATTTTTTATATTATACATGCAAGGTCTGTCAGGACATCACAGCTGCACTAAGATATTCACCATCTGCACCAGGGAAGCTAAGGGGAAATTGCATTGCATTCATTCAGGGGTTATGTAAGCTTATATACGCTGGCCGGTGACTATAGGAACACTCGGGGTAAAATAGGGCTCTGGTCAAACCCTGGAACAATACCCTGACAGGCTGGAGTTGGGAGGAATGTGTACAGTCAGCTAGGAAAAGACTTGGAATGGGGTTCACTGGCGAGGCAGTCATTCTCGTGGAATAAGCCCCGACAGAGTGATGCAGGACCTTGCTGTGAAGCAACGTGAAAGGGCTTATTCCACGAGAATGGCCACCTCGCAGAACATTATCCCGCGTAGTATACAGCTACTTGCCAAAAAACAATAATAGAAAGTTAGAAGCTTCTAAAAATATCATATTTTAAATGTTTTGTTACCCCTTCATGACTTTCACTGCTAAAAACAGTTCATCCAGGAAATCGAATGTTTAAGTGTTGTGTAGCAATGTGTCCAGCTGCTAAATAACTCGCTGCAGCTTATATTGTTGAAATTGCGTTACAATAAGTGGACGGACCACTTACGGAGTGATATGAAACAAGCACAAAACTTGTTGCTTTTGACAGTGGTCATTATACTTTTAATACAAAAAATATTTGACCTCTGAATGTTGGAGTGGTCCATTCAAAGTCAACGGGACATTTGTCAGCATTCCTCCCGTTTAATTCAAACAGACAGAGGTCCTTGTCACTGCATCCCAGCACATGGCAAAACAAATTACACCATCCTTAGGTCCTGTTCCATTTTTGGACTGTGTAAAGCCTGTTGCAAGGAAACTTAGTGTCTGATTTAACAGTAATTTAAGCTTTGCGCATCACATCACAAAGCTCATACAGTCTTGTTTCTATCACTCCAGAAATATTTCCAAGATCATAACTTTTAAAGACACTGAGACCATTGTACATGCATTCGTCTCTTCAGGCCTGGATTACTGCAATAGCCTTTTTTCTTGTCTTAACCAAAAATCCATTAAACGACTTTAAGCTGTTCAGAATTCCGCTGCCAGGCTTCTTACTAAGACAGAGAACTTTCATCACATCACTCCTGTTTTAGCCTCACTGCACTGGCTCCCAGTAAGATTTAGAGTTAATTTCAAGATTCTTTTGATTACTTTTAAAGCTCTACATGGTCTCTCTCCCAGCTACATATCTGATCTCTTAGTATCTTCCTTCTACGCCTGTACATAATTCAAGTTCATCTTTTAAGTCCTTCCTTCGAGTTAATCTTTATAAGAAAGCTTTTATTAGTTAATTTTTAACTTTTCATATTAATGTTAAATTCTAATTGAATAAGTGTATACTATTTTCATTGTTACAGGTCTGTTGTAGGTATTGTAGGTCTATTGCTTTACGACCTTACATCTTAAATTGTATCCATTTCATTTGCTTTGAATTTTAATGTACAGCACTTTGTAACTTTGTTGTTGAAACAAAGCTATGTGAATAAAGCTGATGGGGATGATGATGATTATTATTATTATTATAAAATCTCTCACCCTGATGTTCTCGAACAGTCTGTCCGTGAGCACTTTAGTTGACTGGTTGACGATGGTCTCGAGGGAGGAGTGGGCTTGGTGCAGGGAATCAGTGCTGCCCAGGGAGTCACACTGGCGGCATCGCTCCACAAAGTTCCTGAGAAACCAAAACAGGTACAGTGTGTGTATTAGACCTGGGGGGTATTCCAAAAATACGGTTTAGTGACTAACCCAGCTAAGTTAACTCAGAGTGAGTCGTAAACTTCCTAATAGAGGAGTCTTAGAGGTTCATCCTTCTATCAGAACAAAGTCACGGGGCTCTTCTATTACTAGATTTACCACTTGCTCTGAGTTAACATACCCAGCGATACGCCCCAGGTAGAAGAGGCAGGCTTTTTGTCTGACGTACTGAGGAAAGCCTTTACATGAAGCAGACAAAAAGCACATCAGGCTTTACACAAGATGTACACGTGCACAGAACTACATTCCACATTTGCAAAAGGAAGTGGCTAACGACCATAGCGCTGGAGCTTTGGATCTGTCGGCTGTCTATTTCCAGAACAATGGCCATCAGGCTAGTTTTCCGACTGACATATTTACAGTGGTCATGTTATCCACTACTACTTGTTCACCTAAATGGAATGGGTTAGGAATAGGGTTTGCGATAGGATTAGACTATTGATAGATCGCTTTATCTCCTTTAAAAATGGAATTATCTTTTCTGATTGGCTGATGAGGTGGGAATTATCTTTGTACTCTATAACTGGCTACCTTTCAAGTAGATCTCAAAAATCTGAATCACCATTCCATATCAATGCGCTTATTAATGGTAATGACAGCTCTCGCAGCCAAATTAACAGTTCTTAACAGATACTATAAGGCAGCAAATCAACCATTTATTTCGGTAGTTGATGCATATAAAATCAGATTCTAAATACAAACGGGAGATAAAAGGGATAACGGCATTTGAGGTGACCACTTCCGTGGAAATAATGACTTGGCGGAGGCAACTCCACTCCGCTTCGTGTCGTAGAGTTCTTCGCCTCCACGGAACTGGTCACCTCATCGCCATTATCCCTTACGTAAATGCATAGGTCTGTATAATTCTGTATAGTTTCACCGCTACAGTGAGTGACTTTACAAAAGCTTTTTGTCACACTATATTTGGATAGTCCTACACATAGTCCTGTAGAGGGTCTACAGATAATGAGACTATTAATGAACTATCTGCTGAAACTCTGTTTCTTGTTAGGATAAGGAGTTCAGTTGGATTAAGGTGATAAGCCAGCAGACCATAAACAAAATAAAAACTGGATTCCAATAAATCATCTGAAGGATTATTCAAAAAAGTTTTACCAAACCCCTTAATCACCTCTCTGACAATTGCTCTGACAATGGCTTTACCTGAAGGGAGGAATGCAGTTGACGAGGGCGATTGTCTTGGAGATGTACCCGTCCCCTCTGTCCCCGAAATCAGCTTGTGTCTCATGGAACAGCTCCACCTTCCTTCTGAAACTGCAGAGAAAGTAATGATTGTTACCACTATTACTCAGTCATAGGCTAGCGGTTAAGGCGTTGGACTTGTGGCCAAAGGGTCACAGGTTTGATTGCCCACACCCACCAATAGGTGGGTGAGGAGAGTGATTGAACAGCGTTCTCCTCCATCCTAGCCTGGTAAACCAGCCCCTCGTACTTCATTTCATTTTGTACAGAGGGTCTGGACCAGACACCGTCAGAAACAATTTCTTCCTGGAGGTGTGGACTCTGCTGAAGTTTAAAACAAGTGCCTCTGCCTTTATCCAATCGCTAACGCCTGGTCGTCACGTATGCAATTAGCCTACCTACGCACTACAATTCAAATGAAGCACACAAGGTCAACGTCATGGCTAACGAACAAACCCTCTGTTCGCTGATTGGATCGGTCTTGCTGGGGCCAACTACCTGACCCTCAAGAGATACCAGTCCAGACCCTCTGTACAATATGAAATGAAGTACGAGGGGCGGGTTTACCAGGCTACTGCCATCCTCCCCTGTGACTGAGGTACCCTGAGCCTGGTAGCATCCCCACACACTGCTCCCTGGGGCGCCTGATGTGCTGCCCCCCCCTGTTCACATGTGTGATGGGTTAAATGCAGAGCTGTGTGTGTGTGTGTGCTGTGGTGTGCTGTGTGTTCACAATGACAAAATGGGGATCACTTAGCACTTATAGCACTCTCATCTGCTCAAAAATCGTTATGTGGCACCTTACCTCTGCAGGAAGTCCGCCAGGCCACTGAGAGTGCAGCGGGCCACTCGAGCTCCTAACTGTTCGTTGATGGCCGTGGATCTGTCAATGTCTACCTTTAGCCGCTAAAAACACACAGACAGAGAGACATGTCCATGTCTACTTTCAGCCAGTCTACTTCTATATATACTTCTACTACTATATCTGTGTATCAATGTCTGTGTGTGTGTGTGTGTTTCTGTCTATATATCTGTGTATCCATGTCTGTGTGTGTGTGTGTGTGTGTGTGTGTGTGTCTGTCCTTGTGTGTATATCTGTGTATCAATATGTGTGTGTGTGTGTGTGTTTCTGGGTGTATATCTGTGTATCAATGTCTGTGTGTGTGTTTGTGTGTATGTGTGTAGGTGTGTGCATGTGTGTGTGTGTGTGTGTGTGTGTGTGTGTGTGTGTGTGTGTTAGATACTGACCTGTATGACTGAACGTGCAAGATTGGATTGGTACTCTTCGATGTGCATAGACTGGGCCCATCTTTTCTCCTCATCCTCTAGTACTTGTGAGAGCTCTATGCTAACCTTGTCCTGCACACACACACACACACACACACACACACACACACACAGACACGCACACAAATCATTAACATGGCATGTTAAATCCATAACATGCAGTATAGAAGTCAACGCATACAAGTCAATAATAAAGCTTGTTACCTTGACAGTATTGACGCAGTCCTGTTCCAGTCTGTCAATACACTTGGGTGGTAGCAGTGGTTCTAACTGGGAGCAGTCAAGGGTTGCCATCTTGCCCACTGGCCCTAGAACATCCCTGCATCACAGGAGAGAGATCAATGTCATGCACTATGTGCCCCCACTTCAGTCTGGCAACACACATGTTTTACCACTGACAAATGCCTATATATTGTTGTTGAAGGACTGTAAAATAACCACAGACATCACCTTGTCTCACGAAGCAAAATTAGAAAAATGGTAACAAGCCATTTTTATGAAAGTGAGAGCAATGGCTTCAGGTGAATACAGTTACTCCCACTACCGTGTACTACTTACATTCATGAAAGCTAAACAAAAGTTTAGCAATTTTTGTAGTGATTCAGGGGGCCCGGAGATTCACAGGGGTCTACAGAGAACTATAGGAACCTTAATTTCCTTCGGGATCAATAAAGTTACTCTACTCTACTCTACTCTACTATAGTATGGTTTGGGAGGGGCCCCAAAAAATCGTTGTCTTTTAGAGGGCCTACAACTTCTAGTGGCACCCCTGCAAACTAGACAGGGACATGAAATAAAATAGAAAAATGCTTAGCCCCTTGGAATCAAATGAAATCTTAAAAGAATAAACAAGACAAAAACTGGCTCATTAACTGTGTTGCCACTGGAGTTTTACAAGCCACATATCAATGGGAGGAAGGCCTTGACCAGGAACAATACCTGCTGTAAATGTTGTAGATCCAGTCCAGCAGAGCGTATGTGTCTGTTATCTGTAGCGGGCCGCTCGTGAGTGTCTTAAGGCGCTGGGCCACGGCCCTGTGGTAGCTCCGCACGTACACCTGAAAAGCCCCAAAGTCCTCTGGGTAAATAGCCACCACGTTCCTGCTGGCCGCATCCAGATCCTCCAGCACGCGCCCGCTGAGGCGCTCCAGGAACGAGGCCAGCTGCCCCGCCGAGATGCCCCCCGGCTGGGGCAGCGACCAGTCTGCCGCCTCCCCCACCGCCTCCTGCCAGCGCTTCATCAGGCCGCGGGGGCGGCAGCTGGGCTGGAGACCCTCGCTGGGGGACATGGACAGGCCTCGGTCTCTGTGAATGCCCTCGGGGAGCGAGCGGTCCTCCCGCTGGAGCCAGGAGGCGTCGGCCTGCTCCTCCTGCTGGATGACGAGCACCACCAGGCCCAGCTGCGGCCCGGCGCATGGCTGGCGCAGAGACTCGCGCACCACGTCCCACATCTCCTGCTGCAGGGCCTCGTACAGGAGCTCCACGTCCTTGGCCTTGCGCCGGCCCGCGTCCCACAGGCAGGAGGTGGTCGACATGGTGGACTCCGCACCGCTGCCGGCAGACATGGCGCTGGACCTGCGGGAGGTCAGCGCCACCATGTTGGGGGGAGGGTGGTCGAGTTCGCACTCGCGCTCCAGCTCCTGGATATGCGTGTCAGCCAAAAGCAGGTTCCTTTGGTTGACAAGCCGCAGAATCTCTAAGACTGCACAGAGACACAGAAATATTTACAATGGTAAACTTTTTGGTCCCATATTATTTGGATGATCCTACAGAGGGCGCTATAGATACACAGATAGGTATTTTATTAATTCCAAATGAAAATCCAGTTAATTCTATAGACTGTCTACACATGCTCAAAGTAATAATAAACCATCTATTCAAACTCTGTGTCTTGTTAAGGTTAGGGTTTGATTAAGGTAAGCTAAAGTCAGTAAACAGTAAACAAAATAAAACTGACTTTTCCTATAATGTGTCTGTGGGTGGACTTTCCAAAGTTTCCTAAGTTGCCAACTTTTCTAATAGACTAATGTTCCAATGCATGGTTAGCGCACTATGCTAAGTCATTATGGTGTATTCTTTTAGGAAAATGTTTTTTACTATTAACTTGTACTGTTGTTTACTGTAAAGGGCACCTCACAGTACTAATCTGATTGAATCCTGTGTATAGTGACAATAAAGGCATCTTATCTCATCTCATCTAATTTTATTATGATTAACTCTCTTGTCTGTACCTGAGACAAGTTCTCTTAGTTAGCATACTATGCTAAGCTATTATTGTGTATTCGTTGTATGTCTTTGATGTTTATTGTTGTTTACTATGAAGGACACCTGCTATCTTACTGTATCTTGTGTATGGTGGGAATAAAGGCCTCTTATCTCTTTTTAACTTATCTTATTTTATCAATAATAACTCTCTTGTCTGTACCTGAGAGAGGCTCTCTGGGTTTGACCTCTGGTGGCTCTTCCACCCTCTCCTCCTCGGCCTCCTGGGAAATGCGGTCCACCAAAGACTCCCGTCGGAGCTTGCCCAGACTGACGATGCGCAAGAAGGACGAGCGTCTCCGGGCATCGTCGTCTATGTCGATATTAGAGTCTCCTCCATTGATGCTCTCTCTGCAAGTGGAGTCCTTCCGTAGGTTTGCCAAACTGGAGTGCGAGGCCCAAAGGCATCATGGGTAAAAGTGGTGAAGAAATAGATATTGGTGTCACAAGTGTTAGCTAAAAACACGGGAAACACTTTAGGTGGAAGAAGAGGTTCTACAAACAATATACTGTAAAGAATTACCAAATGAAGTTGCTTTATGGGTTTTAGATTATCAATTTGTACTGTTAAACATATGCTGATGCAGTGCCTTCAGGGTAGATATCCTGTTGCTTTTCATACGCATTAGTCATGGGGCCCTCAGCAAAACAAATTCACATGAAATAACAGACAGACTGCAAGGTCATGTGGAATGTCTGGTTCTCATTCAATTCAGTTAGGGATGGGATCTACAAGTCAACCTGGGCTTTAAAACATAAACAGTGCATTTTGGACTGAAACAGGAATGACTGCATTACAGATAAACACAACAAAAAAACAAACACAGACAGACAGACAGACAGACAGACACACACACACACACACACAAATGCACAGACAGACAGACAGACAGACACACACACACACACACCCACACACACACACCGACCCATACACACACCTAAAACGCAGTAGGGTCATAATCTCCTCCGAGCTCCTCCGGCTGTTCCTCCTCTTCTCGGAGGGCAGGGTGGAGCTGCGCGAGGACGGCGTGTTGCTGCCCCACTTGCTGCGGGCCGTGTTGCGAAGCTCCTTTCCCAGCTTCCCCAGCGTCTTCAGCGGCGACGAGCTGTACAGCCTCACCAGCGTCCCCCTCAGGGGCTGGCTGCCCTTAGACCCTCCGCCGTGATTGGTTCCGTTCTCCTCCGGCTCGCTGTCGAAGGAACAATGTCGCTGGGCCCTCTCTAGCGCCAATGCTTCCTCTGGAAAATACTGGGACTGCTGGTCCGCTTCCTCGAAGGGGTTGAGATTGCAGCTTGGCATGGCCAGCTCCCCTTTGTTGTGGCAACCCTTTGACCGGCCTGGCAGCTTCTTCAGAAAAGGCATTTCTGGTTCAGGGGTCTTCCTTAAAGCTGAGAGACAAAAATAGACGCATTATGTGCTTGAACTTCCTTACTTCAACAACCAAGAACAACATGGAAGAACTTTGTCTGTTGTAAACAACTTGACCACCTCCTCCAGCACAGCTTACAGTGACTGTGTTAGGCTATAGCACAGACAAAACAGGTATGGTATGTATAGTATGGTAGATTTTAAGTATTTCAGATTGCATACTGTATGTAAAACAATATTAGAGGAATGGCAATCAATAAATGAATGTAATCAATAAATATAGACGAAAAAAGAAACTGGCACAAGATATAGTGTATAATAATTTAATAACTGGGTTGATTGAATGAGAGTGCTGCAGATACATAAATAGATTCATTAAGTGCCTGTACTTCCTTATTTAAACAGCCAAGACAAACATGGAAGAACTTTGTCAGCCGTTGTAAACAACTTGACCACCTTAAGCACAGCTTACAGTGACTGTATTACAGCAAAGACAAAGCTCACCGGTATGGCAGTTTTGGCAGGTATGGCAGGTAACAGGTATGGCAGTTTTAGAAACTTAATAAATACATAAGAAAGAAAGAAACTGGCAAATGGTACATAACAATTAAATAACTATGTTGACTAAATGATGTTGCAGACACAAAAATAGATGTATTATGTACTTGTACTTTTTTAAACAACCAAGACAAACATGGAAGAACTTTGTCAGCTGTTGTAAACAACTTGACCACCTTAAGCATAGCTTACAGTGACTGTGTTACAGCACAAACAAAAAAGGCATAGTAGATTTTAACTGCTTTAGAGAGCACAAGTAAAACAGTATTGACAGATAAGGACGAATGGCAATTGCTAAATCAGCCTAATAAATAAAGACGAAACAAAGTGGGATAAGATATATAATAATTCGATTATTGAGTTAATAATAATAATAATAATAATAATAATAATAAAATGTACTTGTATAGCACAGTTCATACATGCAAGATGTAGCTCAAAGTGCTTTACAGTTTAGCAGGGCTGTTACAGGACAACATTTCTTGCAGTCCAGCGGTGCCGGAGCAGATGAATACAGTAGCAAACCGACTCTTGCGTGAATACAGGTAGGCAGTCCTTGTAGGCCCTAGTCAGCAATCTTTGTAATCCAGTGGCACTAGAAATATGCAATGCCCTGTTAATGTGGGCTCTTATGTGAACATAGGTCGGCAGTCTTTGCAGACCAGAGGCACTAGACGAGGAAAGTTCATTTAGGCGCAGTCGGTTGTTAGTGTCCCCAGGGAGCAACAGGGGTGAGGAAAAACTCCCTGTTTGTTTGATGTGTGTGAATTCAGGAAGAAACCTCAGGAATCAGAGAGTAAAACTCCCTGTTTTTCTAGGAAGAAACCTCAGGCAGAACCACATCTCCCAGGGAAGCCCATCTGCCGGGGCTGGTAACGGGAAGTCTGTGACTGAGTTGATTGAATGATAGCCTTGCAGATTCAAGTGTCTTACA
The DNA here is from genome assembly GCA_027475355.1 of Coilia nasus. NCBI lineage: Eukaryota > Metazoa > Chordata > Actinopteri > Clupeiformes > Engraulidae > Coilia > Coilia nasus. The sequence continues at coordinate 11,878,493 of CM050201.1, read as the reverse complement.
AGGGGACTTATTAACTACTGTTCCAGGGTTAGGTACCATCCCAGAAAATATTTCCCAAATATTCAGTGCACTCGATTCCCACATTGCAATCATCACTATTGCACATGCAGCCAGATAAGTTGCAGTGAAGTTCAGTCAGGGTACACTGTTGTCTGTTGATTCCTAGTTGATGTTACTTCATAGCTTTTCTTTTGATGCTTTTTTAAACAAAACCATGATTAACTGCTGCAAAATGATTCATTTTCCTTCTTGACCTTAAATTCACAGCCTTTTTAAAAGAATGTGAACTATTTTCTGCTACTTTCTATTACTTTATTGCCACTGTATTCTGAAAGTGCTAATTTACCATAAAGGTCATGGCATTCAAATGAAGTCATCTGCCATGATTCATGGAAAAATAAACAAAACATAACCACGCATACAATAACATACATTGCATGGATTTGTGGATGCATGGACTCATGGATATGAGGTCTTGGGTTCATAATAGGTTTTTAATGTATGTAAAGTTCCAAAGTTTTCTTATGGTTAGTTTACGACATAACAGAATAAAAACTTTACTAGTATTCACAGTAAACTGAGTAATTTATTTAAATCACACGCCAAACATAAAAAGAAGACACCTTTATTTTTCCACTTAATATTTTCTGCACAAACTTAAATTATTCTCTGTCTTTTAAATCTTTGCCTCGAGTCATGAAACTTTAACACCAAGTTTGACTATGTTAACAATAAATGTAGCAGGTTTGTGCATGTATGTAAATTAATAAAAGGAAATACCATAGCTATGTTAAAGTGACTCTGTTACACTTGATTGATTTCATCCTGTTGCTGTCAGAATGTGCATAATCCTGCTGCCCATTCTATACTTCCAAATGAACTTAAATAACAAAGCAGCCGCAGACTGCACGGATTCAGAGAGATGCCTAATGCCACTGCCCATTCTCTACTCCCAAGCTACCTTACATAACAAACCTGCAGCAGACTATACTTACAGATATCCTCTAAATTCCCTGTGTTAGAGACATGTATTCATTCACATTTCTATATAAAAAAAACACTGAACTTGTTTGTGTTTAGATCATTTACACTTCTGCCTTAATGCTGTACAATATGTGGAGACTTATTTTAATGCCTTAAAAATAAAGATAAAACATAGACTGATAGTGAGCAACATATATGTTTAAGATAACAATCATACCTGTACAAACTTGAGTCCAAACTTTGTCCAACGTCTCAGGGAGGTGTTAGTGTGCTGCCGGTGGGTAGACGTGGGCTGTGCATGTTCGTCCTTGGTCTGAGATACCCAGACAGACGGCAAGGTCCTGTGTATCCTACCAGTGATGATGCTATTTCCTGAGGAAACACACTCAACCTCCCACCATAACACATGTGCAGACACATGCATATGTGCGCGCGCACACACACACACATACATACACAAACACACAGATAAGTATTTACTTAGAACTACACAATACCAGACAGACAGCTTTGTTTTGAGAAGATTTGGCCTTGGTGGATGTAGACTGTTTCATGAGTATTTTGTTAAGAATAGACATGACATCTTCATCCATATCACTACAATTCTCCATGAGTCAACGTGGGTTTCCTAATGGCATTTTCTTTTGAATGGTTACAGGAATAAACAGAAAAAAGTAGTCATTTCCTACATCAGATCAAAATCAGTTTTACTGGCCAAGTACACGTTGTTAGCTCTCTATACATTCAACATTTAGACATGTAGTAGTATACATATTACAATATACAACACAATACAACACAATACATACAATACAATAGACAAATTAATTGACTTCTGATGTATACTCATCTAATCGCCATGGTCTGTAAAATAGTATTTTCTTCTTATTTCAGTATTTTCATGTTTTGTTTCTCAAAATAAAAGTCAGACTTTATGGACAAAAAGATGGCTATGGCAGACACAGTTGTACTCACCATGTCATTTTATAAATGTGAGACTTTGCAGCAGCTGGTGAAGTTGTGCTTTTCTGCCCTCTAGGGGATAAGTAGTGAAACTTCTTTTTAAACACCACTTTTACTAAGTGCCTATGTGAAGAACTGTAGCCTATTATATGTTTATTTGAAATTTATGTCGGCGTACAACATCAAAATAAGTGTGAAGACAATAGGCTGCCGAAAGCAATAGTATACACGGTAATATCAGTATATTGTATAGCTGTCTCCTTAGAACGTTTTAAGTGTGGTTCTATCCAGGTAAGACCACCAAACCAAAATATTTACAGCACTTCAAGACATCAATGAACCTTCCAGCAAGCTTTCATTATTGTACACTGGCCAAATGTCCTTACACTGAGACTATTTGCTGATGCCCCTCACTAGGCCTATCGTTAGGCTATGCCCTCTGATCCTGACAGCTGTCACCAAGGCTTGATGTCTTCTCTCACCCAATATTGTGTATATTAGTCATTCGATTCTTTTAGTGTCCTTAAAAATATAATCGTTACTGACCTAACGTTACCAGAAAAGACCTGCTTTTGAGAAGTTTCTTCTTCTCATTATTATTTCAGTATTATTTCAATACAATGATAATTATATGCTCTATGTCTCAGCTTAGGCAGATGTTTAATACGTAGTGCACTGCTTCCTTTGGAAGTAGGTCATCTGTTGAATACATAAACAAAACCTCGCGCCATTTTTATCAAGTTGCGAATCTTCCTGTGGAATCTTTACCATGATCTTTACGTGCGGTGTCAAACAGTGGATTGCGGAAGTGGATTGCCATTGGTTTAGAACTCGTAAACGTTGTATTAGCTTTCTCGGATTGGTTAGTTCTCCGGTACATTCAGAGTTCGTGGCGCGCTTTTGCAGCACTTGGCGCTTTGTTTTACAGATTACATACCAGGGACTGATTGCTGCTGCAGTTGAGTCGTCTGTCCTTGCATTTTTATCAGGTTTTGCTCTCTAACATAAAAGGACAAAGATGCATGTGATCAAGCGAGGTAAGTACAAGCAATGCACTGTACAGTAACATGACTGACTAGCCAACTACATGAACTACCTAGCTAACCAGCCTTGTTTTCAAATATGGTTAATTGGCTGAACTAAGGTTTAATACAACGTATTGCATGTTCTTACTTGGTTTGGTGAATGTTAAGTCCCACATTCACTGTATTTGCCTTAATTTTCCAGAAATGGTATATAGTAAACGAGAACTTTAGCTAACAATACTCTTTGAAGTGGCTAGCAAATTTTCGTTAACTAGCAGGTTGGGAACAATGTCGTTTAAACTTGGTGAGACACAGCAGTTGGTCTTAGTACCTTAAGAACTTGTCTGCCAGTTGGCATGGATATCATTTTTACTTATAAAACTGTTTTGCGTTGGCTGTGCCATCTTTAGGAACCTATTTAGTTTCTGGTTAGCTAGCAAGGGTTTTGTCGAATTGGTAACTGGCTAACACCAAAGTTAGTTCCTCACGTTTTCATCTGTTGGGTATGACACTAAAGGTAGGTACAAAAACGCCTCATATTTTGACAGGCAAAGTTTTATCACATTGACGCGAAGGCTTAACTGTAAGTTAGCCGACCAGAATAGGCAAGTGGTAATATTCGCTAACAATGAAACCATGGTTGTTACCTGAACACAGTCTTGTATTGTAGTCAGTTAACTTGTGGCATTTCAGTGTTCGCGTCCAGCTTGTCCATCTCTTATCACAGACTAAGCTATGAACGGTCCAAAACTCAAATGTGAAGACTGAGAGGTAAATATTTGACATTAATGGTGTCGTCTAACGTCACCCTGTCTTGGCGCCAAATACTGAAGACTATGTTCATTTTGAAGTGAGCTACTGAAATTAGCCGGGATAAACTGAGGGATCTTTGCAAGTTATTGAGTGTATGTACAGAATAACCAATTTTGGTGCAGTCATTATGACTAATAATATTCGAGTATTCGGTACATTTTCTATGTTGTTCACTTGCAGCTGAAACTTTATAAGTTAATCAACTTCTTGGTTCGTGGTGCTTTTTGTCGGTTCGGCTGTAGTTCAAAACCCATGGCCATTAACTGCATAATAATCATAACTTGTCATCTTCTATACACGTTTTTTGGCAGATAATGTAGGCCTACTCTAATTATTTGAATCGACTGAACAGACGTTTGCGCCAAAATTGGGTCAATGTTACACACTTGCAGGATATGACATGAGCAGCAGTATCATGCCAAACCCATTTCCAGTGTGAACTTGTCAGTTGTTAAACCAGTCGTCAACATTTTAGGGGATATTGTTTGTTTATGCGTTTATTTGTTTCTTTTGTTCTAGTACAAATAGGTCAACAAAACTGCCTGTTAATAGCAAGATGATAGTCATTCTCAAATTGACAGCATTAACTTGGTAGGGTAGTGAGTGCATGTCTTACAATTCAGAAATGTGTAAAAGGATTAAAAAAAGTTTTTCTCTGCAAAATGTGTCAAAACAACACATAGAACTGGATCCAAATTAAATGGGGACTTGAGCAATCAAAATGATGAGAGCTGGACTTGGGTGAGTATTCAGTGAGTGTTTTTGCTTCCAGATGGACGCCAGGAGCGTGTCATGTTCGACAAGATAACATCACGCATCCAGAAGCTCTGCTATGGACTCAACTCTGACTTTGTGGATCCGGTACGTCAAGCTATTTAAAATGTTGCATGCGTTTGTAGACAGCGTGATGTATTAACGGGTAGCATAATGTTAGAATTAGTTCAAACGGTATCTCTGCATTTGCCCCAGTAAAATGTTTTCCCCTCATTTTCTTTTAGACTCAGATTACCATGAAGGTAATCCAGGGCCTTTACAGTGGTGTTACTACTGTTGAGTTGGACACGCTAGCAGCAGAGATCGCAGCCACCCTCACCACAAAGCATCCTGACTATGCTATCCTGGCCGCCAGAATTGCTGTCTCCAATTTGCACAAGGAGACGAAGAAGGTGTTCAGTGGTAAGTTTAGTCTGTTTGCCTTTCTGTTTTTTTCTTTATTTTTTACACAGCCATGAAAAAAAAAACTGAATAAATGAGTAATGTCTTATTTTACGTGGTTTACAGATGTCATGGAGGATCTGTACAACTACGTGAATCCACGTAATAAGCGCCATTCACCTATGATCGCAAAGGAGACTCTGGACATTGTTCTTGCCCATAAAGATGTAAGACGTTTATTCTTTATATCCAGCACCTAAAGAGAGCAGGGTATCTTTCTTGGAGTAGATCACAGACTGCTGTTGGGTTATATTCCTCAGTATCGATAATTGAAACACGGGAGAAATTTCTACCTCTATCCATCAGATTTTAACATGAGGTTTATGTATTCCAAATCTGCTGGTTGTAGTCAGAGTTGAAAATAGAAACTTTTAATAGGATTGCCAAATTAATGAATGCTATTTAATGAAATTTAATTTTCTTTCAGAATTGTCTAATCTGTGTAAATGTTCTTATTTCAAACAGCGCCTCAACTCAGCCATCATTTTTGATCGGGACTTTTCCTACAACTTCTTTGGCTTTAAAGTAAGCTCATGTTGATCCAAGTTTATTTATTTACTTTAATTATGTTATAAATTGTTATATCCCTACAAACTGCTATGGGTGAATGCCATTAATTTGGATTATTGTGTGTGGACAGACACTGGAAAGGTCCTATTTGCTGAAGATTGATGGAAAAGGTATTGAGATTAAACGTACATTTAGTTCCATATTTGCTGCTAAAAGCGCATCTTATTCATTAGGCTTAACCCCAAAATATTTCGATGTTTGCCACAAGACGTATAATAATCATGAAATGTCTACCTTTAGTGGCAGAGCGTCCTCAGCACATGCTGATGCGAGTGTCGGTGGGCATCCATAAGGAAGACATCAACGCCGCCATAGAGACCTACAACCTGCTGTCAGAGAAGTGGTTCACCCACGCCTCTCCAACCCTCTTCAATGCCGGAACCAATAGACCTCAGCTTTCAAGGTACCTATCTCTATCCAGTGTCCTGCATACAGTGGCTGCTTTTAGACTTCCACTTCCCATAATTTTAAGAAAAGTTTAGTTCCTAACTTTTGTCAGAGTTTACAGTTTGCACTTGAGGCATACAGGCATACTTTTTTTTTCTGAGAAGAGATGCAGTCATATGAGTGTTCTAGAATGGGAGTGGGAACAGCAAAAAGATGGAAACATTTCCTTATAAACCTACAGCACCAAAAACCCAGGCTAAGTGTGAAATCAGCTTATGTCTAAGTGTGTTGTGTAAGTGCCTCAAAAGACGAGTGTGATGGCCACCAATGTTTTCCTTCTCTAGCTGCTTCCTGCTGGCCATGAAGGATGACAGTATCGAGGGCATCTATGACACGCTGAAGCAGTGCGCTCTCATCTCCAAGTCTGCTGGTGGTATTGGGGTGGCTGTGAGCTGCATCAGGGCCACGGGCAGCTACATTGCAGGGGTGAGTGTGCTACTATTAACATGCTTGTCTGTACGTGGCTAAGTGGGATCAGCCCAAGGAGGAGCAAACTGGATGATTTTGAGAATAGAACTCTAGTCACACAGAAAGAGCAGTGAAGATGTGTTATGTACTAGGTGACCTTGGGTGTTTTGAAAGGTGCCGTGTAACAAATAAAATGTATTATTATGTACTTAAAAGGTACAAAATTAGTGTGGGACTACATGCTTGTCTGTACACAGGTTATATAGAATGTGTTTGTTAATGTTGATTTGCTTGTAATATTTCAGACAAACGGCAACTCCAATGGCCTGGTGCCAATGCTCCGTGTGTACAACAACACTGCCCGCTATGTGGACCAGGGAGGAAACAAGGTTAGGGGAAAACATTTATGTGTTATGTGTTATCCATGTGTGTGGGAAGTTCCTGTTTACAGAGTAAAGAGATGGCTTTAATTTTTCTCTGTGCATTTGATGTATTAAGTAGGTTACTGTGCCAGTCCAAAGCTATAGCTGTTTAAAACAAATGTTCAGTCTTTGTTGTAGTTCTGAAATAAATACTTAAAACGTCACATTCCTAGTTATACGTGGCGTTCACCTTAATGATATATATATTCTCGTGTGTTGCCTGTCCGTCCAGAGACCCGGTGCGTTCGCCATGTACCTTGAGCCCTGGCACCTGGACATCTTTGAGTTCCTGGAGCTGAAGAAGAACACGGGCAAGGAGGAGCAGAGGGCCAGGGACCTGTTCTACGCCCTCTGGATCCCAGACCTCTTCATGAAGAGGGTGGAGAGTGACCAGGTACTGTGTACAGATTTAACTGGCCCACAATTTATGTCTTTCTTTGTACCCCCCTGTAGTGTGTGTGTGTGTTTAATAGCTTTGAGCCACAATCTCTACATTTCACAAGTGTTTGTTATGTCTAGGACTGGTCTCTCATGTGCCCAAGTGACTGCCCTGGCCTGGATGAGTGCTGGGGTGAGGAGTTTGAGAAGCTGTACAGCAAGTGAGTTGACCTTGTTCAGAGTGCAGTAAAAATATTCACAAAAACACTAAACCTAAATGCCTAACTTCATTTACATTGTCTAACCACAACAACATCACAGATTGTTGAAATTTATTGAATTACTGACTTATCACCTCAGTCAAACTCAACCAATTGGACTCAATTTAACATGCCATTAAGTTGTACAAACCAGCATGTTGTTTCCTCCGCGTGTCCAGGTATGAGAAGGAGGGCAGGGTGAAGCGTGTGGTGAAGGCGCAGCAGCTGTGGTACGCCATCATCGAGTCGCAGACGGAGACGGGCACCCCCTACATGCTCTACAAGGACGCCTGCAACCGCAAGAGCAACCAGCAGAACCTGGGCACCATCAAGTGCAGCAACCTCTGCACAGAGGTCGTAGAGTACACCAGCAAGGACGAGGTGCTAATTTAATGTTTTATTATTATTATTATTTATTCATTTTACTGTCCTCAGTGGTCTCACTTGACCTACAACATCTGTGTTGTGTAAGCATAAGCAGACTGCTTTGAATATGCTGGTGGCATCCTGCATGGAAGCCCACTGTCACTGCTGTACGAGTGAGCGTGTGAATGTGAGGCATCAGTTGTAAATTAAGTTGGATCACTCTGCTGATAGGAGGGCACTACATAAATACAATCCATGTACCATATTCAAAATGGCCTCTGCTATAAGTCAGGAATTTTCTTTGTTGACATAAATTACTGAATATCTGCAGGTGGCTGTGTGCAATCTGGCATCTATTGCTCTCAACATGTACGTCACACCGGAGAGAACTTTTGACTTCAAGAAATTAGCTGCGGTCACCAAAGTCATTGTCAAGAACCTGAACAAGATTATCGACATCAACTATTACCCCGTACCTGAGGTAAGAATATATCACTGAAACTATTCTTTCTTCGTTTTTATTGCAGTTATATTTAGTCTGTGTCCTTGAATATGTAAACATCACTTCTTAGAAATTGTAATGGAATTTCACCAATGTTTTCTTTTTCTTTGTACAGGCAGAGAATTCCAACAAGAGACACCGACCCATCGGGATCGGAGTGCAAGGCCTTGCAGATGCCTTTATCCTGATGCGTTACCCGTTCGAGAGCCCAGAAGCGCAGCACCTCAACATTCAGATCTTTGAGACTATCTACCACGCAGCACTCGAGTCCAGCTGTGAGTTGGCAGAAGAGTTTGGGCCCTATGAAACCTATGAAGGCTCTCCTGTCAGCAAAGGAGTAAGTTTGACATGTTTTTTTCCCCATACTTGATGAATTTGTTCAAACTTTAAGCTATTTTTAAAGCATTCTAGGCAGGCCAGCACAGTATAAGCTCAAATATATACATACAGTTTTTGTCTGCAAAGATGTGGACAGTGCTCACTAGCCATTGTGGTGAACCAAATGAGGGTATAAGGTAAATGTCCAAATAGTTCTGGGAAAACGTGCAAGCAAAATGTGTGTATGGCCCTGGCATTGAAACAATGTTCTTTTCCAATTGTCATAGATTCTGCAGTACGATATGTGGGACAAGGTGCCAACAGACCTATGGGACTGGAAGGCGCTGAAGGAGAAGATTGCCAAGTGAGTACTGTCTAGACTTGGAGGAAGTGAGATTTCTTCCCTTCTGGACCAACATAAAATCTGTGAGTGAACAAAACCAATGGTTCTGTCATTTTCTATTGTAGGCACGGAGTACGAAACAGCTTGCTTCTGGCCCCAATGCCCACCGCCTCCACAGCCCAGATCCTGGGAAACAACGAGTCGATCGAGCCGTACACGAGCAACATCTACACTCGCCGAGTCCTGTCAGGAGAGTTCCAGGTAATGTTTGGTACAGATAAACGGGTTAATAGTTCTGAATCGATTGGAAGCGCTTAAAATAAATGTAAACAATAACATATCTTGGCTTGAGTGCTTTGTACAAGGTACTGTCTGTGTTGTGTAAAAAAAGCCCCTTTTTTCAACACAGTTATACCATTTCTTTCAAATCCAGTGTGCCTTGTCACACAAATGTCTGTACGGCCATGGTGCTCTGACTGATCAGTGTTTCTCTGTGATTGATTTTTTTCAGATTGTGAACCCTCATCTTCTCAAAGACCTGACTGAGCGAGGCCTGTGGAACGAGGACATGAAGAACCAGCTCATTTCATGCAACGGATCCATCCAGGTAGGCCCTGTTAACAGCTAGGGCTGCATGACATTAGGACAGCGTGCAATACACTTAACATTGCTGAATGTGGCGATGATCATATGGCTCTGTATGAAAAGTACTTTAAAAATCTTGTTATTCATTATTATTAATATGTTGTTGTTGTTGTTATTGTTATTATTATTATTATTATTATTATTGTAAATTGTGTTATTTAGGGGAAGATAAAACAAGTGCCGAAACTCATTACTGCTGTAATGTCAAACATTTTGTAGGGCATTGAAGCAATTCCAGCTGACCTGAAGGAGCTGTATAAGACGGTGTGGGAGATCTCTCAGAAGACCATCATCAAAATGGCCGCCGATAGAGGGGCCTACATCGACCAGAGCCAGTCCCTGAACATCCACATAGCCGAGCCCAACTACGGAAAACTCACCAGCATGCACTTCTACGGCTGGAAACAGGTGTGTTACCATTAAAGGAGCATTACTGGTGTAAATGTAAATATATACAGGTCTATATATGGTTTTCTAACTTATGACAACCTAAAATACACGTTGTGTAAAAAATCTATTAGAAGTGCTATTAATAGGCCGTTCGCATGGCGCAGTCATGATTATCGTACATTTGCTTTTATAGTTTACCATTTTCGGCTTTGTGAGCAAATATAATAACCTAAAGCATATTAATTAACTTGTTTGTAGACATTCTTCTGTGTCTAGTCCAGTAATTACCACAGAAGCGATGGTTACATAGAAATTATTTTAATGTGTGCATATCTCTCTCATTCACACCTTATGAAGTGTCGAAGCATTTCTGTGGAATACTAAAGGAAAGCTAAAGTTTTTACCCAAAATAAATAAATAAATAAATAAAAATAACGGTGAACATAGTTCGTACTACACTTCAGTGTTTTGAAATTAAATTTCATCATGACCATTTTCTGCAGGGCCTGAAAACGGGCATGTACTACCTGAGGACAAAGCCTGCCGCCAACCCCATCCAGTTCACCCTGAACAAAGAGAGCCTGAAGACCCCCAACAGGACTGAGGACGAGAAGAAGGAGAAAAACATGGCTGCCATGGTGTGCTCCCTAGAAAACCGTGACGAATGCATGATGTGTGGCTCTTAAAAACGTCTCCCACAATGGTCCCCACCCCACCCCCAACCTTGGTTCACAAACGCCTTGTACCCCAAAAGCAGTTGGCCTTGCACTGTGGTTAGTGCCACTCGTCATGGTGGTGACCTGACTCACCTCTGAGATTACAGCATACTGTAGACATTTTGATTACAACGGCTCCAGGCGTATTTAGAAGCCACAGGGTGTGTCGCACGTTTTGTTCATATTTATCATATTGTAAAATTGAAATCAATTCAACCCCCTTTTTTTTTTTTTTTTGGCATGTGGGTATGCTTCCAGATTGTACACAGGAGCTCTGTTGTGGTTTTTTTTTTAAATATGGTTGTCTGTTTAAAAACTTTTTGTGCTCATGAAAATAATAAATAAACCTGACATTTACCTCTGTACAGATAATTCACACTACTGCAAATAAATGACACGAAAGAAATGTTTAACTACCGTCTTGGAACCGTGCTTGGAATGTATGCTATCAGTGTTTGGTTATTCAGTACATTTTACCACCTTCAGTCAACAGTCATTGTACTTACATTAAATACTCCGGTCCTAATGATAATAGGATATTTCTTTAGAATTAGGGGCTATACTTTAAGATGGACAACAGACAGCATTTTAAAGACCAATCCATTTTAGGCCTTGTGGCAAATTAAATACTTAAACATAATTTCTTAATTACACACAGACCTAAACATGGAATGAATGTCACATTTTGAGAAGTCTCATCTTGATTTAAGTAGGTTATTTTAAATGTAAAAGTAGTCTGTTTTCTGTCCTGATGAAACCCATAACATGTTAATTATGCACGTTACTTTTGAGGATCAACTTTTGTTTTATGGACATTTAGTACACCTAATAGTATACCTCAATGCCTTACATCAGTTTAGTCAGTCATCAGTTTGAAGGTTGATCTATCAGTTGAAGTTGTTCAAAAAAGTAATAATTGTGATACATTTGCCCAAGTAGTAATTGTGCACACCTCTGGTGCAAAGAAATACATGAGCGATTATTGGATTAATGAGTTAAGTAAAGCAGATTTAAGCGCCTTTACCATCCCTAGACCCATTCAGTTGGGTCCTACCATCATGGCCGACAGGGATTACCATACTGCTGCCTTCTCGGGCGAACGACGCACGCTCCAACTCCGGTCTTTCCTCCACATCCTCCTTGCCATTTCCTTAGCATGTTACTCCGGTGTCCGCAACAACACACGGAGGAGGGCTGCCAGTTGTCACTGCTCATGGAGTGCACTGTTTGCAGGGTTCAGTCGATGTAACAGTTACAATGAACCACTCAACGTGCACTACAGGACTATTTAACCTTAACCAGGAAAGAAAAACCACTTGCTGATGAAGCATATCAGCGACACAAGGAAAAGACCTTTCTGCACATATAACGTTACATAGCTAGCTACTGAATAGCTCAAAGGTAGGTTGCTAGCTAGTTTGTCCATACGAAGATGGCGGGTGTGTTTGAAGTGGAGGTAGACGGTGTAGAGCACAACCATGGCCATGGACACCACGACGAAGATACTGTGGTAGGCATAAAACATACCCTCGATGTCAATAATAAATAAAATGACTTGTGCGAGCCATTTGGGATGCATACATTCATAAGCTAGCCAACTGGCTAATCAGTTCTCCTAGCTAGCTAATGTCGGTCTACCACTGAGGAAATGTCAGTAGATAACATCAGCAAATATTGACTAATTGGACTCACGGAACAAGAGTTTACAGCCACGTAATTGTCTCGAATGATGTCATGTAAATGTTTTAAAATCAGTGCAAAGCACGAATGTGTCAGAAGATCTTCCGATTACTACCAGTCAGCCCCGTGACACGACCCCGCCGCTGATAGGATAGGGGCTGGTCACGGTTCGCCAGGGTCGCACGCCCTTTTTGTAAACTGCTTGACATGTGATAACGCTAGAGAAAAATAATGAATACAGTTATTTTTGTTCTTGTGAAAACTAGCTGGGGTCAATGCCAGTTATACTGTAAGTGCTGTGTGCTCTTCAGGTTTAACCATCTTTAAGAGAAAGCATTTAATGGTATCTGAACGAGATGCTATGTAGAAATGTGATGACAGTTTTGTCAGTGGTCTCAACCACAAACTGAGCATCTCATTTAAACAGCTTTTTTTTCCCCTTAAACAATAAAGACAGGCTAGACAAAGGTCAAAATGAATGTCGACATAGTTTTTTTTCATTGTAGGCAAACAATAAAATTAAGCTGACATTTTTAAATGTGTTTTTGGGCCTGTTTTGGATTTGCTGTCAGTCCTTTGACATATTTGCGTTTTTTGACAAACCATACATTTATGACAAATTCTAGCTTTATGCGAATCCCAGAAATGTCACATATATTACTTGTGTTAAATTGCTGCATTGAAATGATACAGCGTCCTCTCCACTGTTCATAGTTTATTCCGCTTTTTATTTTTCTCCAAAATAATAATCTGACAAAACATTAACATTATATATATTGTGCTCTGTCTTTACAGCAGATTGATATGTCCCAGCTTTCACCAGAGGAGAAGTGGAGGTTTGTATCACAAATATGTTCTCTTTTTTGCATGCATAGCACCTAATATAATTTGGTTGTAATTTGCAGGGTGGAAACCATCAGAGGTGTTGGTCCCAGCTTCAGGAAGTAAAATCTCTGCCACATATTTGATCCAACCATTTTCTGAACCAGCTGATCCTAATAAGCACACAAATAATCAAAAAAGTAGATGAACTAGTTAGTGAAATCACCTGTGTTAAGTACACAGAAGGAAGGAATACACGGCAGGTATTTTACTTTCTGAAGTTGGGATTAACACCTCTGGTGATAAGTATGGTACGTGTTACATTACATTACTTTACACTTAGCTGACTTATCCATACAGTCATTTTGGGTACAAGGTACAGTCCCTGTAGCAACGTGGGGTTAGATTAGGGGCCTTGCTCAAGGGAACTTCAGCTATGGATGAGGGTGCAGGAGAGCACTAGTTATTTACGCCCCCCACCCACATTCTTCCTACTGGTATGGCATTCAAACCTACGACCCTCCGTCGTCAAGACCAGCTCCCTAACTATTACGCCACAGCTGCCCCAATGTTAACTCATGTGCATGTGTCCCAGGTTAGAGGTTTCTATCTTATCATACATGCTTCCTCCTTGTGTGCACAGCAGCCAATACACTGTAGTGGTAGGTTGCAGGATGGTTTTTGCAGTATGTGTTAATGCCGTTGACTTGTGTGTGCATCAAGGGTGGAAATTAAGTTTGCAAAACATGAACCCTTACCAGCCAGTGACAAATGATAAAATTCACCAGCCAGCTAATCAGTAAATTATCATTCTGTGTCTGAAATCTACCCGCCACTTTCATATTTTACCAGCAATTGGCTGGTGGCTGGTGCCAATTTCCATCCCTGGATTGCATTCCAGTGTGATGGATGTCTTCTTGCTGTGCCTCTGGGTACGCTTACACCAGCTCTGAACGGGGAAACTCAGCAGGTCCTCAGCCAAGTAGTGTAGCGATAAACAGTGAGATTACTGTACGTGTTAATGTTTTGGGCTTGTGTGTGTTGTCTGGCAGGTTAGAGCATGCCCGGATGCACGCCAAGCACAAGGGGCACGAGGCCATGCACGCCGAGATGGTGCTTATCCTCATCGTCACGCTCATCATCGCACAGCTCGTGCTCGTGCAGTGGAAGCAGCGACACCCCAAATCCTACAACGTAAGTCGCACCGTCTGTGTGATCCCTGTCACCTGAATGTGATGCATGTCCCATCTTTCTGGGCCTACTGGGTGGGTGATGGTAGCCTGGTAAACCAGCCCCTCGTACTTCATTTCATTTTGTACAGAGGGTCTGGCCTTGCTGCATTGAGAAACGATTTCTTCCTGGAGGTGTGTACTCTGCTGAAGTTTAAAACAAGTGGCTCTTCCTTTACCCAGTCACTAACGTGTGGTCGTCACGTGTGCAATAAGCTTACCTGCACACTACAATTCAAATGTAGCACACAAAGTCAACGTCATCACTCATTAACACACTCCCTCTGTTTGCTGATTGGCTCGGATTGGCTTGGTCCAAATACATGAATGTCAACGGCAGCAAGGCCAGACCCTCTGTACAAAATGAAATGTTCACTATGTATTGCACTATATGGGGTGTTAGTGACATTGTTTTGTCCCCTACATAGTGTACTATATAGTGAACGAGTGAACACCCCGGATGCAGCCTATGGGTCCTTTGAGGACACTAGTAAGGGGTGGTGCGGGGTGGTGTTGGACATGATCACATTTGTATATGCTCATGGGACTTAAGATTTGTAGCAGCAGCCCCTGCCTGTTGGCACTCTTACGCTGGCACTGATCTCAGCAGATAGCAGCCAAGTGTTATAGTTTATCTCTTTTTTTAACACCAAGCATAAAATGGCATAACATTTAGTTGAGCAGTTCATGGGAAAACGGGCATAGTCACAATTACTTTTTACAAGTTACTCCTTCCTTATGAAATCAAATAAAAAAATCAACCTTTTAACCTTGCTTAGCTGTTAAACTTCAAATTAGATGACATTTTAATATCATATTATGATTTTAATCCACATCCTTAAAGCATTGCTTTCCCAACCCCTAAGATACTAAGTTGGTCTGGAGGGAAATGTTTTGTTGACATATGCAATCTAGGCCATTTTATTTGCAAGCACAAAAAGTGGCATTTAGCAGCCTGACTACCGTGACATCTGTCATGCCATGGGAACACAATGAGCGTCCCCACTCTAGAATGTCACCTCCGGCTCTTTGGGAGTCCTAGAGCACATTCTCTGTTCTCTAAGGGTGTACTCACACTGTCCTGTCTACACTGTGCCCGAGAACACTGGACCTGACCCCCAAAGTCTGTTTCGTTTGACCTGTGAGATTGCTGTGTTCCATCTTGGGGCACAGTACGCTTGGAAGAGGTGGGTTTGGGCACGGTTCAGTTGGACTTGGGCACAGTACGCATGTAGTGTCATCGCAGACGTGCCTGAGGACAGTTGTTAGTTAAGGAGTGATAAACACTACTGTTCCATTTAACAGACCAAACAATTCCTAGCAAATTCTGTTAATAAATGATAATAAGACATGTGCTTATGCAAAGACTGCAGAGCTCAATTGAAAATGTAATTTTTCCGGCCTGGAAAAGTCATGGAATTTTAGTTTCTAACTAACGCAACCACAGCGTTCTGTTAAGTTATGATTAGGCCTTTAGAGTCGACAATAAATGCATTGACAGTATTTTGAATGTTAAACGCTTCATATTTAGCCCTAAAAGTATGCTAAATTATACACACTTGAGGTTCCGTGAAGTCATGGACAATTCACTTTAGGTCATGAAAAAGTCATGGAAAGGTTTTGAAATTTTGTCAGTGAAAAAGAGTGGGAACCCTGCTAGTCTGATGGCAGTAGATCGCTGTCTTCATTTCCTCTCCCTTGCTGTGCTGGCTTGTGTCACTGGTTGCGGAGGGCTATGTTAAACCAGTGATGTGTGTTCATTACCACACATCATTCTCTTTCACAGGAAGTCTGACACTAGTTCATAGTAGAAAGGTGTGCTTACAAGACTAGAGGCACTTTATCTACAGTGCAGTCATGCATTCATTTACTATCTTGTTTCCAATGTAATTAATTCTTATAAATGTACTTTTTGAATGGAGTGCTTGTAGGTCATGAGTTGTGTGAATATTTGCTCATCACAGTCAATTCAGTTTCCCCATCATCAGCAAATTGTGTTAGTAAGTTACTGTGTATTAACATAAAAGTGATTGTAGAAGTGATTGTTGGCGCCTTGTTGAACTGTTGCAACCCATGAACGGTAGACTATGAGGAGCAAAGTGCATAGAAATACCACGTAGACAGTACACACATACACACACGCACAGATATGCTGTCAGACACATACATGTATCATATTTGCATACACACACATTCTCTTTCAAACACAAAGATATATGTGCATGTATGTGCGTGTGTGTATGTCTGTTAGTAACTGATTAATTACTTCTCAGGTTTGTGACTAATTGGGTCAAATTCATGGCATTACGCATTGCTGCTTGATTTATAGATTACTATAGATTTGTAGATCATTACAGACATACACACGGGCATGCACACACGCGCGCGCGCACACACACACACATACATGTATGTATGTAGGTACCTATTAACACACACAAACATAGATATTTGTGTGTGTGTGTGTTTGTGTGTGTGTAATTGATGACTCCTCAGAACTGTGACTGATATGCCTATATCCATTACGTCTTTATGCATAATGTCTTTATTTAATGTTCTACACTGATGTCCCTGTTCCTCCACAGCTGATAACGTTATTCCAGATGTGGATAGTGCCCCTCTACTTCACCACTAAACTGCACTGGTGGCGCTTCCTCGTGACCTGGTTCCTCTTCTCCATCATAACGGCTTTTGTTACCTTCCGTGCCACACGAAAGCCCCTAACGTGCACCACCCCAAGGTAACCAACGTTTGTACTTCCCAGACGGAGAAACTGCTGTGTGTGCGTGGTGTGTCTGATTTTCTGAAAATAAGGTGTATTTAGTTAGTGAGTTTGCGTGAAGTGTATGAATCAAAGCCAGTGTAAATCACCAAATTACCAGGAAAACTAAACACTAAGGACACTAAATACTTAAGGTGTTATTTTCAGATAGGGTTGAAATATAATCCAAAAAATATGCTTTTGGTACATCTGCTGTGACATTTAACTAAACACAACAGATACATAAAGAATAAACGAAGCTGATCCTAAGTAGAGCAGGTAGAACAAGAATATGTTTAGGAAAACAATGGAACTGTACTTTAGAAATGTCGCTCCTGACACTGAAGAATTTACTTAACCTTACGACAATGCATGCTGGTTTGCCATCTCAGTAAAACATTGGCATGGTTAAAGGTGTAGTTGTTTAGTTAAAAGGTGAAAGAGTTTTGTTTTTCTTTCTCACAAAGAAATTTTTGTTTAAAGAAAGAAGTTTGTCCTAAAAATACACACCCAGGAAAAATACTGCACAAAGGGGTGGTGGATCTCTGCATTCCTGAGAATGAATTTAAATGTATATTTGCCTAAAGGTATGTCTCTGGACATGTTGTTGATATCATGTGTTCTGTTTAATATGGTGCTGTCCTAATTATTTCAACTCATGTGCACCACATTGTTGGCATTTTTCACAAGTTTCTGAAAATACTCAATTTTTAAACTTTTGCTCCTGTGCCTGGATTAGTTGTTTGTAGTATGTCAACTGCAGGAATCTGTTATTCAAATCCAGTTTAAATGGTAACATCATTGGCTACACTGTTACTGGACACTTTTGTGACTTCCAGTTGAACCTGTTATCTTGGCTGTTCAGCCTGATTTATCTAATTAGGTCAAGGGTTTCCTGACTTTGATCAGAGTGTTTGTCTCCATACTGTAGCAGCTGTTCTTCACAAACACTATTGTAGCCAAAATCCTTTATTGTCTTCATTGTCTTATTATTAATGGACGTACATGACTTCCACAAACATTCTGGCAGTACTACTGTTGTCAGTGAAATCACCATTTTAATTCAACGTCATCAAAGGAAAAGGCTTCTTCAGTTCATTCAGACACGAAGCATTTTGGATAACAGGTGAAACGTCTTCAAGCTCCATAAAATAAGTCCAGTTGCTTACAACTTAGCTCCTTTGACTACCATGACCTGGATGAATGAGAATCTACACGCACATTTTAATTCAACATATTTCCCTACTATCTGCTGACATATCATAAATAATCATTGTATGGTTGTTTGCCATACTGTAGATGTCTTCCTTCTTAGCACCTTTTAAAGCTAGTTTTACAACTGGCCATTGTGCATGGATAAAATGCTCATTGAGGGTATGGATAAGAGGTTATCCTGGGTCGACTCCTTCACATGAATAATTAATGAGGGGATCAAGGCTGGATTCAGGGCAAGCTTGGGTCACTCTTGGTGAACATTGGTTTGCAGTATGCCAGTTAACATCTCAAATGACAAACCAATAAGTCAAAATTAAATATATATGTATATAATATATATACATACAGTCATTGATTATATACAAATTTAAAAAATGGTCAAGGGCAATATTCTGGGCTGAAACAAGTCAGGCATAGTGTGGGACAGTATGCTACATTTAACATTTTCTATTATTCATAATAACTTTGAAGCGTTTTGGATATTTTCAGTCATAGAAACATTTCTTGCTTTATGCCCTGAATATTCTATACACGGTTAACAGACAAGTTGAGTCCTTCAGGTGCATGGCTGCTTAAAGCAGGTGTCCCCAAGAGCTGAGTGAGCAGGTGTAATTAAAGACATGTCTCAAAAGTACCATCTAGAGGTCTGCACCTCCACCGCACTATAATGCTTCACTCAGTGCAGGTGTGGGCAGAAGCACAGAGGCCACGATCCCTCCTACAGTAGCTTTAACATGGAAAAAGCTCTGTCGTTCTGAAATCATATCACGTTTACTCGAACGAACTATGAATTTCATGTAAACTGTTGTGATGTGGATTGTTGTGTAATGTGTAATTCCTTCCGTTCTTTAAATCAGCTTTGTAACTTGTGTGATTTAATGTTGCTACTGTGTTTCTGAACAGGCTTGTATATAAATGGTTCCTCTTGCTGTACAAGATCAGCTACACAACAGGGATAGTCGGCTACATCGTCATCATGTTTACCCTTTTTGGCCTTAACCTGCTTTTTAGGTAAGATTTGTGGTGTTGGATTTGTTTTATGTGACTTTATAAGGTATACAAGGTCATAACTCTACTTTGAATCCATATACAAAAAAACACTGCATTTTGGATAGGTTTGCACAAGTAAATGTTTTCTTGGCCTACCTGTCGGACTGCACAGTGCAATGAGTTCTTCCGTTCCCCTACCAGGATAAAGCCAGAAGATGCTATGGATTTTGGCGTGTCTTTGCTTTTCTATGGTCTTTACTACGGTGTCCTGGGCCGGGATTTTGCTGAGATGTGCGCAGACTTCATGGCCTCAACTATAGGGGTAAGTTAAGGGGTGGCCATGTGCTACCATGTCGTAAGATATAAGATAACAAGAAGAAGACACAAGATACGTCTGAGGATTTTGGCGTATTTTTATTTAAACAATAGAGGTCAATAGCCACAGATAAAGGAAAAATAAACGGGCAGAGAGGGCAGCTGTCAGATAATATTGCATTTATTTTCCTAGCCAGCACGTTGTTGTGAATGCGTATCGTTTCATTCTTTTACTTGTGTTATAAACTGACAAATTAACTGACAAATTACTGACCAGAGGTCCAGAGGCTACTGATGTGTGTGAGGTGCCCCAGGGGTGCTTCATGAAGCTGCTTTCAAAACGGTCCTTTTCTTTAAAGGTGTATTGTTAAGGATAACCTCTTGTGTGTACACGTAAACAGTTTGAATGTTTGTAATGCATAATAGCTCTCATTCATGTTAGCTATGTAAACAAAACATTATATGGCTTTGCTCTGTCATCGCTCTCTCTCCTATCAGTACTACACGGCATCTGGCATGCCCACCAAGCACCTGTCTGACAACATCTGCGCCGTCTGTGGCCAGCCCATCCTGGTGGACGTGAGCGAAGAGGGCATCATTGAGAACACCTACAGATTGTCCTGCGAACATGTGTATCCACTGTCCAAAGGTCTTCCAAGGCCACTTGCTTGGAAAGATCTGCTGTAGAGTCTAATGCTAGATGCTTGGAAAGTTTATCTGTGGATGCTTGTGTTAAAAATTGTAGTAAAGTACACTACTCAAAACAATTCAGGGAGCAAACCCATTTTGTCAAACTTTTTAATATAAATTCAAGTTTACCTGAACTGTTTCTTTAGTTTTGACTAGCGGTGTATCTCAGTGAGTCTATGTTTTTTTTTTTTATCTAAATGCGGAACCTTGTGTGCTCAAACCTTGTAGCAGCAAGGCCCTATATAAAGGCAAGGTGCCCACATTTGTTTCACAGCAGACATGGCCAGAGCAGTGCAACTGTTGGAAGATGGGAACACTCAGAGGGAGGTGGCTCATCGCTTTGCTGTGTCACGTAGCGTGATAAGTCAGCTCTGGACACCTTACCTGGAGACTGGGGAATATTCCAGACCAACAGGCCAAGGTCAAAACCAGTGTACAACAGCTCAACATATATTCTGCTTACTCCCTTAATTGTTTTGCGTAGTGTAGAAATTGTAATAGAAATAGTTTATCCCGAAGGAAATTAAGGACAACAGGCGAACTGTATTTACTGTATAGACTGTATTCATAACACTTGGCAAACCCTCTGTGACGTTATTCGTAGAATTTGTTAATTGTTGAATGAAGCCAAAATTGGAGGTTCTGGGCAACGCCATCTTGGGCATCTTGTTTATTTCAGCTGTGAAATAGGACCGTTTGACATGGGGAGGGGTTTATGACAATTGACTCCATTCTGTAGCTAGCTTCCAATGGATGTGTAAGGCTCTGCAGTACTTTAGAATGTTCAGTTTTGGCTTCATTTTTTGCTGTGTTGTTGCTTGGTAAAACTGTTCTGAAGAGCTTTGGTGCTTGGACCCTTAACCGTCACGATCAGATTCCACGAGTTCTGCATAAGAGGCTGGTGCATCGTGGGGAAAAAACAGACCTGCCCGTACTGCAACGAGAAGGTGGACCTGAAAAGGATGTTCAGCAACCCGTATCCTTTCTGTTTCCTCTCTAGTTTATTTATTTATTTTTTCAAATTTGCACGAGTCTATAGGTGGGTAAGTATTGTTTAGGGTAAGTTGTTAAGGTTGTTGTTGATGTATGTGTTGAGAACTTTTTTTTTGTCATCCAAGGTGAGATTAGAAATCAGACAGCTTCACAACTTAAAACAATTTGGCATACTGTTAGGATTGTTCCTCCTGTGAGTGCTGGGATACGTAATGAAACACGTGGAGGGAGGCATGATAAACTTAAAAGAAGAATGGAAGAGGTGCCACTAGACTAGGAAGCACTAAACCAGGAGAATATAGGATTGTTTAGGAGACAATAAATCCTTTTGTGTGGGCTGCTTGTGGTATGTGTGTTTTATTGAGACATTACCATAGGCTTCTGTTTGCCATTGAGGAAGTATAAGGCATACATGGGACTTCAGTGAGTGGAAAGTATGGTGCGTTGAGATATTTAAATATTGCTGTGAATAAAGATTTCAGTTTTTGCGTTGTGGGCAGTGGTGCTCTAGCAGTTAAGGTATCAGACCTGTGACCGCAGAGTCGCAGGTTCTAATCCTGGGTCGCCAGTAGAGCCGCTGACGTACCCTGAGCATGGTGCCGTCCCCACACACTGCTCCCCAGGCGCCGTTGTCATGGCTGCCCCCTGCTCACGTGTGTAATGGGTTAAATGCAAAATCAGTTTTGTTGTGCTGTGCCGTGTGATCACAATGACAAAAATGGGACTTTCACTTTTTCACTTGTGTTGCGTACATAACATCTAATTACTGGTAGACCACACTCCTTTAGAGAAGACCGACTCCGGTAGACTGCTTAAGCCTCACAGTATAATCTGCAACCAAATCCTGTGTGTACGTATGTGTGTTTACATTTCACATCTGTAATACCATGAGGCATATTTTTGTCGCCTTAACTTCAGCTTTAGCTGGGAGAGGCCACACGTCATGTACGGGCAGCTCCTGGACTGGCTTCGGTACCTGGTTGCATGGCAACCAGTAATAATCGGACTAGTTCAAGCAATCAACTACTTCTTAGGACTGGAATGAAAAACAGCAGTAAACATGGCAGTAGAGAGATGAGTAAGGTGGACAATAACCCTCCGTAATCAGATGGACACCTTTTTGGACAAACCAAGAAAACCAGTGTGTTTTTGTTTTTTTGTTTTTTTGTTTTTGTTTTTTGTTTTGTCTATAAATGTATTTTGAGTGTACGTGCACATTCAGTGCTTACTGGTATTAAAAAAATAATCTCAATTGTACACGTGTTTGATACCTTTGTGTTTGTCTTTTGTCTGTGTGTGTCTGTATGTAAGGGTTGTTTCTCAGCTGGGCTCTTTCCTAGCCTTAACTCAGTGGAGCAACATTACGTGACAAAATCTGCATGTTTTTCACCATGCTACAGCTTGTGAAACCCAAAGTCGGCCCCCCTGAAAGACAGCTGTAGAGTGTATCTGCTTCAGACTCTGTTGCAAGCAGCCCTTTGAAACCCAGTGTTGATTTTACAGTGGCATTACAACATTGATATTACCAGCTGCTAGCGTTTGATCATTTTGCACTGAGGTTGTCACTCACTGCTTACCCCATGCATGAAGAATAAATAGGCTGACACATATAGTGGACACATGGCTGAAGCTCATCTCAAGCTGTCTGAGATGGACATGTCACACAGGCGGTATGAGTGGTCTTGTGTATCCTCCTAACATGTTTGCCAAACTGAAAAATCAACAGGTAATGCAGCAGATCATGAAGCACCTCTGAAAGTTGACATTTGAAAAGCTCAAAACACAATTTTCAATGTGAAACACAACTGACCACTTACCTGTGTAAGTGTTCTGGTAGTAACCTTCGAAGTGATAGGTCTACACTTCTGCACTAGTTGCAGGAGACACCACTTTTGGTGTTGCAATGTTTTGGTTGGCAAACTCAGACCTAGTCATTTTTTTCTTGCTAACGTCTGCAGAGGGCGAGATTATATTCATGTCACTGAGCACCTCTAAAACTTGACAATTTAAAAGGCTCAGAGTAAACACAGCTGAGCACTACTTGCTTTTGTAAGTCTTAGAGCAGTGACTTTTGAAATTGTACTTTGTTTTTGTTCTTGCAGATCTCATACAGAGGTTCAGATGTATGTATGTTAATATCACAACACTGTGTTTCACGGCTCAGTGAAATGTGTGCATTACTCTCCTCGTCCAAGCCATGAATGAGTTGTATTTTTCCAATGAGATGTTTTTCTCAGCTTTTCTATTCTGGGCTACTAGCCTGTGAATAAGCAACATTTTGGTATGATGTTGTGGAGAATTAAAACAAAAACGATTACTGTCTCTCTGAGGGGTGCTGTGACGAGTGGTAAGAGCACCTGTAATGGACAGACAAGTGCCTGTGGGGACCCAGGTTCAAATCCAGCATGTGGTCATTTCCCAACCCCAACTCTCTCTCTCTTGCAACGTACTTCCTGTTCCACTGTTCAAAGACACAAAAGGCCAAATAATATACTTTAAAATTAAAATATACTAAAATGATTACTGTCTTGCTACTTATATACGCTCACTGTAACAAATGTGTAATGACTACCACAGAAACCCACTGCAGAAAGTTTTTGATATTGCATTGTAGTTTGATCATTCAAAATGTAAATGAATTGTGTTGCTACAAAATAATTATTTGCATATGTGTTTGTGATGTATATGAACCATAATTTACATAATAATATGTTTGAATATGAAAACAGTCACATTTTGTGTCTGTCGTGTCATTTGTGCGAGCTGCATCTTAATTCTGTTCATAATTTATACGCTCACTGATGTACAGGTTCATGAAATTTACTGTGAACATCCTACTCTTGTGACTCATTTAATTCCCACCTGTTATGAAATACGACCACGCAGGCCTATATTGTAAAAAATAAAAAAATGTAATGGACACAAATAGACTGGGAAGAGAATTCAAGCTTTCAAGGCTTTCCAGCAGATGGCACTGATGGCCGCCTAAATGCGCGTTGTTATTAAAACGAAGAAGAAGCAGCTGAAAGACAGCCATGGCGGACATGAAGAAAGGTGAGTGCGCGCATTTGTATTTCTGCGTTGTCTGTCCTCCAACCAAAAAGTTGAGGATAACTTTTGCAAGTGACGTATCTGCGCTGACTCTGGCTTAAGCTGTTTGTTGGCTTAATAACCACCTCTATGAAAAAACTTTGCTGGGTCATCGTCTGTGTCTATGGAGTAATAACCTATAGCCAGCAGTTTTTTGAAGGAAACCCCTGTTTTAGCACAGATCAGCACCAAGTATTAATTATTGCTATTATTGTAACGATAATAATGTGGGATGATGTGCAATCAGTGTCTTTACACGTGTTCGTAACAGGCCAAACAGTACGGGCCTTCCCCCGGACTTTTTGGCAAGAGCAGAGAGGGATTGTATTTCAATGAGTCACCAGGTCCTGCATGACAACCAGTAAACACTGCCATAATCATGGCAATTCCAAATCGGGAACCCTATTTTGCCAATGGGGTTCACATTTGCTGCTGAGGTCTGTCTATAGTAAATGGGACTAGCATCTGCTTTTCGGCCGAAGGAGTTGGCGACTGTCCATCTCTGTTTACTGTAATTGCATGCTGTCTGTCTGAGGCTGCCTGTTTAGTCTGTTTAGTCTGTTCTGTGTTGATGAGACAAAAATAATGTTCCACTCTGCTGAACAATAGATCAACAGAAGTTCTATTCTATTCTATTCCATTCTATTCATTTGCCCACTGTTCGTTACATTATGTTTTGAAATCTGACCAAAGACTCTTGCTTAGCTGTTTGTTATGCAACATAAACGACCTTACAGCCTGCATGCAGCCCCGTATTTTGCATCATCTGAGAGACTTTGCCAAAGTTACCCACAGACTTTAATTGCGCTGTAGATAAGTGTTTTATGTGTCTGGCTTGTAGTATTTTGTGTATCTGTCATCTTTGTGTGTTTTGTGTCTCTGTCGTCTTTGTCTTCGTGTTAAATGCAACATAGATATTTGTTTTATTTGTAAAGTGTCCTTGGGTGTCTCGAAAGGCAAAATTCACATGACAGCTTTAAATTCACATGCTGCAGGTGTTAAAGGTGATGTTTTAGCCATTGGCATGCTGCTTTAGGTTCAGTGGATGGTCATTTTTGAAGGCAGGGCACTACAAAACAAGGGCGATTTAAAATTGGAATTACTCCTCTCTTTACTCCTCTGTCTATTTAAGCAAACAGCATCATTTTATAAATTGAAGTTAATGGAGACTTGCTGTTGGGGTTGTATAGCCTACTCTGAGTCTCCAGTAATTTCATTTACTGTACATTCAGATACAGGTTTGCATAGGATGAAATTTGCAATTTGTTCATGATCTCGATAAACCCATGTGCAAATTGTAAGCCTAAGAAAGCCTTTGTTTTCCCATGCATATTAGCCTGGGTCAGTACCTGATAAAAGTTGTCTTGTCTGTAAAGAGTCAACATTAAAATACCCAGCTGGCTTGACAAGCTGAATTGTGAATTGAACTATTAGAATTGTTATCACTGCTAAGACCTGACAAAGAAAGGGCTCACAGTGTTACTGTTAGTAAGGTTTTAGTTTCACAGCTAGTGTTTCATCATGTAGATTGTTAAACTCGGTTGGTCGTATGTTAATAAAATATGTTGTCATGCCACACCAGTCAGGGCCTTGGGGCTGTAGATATTGTATTGTAATTAGCATAAAAGAGAAACTTAGACCTAGTAGATGGCTAAAGGTTATCTGAACTAACAATGATTAATCTTTGCCAGCCATTATAGGGCACAAAAACATCAGGAAAGAGACACAGACCCCTCAGTAGTCTTTAAATGTAGGGTACTTAATATAGGGTGGTTGGTGGCCACCAACTCCTCAGTTAAAATAGGTATTTATGAAACCTGTTTCCATTCCAAATGGTTAAAGGTATAATTATTGTATGTCCTCACAACAGAAGTTGATGAAACCCTTGAAGAATTGACAGACTATGTCAAGAAGCAGCGATGGTGGAATCGGTTGGTTGGCAAAAACTCCAGGCCGGTGGCGGAGAAGTATTCAGTTCTTACACAAATTGCCATCGGAGGAGCGACAGGCTGGTAACTGAGTTCCCTGAGTTATGCAACAGTAACCAGACTGTCTAGTACAGAGAATGGAAACTATGGTGTATGACAGTAAAACTTTCCCTTTTTTGTATAGGTGTGCTGGTTTTCTGTTCCAGAAGGTTGGAAAGCTGGCAGCCTCAGCTGTGGGTGGAGGGTTCCTCTTGCTTCAGGTAAGATGTAGGATATAGCTGGCTGCACATGTTGAATACAGGAATACAAATAGCTGGAGGAAAAGCAGAAGCAGGAGCAGAAGTTCTTCAATGACATTATGACAAGTAGAGGCTTAAAGGCATCAGAGACAAAAGCAAAATATGTATGCAGACTGATTAATTGAGAGGTACAAATACAGTTAAGTTGAATTAAAATGCCAGTGTATGTGTGTGTGTGTGTGTGTGTGTGTATATATATATATATATATATATATATATATATGTATATATTAACATGAGGTTCAATTCCTTCAATTTGCCATGTTATATTAACTCATCTTAAATGAAGATACTCACTAGAGCTGCAGTATGAAACAGCTCCATACCCCCAGCCTCTGCACCAAGCCGCAATGTTCAAGGCCAAACAGTGAAGCCAAAACTGAACTTGCAATACTTCACATGTCCATTGGGGGCTGACTACAGAAGCGAGCAACTTCCCATAGATTCCCATGTTACAAAGTCAATTTTCACAGCAAAAATAAACACATTTACAGCCTGGTTAAAAAAATTGATTTTGGTGTGTTTCGGTACTTTTCAGTTCCATGATCATTCTAAGGGGGGCTGATTTTTTTTTTTTTTTAGAATCTATTAGTTTAATCGCCAAATAATTTACATTGATATCCATACAATGAATTGACAAAGATGGTGGCGCCCAGAAACTTCAATTTAAGCTTCGTCTGGTCTGTGAGAGAGTCTATGCATAATGCCCCCACCACAGGTTCTGATGCCAGTGTAGCTGCTGTATAAACGGGTTCCTCAGCCATGAGGTTAAGGCATGAGAGGTTTTACTGTGTTTTGTCAGCAGGCTTCCAGGGGCTGTGGGATGTTGGTGTATACACTGCCTACCTTGAAACTCTTTTTGATATTTTACCACTCTGCAGGGTTCAGTTTTCAAAAAAGTGCTTTTTAGGGCATCAAAAACACAGGTGCCATTTGAAAAAAAGGCCACAATGATTCAAACATAACCATATTGATCTAAAATACCTTTTATACCGTTCCTGTGTGGACCCCCATCACGCAAGTGTGACTTGGTTGTTTTAGAGAGAAGGGCTCTTCATACCTCAACTGTGCCTTTGTCTTGTTAGATTGCCAACCACACGGGATACATCACCGTGGACTGGAGGAAAGTGGAGCGGGATGTCGACAAAGCCAAGAAGCAGCTAAAGCTCAAAGTAGAGAAGCCACCAAAGGCTATCACCACAAAGTCGGAAGAGGTACGAGTTCACAGACATACCACGAGTGCTCACCTTGCTTCCGGGTTCTCTTTACATTAACGGCCGCCGTTACTGTATATCTATATGAATAATGTATCAACATGCTACATTATATATTTACACTGTAGCTCAGGGTAAGAGTAAGAGTGAAGGTTTAACACTTATTTCACGGTTCCTTAATTAGGGTATCTACATGTAACCACATGTAATATTATGTACTTACAATGTACATATCTAACACTAACCCTATCCCCAACACTATGGTACAGTGTAAGTACATAATGTTACATATTGTTGCACACTTTGTGAAACTGTACCTAATTGATGTACCTGGTGAGGTGTATAGTGCAAGTGTATATTTTTTTGATGCTTTACATGTGTTCTTTTTTTTAATAGGTTCAAATCTTTGTGAAGAACAACATTATCCTAATGGGGGGATTTGCTGGAGGATTCCTGATCGGATTGGCCTCATAGCTTTCCAGTGCACTTGTTACTGCTTTTATAATTTTTGTTTCTTATTACTTAGAATCTTCCCTTTATTCTTAAGGGTCTTCAACTGCCTACATCAAGATGTACGAAATATCTTAGTAGCAAGCGCAAATCAATATATGCCTAGCTTTCTGGACATCCCAAATGACTGTGTTTTATCTTTTGACAAGATTATGGTCAACAAATGTTGATAACAGTAAGTTTGTTAATAAAATATTGTGTGCTCTTTAAATGTGAGCATTTTTGCATGACTGTTGTATATGTGTGACGTATATTTTATCTTGTGTAAGTGGCAAGGAGAGGATCTATTGTATGTGGTGTAATACTATGCAAGAATACAGGACTATATTTCGCCTTGTTTTCCTGTTGTGTATTTGACAAAAAAGAATAATTTTTACTTTTTTGTTTGGTTTACCAAACAAACTGGTGAGTATAGGACCAGTCAATTGGCAAATAGTAGCTAGACTACATTATGGTCCCGTTTATAAATTAACAAAAACAAACCGCTTTATGCTCAGTTCTAAACTGGGGGGTTCTTCTGCTGTGGCTGTCACGAAAAGGTGTAAGTGCAGTGACGCTGTGTAACCTCAAGATGGCACTGCAGTAGCTAGTTTTAAATTCTGACATTTATTAGGGAAACTTATGAGACAACATTTAAATTGTCGGTACAGCTTGTTATCTGTTTAGACTTTCCTCTGGGGCAAGGATGAAAGTACTGAGTTGATGAAGTACAACTTATAGTAATAGTAATAAGAAATACAATGCAATATTGTTTTGAAAGTGCATTTGAATGTATCCAAAGATGCTTGAAACACACAAACACTGGGGGGTTAGGGGTTAGGGATGAAAAAGTTTCGGGGGAGGGGGGCGGAGCAGAGCACAGATTGGGACCATGAGGAATGAAAATAATCAATGAATGACCACTTGTTTTCCACAACAAACAGCTCATTTTGTCACACAATGAAGATACGGGTAAAGTGAAATGGGGATTCCTTTCTAATCGATAGTGTCTGTAAACGTTAACGGTACGCACTGCAGAAAATGCAAAGGACATATTTTGCACACAATGCTTTACTTTTTGGCATGCCTGAATTTCCCTCCATATTCTTGGTATTTCCACCGTGCAGTATAACTGGAATGGGATTTAGTTTATTCGTTTTTTCCTATTGTACACTCACTTTTTACAAACAGGGACTTAGGGTTAGCTTATAGCTCCAACAAAAATCAGCTGAATGACTTTAAAGCAAAGATCTTACACATGATTAACATGATTGTTTATGACGAGGAACAACCTATCCAGATTGACTTTGAGAGCGTAATGGTGAGGTAAACGACATACTTAAATCCAAGACACGCCTTCACGACGATAACACGCATGCTGACTTTCCTCACATTTTGCTATTTCACCCCAAAATGTTTGAGTGCTGTGTGTTTCATGGTTGGGTGCGTAACCAGGGTAACACGAAGCAGGATGTGACATCCGGTACCCCGTTAGGCTAGCCATTCAGCAGGTGTATTGCAGGCAGAGCACCAAACAATTTCCCGAGCGCGAGCTAATGTACAACAGTCTCCAAACTTCACTTTTTGATTTTGCCAAGCATGCAGGATTTCTTAGCATGCGTCTTTCTAAACGGTGATATTTTGGAAGTTGATGTGATGGCTTGAAGAAACCAGCTGCAGATTGCGCGGTGAAAATGATGCCCTTGTGGAATCACCGCCTCACGGGACACAACGCGCGCAATCCATGTGAGTTGTCTTCCATGACGACCTAGTTTATAAATTATTTGTTACTCTGTGTTTTAGGACAAGTGACAGAAAAAGTTTAAACCGCCCATGTAATAACTTAACCTCGTCTCCTTCCAGTCATCTTAAGTTGAAGTACTGGTTTCTTTGAAGGTAGTCAGCAAACTTAATAAATAATGACTTGTTTGTGTGAATGTGTAAGACCATACGATCGGATGAGATTTGACTCTTTTGCTGTGTCCGGCTACAACTGTCACTGGAGATTCCAGGTTCTCCAAGTACAGAGGCACTGAATAATTTAACACAACAGAGTGCTTCGTGTGTAACTGTATGTGTTTACCCTCTGTTTCTGCTTTTGATGAAACACTTATTCTTCGGTCGTCTAAATTTGCATTTTTGTTTTTTCCAGGTGGCCTGACCAAAAAGTGCCCAGACAAACTTGGACCTTCACCCCGAAATAAGTGCACGTTGCTCCCACCTCTGGCTCCATCTGTAATAGGGCCAGGGGGGAGTGTGAAAAAGGCAAATGATTATCACGGGCAGCACATTATGGTTGCCGGGTGTGCACCAAGGCGAAATGGTTACCACACAAGGCACGGCGAAGGCTCTCCAGTGCGCCCTCGCCTTGTAACCATAATTAAGCCAAACGAGGACGGGGTTATCAGGAAGATCTCGCTGCTTCTCAATCGCCGGGCAGTGGTGTCGTTTGAGCAGCTGCTAAGTGACGTGTCTGAGGCTTTAGGATTCCCATCATGGAATAATGAACGTGTGCGATACCTTTTCACACCAGCTGGACAGTCGGTCAGCAGCCTGTCTGAGTTTTTTCACGCGGATGATGCGTTTTTGGCAGTGAGTCGGACGCGACCGTCCATCATCAGCCTGCAGATGGCGCTAGAGGAGCTCTACCCGGATTGCCCGGGTTACTGCGATGATCTGCTGCGGCGGTGGCAGCGAAGCATGAGGCCCAAAGCAAGCAAGGCTGACAGCGGTTTCCACGATGTCAGCCCGAAGGAAAACAACTCCCTGAACGATACGCCGTCAGTCAGACCCAACAACCTCCAACCTCTTTACAACAAACAACAGGAGAGAGATTTGAAGGAAGAACAAAGGAGAGATAGAGAGAGGAGGTTGAGAAGGAGACAAGAAAAGCTTGTACCAGAGGGGTACCAGCTTAAGGCAAACGAACATGCTGACCATCGCCTCCCCTCATTACCTGGAAGGCCAGGGGAGCAAAGAGAACAGGGTCGCAGACAAAGAAACAAATGTGCAAACACAGGGTCAGGTTCAAAAGCTGCTGCCTCAAAGGACCGAAAAGCTAATGCCCTCCTTGCAGATGTATCCCAAGCTGCACAGGTAATGAAATCCCAGGAAAAGACATCACAGAAATCATCCAGGCAGGCTAAGCAGCAGCAGGACACGCCTGAGCTACGAGACGGGGACGTGGTCACACAGGTGGACATTGAGCGTTTCTACGACATCGGGCGCGTGGTCGGGGACGGGAACTTCGCGGTGGTGCACATGTGCGTGGAGCGTCTGACGGGACTGACGCGCGCCATGAAAGTGGTGGACAGGGCCAAGCTGCAGGGGCGCGAGCACATGATCCACAACGAGGTCTCCCTATTGGCCAGCCTGAGGCACCCGAGGGTGGTACACCTGCTGCGCTGCCACTACACAAACACACACATCTACCTGATCATGGAGCTGGCCTCCGAGGGCGACCTGTTTGATGCCATAGTGTCCAGCGTGAAGTTCAGCGAGGGCTGTGCGGCTGGGATGGTCAAAGACATCAGTGATGCCCTACAGTTTATCCATGGCAGGAGCATTGTGCACAGAGACATCAAACCAGAAAACCTGCTGGTATTAACACCCTCACCCTCTCCCACACACAAATACAGACACACACATCCATGTTCCCATGCATATTCACACAGATTACATGTGCAAACTGTAGCGAAGGGGAGGAGAAGTCACCCCATCCGGCTTCAAACCTAGGTCTCCAGGGTACCAAATGTGCACTTTGACCGTAACGCCAAAGAGCCAGGCTCGTTGGTATGGCAGTCAGAGCACACCCACAACCCTAGTGATAGTCACTCCATCACACAAACACATACACACACATGTTCACATGCACACACCTATACACAAAGATGAATAGAAACCATACCTTGAATCAATAAATGTGAAGATAAAACAGACTAACACACCAAAAGATACACACTAGAGTTGGGAGATTAGTACTATTTCTTGGAGCTGTTTCGTAATCATGTCTACAGTTTTTGTAATCATTGTCTAATTCCCTGCCAGGTCCATCGGCATGATGGCGCCCTAAATCTGAAGCTGGCTGATTTCGGGTTGGCTCTGGTGGTCACCGAGCCCCTCTACACAGTGTGTGGGACCCCCACTTATGTCGCCCCAGAGATACTGGCAGAGACAGGTACAGTTGGGGGGTGGAGGCGGGTGGGGTCAGCAGCAATGTTGCCACTATTGATATTTTTAATGAACTCAAAATTGTTTTCTTTCATAGGGCAACATTTTTTTAGTGTCACACTTGGGAATTCAGTTGAAGAGTTTTCTTTTTTTTTTTTTTTATTATAGGCGATCAGTACTTTGTAATAAAAATTTGATCTTTCTGTGTGTGCAGGCTACGGTATAGCAGTGGACGTGTGGGCAATGGGAGTGATTCTGTACATCCTGCTGTGTGGGTTCCCTCCGTTTCGCAGTACGGATCGCAATCAGGGCGAGCTCTTTAAGCTCATACAGGCCGGAGATCTTCAGTTCCCACCTCCATACTGGGACGACATCTCAGAGGGTACGGTCTAATATCAACAACAAATTGATATTATTATCAGTGGTGGCAATCACGGCTTCAGAAACAAAATACCCTACCACATATTTAATGCAACCAATTTCTCAACCAGTTGATCCTATGACAGAACACATCATCAGACAGGTAGATCGGCTAATCAGTGAAATTTTCTGTGTTCAGTGGAAGGGTGCTTACTTTCTGGATCCAGGATATTCAACTGTAGATATAATTATCTAAACCTGTTAAGTATCATTACACCATGCTAGTCTTTTTCCATATTGACAATGTGGCTAAATACATTTTATCACGTGTTTGTAGATGTTAAGGACTTGATTCAAGGTCTACTTCAGGTGAACCCAAAGAAGCGTCTAACAGCCCAAGAGACGCTACAGCACAGCTGGATCCAGAGTCACAGCAAAACCACAGACGATAGCGCTCATGAGAAACCCCAATTGACAATCACAGACAACAGCCTCGCACAGGCTACTCCAGAGAACCGTAGACTCAAACGGACAAGCACGCCCTACAGAGAAGACATCAGGACAGCGAAGACACCACAGGCTGTTGGACATGAGACAGACATTAGCACAGATAAAACCACAGAAGATGAAGACACACCTGTGAGGATGACAGAGTCCAGCACGGACCAGACAAATAAACATAGTTCAATGTTAAGTCCAGAGGAAGAGAAAAAGACAGACACAGAGACAAGCGAAGATCTAACCTCATGAGAAACATACAGGCGCATGTCAATGAATTAGCACATCATGGAAAAGTTCATTTATTTCAGGAATTCATTTCAAAAAGAGAAAACTGTATATTACAGTATATTGATTTATTACACACAAAGTAAGATATTTGTTTCATTTTGATAATTACAGCTTACAGCTGAAGAAAACCCAAAGTGTTCAGTATCTCAGAAAATCTGAATATTACATCAGACCAATAGAAAAAAAAAGATTTTTAATACAGAAATGTTAGCCTTCAGCCCTCAAGTACATGGTTAGGCCTGCTTTTGTAACTGGCGTTAAATTGAAATACATGAACTTTTCCATGATATTCCAATTCATAGAGATGCATCTGTAAGACTCAAGAGCGCTTTTAAACACTAAATCATGGAGCTACACATGTTTCTGCTGCATCAGTATGGGTTTTTATAGTAGTTCCTGTTCTGGAACATTATTTTGCATACTATGATGAAAAAGTGGCAAAGTTGTGGAAATCTACAAAAGGAAGCTTTCCATGTTTATGTTCAGGAATTTTAGGTCTTATGAGGGTACTTGAATTTTTGTCATACACCCAAAAGTAAAATGTTTATTTAAGAACCTGTGTTTTGAGTTAACTTAAACTGTGGTAACAAATGTACAGAATCAGTCCAGTTAAGGCTGTCAACGAGGAACAAAGATGAAGTCAAATTAATCCATTAGCAACCTGAATATACAATAAAATAGAAAAACAGAAAATGATGTTACGGAATTTAGAACCTTTTTTGTGTCCCATAGCAAGGTCACCGGACTGATGTTGTAACAAATGGCCTAAAACACATATAACACTTTTTATTCGCTTTTCTTACCAGACTACCAGATGGCAGTATGCAATACATTCCCAAAGTGACCACTTACTGTCATCTTTCTGGTATTTACCAGAAATTAACTTGAATTGTAAGCTTTCCACTCATGTGCTACAACAGAGGCTGATCAAAGAACATAAATATATAAAACTAAGTACTGAACATTTTTAAATGACAAAACAAAACATACAATCAGATAGACAATAAAAATGTAAGATTAGAATGACAAAAAAACTTAATTATACAATACACAGTCACAATAATAGGCAAAAGAAAAGAGGTATATTTTTAAATTATGCTTAAAACTATCAACATTCCACATTTGAAGTACTGTGGAAGACCATATATATATATATATTACACCAAAACTCAATAAATTATTCAAAGACAGGAAAAAATGCTGTTTTTAATTTTTATTTTTGTTAAATATGTGTGTGCATGTGTATGTCTGTGTGTGTGCGTGCCTGTTCATTTTTATTTTTATTTTTTTAAATATGATGTGTCTGCATGTGCGTGTGTGTGTGTGTGTGTGTGTGTGTGTGTGTGTGTGTGTCATGGACACTGCAAGTTTTAAATTTTATTTATTTATTCTTTTTTTTTTTTTTTTTGGATATATTAGTATCTCCAACTCCCTGTGTCTGTGCCTGTGACTCCTTTTATTGTCTCCCTGTGTCTGTCTTCCAGTTCTATTCTTTGCAATCTTAAGTTTCATCTCTCTCCTGTGTCAGAACCAACTTGTCTACTTTTTAACCTTTCTCTTAATTTGCAGGATTTTGACTTCAGAAGTTCGTCCCACCATGAGCCGTGTCTTTAGAGTCTATCCAAATAGTTGTAAGCTGCACGGACTTTGTCAGACAGCCAGCCTGCCAGCGTGTTCCTCTCGCTCTTTGGGTCACCCCTCTCTGGCTCCTTGGTGTCGTCTGCAGTCGCACCAGTCAGAGGCACAGAAACTGTACTGTGGTTCTGCTCGTTTTTATTGGTGTGCAGAATCGTAATCTGCGTCCATGCTTTCAGCGTTTCCTGCTTCGCCACCTCCATCAGTCTCTCCCCCTCTCTCTGACAATCCATCTCCCACTGTCTTTCCTGCTCTCTCTGTTTCTCCAGTTCTTTTTGTCTCTCCATCTCTTTTTGTCTGTCAATCTCCATCTGTCTCTCCAGCTCCTTCTCTCTCTCCAGCTGGGCTTTCCTTTCTAGCTCCTCCTGCTTTTCCCTCTCTCTCCTCTGCTTCAACTCCAACATTTGCTTCCGAAACTCCTCATCCTGTGCCTTCTCCTTGCGCCTCCTCTCCTCGGCCTCCCTGGCTTCCTTCTCCCACTTTATCTCGAGCTGCCGCATCCGCTCGTCCTCCCGCTTGATCTCCATCTCTCTCTGGTGCTTGCGCCAGCCCTCGGGGTCTCTTGCCCACCTTGCGACCTCCTCGTCTTTCTGACGCTGGATCTCCTCCTGTCTTAGGCGCGCCTTGACTCTCTCAGCGCGCTCCTGCTTCTTTGCCCTCTCCTCCTCCAGGGCCTTCTGTCTGTAGGCTGCAACCCGCTCATGGTCTTTCATCATCCTCGCTCTCATTTCCTGTTGGACTTTCATTCTCTCTTCCCGTGCCCTCCGCAGCTCCATCTGTTTCGGGTGCAGAATCTCAGTGTTTTCTACTTCACTGATATCGTGCTGACTTTTTAGGTCTTTCTCCTTCTGCAGAGGTTTTTCTTTCATTTCCATCATGTCCAACATGTTTTTACTTTCACATTCTTCTCTCTCAGTGTTTCCTGGTTTGTTTTTCTGACTTTCAGTCAGTTCCTTCTTAAGCTGAATCTCTTTTTGTCTCTCCATCTTATTTTGTCTCTCCATCTCCATCTGTCTCTCCAGCTCCTTCTCTCTCTCCAGCTGGACCTGCCTGTCCTGCTCTTTCTGTTTCTCCATCTCTTTTTGTCTCCCCATCTCATTTTGTCTTTCGATCTCCATCTGTCTCAACATCTCTTTTTGTCTGTTGATCTCCATCTGTCTTTTCAGCTCCCTCTTTTTCTCCAGCTGGGCTTTCTTTTCTAGCTCCTCTTGCTCTTTCCTGTCTCTCCTCTGCTTCAGCTCCAACATTTGCTTCTCACAGTCCATCCGTCCATTCAGCATTTCCTGCTTTGCCAGCTCCCTCTGTCTCTCCTCCTCTCTCTGACGCTCCATCTCCCACTGTCTTTCCTGTTCTCTCTGTTTCTCCCTCTCTTTTTGTCTCTCCATCTCTTTTTCTCTCTTCAGTTCTTTTTGTCTCTCCATCTCATTTTGTCTTTTGATCTCCATTTGTCTCTCCATCTCATTTTGTCTTTCGATCTCCATCTGTCTCTCCATCTCTTTTTGTCTTTCGATCTCCATCTGTCTCTCCATCTCTTTTTGTCTGTTGATCTCCATCTGTCTCTCCAGCTCCTCCTGTCTCTCCACCTGGGCCTGCCTGTCCTGCTCTTTCTGTTTCTCCATCTCTTTTTGTCTCTCCATCTCTTTTTGTCTCTCCATCTCTTTTTGTCTCTCCATCTCATTTTGTCTGTCGATCATCATCTGTCTCTCCATCTCTTTTTGTCTGTTGATCTCAATCTGTCTTTTCAGCTCCTTCTCTCTCTCCACCTGGGCCTGCCTGTCCTGCTCTTTCTGTTTCTCCATCTCTTTTTGTCTCTCCATCTCTTTTTGTCTCTCCATCTCATTTTGTCTGTCGATCATCATCTGTCTCAACATCTCTTTTTGTCTGTTGATCTCCATCTGTCTTTTCAGCTCCTTCTTTCTCTCCAGCTGGGCTTTCCTTTCTAGCTCCTCTTGCTCTTTCCTGTCTCTCCTCTGCTTCAGCTCCAACATTTGCTTCTCACAGTCCATCCGTCCTTTCAGCATTTCCTGCTTTGACAGCTCGCTCTGTCTCTCCTTCTCTCTCTGACGCTCCATCTCCCACTGTCTTTCCTGCTCTTTCAGTTTCTCCATCTCATTTTGTCTGTCGATCTCCATCTGTCTCTCCATCTCATTTTGTCTCTCCATCTCCATCTGTCTCTCCAGCTCCTTCTCTCTCTCCAGCTGTGCCTGCCTTTCTAGCTCCTCATGCTTTTCCCTCTCTCTCCTCTGCTTGCGAAACCTCTCATCCTGCAGCTTCATTTCTTTCTGTTCTTGTGCTTTAGCCAACTCAACGTCTGTCTCCCTGTTCTCATCTTGTGCCATCTCTAGTTCCATCTCCCTAGTTCCGCCTCTCTGTTTCAGCATTTCAAGTTCTCTCTCCATTTGCAGGATTTTGTCTCGATATTGTTGTTCTCGCTGTTTTTCAATCTCCCTATAACTTTCTTCAAGCATCTTTAGTTCCTTTCTTTTCTTCTCCTCAAAGTCCCTCTCTATTTGTTTGAATCTGTCTTCCATCATCTTCTCAGCATTACGATGCTCTTCCTTTTGGAGCTCTAGGAGTCTCCTCCTTTCATCCAGTTGTTCGTCTAGTTGCCTCTGCCTGTCTTGAAGGTCTTTGTCCATATCCTTTATTCTCTGTTCCATTTTCCTCTCAAACTGTTTCTCCATTTCTCCCACTATTTCCATCTCACACATCCACTTTTTTTCTTCCTTTAGCTTGTCTTTGTCTGCTATCTTCTTTCTCTCTGTCTCTTTTTCAGTTTCTCCCTGCCTCTTGATCTGTTCCTCTCTTTCCAGTTCTTTAATTCTTGCTGTGATTCTCTCCATTTCTTTGATGTGATTTCTTTCTCTTTCTTCATCTTCATGCATTTGACATGCAACAATTCTCTCCAGTTTTTCATTTATCCTTCTGAAATGATGCAACTCTTTCTCCATCTGCTGTGTTTGCATATCTGTCTCCATCGTCCTCCTTTGCTCTTGCTGTTGTCCAAGCATGACCCTTGTTTCCAGCTCTTGAATTCTGTTTCTCATCTGTAACAGCGTTCTGTCCTTAGCTGTTTCCTCCACTAGGATCTGTCTCTCAGTTTCTCTTCTTCGTCTCTCCAGTTTGGCAAATGAAACCCGTCTCTCCATTTCCTGAATTTGTTGTTTCATCTGCTCAAGCTCTCTATCCTTTTTTGCCATCTCCTTTAACTGGACCTTAATCTCCAGTGTTCTTCTTTGTCCTTCCTGTTCCTCAGACAGAAGCGCTTTTTCCAGGTCTTCAACTTTCTTTCTCATCTGGTCCTGCTTCTGCTGCGTCTGCTTCAGCTTCATAGCCTTCTCGGCCTCCTCCTCCTCCTGCCTCCTCCTGAGCTGCCACAGCCTCACCTCCTCTCTCAGCCTCTGAATTTTCCTGGCTCGCCTCCGCCTCCGGCCCAGGCACAAGGCATCCTGGAAAACCTCCCAGCAGCCGGTGGGTTCTCCTGCCTTCGGGGGTGGCTGGCTTACCGTGACCTCAGAGAACCGGCCGAAACTCTTTGGCTCGCTGCGCTCCTCATCCCAATTCTCCTCCTGATCCCTTAACTGATATCTTCTCGGATCTGGCATCTCTCTCTCTCTAACCTGCAAGCATGTCAGTATTTATTATGACAGCAAAAGTAATGAGATATGCTTCTGTAAACATGATGGCTATGCAGTGATACAAATGTACAAACATACAAACGTTTGCTTCCATGTGTTTGAGGTATTGTTTTTTCTGATTTTCCTGACATGTGGACCTAAGGTAAGCTTTATGCATGCACACTATGCTCTATCATTTTGTTCTCAGAACATCTTTTGAAATAGCCTGCATGATAATAAATGAGATCATTTTTTGTAGCCTAAATTATAACACTGCTCATGATGATCATCAGCTTTTTATAAAGAACTTTTGGCTCTAACACTCTGAAATAAGCAAGCTGAAACAAGCCTGGGAAACTATGCCATTCTTTGTTGACTGTAATTCTGTGTAAATATATTCCCCATTTCATAATCAATAGCTTACAACAGAAAACTTCGCCATTATGATAAGAACACATACTTAAAATATGTATCATTTTTACCTGAGAGGAGATTCCGAGACAGATATCGAAAATACACGTCAAAACTTCTAGCTGCTCATAAAAACACGCTCGCCGTCAAAAGAGAAATGCAATAAAATGCCAAAAATTGTCTCAACATTTCTTCGAATCTTTGCTGCGCTCTGACGTAGACGAATCCTTCTATGGCGTACGCCACTAAAACCCAGGCAACGGATCTGGATAATAATGGACTACTTTGCCCAAGGCAGAGCCATAGAAAGCTCTGGCCCAAGGTTTCGCGCTATTACAGTTGCTGTGTTCGTCATTTAGCCCGTTATCTGACTTAAACCTTGACGTTTTTTTATTTGAAAGGGCAAGCTGAGATGATGCTATTTGTTTAAAAACTCTCAAGCAAGTGAATTTGGCAGGCGCAGTTTTGTTTTGTCAATCTGTTTAGCGAATCATATAACCTAGCGTATAGATTACATGATTTCATACATTAACAATAAGAAATAATAATACATTTTATTCGTTACACGACACTTTGTGTAAGTTAAGTAATTTTCTACTTTTTGTCACACATCCTTGGGGTGTCCCCAATCCGTTCCACACACACGCACACTGTAGGTAAAAAGAAAAAATATGGCACTTACTTAAAACACATACTCCAAATCTAAACCTTGGCATCCCAACTCTGGGCTCTGTACCTGGGAAGGCTAATGATTTCCTTGCCATACCCTGGGCATGGGACTTGACAAGGGCAAGCAAAGCAGAGATCCAACAAAGCAGAGATGGAAAGCATATGAAATATTTCCCCAGTCGGACTAATGAGACAGCCTAAAAGTTTTATTTAAACAGGAAGACCAGTCACT
The DNA here is from genome assembly GCA_027475355.1 of Coilia nasus. NCBI lineage: Eukaryota > Metazoa > Chordata > Actinopteri > Clupeiformes > Engraulidae > Coilia > Coilia nasus. The sequence goes on along the minus strand of CM050201.1, from coordinate 11,838,130 downwards.
TGACAGTTATTCTAATCTCTGAATTTGGCAAAGTATATCTGTGCCATACTTCTTTTCTTTGTGATAGTCTGCCACTTACTTGGACCGTTATTTTGTTCTTGAAGAGGCTCATGAGTTGGCCTGTAGGCAAAGTTCCAGCAGATTGAATGCAGTTTTTTAGCCATAGGCTATCTTTCATAAACCCAAAAGTAAAATACTTAAGAAGCTGGTTAGTTAAACAAACGTACAGAATCAGTCCAGTTAAGTCTGTCAGTGAGAAGCAAAAGTAAACTCAAAATAATCCATCAGCAACTCAACCTAGTGAGGTTTGCTACATTGCTACATTAAATCTATTTTCATAATCTGAATGCACAAATTACTTTCTGCATAATTAAATTTACATTAAAATAGTAAAATCTGAAAGTCGCGCAGAAAATGACATGTTACAAAATTTAAAACCTTTTTTGTGTCCCATATATGGCAAGGTCAACCCTGGACTGATATTGTAATAACTGGCCTAACACACATATAAAACTTTGTTGTTCCCTTTTCTTAGTCTCTGACGAGCTGTACTGTGTTAAAAAAACAGACTACCAGATGGCAGTATGCAATAAATTCCCAAAGTGACCACTTATTGTCATCTTTCTGGTATTTACCAGAAATTAACTTAAATTGAACGTTTTTCACTCATGTGCATTTCTATCTGGCAAGCCATAGATGCACAAAAGCAATATCATTCTGTTATCACTGTAATATCACATTTTGTGCTAAAATATGTTTAATATGTTTCAAATGGCATACAACATATGTCTATGCCACAGATAACACATGTGTTTATTATCTTCAGTAACATGCAATGTTATTGTACAGACTCATTTGGACAGTGATAGCCTAGCTGCCAGTATGATGCCATGTCCTGTAATGGGTTGGAATTAAAGTTATTATAGGCTATGTATTGGTACAGTACTTTAGGCTTAGTAAGGACCAGGCTTTTCTTCTGCCAGGACCATTGTTTCAATAATTTTGTCAATGATCTTTCTGCCGAACGGTGGCGCTGAAGGACAATTTAGGCTACATGCCCCGTCTAATTCTTATTACAATGTAACAGGGAATGCATTAGCGACGATAGAGTTAAAGGAGAACTTCGGTGTAAAATAAAAATTGGCATGTTAAAACATCATACCGAGTTGGTATGTGTACTGAGGAGCAAAATTGATTTAGCCTGTTGCATTCGGAGTTTAACTATTTTTTATCGTTTGTCCCAGAAGGCTAACAATGGAAGTGGTAGGTGCCATAGACGAAGCATGATGACTACGCTATTTTTAAACCATTAAAACAGCTCGAAGAAACTCCAGACTCCATCGGTAGTACAACAAAGGCCCTGACATTAAAAACGAGGCACTGAGAACTTTGTAAGTGTACACAACATTTATTAATAAAACAGTTTTGACAAGCAGTACCTTGCTGTAGTTTCTCATCGCCGCCATGATGAAAGTCCAAACAGGTCGATTGTACCACCTCTCTTCCTATTCTTCCTGCTAGTTCGTGTTTGTCAATCGACTGGTGCGGACTTTCATGCCAATTTTCATTTTACACCGAAGTTCTCCTTTAAGGGACCTCAGTGCGTGTAAGAGAAAATTCTGCCATTGAAAATAGTTCAGAAGATGAATCTGTAAAAAGTATGACGTGTCGGAAACTGATTTCTTACCTCCCTCCATTATACGTCGTAGGTTTTGTTTTATGCCCACTGGTAAACACAACCCCGCCCCCGCTCAACACGTGGAATCATGCGCACCTGTCAGGTGACGTCTGCTTTGGATTGTATTGCGGAAAAAGCATGTAATGTATAGTCAGCGAGATGAACTGAATAAACTTGTTTAACTTGCGTTTGTGTGTCCATATTGCTTGGCCAGACAGCGACAATGCAAAATTCCTCATCTATGAGGGTTGGAAGGCAGAATGATGACAGCGTACAGTGAAAAAATGTTGTGTTCACACAGCTCAGGCAGGTGCCCCGGAAACTTGTAAACATTTTCTGTATTAGTGCTGTAAAACCTACAGTGGTTAAAAGTTATTGTTAAAATAATTTGTTGGAGGTGTGTAACATATCTATCTTATCTGACGATGAACCCAGGGCACTGCTAGAAATTGTGAGCCACCTGAAAGAAAATCATCTCCGTAATGTAATATTCCTGATTCTCCGTGCTTTCTTTCCTTTCCTTCCTTCCTGGGCAAGGAAAGATTTACATTTACACTAGATAAAGACTAGCTTTATCTAGTGTAACACTATCTGTAGAATCTGAACACAATTTGTCTTGTTTTTATTATTATTATTATTATTATTATTATTATTATTAAGAAAACAAACAGACCTAATATCTGAATACCAGAAATCAGCATTTGAGAACTTAGACTATTTGAGCTGGACCAAAACACCAGGTCCTTGGGCTTCATTTCTTTTTGTGCAGAGCTGTGGCTGTGGCTGTGCTGCACTGCCAGACCCTCTGTACAAAATGAAATGAAATACGAGGGGCTGGTTTACCAGGCTACATCAGATGTACAAAGAATCCCTCAATCCACCCCCCCAGCTACAACAGAAGCTGATCAAGAACATAAATATATAAAACTAAGTAAATAAATAAAACTAATGGTAAGTAGAGAAAGAAGAGATCAAGAGTACTGAACATTTTTAAATAACAAAACAAAACATACAATCAGATAGACAATAAAAATGTAAGATTAGAATGAGAAAAAAATCTTAATTATACAATACACAGTCACAATAATAGGCAAAAAAAAGAGGTATATTTTTAAATTATGCTTAAAACTATCAAAATTCCACATTTGAAGTACTGTGGAACACCATATATATATATACATTACACCAAAGCTCAATAAATTACTCAAAGACAGAAAAAAATGCTGTTTTTAATTTTTATTTTTGTTAAATATGTGTGTGCATGTGTATGTCTGTGTGTGTGCGTGCCTGTTAATTTTTATTTTTATTTTTTTAAATATGATGTGTCTGCATGTGCGTTTGTATGTGTGTGTGTGTGTGTGTGTGTCATGGACACTGCAAGTTTTAAATTTTATTTATTTCTTCTTTTTTTTTTTTTTGATATATTATCATCCCCAACTCCTTTTATTGTCTCCCTGTGTCTGTCTTCCAGTTCTATTCTTTGCAATCTTAAGTTTCATCTCTCTCCTGTGTCAGAACCAACTTGTCTACTTTTTCACCTTTCTCTTAATTTGCAGGATTTTGACTTCAGAAGTTCGTCCCACCATGAGCCGTGTCTTTAGAGTCTATCCAAATAGTTGTAAGCTGCACGGACTTTGTCAGACAGCCAGCCTGCCAGCGTGTTCCTCTCGCTCTTTGGGTCACCCCTCTCTGGCTCCTTGGTGTCGTCTGCAGTCGCACCAGTCAGAGGCACAGAAACTGTACTGTGGTTCTGCTCGTTTTTAATGGTGTGCAGAATCGTAATCTGCGTCCATGCTTTCAGCGTTTCCTGCTTCGCCACCTCCATCAGTCTCTCCCCCTCTCTCTGACAATCCATCTCCCACTGTCTTTCCTGCTCTCTCTGTTTCTCCAGTTCTTTTTGTCTCTCCATCTCTTTTTGTCTGTCGATCTCCATCTGTCTCTCCAGCTCCTTCTCTCTCTCCAGCTGGGCTTTCCTTTCTAGCTCCTCCTGCTTCTCCCTCTCTCTCCTCTGCTTCAGCTCCAACATTTGCTTCCGAAACTCCTCATCCTGCGCCTTCTCCTTGCGCCTCCTCTCCTCGGCCTCCCTGGCCTCCTTCTCCCACTTTATCTCGAGCTGCCGCATCCGCTCGTCCTCCCGCTTGATCTCCATCTCTCTCTGGTGCTTGCGCCAGCCCTCGGGGTCTCTTGCCCACCTTGCGACCTCCTCGTCTTTCTGACGCTGGATCTCCTCCTGTCTTAGGCGCGCCTTGACTCTCTCAGCGCGCTCCTGCTTCTTTGCCCTCTCCTCCTCCAGGGCCTTCTGTCTGTAGGCTGCAACCCGCTCATGGTCTTTCATCATCCTCGCTCTCATTTCCTGTTGGACTTTCATTCTCTCTTCCCGTGCCCTCCGCAGCTCCATCTGTTTCGGGTGCAGAATCTCAGTGTTTTCTACTTCACTGATATCGTGCTGACTTTTTAGGTCTTTCTCCTTCTGCAGAGGTTTTTCTTTCATTTCCATCATGTCCAACATGTTTTTACTTTCACATTCTTCTCTCTCAGTGTTTCCTGGTTTGTTTTTCTGACTTTCAGTCAGTTCCTTCTTAAGCTGAATCTCTTTTTGTCTCTCCATCTTATTTTGTCTCTCCATCTCCATCTGTCTCTCCAGCTCCTTCTCTCTCTCCAGCTGGACCTGCCTGTCCTGCTCTTTCTGTTTCTCCATCTCTTTTTGTCTCTCCATCTCATTTTGTCTTTCGATCTCCATCTGTCTCAACATCTCTTTTTGTCTGTTGATCTCCATCTGTCTTTTCAGCTCCTTCTTTCTCTCCAGCTGGGCTTTCTTTTCTAGCTCCTCTTGCTCTTTCCTGTCTCTCCTCTGCTTCAGCTCCAACATTTGCTTCTCACAGTCCATCCGTCCATTCAGCATTTCCTGCTTTGCCAGCTCCCTCTGTCTCTCCTCCTCTCTCTGACGCTCCATCTCCCACTGTCTTTCCTGTTCTCTCTGTTTCTCCCTCTCTTTTTGTCTCTCCATCTCTTTTTCTCTCTTCAGTTCTTTTTGTCTCTCCATCTCATTTTGTCTTTTGATCTCCATTTGTCTCTCCATCTCATTTTGTCTTTCGATCTCCATCTGTCTCTCCATCTCTTTTTGTCTTTCGATCTCCATCTGTCTCTCCATCTCTTTTTGTCTGTTGATCTCCATCTGTCTCTCCAGCTCCTCCTGTCTCTCCACCTGGGCCTGCCTGTCCTGCTCTTTCTGTTTCTCCATCTCTTTTTGTCTCTCCATCTCTTTTTGTCTCTCCATCTCATTTTGTCTGTCGATCATCATCTGTCTCAACATCTCTTTTTGTCTGTTGATCTCCATCTGTCTTTTCAGCTCCTTCTCTCTCTCCAGCTGGACCTGCCTGTCCTGCTCTTTCTGTTTCTCCATCTCTTTTTGTCTCTCCATCTCATTTTGTCTTTCGATCTCCATCTGTCTCAACATCTCTTTTTGTCTGTTGATCTCCATCTGTCTTTTCAGCTCCTTCTTTCTCTCCAGCTGGGCTTTCCTTTCTAGCTCCTCTTGCTCTTTCCTGTCTCTCCTCTGCTTCAGCTCCAACATTTGCTTCTCACATTCCATCCGTCCTTTCAGCATTTCCTGCTTTGACAGCTCCCTCTGTCTCTCCTCCTCTCTCTGACGCTCCATCTCCCACTGTCTTTCCTGCTCTCTCTGTTTCTCCCTCTCTTTTTGTCTCTCCATCTCTTTTTCTCTCTTCAGTTCTTTTTGTCTCTGCATCTCATTTTGTCTTTTGATCTCCATTTGTCTCTCCATCTCATTTTGTCTTTCGATCTCCATCTGTCTCTCCATCTCATTTTGTCTTTCGATCTCCATCTGTCTCTCCATCTCTTTTTGTCTGTTGATCTCCATCTGTCTCTCCAGCTCCTCCTGTCTCTCCACCTGGGCCTGCCTGTCCTGCTCTTTCTGTTTCTCCATCTCTTTTTGTCTCTCCATCTCTTTTTGTCTCTCCATCTCTTTTTGTCTCTCCATCTCATTTTGTCTGTCGATCATCATCTGTCTCAACATCTCTTTTTGTCTGTTGATCTCCATCTGTCTTTTCAGCTCCTTCTTTCTCTCCAGCTGGGCTTTCCTTTCTAGCTCCTCTTGCTCTTTCCTCTCTCTCCTCTGCTTCAGCTCCAACATTTGCTTCTCACAGTCCATCCGTCCTTTCAGCATTTCCTGCTTTGACAGCTCGCTCTGTCTCTCCTTCTCTCTCTGACGCTCCATCTCCCACTGTCTTTCCTGCTCTTTCAGTTTCTCCATCTCATTTTGTCTGTCGATCTCCATCTGTCTCTCCATCTCATTTTGTCTCTCCATCTCCATCTGTCTCTCCAGCTCCTTCTCTCTCTCCAGCTGTGCCTGCCTTTCTAGCTCCTCATGCTTTTCCCTCTCTCTCCTCTGCTTGCGAAACCTCTCATCCTGCAGCTTCATTTCTTTCTGTTCTTGTGCTTTAGCCAACTCAACGTCTGTCTCCCTGTTCTCATCTTGTGCCATCTCTAGTTCCATCTCCCTAGTTCCGCCTCTCTGTTTCAGCATTTCAAGTTCTCTCTCCATTTGCAGGATTTTGTCTCGATATTGTTGTTCTCGCTGTTTTTCAATCTCCCTATAACTTTCTTCAAGCATCTTTAGTTCCTTTCTTTTCTTCTCCTCAAAGTCCCTCTCTATTTGTTTGAATCTGTCTTCCATCATCTTCTCAGCATTACGATGCTCTTCCTTTTGGAGCTCTAGGAGTCTCCTCCTTTCATCCAGTTGTTCGTCTAGTTGCCTCTGCCTGTCTTGAAGGTCTTTGTCCATATCCTTTATTCTCTGTTCCATTTTCCTCTCAAACTGTTTCTCCATTTCTCCCACTATTTCCATCTCACACATCCACTTTTTTTCTTCCTTTAGCTTGTCTTTGTCTGCTATCTTCTTTCTCTCTGTCTCTTTTTCAGTTTCTCCCTGCCTCTTGATCTGTTCCTCTCTTTCCAGTTCTTTAATTCTTGCTGTGATTCTCTCCATTTCTTTGATGTGATTTCTTTCTCTTTCTTCATCTTCATGCATTTGACATGCAACAATTCTCTCCAGTTTTTCATTTATCCTTCTGAAATGATGCAACTCTTTCTCCATCTGCTGTGTTTGCATATCTGTCTCCATCGTCCTCCTTTGCTCTTGCTGTTGTCCAAGCATGACCCTTGTTTCCAGCTCTTGAATTCTGTTTCTCATCTGTAACAGCGTTCTGTCCTTAGCTGTTTCCTCCACTAGGATCTGTCTCTCAGTTTCTCTTCTTCGTCTCTCCAGTTTGGCAAATGAAACCCGTCTCTCCATTTCCTGAATTTGTTGTTTCATCTGCTCAAGCTCTCTATCCTTTTTTGCCATCTCCTTTAACTGGACCTTAATCTCCAGTGTTCTTCTTTGTCCTTCCTGTTCCTCAGACAGAAGCGCTTTTTCCAGGTCTTCAACTTTCTTTCTCATCTGCTTCTGCTGCGTCTGCTTCAGCTTCATAGCCTCCTCGGCTTCCTCCTCCTCCTGCCTCCTCCTGAGCTGCCACAGCCTCACCTCCTCTCTCAGCCTCTGAATTTTCCTGGCTCGCCTCCGCCTCCGGCCCAGGCACAAGGCATCCTGGAAAACCTCCCAGCAGCCGGTGGGCTCTCCTGCCTTCGGGGGTGGCTGGCTTACCGTGACCTCAGAGAACCGGCCGAACCTCTTTGGCTCGCTGCACTCCTCATCCCAATCCTTCTCCTGATCCCTTAACTGATATCGTCTCGGATCTGGCATCTCTCTCTCTAACCTGAAAGCATGTCAGTAGTCATAATGACAGCAAAAGTAAAGAGATATGCTTTTGTAAACATGCATATGCAGCGATACAAACATGAACAAACATGTTCAAACATACAAACGTTTGCTTCCCTGTGTTTGAGGTATTGTTTTTTCTGCTTTTTCTGACATGTGGACGTAAGTTAAGCGTTATGCATGCACACTATGCTCTATCATTTTGTTCTCAGAACTTTCTCAGATCTTTTGATATAGCCTGCATGATAATAAATTATATATTTTTTTGTAGCCTAAATTATAACACTGCATTTCAAATGCTTTTGATGATCATTTGCTACCGACAGCTTTTAATAAAACACTTTTGGCTCTAACACTCTGAAATAAGCAAGCTGAAACAAGCGTGCAAAACTATGCTATTCTTTGTTGACTGTAATTCTGTGTAAATATATTCCCCATCAATAGCTTACAACAGAAAACTTCGCCGTTATGATAAGAACACACACTTAAAATATGTATCATTTTTACCTGAGAGGAGATTCCGAGACAGATATCGAAAATACAGGTCAAAACTTCTAGCTTGTCATAAAAACACCCTCGCCGTCAAAAAAGAAATGCAATAAAATGGCAAAAGTTGTCTCAGCATTTCTTCGAATCTTTGCTGCGCTCTGACGTAGCCGAATTCTACTATGACGTACGCCACTAAAACCCAGGCAACGGATCTGGATAATAATGGACTATTTTGCCTACCGGTAACGTTTCGCGCTATTACAGTTGCTGTGGTCGTCATTTAGTCCGTTATCCGACTTAAACCTTGACGTTTTTATATTTGAAAGGGCAAGCTGAGATGATGCTCTTTGTTGAAAATATCTCAAGCAAGTGAATTTGGCAGGCGCAGCCTTGTCAATCTGTTTAGCGAAGCATATAGCCTAGCGTCTGTACAGTAGCCTACATGATTTCATAAGCTAACAATAAGAAATAATAGCCTAATACATTTTATTTGTTACACGGCACTTTGTGTAAGTTAAGTAATTTTCTACTTATTGTCACACATCCTTGGGGTGTCCCCAATCCGTTCCACACACGCACACACACTAGGTAAAAAGAAAAATATGGCACCTACTTGAAACACATACTCCAAATCTAAACCTTGGCATCCCAACTCTGGGCTCTGTAACTAGGAAGGCTAATGATTTCCTTGCCATGCCTTGGGCATGAGACTTGACAAGGGCAAGCAAAGTTGAGATCCAACAAGGCAGAGATGGAAAGCATATGAAATATTTCCCCAGTCGGACTAATGAGACAGCCTAAATGTTTTATTTAAACAGGAAGTTCAGTCACTTGACAGTTATTCTAATCTCTGAATTTGTCAAAGTATAGGCCTATCTGTTCCATAGTTCTTTTCTTTGTGATAGTCTGCCACTTACTTGGACAGTTATTTTGTTCCTGAAGAGGCTCTTGAGTTGGCCTAGGCATAGTTCCAGCAGATTGAATGCAGTTTTTTTTATCCATATCTTTCATACACCCAAAAGTAAAATGTTTATTTAAGAAGCTGGTTTTCTTAGGTAAACTATGGTAACAAATGTACAGAATCAGTCCAGTTAAGTCTGTCAGTGAGAAGCAAAAGTAAACTCAAAATAATCCATCAGCAACTCAACCTAGTGAGGTTTGCTACATTGCTACATTAAATCTATTTTCATAATCTGAATGCACAAATTACTTTCTGCATAATTACATTTACATTAAAATAGTAACATTTGAAAGACACACAGAAAATGACATGTTATAAAATTTAAAACCTTTTTTGTGTCCCATAGCAAGGTAAACACTGCACTGATATTGTAATAACTGGCCTAACACACATATAAAACTTTGTTGTTCCCTTTTCTTAGTCTCTGACGAGCTGTACTGTGTTAAAAAAACAGACTACCAGATGGCAGTATGCAATAAATTCCCAAAGTGACCACTTATTGTCATCTTTCTAGTATTTACCAGAAATGAACTTAAATTGAACGTTTTTCACTCATGTGCATTTCTATCTGGCAAGCCATAGATGCACAAAAGCAATATCATTCTGTTATCACTGTAATATCACATTTTGTGCTAAAATATTTCTAATATGTTTCAAATGGCATACAACATATGTCTATGCCACAGATAACACGTGTTTATTATCTTCAGTAACATGCAATGTTATTGTACAGACTCATTTGGACAGTGATAGCCTAGCTGCCAGTATGATGCCATGTCATGTAATGGGTTGGAATTAAAGTTATTATAGGCTATGTATTGGTACAGTACTTTAGGCTTAGTAAGGACCAGGCTTTTCTTCTGCCAGGACCATTGTTTCAATAATTTTGTCAATGATCTTTCTGCCGAACGGTGGCGCTGAAGGACATTTTAGGCTACATGCCCTGTCTTATTCTTATTACAATGTAACAGGGAATGCATTAGCGACGATAGAGTTAAGGGACCTCAGTGCGTGTAAGAGAAAATTCTGCCATTGAAAATAGTTCAGAAGATGAATCTGTAAAAAGTATGACGTGTCGGAAACTGATTTCTTACCTCCCTCCATTATACGTCGTAGATTTTGTTTTATGCCCACTGGTAAACACAACCCCGCCCCCGCTCAACACGTGGAATCATGCGCACCTGTCAGGTTACGTCTGCTTTGGATTGTATTGCGGAAAAAGCATGTAATGTATAGTAAGCGAGATGAACTGAAACTTGTTTAACTTGCGTTTGTTGACAGGTGCCCCGGAAACTTGTAAACATTTTCTGTATTAGTGCTGTAAAACCTACAATGGTTAAAAGTTATTGTTAAAAGACTTTGTTGGAGGTGTGTAACATATCCATCTTATCTGACCATAAACCCAGGGCACTGCTAGAAATTGTGAGCCACCTGAAAGAAAATCATCTCCGTAATGTAATATTCCTGATTCTCCGTGCTTTAATTCCTTTCCTTCCTTCCTGCACTGAAAAAAATAACTTTTGGGGGTAGTAAAATATATTAACTCATCTGTAGTAAGTTCTACACAGGAATAACATAATTCTGTGAGAACAACAGTTTACTTAATAATAATAAATAACATATACCCATTTCACTTGTGTAGTCAACATATTGTGTTTAATGAGTAAGTTCTACTATATAATTACCAGTACGTTTTAAGTGGTATATAGTCGTCGCATACAAACCGTTATTATATACAGTCTATGATACAAACACAGAAAAACTAAGTAAAACTGACTACCAATCTTTAAAAATGAGCGCATGCATGCTCAACCAAGAGACGGTTGGAATTGCTGGAGAACATCGTATGAAGCAGATCTTGGAAAGTGTCTGACTAGAAATTGTGGTAAGTACTTTCTAATCTTTCCGTGTTTCATATGTGACTTATTGAAAGGGTGGGGATTTTGATTAGAATATGTATGATATGGGTAAAAGTATTGTTTTATGTTAAAGCAGCCTAATTTATCATTGCAATAACAGTCGTGTACCACGGCTCGTGGTTAAGGGCTAACGTGGAATATGTACAATGACCAAGCTAAGTTTCCAGCTGAAGCCATATACAAACTTATAGTCACAAATACTGAGGCATGAAATGTTATATCTGAAGACAGATGACAGTGCCCATTTTTCGACGATTATAAGCATGTATGTGTAGGGATCTAGAATACATAACTCCTTTCATTCAGTAGAGAGAACAGTCGCCATGCTAAATAGCATGTTCTAGGGAGATTCCGTTAAAAGGTTGTAGATACCGTTTGCTCATGTAAAACCAAAGTCTTTCCAAATCCATGTTTTAAACGTTTCAGTGCAAAACCATCTGGTCTGAAAGCGTGAACATCTTCTGAACATCTCGTTCGTCCTTATTTTAAAATAGGTTGAATTTACATACAGGTGAATTGCAATTTAACAGCAAACGAGTTGGCGGGCTATGTTATGCTATAGGGTACAATATTTTTGAATATTACAGGTCTGCATAGTGTCGTGCAAGTTTCTATATGCTGCAATGTCTGAAATAGATAATTAATTAGGGTTCGCTTGTTTGCTTGCATGCCTATGAGTAGCCACGCTGCTGGAAAATTCCCCAGCGCATCGATTTCTCTTCGCTGTTAATGCGTGTGACCACGAGGTGACGTCATTGCAGAAGGATAGGCTTGTCTTAAAGGTGTTCGTGACCATAGCACAGTTAATGTATCACTGTGCAGGATTGTGTATGTATATATATTGCCATTGTCCAGTGCTGCGTTATTGTCAGCTCTTGCTGTGAACTCTTGCTGTCCAACTTGTTGTAAGTTGTTAATTCTTGTTGTTCCTAGTCTTTTCTTGTACTCGCAATATAAATTTTTTGACACAAATGAATTATTTTACAGACAAAAACCATTGAGATGAGGCGTGACGCTGTTATCCGCGGCCTCGTAATATACCTTGGGGAGAAAGTGGAGGAGCTGTTTGAAGATGCCCTGGTAACTGTTTTTTTATTACTACCCTACTAAAGCTGCCATCCAACTACATAATGCATCTATCTACGTAAAGATATCTAGACAACTATGTCATACCATTCATCTCCAAAAATTCTTCCATTAAACAAGCATCCATAAACTTCCTATGTCCATATAATCCATCAATTCACATTTAACCACAAAAGGCAAGTTTGTTTTTGCACTGATGATTTATTAAAATTACGATCTGTAGGTAATGATTGTTTTAGCAAGTGTACATTCTCCCCAGAGAGTGGTATCAAGAATTTATTTATTTATTTATTTAATTGTATGCAGGAGGACACCCCCTTTGATGCAACTTCACACACACTGAAGATCCTAGTCATCCACGGTGTTGGAGAGGATCCACTGGCTGTATCCATCCTCATTGATGGGAAGGAGATCATACCCGGATGTGGCAGCACTGGAAAAGCGTGCACATTGCTTATGGGCCTGATTTATGCCCTCAACCTCGCTTATTCCCCACCACTGCGGTATACTTTTGAGGTGTTTCAGAAACTTTTTCTTGAACTGGATGGGACAAAGCTTTCACCAAAAGTACAAGCCCTGAAGTCCAAGTTGCTGTCCTAAAAGACAGGGCATGGCTTGTCAAGTGTTTTCTTTGAATTGACCCACCTCCCCCTAACATTTGTGTTTATGTTTGATGAAGGGTCATGGGGGGGATAGTTTAAATTTTGTAAACCGTTGTGCAATTTTCTAAACCGTTGTACCTGAACCGTTTGGGTGCTGTTAATTAAAAAAGCATTGAAAAAATCTTTGAGAAGTCTTCATTAAACACATATATTATTGGTAATATTTGTTGAAGTTGCAGCATTTGCACAATATGAAGGACTAATGTAACTTAACACAACTAAGTAATTTATAATATAATGAATGAATAAAAGCTATAAATGCTATAGTCACCTATGATTTACATGGTATCTTTGTCAAAATGTTACTTATTTTATTTAAGTAAAAATTACTTAATCAATTTAAAACAATTGAGTAATACTTACTCAGCAAATTAAAGATATTTATTTATGGTGGTAAGTACATTTTACTCAGTAATGGCAAGTAAATAATACTTACTACTACAGCAGTAAAATTTACTTAAAAAATGTTAGTGCAAATTGTTACGAGGATTTTTTTAAGTAAATCTTACAAGTTATTTTTTTCAGTGTGGGCAAGGAAAGATTTACATTTACAGTAGATAAAGACTAGCTTTATCTAGTGTAACACTATCTGTAGAATCTGAACACAATTTGTCTTGTTTTTATTATTATTATTATTATTATTATTATTATTATTATTATTATTATTATTATTATTATTATTGTTATTATTATTATTATTATTATTATTATTATTATTATTATTATTAAGAAAACAAACCTAATATCTGAATACCAGAAATCAGCATTTGAGAACTTGGACTATTTGAGCTGGACCAAAACACCAGCTCCTTGGGCTTCATTTCTTTTTGTGCAGAGCTGTGGCTGTGGCTGTGCTGCCATTGACATTGCTGAATTAGGTATCAGCCAATCCTAGCCTATCTGTGAACAGAGGCAGTATTCATGAGCGATGACTTTGACTTTGTGTTCTACATTTAAATTGTAGTGCGCAGACAGGCTAATTGCATTCGAGGCGACCAGATGTCAGCGACTGGGTAAAGGCAGAGCCATTTCTTCCACACCTCCAGGAAGAAATCATTTGGTTTACCCGGCTACATCAGATGTACAAAGAATCCCTCAATCCACCCCCACCCCCCCCCCCCCCCCCAGCTACAACAGAAGCTGCTCAAGAACATAAATATATAAAACTAAGTAAATAAATAAAACTAATGGTAAATAGAGAAAGAAGACATCAAGAGTACTGAACATTTTTAAATAAAACAAAACATACAATCAGATAGACAATAAAAATGTAAGATTAGAATGAGAAAAAAATCTTAATTATACAATACACAGTCACAATAATAGGCAAAAAAAGAGGTATATTTTTAAATTATGCTTAAAACCAACATATCATTCCACATTTGAAGTACTGTGGAAGACCATATATATATATTACACCAAAACTCAATAAATACTCAAAGACAGAAAAAAATGCTGTTTTTAATTTTTATTTTTGTTAAATATGTGTGTGCATGTGTATGTCTGTGTGTGTGCGTGCCTGTTCATTTTTATTTTTATTTTTTTAAATATGATGTGTCTGCATGTGCGTTTGTATGTGTGTGTGTGTGTGTGTCATGGACACTGCAAGTTTTAAATTTTATTTATTTCTTCTTTTTTTTTTTTTTTTGATATATTATCATCCCCAACTCCTTTTATTGTCTCCCTGTGTCTGTCTTCCAGTTCTATTCTTTGCAATCTTAAGTTTCATCTCTCTCCTGTGTCAGAACCAACTTGTCTACTTTTTAACCTTTCTCTTAATTTGCAGGATTTTGACTTCAGAAGTTCGTCCCACCATGAGCCGTGTCTTTAGAGTCTATCCAAATAGTTGTAAGCTGCACGGACTTTGTCAGACAGCCAGCCTGCCAGCGTGTTCCTCTCGCTCTTTGGGTCACCCCTCTCTGGCTCCTTGGTGTCGTCTGCAGTCGCACCAGTCAGAGGCACAGAAACTGTACTGTGGTTCTGCTCGTTTTTAATGGTGTGCAGAATCGTAATCTGCGTCCATGCTTTCAGCGTTTCCTGCTTCGCCACCTCCATCAGTCTCTCCCCCTCTCTCTGACAATCCATCTCCCACTGTCTTTCCTGCTCTCTCTGTTTCTCCAGTTCTTTTTGTCTCTCCATCTCTTTTTGTCTGTCGATCTCCATCTGTCTCTCCAGCTCCTTCTCTCTCTCCAGCTGGGCTTTCCTTTCTAGCTCCTCCTGCTTCTCCCTCTCTCTCCTCTGCTTCAGCTCCAACATTTGCTTCCGAAACTCCTCATCCTGCGCCTTCTCCTTGCGCCTCCTCTCCTCGGCCTCCCTGGCCTCCTTCTCCCACTTTATCTCGAGCTGCCGCATCCGCTCGTCCTCCCGCTTGATCTCCATCTCTCTCTGGTGCTTGCGCCAGCCCTCGGGGTCTCTTGCCCACCTTGCGACCTCCTCGTCTTTCTGACGCTGGATCTCCTCCTGTCTTAGGCGCGCCTTGACTCTCTCAGCGCGCTCCTGCTTCTTTGCCCTCTCCTCCTCCAGGGCCTTCTGTCTGTAGGCTGCAACCCGCTCATGGTCTTTCATCATCCTCGCTCTCATTTCCTGTTGGACTTTCATTCTCTCTTCCCGTGCCCTCCGCAGCTCCATCTGTTTCGGGTGCAGAATCTCAGTGTTTTCTACTTCACTGATATCGTGCTGACTTTTTAGGTCTTTCTCCTTCTGCAGAGGTTTTTCTTTCATTTCCATCATGTCCAACATGTTTTTACTTTCACATTCTTCTCTCTCAGTGTTTCCTGGTTTGTTTTTCTGACTTTCAGTCAGTTCCTTCTTAAGCTGAATCTCTTTTTGTCTCTCCATCTTATTTTGTCTCTCCATCTCCATCTGTCTCTCCAGCTCCTTCTCTCTCTCCAGCTGGACCTGCCTGTCCTGCTCTTTCTGTTTCTCCATCTCTTTTTGTCTCTCCATCTCATTTTGTCTTTCGATCTCCATCTGTCTCTCCATCTCATTTTGTCTTTCGATCTCCATCTGTCTCAACATCTCTTTTTGTCTGTTGATCTCCATCTGTCTTTTCAGATCCTTCTTTCTCTCCAGCTGGGCTTTCCTTTCTAGCTCCTCTTGCTCTTTCCTGTCTCTCCTCTGCTTCAGCTCCAACATTTGCTTCTCACATTCCATCTGTCCATTCAGCATTTCCTGCTTTGCCAGCTCCCTCTGTCTCTCCTCCTCTCTCTGACGCTCCATCTCCCACTGTCTTTCCTGTTCTCTCTGTTTCTCCCTCTCTTTTTGTCTCTCCATCTCTTTTTCTCTCTTCAGTTCTTTTTGTCTCTCCATCTCATTTTGTCTTTTGATCTCCATTTGTCTCTCCATCTCATTTTGTCTTTCGATCTCCATCTGTCTCTCCATCTCATTTTGTCTTTCGATCTCCATCTGTCTCTCCATCTCTTTTTGTCTGTTGATCTCCATCTGTCTCTCCAGCTCCTCCTGTCTCTCCACCTGGGCCTGCCTGTCCTCCTCTTTCTGTTTCTCCATCTCTTTTTGTCTCTCCATCTCTTTTTGTCTCTCCAGTTCTTTTTGTCTTTCGATCTCCATCTGTCTCTCCATCTCATTTTGTCTGTCGCTCTCCATCTGTCTCAACATCTCTTTTTGTCTGTTGATCTCCATCTGTCTTTTCAGCTCCTTCTTTCTCTCCAGCTGGGCTTTCCTTTCCAGCTCCTCTCGCTCTTCCCTCTCTCTCCTCTGCTTCAGCTCCAACATTTGCTTCTCACATTCCATCCGTCCTTTCAGCATTTCCTGCTTTGCCAGCTCCCTCTGTCTCTCCTCCTCTCTCTGACGCTCCATCTCCCACTGTCTTTCCTGCTCTCTCTGTTTCTCCATCTCTTTTTGTCTGTCGATCTCCATCTGTCTCTCCAGCTCCTTCTGTCTCTCCAGCTGGACCCTCCTGTCCTGCTCTTTCTGTCTCTCTATCTCATTTTGTCTCTCCATCTCCATCTGTCTCTCCACCTCATCCTCTCTCTGACGCTCCATCTTCCACTGCCTTTCTTGCTCTCTCTGTCTCTCCATCTTTTTTTGTCTCTCCATCTCATTTTGTCTTTCGATCTCCATCTGTCTCTCCATCTCATTTTGTCTTTCGATCTCCATCTGTCTCAACATCTCTTTTTGTCTGTTGATCTCCATCTGTCTTTTCAGATCCTTCTTTCTCTCCAGCTGGGCTTTCCTTTCTAGCTCCTCTTGCTCTTTCCTGTCTCTCCTCTGCTTCAGCTCCAACATTTGCTTCTCACATTCCATCTGTCCATTCAGCATTTCCTGCTTTGCCAGCTCCCTCTGTCTCTCCTCCTCTCTCTGACGCTCCATCTCCCACTGTCTTTCCTGTTCTCTCTGTTTCTCCCTCTCTTTTTGTCTCTCCATCTCTTTTTCTCTCTTCAGTTCTTTTTGTCTCTCCATCTCATTTTGTCTTTTGATCTCCATTTGTCTCTCCATCTCATTTTGTCTTTCGATCTCCATCTGTCTCTCCATCTCATTTTGTCTTTCGATCTCCATCTGTCTCTCCATCTCTTTTTGTCTGTTGATCTCCATCTGTCTCTCCAGCTCCTCCTGTCTCTCCACCTGGGCCTGCCTGTCCTGCTCTTTCTGTTTCTCCATCTCTTTTTGTCTCTCCATCTCATTTTGTCTCTCCAGTTCTTTTTGTCTTTCGATCTCCATCTGTCTCTCCATCTCATTTTGTCTGTCGCTCTCCATCTGTCTCAACATCTCTTTTTGTCTGTTGATCTCCATCTGTCTTTTCAGCTCCTTCTTTCTCTCCAGCTGGGCTTTCCTTTCCAGCTCCTCTCGCTCTTCCCTCTCTCTCCTCTGCTTCAGCTCCAACATTTGCTTCTCACATTCCATCCGTCCTTTCAGCATTTCCTGCTTTGCCAGCTCCCTCTGTCTCTCCTCCTCTCTCTGACGCTCCATCTCCCACTGTCTTTCCTGCTCTCTCTGTTTCTCCATCTCTTTTTGTCTGTCGATCTCCATCTGTCTCTCCAGCTCCTTCTGTCTCTCCAGCTGGACCCTCCTGTCCTGCTCTTTCTGTCTCTCTATCTCATTTTGTCTCTCCATCTCCATCTGTCTCTCCACCTCATCCTCTCTCTGACGCTCCATCTTCCACTGCCTTTCTTGCTCTCTCTGTCTCTCCATCTTTTTTTGTCTCTCCATCTCATTTTGTCTCTTCAGTTCTTTTTGTCTTTCGATCTCCATCTGTCTCTCAATCTCATTTTGTCTGTCGATCTCCATCTGTCTCTCCATCTCTTTTTGTCTGTTGATCTCCATCTGTCTTTTCAGCTCCTTCTCTCTCTCCAGCTGGGCTTTCCTTTCCAGCTCCTCTCGCTCTTCCCTCTCTCTCCTCTGCTTCAGCTCCAACATTTGCTTCTCACATTCCATCCGTCCTTTCAGCATTTCCTGCTTTGACAGCTCCCTCTGTCTCTCTTCCTCTCTCTGACGCTCCATCTCCAACTGCCTTTCCTGCTCTCTCTGTTTCTCCACTTCTTTTTGTCTCTCCATCTCATTTTGTCTGTCCATCTCCATCTGTCTCTCCAGCTCCTTCTCTCTCTCCAGCTGTGCCTGCCTTTCTAGCTCCTCATGCTTTTCCCTCTCTCTCCTCTGCTTGCGAAACCTCTCATCCTGCAGCTTCATTTCTTTCTGTTCTTGTGCTTTAGCCAACTCAACGTCTGTCTCCCTGTTGTCATCTTGTGCCATCTCTAGTTCCATCTCCCTAGTTCCGCCTCTCTGTTTCAGCATTTCAAGTTCTCTCTCCATTTGCAGGATTTTGTCTCGATATTGTTGTTCCCGCTGTTTTTCAATCTCCCTATAACTTTCTTCAAGCATCTTTAGTTCCTTTCTTTTCTTCTCCTCAAAGTCCCTCTCTATTTGTTTGAATCTGTCTTCCATCATCTTCTCAGCATTACGATGCTCTTCCTTTTGGAGCTCTAGGAGTCTCCTCCTTTCATCCAGTTGTTCGTCTAGTTGTCTCTCCCTGTCTTGAAGGTCTTTGTCCATATCCTTTATTCTCTGTTCCATTTTCCTCTCAAACTGTTCCTCCATTTCTCCCACTATTTCCATCTCACACATCCACTTTTTTTCTTCCTTTAGCTTGTCTTTGTCTGCTATCTTCTTTCTCTCTGTCTCTTTTTCAGTTTCTCCCTGCCTCTTGATCTGTTCCTCTCTTTCCAGTTCTTTCATTCTTGCTGTGATTCTCTCCATTTCTTTGATGTGGTTTCTTTCTCTTTCTTCATCTTCATGCATTTGACATGCAACAATTCTCTCCAGTTTTTCATTTATCCTTCTGAAATGATGCAACTCTTTCTCCATCTGCTGTGTTTGCATATCTGTCTCCATCGTCCTCCTTTGCTCTTGCTGTTGTCCAAGCATGACCCTTGTTTCCAGCTCTTGAATTCTGTTTCTCATCTGTAACAGCGTTCTGTCCTTAGCTGTTTCCTCCACTAGGATCTGTCTCTCAGTTTCTCTTCTTCGTCTCTCCAGTTTGGCAAATGAAATCCGTCTCTCCATTTCCTGAATTTGTTGTTTCATCTGCTCAAGCTCTCTATCCTTTTTTGCCATCTCCTTTAACTGGACCTTAATCTCCAGTGTTCTTCTTTGTCCTTCCTGTTCCTCAGACAGAAGCGCTTTTTCCAGGTCTTCAACTTTCTTTCTCATCTGGTCCTGCTTCTGCTGCGTCTGCTTCAGCTTCATAGCCTTCTCGGCCTCCTCCTCCTCCTGCCTCCTCCTGAGCTGCCACAGCCTCACCTCCTCTCTCAGCCTCTGAATTTTCCTGGCTCGCCTCCGCCTCCGGCCCAGGCACAAGGCATCCTGGAAAACCTCCCAGCAGCCGGTGGGCTCTCCTGCCTTCGGGGGTGGCTGGCTTACCGTGACCTCAGAGAACCGGCCGAAACTCTTTGGCTCGCTGCGCTCCTCATCCCAATCCTTCTCCTGATCCCTTAACTGATATCTTCTCGGATCTGGCATCTCTCTCTCTCTAACCTGCAAGCATGTCAGTATTTATTATGACAGCAAAAGTAAAGATATGCTTCTGTAAACATGATGGCTATGCAGTGATACAAATGTACAAACATACAAACGTTTGCTTCCATGTGTTTGAGGTATTGTTTTTTCTGATTTTCCTGACATGTGGACCTAAGGTAAGCTTTATGCATGCACACTATGCTCTATCATTTTGTTCTCAGAACATCTTTTGAAATAGCCTGCACGATAATAAATGATATCATTTTTTGTAGCCTAAATTATAACACTGCTCATGATGATCATCAGCTTTTTATAAAGAACTTTTGGCTCTAACACTCTGAAATAAGCAAGCTGAAACAAGCCTGGGAAACTATGCCATTCTTTGTTGACTGTAATTCTGTGTAAATATATTCCCCATTTCATAATCAATAGCTTACAACAGAAAACTTCGCCATTATGATAAGAACACATACTTAAAATATGTATCATTTTTACCTGAGAGGAGATTCCGAGACAGATATCGAAAATACACGTCAAAACTTCTAGCTGCTCATAAAAACACGCTCGCCGTCAAAAGAGAAATGCAATAAAATGCCAAAAATTGTCTCAACATTTCTTCGAATCTTTGCTGCGCTCTGACGTAGACGAATCCTTCTATGGCGTACGCCACTAAAACCCAGGCAACGGATCTGCATAATAATGGACTACTTTGCCCAAGGCAGAGCCATAGAAAGCTCTGGCCCAAGGTTTCGCGCTATTACAGTTGCTGTGTTCGTCATTTAGCCCGTTATCTGACTTAAACCTTGACGTTTTTTTATTTGAAAGGGCAAGCTGAGATGATGCTATTTGTTTAAAAACTCTCAAGCAAGTGAATTTGGCAGGCGCAGTTTTGTTTTGTCAATCTGTTTAGCGAATCATATAACCTAGCGTCTGTACAGTATAGATTACATGATTTCATACATTAACAATAAGAAATAATAATACATTTTATTCGTTACAGGACACTTTGTGTAAGTTAAGTAATTTTCTACTTTTTGTCACACATCCTTGGGGTGTCCCCAATCCGTTCCACACACGCACACACACTGTAGGTAAAAAGAAAAAATATGGCACCTACTTAAAACACATACTCCAAATCTAAACCTTGGCATCCCAACTCTGGGCTCTGTACCTAGGAAGGCTAATGATTTCCTTGCCATACCCTGGGCATGGGACTTGACAAGGGCAAGCAAAGCAGAGAGCCAACAAAGCAGAGATGGAAAGCATATGACATATTTCCCCAGTCGGACTAATGAGACAGCCTAAAAGTTTTATTTAAACAGGAAGACCAGTCACTTGACAGTTATTCTAATCTCTGAATTTGGCAAAGTATATCTGTGCCATACTTCTTTTCTTTGTGATAGTCTGCCACTTACTTGGACCGTTATTTTGTTCTTGAAGAGGCTCATGAGTTGGCCTGTAGGCAAAGTTCCAGCAGATTGAATGCAGTTTTTTAGCCATAGGCTATCTTTCATAAACCCAAAAGTAAAATACTTAAGAAGCTGGTTAGTTAAACAAATGTACAGAATCAGTGTAGTTAAGTCTGTCAGTGAGAAGCAAAAGTAAACTCAAAATAATCCATCAGCAACTCAACCTAGTGAGGTTTGCTAAATGCTAAAAAATGTATTTTCATAATCTGAATGCACAGATTACTTTCTGCATAATTAAATTTACATTAAAATAGTAAAATCTGAAAGTCACGCAGAAAATGACATGTTACAAAATTTAAAACCTTTTTTGTGTCCCATATATGGCAAGGTCAACCCTGGACTGATATTGTAATAACTGGCCTAACACACATATAAAACTTTGTTGTTCCCTTTTCTTAGTCTCTGACGAGCTGTACTGTGTTAAAAAAACAGACTACCAGATGGCAGTATGCAATAAATTCCCAAAGTGACCACTTATTGTCATCTTTCTGGTATTTACCAGAAATTAACTTAAATTGAACGTTTTTCACTCATGTGCATTTCTATCTGGCAAGCCATAGATGCACAAAAGCAATATCATTCTGTTATCACTGTAATATCACATTTTGTGCTAAAATATGTTTAATATGTTTCAAATGGCATACAACATATGTCTATGCCACAGATAACACATGTGTTTATTATCTTCAGTAACATGCAATGTTATTGTACAGACTCATTTGGACAGTGATAGCCTAGCTGCCAGTATGATGCCATGTCCTGTAATGGGTTGGAATTAAAGTTATTATAGGCTATGTATTGGTACAGTACTTTAGGCTTAGTAAGGACCAGGCTTTTCTTCTGCCAGGACCATTGTTTCAATAATTTTGTCAATGATCTTTCTGCCGAACGGTGGCGCTGAAGGACAATTTAGGCTACATGCCCCGTCTAATTCTTATTACAATGTAACAGGGAATGCATTAGCGACGATAGAGTTAAAGGAGAACTTCGGTGTAAAATAAAAATTGGCATGTTAAAACATCATACCGAGTTGGTATGTGTACTGAGGAGCAAAATTGATTTAGCCTGTTGCATTCGGAGTTTAACTATTTTTTATCGTTTGTCCCAGAAGGCTAACAATGGAAGTGGTAGGTGCCATAGACGAAGCATGATGACTACGCTATTTTTAAACCATTAAAACAGCTCGAAGAAACTCCAGACTCCATTGGTAGTACAACAAAGGCCCTGACATTAAAAACGAGGCACTGAGAACTTTGTAAGTGTACACAACATTTATTAATAAAACAGTTTTGACAAGCAGTACCTTGCTGTAGTTTCTCATCGCCGCCATGATGAAAGTCCAAACAGGTCGATTGTACCACCTCTCTTCCTATTCTTCCTGCTAGTTCGTGTTTGTCAATCGACTGGTGCGGACTTTCATGCCAATTTTCATTTTACACCGAAGTTCTCCTTTAAGGGACCTCAGTGCGTGTAAGAGAAAATTCTGCCATTGAAAATAGTTCAGAAGATGAATCTGTAAAAAGTATGACGTGTCGGAAACTGATTTCTTACCTCCCTCCATTATACGTCGTAGGTTTTGTTTTATGCCCACTGGTAAACACAACCCCGCCCCCGCTCAACACGTGGAATCATGCGCACCTGTCAGGTGACGTCTGCTTTGGATTGTATTGCGGAAAAAGCATGTAATGTATAGTCAGCGAGATGAACTGAATAAACTTG
Source organism: Coilia nasus (assembly GCA_027475355.1). Lineage (NCBI taxonomy): Eukaryota > Metazoa > Chordata > Actinopteri > Clupeiformes > Engraulidae > Coilia > Coilia nasus. Next base: position 11,815,399 of record CM050201.1, on the reverse strand, counting down.
TTTAACTTGCGTTTGTGTGTCCATATTGCTTGGCCAGACAGCGACAATGCAAAATTCCTCATCTATGAGGGTTGGAAGGCAGAATGATGACAGCGTACAGTGAAAAAATGTTGTGTTCACACAGCTCAGGCAGGTGCCCCGGAAACTTGTAAACATTTTCTGTATTAGTGCTGTAAAACCTACAGTGGTTAAAAGTTATTGTTAAAATAATTTGTTGGAGGTGTGAAACATATCTATCTTATCTGACGATGAACCCAGGGCACTGCTAGAAATTGTGAGCCACCTGAAAGAAAATCATCTCCGTAATGTAATATTCCTGATTCTCCGTGCTTTCTTTCCTTTCCTTCCTTCCTGGGCAAGGAAAGATTTACATTTACACTAGATAAAGACTAGCTTTATCTAGTGTAACACTATCTGTAGAATCTGAACACAATTTGTCTTGTTTTTATTATTATTATTATTATTATTATTATTATTATTAAGAAAACAAACAGACCTAATATCTGAATACCAGAAATCAGCATTTGAGAACTTAGACTATTTGAGCTGGACCAAAACACCAGGTCCTTGGGCTTCATTTCTTTTTGTGCAGAGCTGTGGCTGTGGCTGTGCTGCACTGCCAGACCCTCTGTACAAAATGAAATGAAATACGAGGGGCTGGTTTACCAGGCTACATCAGATGTACAAAGAATCCCTCAATCCACCCCCCCCCCCCAGCTACAACAGAAGCTGATCAAGAACATAAATATATAAAACTAAGTAAATAAATAAAACTAATGGTAAGTAGAGAAAGAAGAGATCAAGACATTTTTAAATAACAAAACAAAACATACAATCAGATAGACAATAAAAATGTAAGATTAGAATGAGAAAAAAATCTTAATTATACAATACACAGTCACAATAATAGGCAAAAAAAAAAGAGGTATATTTTTAAATTATGCTTAAAACTATCAACATTCCACATTTGAAGTACTGTGGAACACCATATATATATATATATTACACCAAAGCTCAATAAATTACTCAAAGACAGAAAAAAAATGCTGTTTTTAATTTTTATTTTTGTTAAATATGTGTGTGCATGTGTATGTCTGTGTGTGTGCGTGCCTGTTCATTTTTATTTTTATTTTTTTAAATATGATGTGTCTGCATGTGCGTTTGTATGTGTGTGTGTGTGTGTGTGTGTCATGGACACTGCAAGTTTTAAATTTTATTTATTTCTTCTTCTTTTTTTTTTTTTTTTTGATATATTATCATCCCCAACTCCTTTTATTGTCTCCCTGTGTCTGTCTTCCAGTTCTATTCTTTGCAATCTTAAGTTTCATCTCTCTCCTGTGTCAGAACCAACTTGTCTACTTTTTCACCTTTCTCTTAATTTCCAGGATTTTGACTTCAGAAGTTCGTCCCACCATGAGCCGTGTCTTTAGAGTCTATCCAAATAGTTGTAAGCTGGACGGACTTTGTCAGACAGCCAGCCTGCCAGCGTGTTTGGGTCACCCCTCTCTGGCTCCTTGGTGTCGTCTGCAGTCGCACCAGTCAGAGGCACAGAAACTGTACTGTGGTTCTGCTCGTTTTTAATGGTGTGCAGAATCGTAATCTGCGTCCATGCTTTCAGCGTTTCCTGCTTTGCCACCTCCATCAGTCTCTCCCCCTCTCTCTGACAATCCATCTCCCACTGTCTTTCCTGCTCTCTCTGTTTCTCCCTCTCTTTTTGTCTCTCCATCTCTTTTTGTCTGTCGATCTCCATCTGTCTCTCCAGCTCCTTCTTTCTCTCCAGCTGGGCTTTCCTTTCTAGCTCCTCCTGCTTCTCCCTCTCTCTCCTCTGCTTCAGCTCCAACATTTGCTTCCGAAACTCCTCATCCTGCGCCTTCTCCTTGCGCCTCCTCTCCTCGGCCTCCCTGGCCTCCTTCTCCCACTTTATCTCGAGCTGCCGCATCCGCTCGTCCTCCCGCTTGATCTCCATCTCTCTCTGGTGCTTGTGCCAGCCCTCGTGGTCTCTTGCCCACCTTGCGACCTCCTCGTCTTTCTGACGCTGGATCTCCTCCTGTCTTAGGCGCGCCTTGACTCTCTCAGCGCGCTCCTGCTTCTTTGCCCTCTCCTCCTCCAGGGCCTTCTGTCTGTAGGCTGCAACCCGCTCATGGTCTTTCATCATCCTCGCTCTCATTTCCTGTTGGACTTTCATTCTCTCTTCCCGTGCCCTCCGCAGCTCCATCTGTTTCGGGTGCAGAATCTCAGTGTTTTCTACTTCACTGATATCGTGCTGACTTTTTAGGTCTTTCTCCTTCTGCAGAGGTTTTTCTTTCATTTCCATCATGTCCAACATGTTTTTACTTTCACATTCTTCTCTCTCAGTGTTTCCTGGTTTGTTTTTCTGACTTTCAGTCAGTTCCTTCTTAAGCTGAATCTCTTTTTGTCTCTCCATCTTATTTTGTCTCTCCATCTCCATCTGTCTCTCCAGCTCCTTCTCTCTCTCCAGCTGGACCTGCCTGTCCTGCTCTTTCTGTTTCTCCATCTCTTTTTGTCTCTCCATCTTTCTCTCCAGCTGGGCTTTCTTTTCTAGCTCCTCTTGCTCTTTCCTGTCTCTCCTCTGCTTCAGCTCCAACATTTGCTTCTCACAGTCCATCCGTCCTTTCAGCATTTCCTGCTTTGCCAGCTCCCTCTGTCTCTCCTCCTCTCTCTGACGCTCCATCTCCCACTGTCTTTCCTGTTCTCTCTGTTTCTCCCTCTCTTTTTGTCTCTCCATCTCTTTTTCTCTCTTCAGTTCTTTTTGTCTCTCCATCTCATTTTGTCTTTTGATCTCCATTTGTCTCTCCATCTCATTTTGTCTTTCGATCTCCATCTGTCTCTCCATCTCTTTTTGTCTTTCGATCTCCATCTGTCTCTCCATCTCTTTTTGTCTGTTGATCTCCATCTGTCTCTCCAGCTCCTCCTGTCTCTCCACCTGGGCCTGCCTGTCCTGCTCTTTCTGTTTCTCCATCTCTTTTTGTCTCTCCATCTCTTTTTGTCTCTCCATCTCTTTTTGTCTCTCCATCTCATTTTGTCTGTCGATCATCATCTGTCTCTCCATCTCTTTTTGTCTGTTGATCTCAATCTGTCTTTTCAGCTCCTTCTCTCTCTCCACCTGGGCCTGCCTGTCCTGCTCTTTCTGTTTCTCCATCTCTTTTTGTCTCTCCATCTCTTTTTGTCTCTCCATCTCATTTTGTCTGTCGATCATCATCTGTCTCAACATCTCTTTTTGTCTGTTGATCTCCATCTGTCTTTTCAGCTCCTTCTTTCTCTCCAGCTGGGCTTTCCTTTCTAGCTCCTCTTGCTCTTTCCTCTCTCTCCTCTGCTTCAGCTCCAACATTTGCTTCTCACAGTCCATCCGTCCTTTCAGCATTTCCTGCTTTGACAGCTCGCTCTGTCTCTCCTTCTCTCTCTGACGCTCCATCTCCCACTGTCTTTCCTGCTCTTTCAGTTTCTCCATCTCATTTTGTCTGTCGATCTCCATCTGTCTCTCCATCTCATTTTGTCTCTCCATCTCCATCTGTCTCTCCAGCTCCTTCTCTCTCTCCAGCTGTGCCTGCCTTTCTAGCTCCTCATGCTTTTCCCTCTCTCTCCTCTGCTTGCGAAACCTCTCATCCTGCAGCTTCATTTCTTTCTGTTCTTGTGCTTTAGCCAACTCAACGTCTGTCTCCCTGTTCTCATCTTGTGCCATCTCTAGTTCCATCTCCCTAGTTCCGCCTCTCTGTTTCAGCATTTCAAGTTCTCTCTCCATTTGCAGGATTTTGTCTCGATATTGTTGTTCTCGCTGTTTTTCAATCTCCCTATAACTTTCTTCAAGCATCTTTAGTTCCTTTCTTTTCTTCTCCTCAAAGTCCCTCTCTATTTGTTTGAATCTGTCTTCCATCATCTTCTCAGCATTACGATGCTCTTCCTTTTGGAGCTCTAGGAGTCTCCTCCTTTCATCCAGTTGTTCGTCTAGTTGCCTCTGCCTGTCTTGAAGGTCTTTGTCCATATCCTTTATTCTCTGTTCCATTTTCCTCTCAAACTGTTTCTCCATTTCTCCCACTATTTCCATCTCACACATCCACTTTTTTTCTTCCTTTAGCTTGTCTTTGTCTGCTATCTTCTTTCTCTCTGTCTCTTTTTCAGTTTCTCCCTGCCTCTTGATCTGTTCCTCTCTTTCCAGTTCTTTAATTCTTGCTGTGATTCTCTCCATTTCTTTGATGTGATTTCTTTCTCTTTCTTCATCTTCATGCATTTGACATGCAACAATTCTCTCCAGTTTTTCATTTATCCTTCTGAAATGATGCAACTCTTTCTCCATCTGCTGTGTTTGCATATCTGTCTCCATCGTCCTCCTTTGCTCTTGCTGTTGTCCAAGCATGACCCTTGTTTCCAGCTCTTGAATTCTGTTTCTCATCTGTAACAGCGTTCTGTCCTTAGCTGTTTCCTCCACTAGGATCTGTCTCTCAGTTTCTCTTCTTCGTCTCTCCAGTTTGGCAAATGAAACCCGTCTCTCCATTTCCTGAATTTGTTGTTTCATCTGCTCAAGCTCTCTATCCTTTTTTGCCATCTCCTTTAACTGGACCTTAATCTCCAGTGTTCTTCTTTGTCCTTCCTGTTCCTCAGACAGAAGCGCTTTTTCCAGGTCTTCAACTTTCTTTCTCATCTGGTCCTGCTTCTGCTGCGTCTGCTTCAGCTTCATAGCCTTCTCGGCCTCCTCCTCCTCCTGCCTCCTCCTGAGCTGCCACAGCCTCACCTCCTCTCTCAGCCTCTGAATTTTCCTGGCTCGCCTCCGCCTCCGGCCCAGGCACAAGGCATCCTGGAAAACCTCCCAGCAGCCGGTGGGTTCTCCTGCCTTCGGGGGTGGCTGGCTTACCGTGACCTCAGAGAACCGGCCGAAACTCTTTGGCTCGCTGCGCTCCTCATCCCAATTCTCCTCCTGATCCCTTAACTGATATCTTCTCGGATCTGGCATCTCTCTCTCTCTAACCTGCAAGCATGTCAGTATTTATTATGACAGCAAAAGTAATGAGATATGCTTCTGTAAACATGATGGCTATGCAGTGATACAAATGTACAAACATACAAACGTTTGCTTCCATGTGTTTGAGGTATTGTTTTTTCTGATTTTCCTGACATGTGGACCTAAGGTAAGCTTTATGCATGCACACTATGCTCTATCATTTTGTTCTCAGAACATCTTTTGAAATAGCCTGCATGATAATAAATGAGATCATTTTTTGTAGCCTAAATTATAACACTGCTCATGATGATCATCAGCTTTTTATAAAGAACTTTTGGCTCTAACACTCTGAAATAAGCAAGCTGAAACAAGCCTGGGAAACTATGCCATTCTTTGTTGACTGTAATTCTGTGTAAATATATTCCCCATTTCATAATCAATAGCTTACAACAGAAAACTTCGCCATTATGATAAGAACACATACTTAAAATATGTATCATTTTTACCTGAGAGGAGATTCCGAGACAGATATCGAAAATACACGTCAAAACTTCTAGCTGCTCATAAAAACACGCTCGCCGTCAAAAGAGAAATGCAATAAAATGCCAAAAATTGTCTCAACATTTCTTCGAATCTTTGCTGCGCTCTGACGTAGACGAATCCTTCTATGGCGTACGCCACTAAAACCCAGGCAACGGATCTGGATAATAATGGACTACTTTGCCCAAGGCAGAGCCATAGAAAGCTCTGGCCCAAGGTTTCGCGCTATTACAGTTGCTGTGTTCGTCATTTAGCCCGTTATCTGACTTAAACCTTGACGTTTTTTTATTTGAAAGGGCAAGCTGAGATGATGCTATTTGTTTAAAAACTCTCAAGCAAGTGAATTTGGCAGGCGCAGTTTTGTTTTGTCAATCTGTTTAGCGAATCATATAACCTAGCGTATAGATTACATGATTTCATACATTAACAATAAGAAATAATAATACATTTTATTCGTTACACGACACTTTGTGTAAGTTAAGTAATTTTCTACTTTTTGTCACACATCCTTGGGGTGTCCCCAATCCGTTCCACACACACGCACACTGTAGGTAAAAAGAAAAAATATGGCACTTACTTAAAACACATACTCCAAATCTAAACCTTGGCATCCCAACTCTGGGCTCTGTACCTGGGAAGGCTAATGATTTCCTTGCCATACCCTGGGCATGGGACTTGACAAGGGCAAGCAAAGCAGAGATCCAACAAAGCAGAGATGGAAAGCATATGAAATATTTCCCCAGTCGGACTAATGAGACAGCCTAAAAGTTTTATTTAAACAGGAAGACCAGTCACTTGACAGTTATTCTAATCTCTGAATTTGGCAAAGTATATCTGTGCCATACTTCTTTTCTTTGTGATAGTCTGCCACTTACTTGGACCGTTATTTTGTTCTTGAAGAGGCTCATGAGTTGGCCTGTAGGCAAAGTTCCAGCAGATTGAATGCAGTTTTTTAGCCATAGGCTATCTTTCATAAACCCAAAAGTAAAATACTTAAGAAGCTGGTTAGTTAAACAAACGTACAGAATCAGTCCAGTTAAGTCTGTCAGTGAGAAGCAAAAGTAAACTCAAAATAATCCATCAGCAACTCAACCTAGTGAGGTTTGCTACATTGCTACATTAAATCTATTTTCATAATCTGAATGCACAAATTACTTTCTGCATAATTAAATTTACATTAAAATAGTAAAATCTGAAAGTCGCGCAGAAAATGACATGTTACAAAATTTAAAACCTTTTTTGTGTCCCATATATGGCAAGGTCAACCCTGGACTGATATTGTAATAACTGGCCTAACACACATATAAAACTTTGTTGTTCCCTTTTCTTAGTCTCTGACGAGCTGTACTGTGTTAAAAAAACAGACTACCAGATGGCAGTATGCAATAAATTCCCAAAGTGACCACTTATTGTCATCTTTCTGGTATTTACCAGAAATTAACTTAAATTGAACGTTTTTCACTCATGTGCATTTCTATCTGGCAAGCCATAGATGCACAAAAGCAATATCATTCTGTTATCACTGTAATATCACATTTTGTGCTAAAATATGTTTAATATGTTTCAAATGGCATACAACATATGTCTATGCCACAGATAACACATGTGTTTATTATCTTCAGTAACATGCAATGTTATTGTACAGACTCATTTGGACAGTGATAGCCTAGCTGCCAGTATGATGCCATGTCCTGTAATGGGTTGGAATTAAAGTTATTATAGGCTATGTATTGGTACAGTACTTTAGGCTTAGTAAGGACCAGGCTTTTCTTCTGCCAGGACCATTGTTTCAATAATTTTGTCAATGATCTTTCTGCCGAACGGTGGCGCTGAAGGACAATTTAGGCTACATGCCCCGTCTAATTCTTATTACAATGTAACAGGGAATGCATTAGCGACGATAGAGTTAAAGGAGAACTTCGGTGTAAAATAAAAATTGGCATGTTAAAACATCATACCGAGTTGGTATGTGTACTGAGGAGCAAAATTGATTTAGCCTGTTGCATTCGGAGTTTAACTATTTTTTATCGTTTGTCCCAGAAGGCTAACAATGGAAGTGGTAGGTGCCATAGACGAAGCATGATGACTACGCTATTTTTAAACCATTAAAACAGCTCGAAGAAACTCCAGACTCCATCGGTAGTACAACAAAGGCCCTGACATTAAAAACGAGGCACTGAGAACTTTGTAAGTGTACACAACATTTATTAATAAAACAGTTTTGACAAGCAGTACCTTGCTGTAGTTTCTCATCGCCGCCATGATGAAAGTCCAAACAGGTCGATTGTACCACCTCTCTTCCTATTCTTCCTGCTAGTTCGTGTTTGTCAATCGACTGGTGCGGACTTTCATGCCAATTTTCATTTTACACCGAAGTTCTCCTTTAAGGGACCTCAGTGCGTGTAAGAGAAAATTCTGCCATTGAAAATAGTTCAGAAGATGAATCTGTAAAAAGTATGACGTGTCGGAAACTGATTTCTTACCTCCCTCCATTATACGTCGTAGGTTTTGTTTTATGCCCACTGGTAAACACAACCCCGCCCCCGCTCAACACGTGGAATCATGCGCACCTGTCAGGTGACGTCTGCTTTGGATTGTATTGCGGAAAAAGCATGTAATGTATAGTCAGCGAGATGAACTGAATAAACTTGTTTAACTTGCGTTTGTGTGTCCATATTGCTTGGCCAGACAGCGACAATGCAAAATTCCTCATCTATGAGGGTTGGAAGGCAGAATGATGACAGCGTACAGTGAAAAAATGTTGTGTTCACACAGCTCAGGCAGGTGCCCCGGAAACTTGTAAACATTTTCTGTATTAGTGCTGTAAAACCTACAGTGGTTAAAAGTTATTGTTAAAATAATTTGTTGGAGGTGTGTAACATATCTATCTTATCTGACGATGAACCCAGGGCACTGCTAGAAATTGTGAGCCACCTGAAAGAAAATCATCTCCGTAATGTAATATTCCTGATTCTCCGTGCTTTCTTTCCTTTCCTTCCTTCCTGGGCAAGGAAAGATTTACATTTACACTAGATAAAGACTAGCTTTATCTAGTGTAACACTATCTGTAGAATCTGAACACAATTTGTCTTGTTTTTATTATTATTATTATTATTATTATTATTATTATTAAGAAAACAAACAGACCTAATATCTGAATACCAGAAATCAGCATTTGAGAACTTAGACTATTTGAGCTGGACCAAAACACCAGGTCCTTGGGCTTCATTTCTTTTTGTGCAGAGCTGTGGCTGTGGCTGTGCTGCACTGCCAGACCCTCTGTACAAAATGAAATGAAATACGAGGGGCTGGTTTACCAGGCTACATCAGATGTACAAAGAATCCCTCAATCCACCCCCCCAGCTACAACAGAAGCTGATCAAGAACATAAATATATAAAACTAAGTAAATAAATAAAACTAATGGTAAGTAGAGAAAGAAGAGATCAAGAGTACTGAACATTTTTAAATAACAAAACAAAACATACAATCAGATAGACAATAAAAATGTAAGATTAGAATGAGAAAAAAATCTTAATTATACAATACACAGTCACAATAATAGGCAAAAAAAAGAGGTATATTTTTAAATTATGCTTAAAACTATCAAAATTCCACATTTGAAGTACTGTGGAACACCATATATATATATACATTACACCAAAGCTCAATAAATTACTCAAAGACAGAAAAAAATGCTGTTTTTAATTTTTATTTTTGTTAAATATGTGTGTGCATGTGTATGTCTGTGTGTGTGCGTGCCTGTTAATTTTTATTTTTATTTTTTTAAATATGATGTGTCTGCATGTGCGTTTGTATGTGTGTGTGTGTGTGTGTGTGTCATGGACACTGCAAGTTTTAAATTTTATTTATTTCTTCTTTTTTTTTTTTTTGATATATTATCATCCCCAACTCCTTTTATTGTCTCCCTGTGTCTGTCTTCCAGTTCTATTCTTTGCAATCTTAAGTTTCATCTCTCTCCTGTGTCAGAACCAACTTGTCTACTTTTTCACCTTTCTCTTAATTTGCAGGATTTTGACTTCAGAAGTTCGTCCCACCATGAGCCGTGTCTTTAGAGTCTATCCAAATAGTTGTAAGCTGCACGGACTTTGTCAGACAGCCAGCCTGCCAGCGTGTTCCTCTCGCTCTTTGGGTCACCCCTCTCTGGCTCCTTGGTGTCGTCTGCAGTCGCACCAGTCAGAGGCACAGAAACTGTACTGTGGTTCTGCTCGTTTTTAATGGTGTGCAGAATCGTAATCTGCGTCCATGCTTTCAGCGTTTCCTGCTTCGCCACCTCCATCAGTCTCTCCCCCTCTCTCTGACAATCCATCTCCCACTGTCTTTCCTGCTCTCTCTGTTTCTCCAGTTCTTTTTGTCTCTCCATCTCTTTTTGTCTGTCGATCTCCATCTGTCTCTCCAGCTCCTTCTCTCTCTCCAGCTGGGCTTTCCTTTCTAGCTCCTCCTGCTTCTCCCTCTCTCTCCTCTGCTTCAGCTCCAACATTTGCTTCCGAAACTCCTCATCCTGCGCCTTCTCCTTGCGCCTCCTCTCCTCGGCCTCCCTGGCCTCCTTCTCCCACTTTATCTCGAGCTGCCGCATCCGCTCGTCCTCCCGCTTGATCTCCATCTCTCTCTGGTGCTTGCGCCAGCCCTCGGGGTCTCTTGCCCACCTTGCGACCTCCTCGTCTTTCTGACGCTGGATCTCCTCCTGTCTTAGGCGCGCCTTGACTCTCTCAGCGCGCTCCTGCTTCTTTGCCCTCTCCTCCTCCAGGGCCTTCTGTCTGTAGGCTGCAACCCGCTCATGGTCTTTCATCATCCTCGCTCTCATTTCCTGTTGGACTTTCATTCTCTCTTCCCGTGCCCTCCGCAGCTCCATCTGTTTCGGGTGCAGAATCTCAGTGTTTTCTACTTCACTGATATCGTGCTGACTTTTTAGGTCTTTCTCCTTCTGCAGAGGTTTTTCTTTCATTTCCATCATGTCCAACATGTTTTTACTTTCACATTCTTCTCTCTCAGTGTTTCCTGGTTTGTTTTTCTGACTTTCAGTCAGTTCCTTCTTAAGCTGAATCTCTTTTTGTCTCTCCATCTTATTTTGTCTCTCCATCTCCATCTGTCTCTCCAGCTCCTTCTCTCTCTCCAGCTGGACCTGCCTGTCCTGCTCTTTCTGTTTCTCCATCTCTTTTTGTCTCTCCATCTCATTTTGTCTTTCGATCTCCATCTGTCTCAACATCTCTTTTTGTCTGTTGATCTCCATCTGTCTTTTCAGCTCCTTCTTTCTCTCCAGCTGGGCTTTCTTTTCTAGCTCCTCTTGCTCTTTCCTGTCTCTCCTCTGCTTCAGCTCCAACATTTGCTTCTCACAGTCCATCCGTCCATTCAGCATTTCCTGCTTTGCCACACACTCTATCTCCCACTGTCTTTCCTGTTCTCTCTGTTTCTCCCTCTCTTTTTGTCTCTCCATCTCTTTTTCTCTCTTCAGTTCTTTTTGTCTCTCCATCTCATTTTGTCTTTTGATCTCCATTTGTCTCTCCATCTCATTTTGTCTTTCGATCTCCATCTGTCTCTCCATCTCTTTTTGTCTGTTGATCTCCATCTGTCTCTCCAGCTCCTCCTGTCTCTCCACCTGGGCCTGCCTGTCCTCCTCTTTCTGTTTCTCCATCTCTTTTTGTCTCTCCATCTCTTTTTGTCTCTCCAGTTCTTTTTGTCTTTCGATCTCCATCTGTCTCTCCATCTCATTTTGTCTGTCGCTCTCCATCTGTCTCAACATCTCTTTTTGTCTGTTGATCTCCATCTGTCTTTTCAGCTCCTTCTTTCTCTCCAGCTGGGCTTTCCTTTCCAGCTCCTCTCGCTCTTCCCTCTCTCTCCTCTGCTTCAGCTCCAACATTTGCTTCTCACATTCCATCCGTCCTTTCAGCATTTCCTGCTTTGCCAGCTCCCTCTGTCTCTCCTCCTCTCTCTGACGCTCCATCTCCCACTGTCTTTCCTGCTCTTTCAGTTTCTCCATCTCATTTTGTCTGTCGATCTCCATCTGTCTCTCCATCTCATTTTGTCTCTCCATCTCCATCTGTCTCTCCAGCTCCTTCTCTCTCTCCAGCTGCGCCTGCCTTTCTAGCGCCTCTTGCTTTTCCCTCTCTCTCCTCTGCTTGCGAAACCTCTCATCCTGCAGCTTCATTTGTTTCTGTTCTTGTGCCTTAGCCAACTCAACGTCTGTCTCCTTGTTCTCATCTTGTGCCATCTCTAGTTCCATCTCCCTAGTTCCGCCTCTCTGTTTCAGCATTTCAAGTTCTCTCTCCATTTGCAGGATTTTGTCTCGATATTGTTGTTCTCGCTGTTTTTCAATCTCCCTATAACTTTCTTCAAGCATCTTTAGTTCCTTTCTTTTCTTCTCCTCAAAGTCCCTCTCTATTTGTTTGAATCTGTCTTCCATCATCTTCTCAGCATTACGATGCTCTTCCTTTTGGAGCTCTAGGAGTCTCCTCCTTTCATCCAGTTGTTCGTCTAGTTGCCTCTGCCTGTCTTGAAGGTCTTTGTCCATATCCTTTATTCTCTGTTCCATTTTCCTCTCAAACTGTTTCTCCATTTCTCCCACTATTTCCATCTCACACATCCACTTTTTTTCTTCCTTTAGCTTGTCTTTGTCTGCTATCTTCTTTCTCTCTGTCTCTTTTTCAGTTTCTCCCTGCCTCTTGATCTGTTCCTCTCTTTCCAGTTTTTTAATTCTTGCTGTGATTCTCTCCATTTCTTTGATGTGATTTCTTTCTCTTTCTTCATCTTCATGCATTTGACATGCAACAATTCTCTCCAGTTTTTCATTTATCCTTCTGAAATGATGCAACTCTTTCTCCATCTGCTGTGTTTGCATATCTGTCTCCATCTTCCTCCTTTGCTCTTGCTGTTGTCCAAGCATGACCCTTGTTTCCAGCTCTTGAATTCTGTTTCTCATCTGTAACAGCGTTCTGTCCTTAGCTGTTTCCTCCACTAGGATCTGTCTCTCAGTTTCTCTTCTTCGTCTCTCCAGTTTGGCAAATGAAACCCGTCTCTCCATTTCCTGAATTTGTTGTTTCCTCTGCTCAAGCTCTCTATCCTTTTTTGCCATCTCCTTTAACTGGACCTTAATCTCCAGTGTTCTTCTTTGTCCTTCCTGTTCCTCAGACAGAAGCGCTTTTTCCAGGTCTTCAACTTTCTTTCTCATCTGCTTCTGCTGCGTCTGCTTCAGCTTCATAGCCTCCTCGGCTTCCTCCTCCTCCTGCCTCCTCCTGAGCTGCCACAGCCTCACCTCCTCTCTCAGCCTCTGAATTTTCCTGGCTCGCCTCCGCCTCCGGCCCAGGCACAAGGCATCCTGGAAAACCTCCCAGCAGCCGGTGGGCTCTCCTGCCTTCGGGGGTGGCTGGCTTACCGTGACCTCAGAGAACCGGCCGAACCTCTTTGGCTCGCTGCGCTCCTCATCCCAATCCTCCTCCTGATCCCTTAACTGATATCGTCTCGGATCTGGCATCTCTCTCTCTAACCTGAAAGCATGTCAGTAGTCATAATGACAGCAAAAGTAAAGAGATATGCTTTTGTAAACATGCATATGCAGCGATACAAACATGAACAAACATGTTCAAACATACAAACGTTTGCTTCCCTGTGTTTGAGGTATTGTTTTTTCTGCTTTTTCTGACATGTGGACGTAAGTTAAGCGTTATGCATGCACACTATGCTCTATCATTTTGTTCTCAGAACTTTCTCAGATCTTTTGATATAGCCTGCATGATAATAAATTATATATATTTTTGTAGCCTAAATTATAACACTGCATTTCAAATGCTTTTGATGATCATTTGCTACCGACAGCTTTTAATAAAACACTTTTGGCTCTAACACTCTGAAATAAGCAAGCTGAAACAAGCGTGCAAAACTATGCTATTCTTTGTTGACTGTAATTCTGTGTAAATATATTCCCCATCAATAGCTTACAACAGAAAACTTCGCCGTTATGATAAGAACACACACTTAAAATATGTATCATTTTTACCTGAGAGGAGATTCCGAGACAGATATCGAAAATACACGTCAAAACTTCTAGCTTGTCAAAAAAACACCCTCGCCGTCAAAAAAGAAATGCAATAAAATGGCAAAAGTTGTCTCAGCATTTCTTCGAATCTTTGCTGCGCTCTGACGTAGCCGAATTCTACTATGACGTACGCCACTAAAACCCAGGCAACGGATCTGGATAATAATGGACTATTTTGCCTACCGGTAACGTTTCGCGCTATTACAGTTGCTGTGGTCGTCATTTAGTCCGTTATCCGACTTAAACCTTGACGTTTTTATATTTGAAAGGGCAAGCTGAGATGATGCTCTTTGTTGAAAATATCTCAAGCAAGTGAATTTGGCAGGCGCAGCCTTGTCAATCTGTTTAGCGAAGCATATAGCCTAGCGTCTGTACAGTAGCCTACATGATTTCATAAGCTAACAATAAGAAATAATAGCCTAATACATTTTATTTGTTACACGGCACTTTGTGTAAGTTAAGTAATTTTCTACTTCTTGTCACACATCCTTGGGGTGTCCCCAATCCGTTCCACACACACACTGTAGGTAAAAAGAAAAATATGGCACCTACTTGAAACACATACTCCAAATCTAAACCTTGGCATGCCAACTCTGGGCTCTGTACCTAGGAAGGCTAATGATTTCCTTGCCATACCCTGGGCATGGGACTTGACAAGGGCAAGCAAAGTTGAGATCCAACAAGGCAGAGATGGAAAGCATATGAAATATTTCCCCAGTCGGACTAATGAGACAGCCTAAATGTTTTATTTAAACAGGAAGTTCAGTCACTTGACAGTTATTCTAATCTCTGAATTTGTCAAAGTATAGGCCTATCTGTTCCATAGTTCTTTTCTTTGTGATAGTCTGCCACTTACTTGGACAGTTATTTTGTTCCTGAAGAGGCTCTTGAGTTGGCCTAGGCAAAGTTCCAGCAGATTGAATGCAGTTTTTTTATCCATATCTTTCATACACCCAAAAGTAAAATGTTTATTTAAGAAGCTGGTTTTCTTAGGTAAACTATGGTAACAAACGTACAGAATCAGTCCAGTTAAGTCTGTCAGTGAGAAGCAAAAGTAAACTCAAAATAATCCATCAGCAACTCAACCTAGTGAGGTTTGCTAATGCTAAAAAATGTATTTTCATAATCTGAATGCACAAATTACTTTCTGCATAATTACATTTAAATTAAAATAGTAACATTTGAAAGACACACAGAAAATGACATGTTATAAAATTTAAAACCTTTTTTGTGTCCCATAGCAAGGTCAACACTGGACTGATATTGTAATAACTGGCCTAACACACATATAAAACTTTGTTGTTCCCTTTTCTTAGTCTCTGACGAGCTGTACTGTGTTAAAAAAACAGACTACCAGATGGCTGTATGCAATAAATTCCCAAAGTGACCACTTATTGTCATCTTTCTGGTATTTACCAGAAATGAACTTAAATTGAACGTTTTTCACTCATGTGCATTTCTATCTGGCAAGCCATAGATGCACAAAAGCAATATCATTCTGTTATCACTGTAATATCACATTTTGTGCTAAAATATTTTTAATATGTTTCAAATGGCATACAACATATGTCTATGCCACAGATAACACATGTGTTTATTATCTTCAGTAACATGCAATGTTATTGTACAGACTCATTTGGACAGTGATAGCCTAGCTGCCAGTATGATGCCATGTCCTGTAATGGGTTGGAATTAAAGTTATTATAGGCTATGTATTGGTACAGTACTTTAGGCTTAGTAAGGACCAGGCTTTTCTTCTGCCAGGACCACTGTTTCAATAATTTTGTCAATGATCTTTCTGCCGAACGGTGGCGCTGAAGGACAATTTAGGCTACATGCCCCGTCTAGTTCTTATTACAATGTAACAGGGAATGCATTAGCGACGATAGAGTTAAAGGAGAACTTCGGTGTAAAATAAAAATTGGCATGTTAAAACATCATACCGAGTTGGTATGTGTACTGAGGAGCAAAATTGATTTAGCCTGTTGCATTCGGAGTTTAACTATTTTTTATCGTTTGTCCCAGAAGGCTAACAATGGAAGTGGTAGGTGCCATAGACGAAGCATGATGACTACGCTATTTTTAAACCATTAAAACAGCTCGAAGAAACTCCAGACTCCATCGGTAGTACAACAAAGGCCCTGACATTAAAAACGAGGCACTGAGAACTTTGTAAGTGTACACAACATTTATTAATAAAACAGTTTTGACAAGCAGTACCTTGCTGTAGTTTCTCATCGCCGCCATGATGAAAGTCCAAACAGGTCGATTGTACCACCTCTCTTCCTATTCTTCCTGCTAGTTCGTGTTTGTCAATCGACTGGTGCGGACTTTCATGCCAATTTTCATTTTACACCGAAGTTCTCCTTTAAGGGACCTCAGTGCGTGTAAGAGAAAATTCTGCCATTGAAAATAGTTCAGAAGATGAATCTGTAAAAAGTATGACGTGTCGGAAACTGATTTCTTACCTCCCTCCATTATACGTCGTAGGTTTTGTTTTATGCCCACTGGTAAACACAACCCCGCCCCCGCTCAACACGTGGAATCATGCGCACCTGTCAGGTGACGTCTGCTTTGGATTGTATTGCGGAAAAAGCATGTAATGTATAGTCAGCGAGATGAACTGAATAAACTTGTTTAACTTGCGTTTGTGTGTCCATATTGCTTGGCCAGACAGCGACAATGCAAAATTCCTCATCTATGAGGGTTGGAAGGCAGAATGATGACAGCGTACAGTGAAAAAATGTTGTGTTCACACAGCTCAGGCAGGTGCCCCGGAAACTTGTAAACATTTTCTGTATTAGTGCTGTAAAACCTACAGTGGTTAAAAGTTATTGTTAAAATAATTTGTTGGAGGTGTGTAACATATCTATCTTATCTGACGATGAACCCAGGGCACTGCTAGAAATTGTGAGCCACCTGAAAGAAAATCATCTCCGTAATGTAATATTCCTGATTCTCCGTGCTTTCTTTCCTTTCCTTCCTTCCTGGGCAAGGAAAGATTTACATTTACACTAGATAAAGACTAGCTTTATCTAGTGTAACACTATCTGTAGAATCTGAACACAATTTGTCTTGTTTTTATTATTTTTATTATTATTATTATTATTATTATTATTATTATTATTATTAAGAAAACAAACAGACCTAATATCTGAATACCAGAAATCAGCATTTGAGAACTTAGACTATTTGAGCTGGACCAAAACACCAGGTCCTTGGGCTTCATTTCTTTTTGTGCAGAGCTGTGGCTGTGGCTGTGCTGCACTGCCAGACCCTCTGTACAAAATGAAATGAAATACGAGGGGCTGGTTTACCAGGCTACATCAGATGTACAAAGAATCCCTCAATCCACCCCCCCCCCCCCCAGCTACAACAGAAGCTGATCAAGAACATAAATATATAAAACTAAGTAAATAAATAAAACTAATGGTAAGTAGAGAAAGAAGAGATCAAGAGTACTGAACATTTTTAAATGACAAAACAAAACATACAATCAGATAGACAATAAAAATGTAAGATTAGAATGACAAAAAAACTTAATTATACAATACACAGTCACAATAATAGGCAAAAGAAAAGAGGTATATTTTTAAATTATGCTTAAAACTATCAACATTCCACATTTGAAGTACTGTGGAACACCATATATATATATATATTACACCAAAGCTCAATAAATTACTCAAAGACAGAAAAAAAATGCTGTTTTTAATTTTTATTTTTGTTAAATATGTGTGTGCATGTGTATGTCTGTGTGTGTGCGTGCCTGTTCATTTTTATTTTTATTTTTTTAAATATGATGTGTCTGCATGTGCGTGTGTGTGTGTGTGTGTGTGTGTGTGTGTGTGTGTGTGTCATGGACACTGCAAGTTTTAAATTTTATTTATTTATTCTTTTTTTTTTTTTTTTTGGATATATTAGTATCTCCAACTCCCTGTGTCTGTGCCTGTGACTCCTTTTATTGTCTCCCTGTGTCTGTCTTCCAGTTCTATTCTTTGCAATCTTAAGTTTCATCTCTCTCCTGTGTCAGAACCAACTTGTCTACTTTTTAACCTTTCTCTTAATTTGCAGGATTTTGACTTCAGAAGTTCGTCCCACCATGAGCCGTGTCTTTAGAGTCTATCCAAATAGTTGTAAGCTGCACGGACTTTGTCAGACAGCCAGCCTGCCAGCGTGTTCCTCTCGCTCTTTGGGTCACCCCTCTCTGGCTCCTTGGTGTCGTCTGCAGTCGCACCAGTCAGAGGCACAGAAACTGTACTGTGGTTCTGCTCGTTTTTATTGGTGTGCAGAATCGTAATCTGCGTCCATGCTTTCAGCGTTTCCTGCTTCGCCACCTCCATCAGTCTCTCCCCCTCTCTCTGACAATCCATCTCCCACTGTCTTTCCTGCTCTCTCTGTTTCTCCAGTTCTTTTTGTCTCTCCTTTTTTTTTTGTCTGTCAATCTCCATCTGTCTCTCCAGCTCCTTCTCTCTCTCCAGCTGGGCTTTCCTTTCTAGCTCCTCCTGCTTTTCCCTCTCTCTCCTCTGCTTCAACTCCAACATTTGCTTCCGAAACTCCTCATCCTGTGCCTTCTCCTTGCGCCTCCTCTCCTCGGCCTCCCTGGCTTCCTTCTCCCACTTTATCTCGAGCTGCCGCATCCGCTCGTCCTCCCGCTTGATCTCCATCTCTCTCTGGTGCTTGCGCCAGCCCTCGGGGTCTCTTGCCCACCTTGCGACCTCCTCGTCTTTCTGACGCTGGATCTCCTCCTGTCTTAGGCGCGCCTTGACTCTCTCAGCGCGCTCCTGCTTCTTTGCCCTCTCCTCCTCCAGGGCCTTCTGTCTGTAGGCTGCAACCCGCTCATGGTCTTTCATCATCCTCGCTCTCATTTCCTGTTGGACTTTCATTCTCTCTTCCCGTGCCCTCCGCAGCTCCATCTGTTTCGGGTGCAGAATCTCAGTGTTTTCTACTTCACTGATATCGTGCTGACTTTTTAGGTCTTTCTCCTTCTGCAGAGGTTTTTCTTTCATTTCCATCATGTCCAACATGTTTTTACTTTCACATTCTTCTCTCTCAGTGTTTCCTGGTTTGTTTTTCTGACTTTCAGTCAGTTCCTTCTTAAGCTGAATCTCTTTTTGTCTCTCCATCTTATTTTGTCTCTCCATCTCCATCTGTCTCTCCAGCTCCTTCTCTCTCTCCAGCTGGACCTGCCTGTCCTGCTCTTTCTGTTTCTCCATCTCTTTTTGTCTCCCCATCTCATTTTGTCTTTCGATCTCCATCTGTCTCAACATCTCTTTTTGTCTGTTGATCTCCATCTGTCTTTTCAGCTCCCTCTTTTTCTCCAGCTGGGCTTTCTTTTCTAGCTCCTCTTGCTCTTTCCTGTCTCTCCTCTGCTTCAGCTCCAACATTTGCTTCTCACAGTCCATCCGTCCATTCAGCATTTCCTGCTTTGCCAGCTCCCTCTGTCTCTCCTCCTCTCTCTGACGCTCCATCTCCCACTGTCTTTCCTGTTCTCTCTGTTTCTCCCTCTCTTTTTGTCTCTCCATCTCTTTTTCTCTCTTCAGTTCTTTTTGTCTCTCCATCTCATTTTGTCTTTTGATCTCCATTTGTCTCTCCATCTCATTTTGTCTTTCGATCTCCATCTGTCTCTCCATCTCTTTTTGTCTTTCGATCTCCATCTGTCTCTCCATCTCTTTTTGTCTGTTGATCTCCATCTGTCTCTCCAGCTCCTCCTGTCTCTCCACCTGGGCCTGCCTGTCCTGCTCTTTCTGTTTCTCCATCTCTTTTTGTCTCTCCATCTCTTTTTGTCTCTCCATCTCTTTTTGTCTCTCCATCTCATTTTGTCTGTCGATCATCATCTGTCTCTCCATCTCTTTTTGTCTGTTGATCTCAATCTGTCTTTTCAGCTCCTTCTCTCTCTCCACCTGGGCCTGCCTGTCCTGCTCTTTCTGTTTCTCCATCTCTTTTTGTCTCTCCATCTCTTTTTGTCTCTCCATCTCATTTTGTCTGTCGATCATCATCTGTCTCAACATCTCTTTTTGTCTGTTGATCTCCATCTGTCTTTTCAGCTCCTTCTTTCTCTCCAGCTGGGCTTTCCTTTCTAGCTCCTCTTGCTCTTTCCTGTCTCTCCTCTGCTTCAGCTCCAACATTTGCTTCTCACAGTCCATCCGTCCTTTCAGCATTTCCTGCTTTGACAGCTCGCTCTGTCTCTCCTTCTCTCTCTGACGCTCCATCTCCCACTGTCTTTCCTGCTCTTTCAGTTTCTCCATCTCATTTTGTCTCTCCATCTCCATCTGTCTCTCCAGCTCCTTCTCTCTCTCCAGCTGTGCCTGCCTTTCTAGCTCCTCATGCTTTTCCCTCTCTCTCCTCTGCTTGCGAAACCTCTCATCCTGCAGCTTCATTTCTTTCTGTTCTTGTGCTTTAGCCAACTCAACGTCTGTCTCCCTGTTCTCATCTTGTGCCATCTCTAGTTCCATCTCCCTAGTTCCGCCTCTCTGTTTCAGCATTTCAAGTTCTCTCTCCATTTGCAGGATTTTGTCTCGATATTGTTGTTCTCGCTGTTTTTCAATCTCCCTATAACTTTCTTCAAGCATCTTTAGTTCCTTTCTTTTCTTCTCCTCAAAGTCCCTCTCTATTTGTTTGAATCTGTCTTCCATCATCTTCTCAGCATTACGATGCTCTTCCTTTTGGAGCTCTAGGAGTCTCCTCCTTTCATCCAGTTGTTCGTCTAGTTGCCTCTGCCTGTCTTGAAGGTCTTTGTCCATATCCTTTATTCTCTGTTCCATTTTCCTCTCAAACTGTTTCTCCATTTCTCCCACTATTTCCATCTCACACATCCACTTTTTTTCTTCCTTTAGCTTGTCTTTGTCTGCTATCTTCTTTCTCTCTGTCTCTTTTTCAGTTTCTCCCTGCCTCTTGATCTGTTCCTCTCTTTCCAGTTCTTTAATTCTTGCTGTGATTCTCTCCATTTCTTTGATGTGATTTCTTTCTCTTTCTTCATCTTCATGCATTTGACATGCAACAATTCTCTCCAGTTTTTCATTTATCCTTCTGAAATGATGCAACTCTTTCTCCATCTGCTGTGTTTGCATATCTGTCTCCATCGTCCTCCTTTGCTCTTGCTGTTGTCCAAGCATGACCCTTGTTTCCAGCTCTTGAATTCTGTTTCTCATCTGTAACAGCGTTCTGTCCTTAGCTGTTTCCTCCACTAGGATCTGTCTCTCAGTTTCTCTTCTTCGTCTCTCCAGTTTGGCAAATGAAACCCGTCTCTCCATTTCCTGAATTTGTTGTTTCATCTGCTCAAGCTCTCTATCCTTTTTTGCCATCTCCTTTAACTGGACCTTAATCTCCAGTGTTCTTCTTTGTCCTTCCTGTTCCTCAGACAGAAGCGCTTTTTCCAGGTCTTCAACTTTCTTTCTCATCTGGTCCTGCTTCTGCTGCGTCTGCTTCAGCTTCATAGCCTTCTCGGCCTCCTCCTCCTCCTGCCTCCTCCTGAGCTGCCACAGCCTCACCTCCTCTCTCAGCCTCTGAATTTTCCTGGCTCGCCTCCGCCTCCGGCCCAGGCACAAGGCATCCTGGAAAACCTCCCAGCAGCCGGTGGGTTCTCCTGCCTTCGGGGGTGGCTGGCTTACCGTGACCTCAGAGAACCGGCCGAAACTCTTTGGCTCGCTGCGCTCCTCATCCCAATCCTTCTCCTGATCCCTTAACTGATATCTTCTCGGATCTGGCATCTCTCTCTCTCTAACCTGCAAGCATGTCAGTATTTATTATGACAGCAAAAGTAAAGATATGCTTCTGTGAACATGATGGCTATGCAGTGATACAAATGTACAAACATACAAACGTTTGCTTCCATGTGTTTGAGGTATTGTTTTTTCTGATTTTCCTGACATGTGGACCTAAGGTAAGCTTTATGCATGCACACTATGCTCTATCATTTTGTTCTCAGAACATCTTTTGAAATAGCCTGCATGATAATAAATGATATCATTTTTTGTAGCCTAAATTATAACACTGCTCATGATGATCATCAGCTTTTTACAAAGAACCTTTGGCTCTAACACTCTGAAATAAGCAAGCTGAAACAAGCCTGGGAAACTATGCCATTCTTTGTTGACTGTAATTCTGTGTAAATATATTCCCCATTTCATAATCAATAGCTTACAACAGAAAACTTCGCCATTATGATAAGAACACATACTTAAAATATGTATCATTTTTACCTGAGAGGAGATTCCGAGACAGATATCGAAAATACACGTCAAAACTTCTAGCTGCTCATAAAAACACGCTCGCCGTCAAAAGAGAAATGCAATAAAATGCCAAAAATTGTCTCAACATTTCTTCGAATCTTTGCTGCGCTCTGACGTAGACGAATCCTTCTATGGCGTACGCCACTAAAACCCAGGCAACGGATCTGGATAATAATGGACTACTTTGCCCAAGGCAGAGCCATAGAAAGCTCTGGCCCAAGGTTTCGCGCTATTACAGTTGCTGTGTTCGTCATTTAGCCCGTTATCTGACTTAAACCTTGACGTTTTTTTATTTGAAAGGGCAAGCTGAGATGATGCTATTTGTTTAAAAACTCTCAAGCAAGTGAATTTGGCAGGCGCAGTTTTGTTTTGTCAATCTGTTTAGCGAATCATATAACCTAGCGTCTGTACAGTATAGATTACATGATTTCATACATTAACAATAAGAAATAATAATACATTTTATTCGTTACAGGACACTTTGTGTAAGTTAAGTAATTTTCTACTTTTTGTCACACATCCTTGGGGTGTCCCCAATCCGTTCCACACACGCACACACACTGTAGGTAAAAAGAAAAAATATGGCACCTACTTAAAACACATACTCCAAATCTAAACCTTGGCATCCCAACTCTGGGCTCTGTAACTAGGAAGGCTAATGATTTCCTTGCCATACCCTGGGCATGGGACTTGACAAGGGCAAGCAAAGCAGAGATCCAACAAAGCAGAGATGGAAAGCATATGAAATATTTCCCCAGTCGGACTAATGAGACAGCCTAAAAGTTTTATTTAAACAGGAAGTTCAGTCACTTGACAGTTATTCTAATCTCTGAATTTGGCAAAGTATATCTGTGCCATACTTCTTTTCTTTGTGATAGTCTGCCACTTACTTGGACCGTTATTTTGTTCTTGAAGAGGCTCATGAGTTGGCCTGTAGGCAAAGTTCCAGCAGATTGAATGCAGTTTTTTAGCCATAGGCTATCTTTCATAAACCCAAAAGTAAAATACTTAAGAAGCTGGTTAGTTAAACAAACGTACAGAATCAGTGCAGTTAAGTCTGTCAGTGAGAAGCAAAAGTAAACTCAAAATAATCCATCAGCAACTCAACCTAGTGAGGTTTGCTAAATGCTAAAAAATGTATTTTCATAATCTGAATGCACAAATTACTTTCTGCATAATTAAATTTACATTAAAATAGTAAAATCTGAAAGTCGCGCAGAAAATGACATGTTACAAAATTTAAAACCTTTTTTGTGTCCCATATATGGCAAGGTCAACCCTGGACTGATATTGTAATAACTGGCCTAACACACATATAAAACTTTGTTGTTCCCTTTTCTTAGTCTCTGACGAGCTGTACTGTGTTAAAAAAACAGACTACCAGATGGCAGTATGCAATAAATTCCCAAAGTGACCACTTATTGTCATCTTTCTGGTATTTACCAGAAATTAACTTAAATTGAACGTTTTTCACTCATGTGCATTTCTATCTGGCAAGCCATAGATGCACAAAAGCAATATCATTCTGTTATCACTGTAATATCACATTTTGTGCTAAAATATGTTTAATATGTTTCAAATGGCATACAACATATGTCTATGCCACAGATAACACATGTGTTTATTATCTTCAGTAACATGCAATGTTATTGTACAGACTCATTTGGACAGTGATAGCCTAGCTGCCAGTATGATGCCATGTCCTGTAATGGGTTGGAATTAAAGTTATTATAGGCTATGTATTGGTACAGTACTTTAGGCTTAGTAAGGACCAGGCTTTTCTTCTGCCAGGACCATTGTTTCAATAATTTTGTCAATGATCTTTCTGCCGAACGGTGGCGCTGAAGGACAATTTAGGCTACATGCCCCGTCTAATTCTTATTACAATGTAACAGGGAATGCATTAGCGACGATAGAGTTAAAGGAGAACTTCGGTGTAAAATAAAAATTGGCATGTTAAAACATCATACCGAGTTGGTATGTGTACTGAGGAGCAAAATTGATTTAGCCTGTTGCATTCGGAGTTTAACTATTTTTTATCGTTTGTCCCAGAAGGCTAACAATGGAAGTGGTAGGTGCCATAGACGAAGCATGATGACTACGCTATTTTTAAACCATTAAAACAGCTCGAAGAAACTCCAGACTCTATCGGTAGTACAACAAAGGCCCTGACATTAAAAACGAGGCACTGAGAACTTTGTAAGTGTACACAACATTTATTAATAAAACAGTTTTGACAAGCAGTACCTTGCTGTAGTTTCTCATCGCCGCCATGATGAAAGTCCAAACAGGTCGATTGTACCACCTCTCTTCCTATTCTTCCTGCTAGTTCGTGTTTGTCAATCGACTGGTGCGGACTTTCATGCCAATTTTCATTTTACGCCGAAGTTCTCCTTTAAGGGACCTCAGTGCGTGTAAGAGAAAATTCTGCCATTGAAAATAGTTCAGAAGATGAATCTGTAAAAAGTATGACGTGTCGGAAACTGATTTCTTACCTCCCTCCATTATACGTTGTTTGTTTTATGCCCACTGGTAAACACAACCCCGCCCCCGCTCAACACGTGGAATCATGCGCACCTGTCAGGTGACGTCTGCTTTGGATTGTATTGCGGAAAAAGCATGTAATGTATAGTCAGCGAGATGAACTGAATAAACTTGTTTAACTTGCGTTTGTGTGTCCATATTGCTTGGCCAGACAGCGACAATGCAAAATTTCTCATCTATGAGGGTTGGAAGGCAGAATGATGACAGCGTACAGTGAAAAAATGTTGTGTTCACACAGCTCAGGCAGGTGCCCCGGAAACTTGTAAACATTTTCTGTATTAGTGCTGTAAAACCTACAGTGGTTAAAAGTTATTGTTAAAATAATTTGTTGGAGGTGTGTAACATATCTATCTTATCTGACGATGAACCCAGGGCACTGCTAGAAATTGTGAGCCACTTGAAAGAAAATCATCTCCGTAATGTAATATTCCTGATTCTCCGTGCTTTCTTTCCTTTCCTTCCTTCCTGGGCAAGGAAAGATTTACATTTACACTAGATAAAGACTAGCTTTATCTAGTGTAACACTATCTGTAGAATCTGAACACAAATTGTCTTGTTTTTATTATTATTATTATTATTATTATTATTATTATTATTATTAAGAAAACAAACAGACCTAATATCTGAATACCAGAAATCAGCATTTGAGAACTTAGACTATTTGAGCTGGACCAACACACCAGGTCCTTGGGCTTCATTTCTTTTTGTGCAGAGCTGTGGCTGTGGCTGTGCTGCACTGCCAGACCCTCTGTACAAAATGAAATGAAATACGAGGGGCTGGTTTACCAGGCTACATCAGATGTACAAAGAATCCCTCAATCCCCCCCCCCCCCCCCCCCCCCCCCCCCCAGCTACAACAGAAGCTGATCAAGAACATAAATATATAAAACTAAGTAAATAAATAAAACTAATGGTAAGTAGAGAAAGAAGAGATCAAGAGTACTGAACATTTTTAAATAACAAAACAAAACATACAATCAGATAGACAATAAAAATGTAAGATTAGAATGAGAAAAAAATCTTAATTATACAATACACAGTCACAATAATAGGCAAAAAAAAGAGGTATATTTTTAAATTATGCTTAAAACATTCCACATTTGAAGTACTGTGGAACACCATATATATATATTACACCAAAGCTCAATAAATTACTCAAAGACAGAAAAAAAATGCTGTTTTTAATTTTTATTTTTGTTAAATATGTGTGTGCATGTGTATGTCTGTGTGTGTGCGTGCCTGTTCATTTTTATTTTTATTTTTTTAAATATGATGTGTCTGCATGTGCGTTTGTATGTGTGTGTGTGTGTGTGTCATGGACACTGCAAGTTTTACATTTTATTTATTTCTTCTTTTTTTTTTTTTTTGATATATTATCATCCCCAACTCCTTTTATTGTCTCCCTGTGTCTGTCTTCCAGTTCTATTCTTTGCAATCTTAAGTTTCATCTCTCTCCTGTGTCAGAACCAACTTGTCTACTTTTTCACCTTTCTCTTAATTTCCAGAATTTTGACTTCAGAAGTTCGTCCCACCATGAGCCGTGTCTTTAGTCTATCCAAATGGTTGTAAGCTGGACGGACTTTGTCAGACAGCCAGCCTGCCAGCGTGTTCCCCTCGCTCTTTGGGTCACCCCTCTCTGGCTCCTTGGTGTCGTCTGCAGTCGCACCAGTCAGAGGCACAGAAACTGTACTGTGGTTCTGCTCGTTTTTAATGGTGTGCAGAATCGTAATCTGCGTCCATGCTTTCAGCGTTTCCTGCTTCGCCACCTCCATCAGTCTCTCCCCCTCTCTCTGACAATCCATCTCCCACTGTCTTTCCTGCTCTCTCTGTTTCTCCAGTTCTTTTTGTCTCTCCATCTCTTTTTGTCTGTCGATCTCCATCTGTCTCTCCAGCTCCTTCTCTCTCTCCAGCTGGGCTTTCCTTTCTAGCTCCTCCTGCTTCTCCCTCTCTCTCCTCTGCTTCAGCTCCAACATTTGCTTCCGAAACTCCTCATCCTGCGCCTTCTCCTTGCGCCTCCTCTCCTCGGCCTCCCTGGCCTCCTTCTCCCACTTTATCTCGAGCTGCCGCATCCGCTCGTCCTCCCGCTTGATCTCCATCTCTCTCTGGTGCTTGCGCCAGCCCTCGGGGTCTCTTGCCCACCTTGCGACCTCCTCGTCTTTCTGACGCTGGATCTCCTCCTGTCTTAGGCGCGCCTTGACTCTCTCAGCGCGCTCCTGCTTCTTTGCCCTCTCCTCCTCCAGGGCCTTCTGTCTGTAGGCTGCAACCCGCTCATGGTCTTTCATCATCCTCGCTCTCATTTCCTGTTGGACTTTCATTGTCTCTTCCCGTGCCCTCCGCAGCTCCATCTGTTTCGGGTGCAGAATCTCAGTGTTTTCTACTTCACTGATATCGTGCTGACTTTTTAGGTCTTTCTCCTTCTGCAGAGGTTTTTCTTTCATTTCCATCATGTCCAACATGTTTTTACTTTCACATTCTTCTCTCTCAGTGTTTCCTGGTTTGTTTTTCTGACTTTCAGTCAGTTCCTTCTTAAGCTGAATCTGTTTTTGTCTCTCCATCTTATTTTGTCTCTCCATCTCCATCTGTCTCTCCAGCTCCTTCTCTCTCTCCAGCTGGACCTGCCTGTCCTGCTCTTTCTGTTTCTCCATCTCTTTTTGTCTCTCCATCTTTCTCTCCAGCTGGGCTTTCTTTTCTAGCTCCTCTTGCTCTTTCCTGTCTCTCCTCTGCTTCAGCTCCAACATTTGCTTCTCACAGTCCATCCGTCCTTTCAGCATTTCCTGCTTTGCCAGCTCCCTCTGTCTCTCCTCCTCTCTCTGACGCTCCATCTCCCACTGTCTTTCCTGTTCTCTCTGTTTCTCCCTCTCTTTTTGTCTCTCCATCTCTTTTTCTCTCTTCAGTTCTTTTTGTCTCTCCATCTCATTTTGTCTTTTGATCTCCATTTGTCTCTCCATCTCATTTTGTCTTTCGATCTCCATCTGTCTCTCCATCTCATTTTGTCTTTCGATCTCCATCTGTCTCTCCATCTCTTTTTGTCTGTTGATCTCCATCTGTCTCTCCAGCTCCTCCTGTCTCTCCACCTGGGCCTGCCTGTCCTGCTCTTTCTGTTTCTCCATCTCTTTTTGTCTCTCCATCTCTTTTTGTCTCTCCATCTCTTTTTGTCTCTCCAGTTCTTTTTGTCTCTCCATCTCATTTTGTCTGTCGTTCTCCATCTGTCTTAACATCTCTTTTTGTCTGTTGATCTCCATCTGTCTTTTCAGCTCCTTCTTTCTCTCCAGCTGGGCTTTCTTTTCTAGCTCCTCTTGCTTTTCCCTCTCTCTCCTCTGCTTCAGCTCCAACATTTGCTTCTCACAGTCCATCTGTCCTTTCAGCATTTCCTGCTTTGCCAGCTCCCTCTGTCTCTCCTCCTCTCTCTGACGCTCCATCTCCAACTGTCTGTCCTGCTCTCTCTGTTTCTCCCTCTCTTTTTGTCTCTCCATCTCTTTTTGTCTGTCCATCTCCATCTGTCTCTCCAGCTCCTTCTGTCTCTCCAGCTGGACCCTCCTGTCCTGCTCTTTCTGTTTCTCCATCTGTTTCTGTCTCTCTATCTCATTTTGTCTCTCCATCTCCATCTGTCTCTCCACCTCATCCTCTCTCTGACGCTCCATCTTCCACTGCCTTTCTTGCTCTCTCTGTCTGTCCATCTTTTTTTGTCTCTCCATCTCATTTTGTCTCTTCAGTTCTTTTTGTCTTTCGATCTCCATCTGTCTCTCAATCTCATTTTGTCTGTCGATCTCCATCTGTCTCTCCATCTCTTTTTGTCTGTTGATCTCCATCTGTCTTTTCAGCTCCTTCTCTCTCTCCAGCTGGGCTTTCCTTTCCAGCTCCTCTCGCTCTTCCCTCTCTCTCCTCTGCTTCAGCTCCAACATTTGCTTCTCACATTCCGTCTGTCCATTCAGCATTTCCTGCTTTGACAGCTCCCTCTGTCTCTCTTCCTCTCTCTGACGCTCCATCTCCCACTGTCTTTCCTGTTCTCTCTGTTTCTCCACTTCTTTTTGTCTCTCCATCTCATTTTGTCTCTCCATCTCCATCTGTCTCTCCAGCTCCTTCCCTCTCTCCAGCTGTGCCTGCCTTTCTAGCTCCTCATGCTTTTCCCTCTCTCTCCTCTGCTTCCGAAACCTCTCATCCTGCAGCTTCATTTCTTTCTGTTCTTGTGCTTTAGCCAACTCAACGTCTGTCTCCCTGTTCTCATCTTGTGCCATCTCTAGTTCCATCTCCCTAGTTCCGCCTCTCTGTTTCAGCATTTCAAGTTCTCTCTCCATTTGCAGGATTTTGTCTCGATATTGTTGTTCTCGCTGTTTTTCAATCTCCCTATAACTTTCTTCAAGCATCTTTAGTTCCTTTCTTTTCTTCTCCTCAAAGTCCCTCTCTATTTGTTTGAATCTGTCTTCCATCATCTTCTCAGCATTACGATGCTCTTCCTTTTGGAGCTCTAGGAGTCTCCTCCTTTCATCCAGTTGTTCGTCTAGTTGCCTCTGCCTGTCTTGAAGGTCTTTGTCCATATCCTTTATTCTCTGTTCCATTTTCCTCTCAAACTGTTTCTCCATTTCTCCCACTATTTCCATCTCACACATCCACTTTTTTTCTTCCTTTAGCTTGTCTTTGTCTGCTATCTTCTTTCTCTCTGTCTCTTTTTCAGTTTCTCCCTGCCTCTTGATCTGTTCCTCTCTTTCCAGTTCTTTCATTCTTGCTGTGATTCTCTCCATTTCTTTGATGTGATTTCTTTCTCTTTCTTCATCTTCATGCATTTGACATGCAACAATTCTCTCCAGTTTTTCATTTATCCTTCTGAAATGATGCAACTCTTTCTCCATCTGCTGTGTTTGCATATCTGTCTCCATCTTCCTCCTTTGCTCTTGCTGTTGTCCAAGCATGACCCTTGTTTCCAGCTCTTGAATTCTGTTTCTCATCTGTAACAGCGTTCTGTCCTTAGCTGTTTCCTCCACTAGGATCTGTCTCTCAGTTTCTCTTCTTCGTCTCTCCAGTTTGGCAAATGAAACCCGTCTCTCCATTTCCTGAATTTGTTGTTTCATCTGCTCAAGCTCTCTATCCTTTTTTGCCATCTCCTTTAACTGGACCTTAATCTCCAGTGTTCTTCTTTGTCCTTCCTGTTCCTCAGACAGAAGCGCTTTTTCCAGGTCTTCAACTTTCTTTCTCATCTGGTCCTGCTTCTGCTGCGTCTGCTTCAGCTTCATAGCCTTCTCGGCCTCCTCCTCCTCCTGCCTCCTCCTGAGCTGCCACAGCCTCACCTCCTCTCTCAGCCTCTGAATTTTCCTGGCTCGCCTCCGCCTCCGGCCCAGGCACAAGGCATCCTGGAAAACCTCCCAGCAGCCGGTGGGTTCTCCTGCCTTCGGGGGTGGCTGGCTTACCGTGACCTCAGAGAACCGGCCGAAACTCTTTGGCTCGCTGCACTCCTTATCCCAATCCTCCTCCTGATCCCTTAACTGATATCTTCTCGGATCTGGCATCTCTCTCTCTAACCTGCAAGCATGTCAGTATTTATTATGACAGCAAAAGTAATGAGATATGCTTCTGTAAACATGATGGCTATGCAGTGATACAAATGTACAAACATACAAACGTTTGCTTCCATGTGTTTGAGGTATTGTTTTTTCTGATTTTCCTGACATGTGGACCTAAGGTAAGCTTTATGCATGCACACTATGCTCTATCATTTTGTTCTCAGAACATCTTTTGATATAGCCTGCACGATAATAAATTATATCATTTTTTTGTAACCTAAATTATAACACTGCATTTCAAATGCTCATGATGATCATCAGCTTTTTATAAAGAACTTTTGGCTCTAACACTCTGAAATAAGCAAGCTGAAACAAGCCTGGGAAACTATGCCATTCTTTGTTGACTGTAATTCTGTGTAAATATATTCCCCATTTCATAATCAATAGCTTACAACAGAAAACTTCGCCATTATGATAAGAACACACACTTAAAATATGTATCATTTTTACCTGAGAGGAGATTCCGAGACAGATATCGAAAATACACGTCAAAACTTCTAGCTCATAAAAACACGCTCGCCGTCAAAAGAGAAATGCAATAAAATGGCAAAAATTGTCTCAACATTTCTTCGAATCTTTGCTGCGCTCTGACGTAGCCGAATCCTACTATGACGTACGCCACTAAAACCCAGGCAACGGATCTGGATAATAATGTTATACTTTGCCCACCGGTAGCGTTTCGCGCTATTATTGCTGTGTTCGTCGTTTAGCCCGTTATCTGACTTAAACCTTGACGTGTTTTTTTTATTTGAAAGGTCAAGCTGAGATGATGCTCTTTGTTTAAAAACTCTCAAGCAAGTGAATTTGGCAGGCGCAGCTTTGTTTTGTCAATCTGTTTATCGAACCATATAGCGTCATGTATAGATTACATGATTTCATACACTAACAATAAGAAAACATTTTGTTACACGGCACTTTGTGTAAGTTAAGTAATTTTCTACTTTTTGTCACACATCCTTGGGGTGTCCCCAATCCGTTCCACACACACACACACACACTGTAGGTAAAAATAAAAGTATGGCACCTACTTAAAACAGAAATCCAAATCTAAACCTTGGCATCCCAACTCTGGGGTCTGTACCTGGGAAGGCTAAAGATTTCCTTGCCATACCCTGGGCATGGAGCTTGACAAAGGCAAGCAAAGCAGAGATTGAGAGCACTGGCATGAAATATTTCCCCAGTCAGACTAATGAGACAGCCTAAAAGTTTTACTTAAACAGGAAGACCGGTCACTGACAGTTAATCTGTTCTCTGCATTTGTCAAAGTATATCTGTGCCATAGCCTACTTCTTTTCTTTGTGATAGTCTGCCTCTTATTTGGATTGTTCCTGAAGAGGCTCGTGAGTTGGCCTAAGCAAAGTTCCAGCAGAGATTGAATGCAGTTTACTTTTCCGCAGAAAGTGGAACCTTACAGCTTCACTGAGACCCCACAATTGTTCATATTAAGGGCTGACATTGGTCACAGAGGGGCTGATGTTACCCTTAGTGACCCCAAAATGTGCTTATAAAGTCAATTGTAATTGTAACCACAACTGTTCTGAGAAGTCAGTAATAAATACAAACGTCTGGGGTTTTGAAGCCCCCCCCCAATAAATTTCACCCTGTGGGCTGGCTATTTTCATTCTATTGTTTAAATCTATCCACTCTGTAATCTGTGCTTGTGTCAGCACTTCCAGTGGCCTCCCCATAACGCACAGACGCTGACAGACGAGATTTAGTTCAGATTAGTTTTAATAGAAAGGCACATGTACAGCCAGACAGCATGAGATTGGTTGGCAAAAGAAAAAAAAAGATAGAAGCACAAACTATATATCCTAGTAGAATAATTACAGTCTCTACACGTTTGTTTTTTTTTCTCAGATGAAATTCAAGTAAAAGTCTTCTTGTCTGCTGCTGAGGGCTGGCTTCTGAGGGGGTTTCCACGTCCAGAGTACGCACAGGATACACCATGACGTTTCGCTTCGGTTTTGTTTCGTTTTGCCTTGTGCATCAAAACACCACGTCTAAATTAAAAAGGCATGACCTGTACGTCTTACAAATGGGCCCCATAGGTTAAGTTCTTGCTTATTCTACCCCTGCTTGAAAACACAATGTTGACTGTAGCGCCTCTTTTTTGTACCTAAGCTAATCACCGCCAATCCCTTTTTTTCTTTGTTTTGTTTTTTTCATGACAGGGCTGCACAGTCACAGGGCCTTCGATCGCATGACCATCTAACTCAGTCTATGAAGAGCAGACACAGGGCTTGTTTAAAAGGACTGGATGGCTGACTGGCTGGCTTAGAGCAATGCATTCTGGGATTGAAATAGTGACGTTGTTAGACAATCTTGTTCGAAAGTCACTATACCACACCGCATCCACCCACGTGGGACGGTGAGGTTTGGAAGAGATTGTCCAAAAAAATTGCTATTTGAAGTCCACAATGCATTGCTGTAAGACAGCCACTCAGCTAGCAAGCCATTTCAAACAAGACCACAGATTGAGACTGACGGATGTTTGGAGATGTGTTGCCAAAGTCAACCCCCTCCCTCTCTCTCCTCAAAGTCATGGACACTCATATTCACAAACACACAGACAATTTTTGGGGGGTGGTGGGTATGGGTAGGGGTAGACGTGGGGTGTAAGAGCTGCAAGCAGCAATCCACAGGGTCCAAGCAGTTTAGCTCCAGTGGGTAGAATTTAAAACAGCCTTCAAGGACTATCAGCAGTTTTTCTTTTTCTCTTCAATTAAAAAAACCAAAAACAAAACATCACTGCATACATTAGTTCATGTTTTTCATGAGTGTTCTACTGTAGAAAGGATTTCAGGAGATTTAAAATGAAAAAGTGAAATTTGCAAAAAAAACGACTGTACTACCGACAAACCTGATATAACCATGAAAACAATACATTCACAGTATATAGCTATGTTTATTTAACAGCACACTCTTCAAAAAACAATAACGTTTGTAGATG
This sequence comes from Coilia nasus, assembly GCA_027475355.1. Taxonomy (NCBI): domain Eukaryota; kingdom Metazoa; phylum Chordata; class Actinopteri; order Clupeiformes; family Engraulidae; genus Coilia; species Coilia nasus. Next base: position 11,782,573 of record CM050201.1, on the reverse strand, counting down.
AAGAGTTTGACCCATTATGAACTTTCACAACTTCTCGTCTCACTGGCTAAAAGTCTTTTTAGGATTTTTCACAGTAAAATAATCACTAAATTTAACTTTTGTGAAACTGGAAATGTTTAAAGTCGTGCAGAAACTGAATCAACGAACAGCTGTGATTGGATCTGCTTTTAATCCAATCAACACCTGTTCACAAAACCATGGAGAAAGCATTCTGATGCAAGATTTGCAATCTGCAAAACAAAATGCGAAATGCAGTGAATGTGGTCTGGCTGCTTGTTGGGATGCAACTGAAACTGTGTATTTGAAGCAACTGCACAAATCTAAATACAACATACTGTGTACGTTTTAACATGCTAGCATGTCCCTGTGCCTTGTTTTTTTTTTTGCTGACGCTGAAAAAAAATAATTAAAATACATAAAAAATAACCACAAATCTAATAGTGCGCTTGGCAGCTCGACTGCTTGGACCCCCTAACAAATCCAACTCAAGTAAAAAGGTCCTCACACACTATCGGTAAAAGAATTCAAATTAAAGTTAGCTTACAGGGGACAACAACTCTTCTGAGCACAGTTGTCAACACACACTACTACCACTACACACACATGCACACACACACACACACACACACACGCTTTAAATAAAATGTCATGATGGAATCACTGACACCTGCCCTTAACCCCCACCCCCCATCCCAAACTGGCAAAAAATGCAACTTCCTGCCAAACGCACACACACACACACACACACCAGGATTAAAGCCATGGTTAAAGCTTGGGATATAATCATACTCACATGTACCCACACCTTTACACACACACAGACACACACACACACACACATACACACGCACACACCGATGTGACTGGTAGACCTAGCTGCAGCAATGTCGAACTCTTGGCTTCTTTCTTGCTCGCTCTCCTTTGTCTTAGAGGTATCTGTGTTTTTCAGTGGTACTTCTTCTTCTTCTTCACTCCCGTCCTTTTGTCTTATCCTCTCCTCTCCTCTCCTCTCCTCTCCACAACACCCTCCTCCTCTTCTCCCATCCCATCCCACGCCTCCCCTCCCCTCCCCACACCGATCTCATTTCTGGATCTGAAAGATAAAGAGACGCAGGTTGATATTCTTGGCGGCGAGCAGCTTGTTGCACTCCACGGAGTCGCAAATGGGCAGGGGGACATATTCAGTCTCGTTGGCGTCGTTGGAGAAGATGTGGTGCTGGATGACGGGCTGGATCTTCACGTCGTCGTAGGGGCCCTTGAGAAGCAGGAAGTGGCACTCCAGCGTGGCGTTGACCTTGCTCTTGAGGATGAGCTGGAAGGAGAGCGTGCGCTTGCAGGACAGGTTGGGGTTGCGCTCCGAGTCGTTGACGCGCGCCTTCAGCACCCACGTCTGGTTCAGCACGGTGAAGCGCGGCGTCTCGTAGTACAGGCGCGTGATGAAGTCGTCCGTGCGATACGGCCGGAACTGCACCTCTAAACCCAAAAAGGCAAAACGGTATTGACTGGAAATGTGTGTGACAATCAGACTGACCCAGCAGCTTTGCATGAAATACAATATTTGGATATGTAAAATATTGTCTTTCATTTTAAAAATGTGTATACAAATATACACTGAATACCTGTTATTTTTTCTGAAGTATACTTACAAAATAAAGGTGCATGTGTGTTTGTGTGCTACCTGTGAAGCTGATCTTCTTCAAGCAAAGCAGTTTATTTACAGTAACAACTACAGCTCTGAAAAAATTAAGAGACCACTGCAAATTTTCCTAAAATCGGCATCTCTACATGTATGACAGCCATTCCTTCCAGTGTAAGTTGAATTTGGGAGAAATGTTGTCACTAGTTTACCGAACAAAACAAAATTATTCACTTTACTTACACATATACCTATAAACAATTACATCAGAGAAACTGATAATTGTCATTTTTTCTAGAATACATAAACAAAGGAACAAAAAAGCTATCCGTCCATATGTGTTTGTGTGAGTGGGTGTGTGTGGTACCTGTGAAGCCGATCTTCTTAACGCAGCGCAGTTTATTTACAATAACAAATAAACACGTAAACAAACAAAGGAACGAAAAAGTCGTTTGTGTGTGTGTGTAGTACCTGTGAAGCCGATCTTCTCGAAGCAGAGCAGGTTGAAGATGGAGCTGTAGAGGGTGAGGTCTCGGCGGTGCTGCTGGTCCATGTCGCTCAGGATGCCCATCAGCTCCTGGCCGCTCTTGCTGGGGTGGCAGCAGGCCGCCTCGTGGGCTGGCAGCTCGTGGTACGGGCCCTGCCAAGGGCAGCCGATCCTGACATACTTACACCGGGTCACTCTACCACAAAAACAAACAAGCCAAAGACATGCCGGCCAACGTTACACATGGCTTTTGTGTTTGTGTTGTTTCTGCCAGGTGGGTTGGGAGTTTGTCAATGGTCTGAATCTGAGTATCTGATCATGTTCCATCACATGTAATTAGCCTCAAAAGAAAAGAAAAACAGGAATAGTTTTACATCTAAACATTTGTCATAATATTTTATATAGATCATTTAAAAATTACACATTTTTCGATACCAAATGTTTCTATTTGATACTGCAGGATGTACAAATGTCATCGCCTTTGTTCTATAACACACATCTATAACAGATAAGGTTCTGTTCTGCATCAAAAAATGACAACATATTTTTCCCATTTCTGTAATTTGTCTGCTATGTTATAAATTTGACACAAATTCAGCAATTTCTAAATTTTCTTCACATCCCTCTATGTATTGCGCTTAGAAAGTAAAGCAAATTGTATGTAGATGTAAGAAAAAAACACAACCCATAAAAATGCATGGTATGTATGTGGTGATTCATAAAAACATTTGAAAGGTTTAGTAAAAGTCACACGTGTAGTGATTTACGTGTCAATTTGTGTAGTCAAAAATGTATAGCCAATATAAATCATTGCAACTTGGATAACCAAACTGTATACATAAAAATATCAAACTGAATATGTAAGTAACTAGTTAATTATGCCTGAATAGCTTGTTGTCATGGGTATGTACAGAATGTGTGCCTCATTTTTTTAATATACATAAACACATATGAGGACAGTCCCCCATTTTGGAGCGACCACTGCAGGTGTTTGTAGCCATTTTGTTATGTGTAGAGACCTGTCCTGGCACTCTTCGCTGAGGTGACGCTCCAGGGTGGAGCGCGGGAACTGCTTGAGGCAGAAGGAGCAGTCGGAGGGCAGCTCGCTGACCGCCTTCTCCACGGCCAGGTTCCGGCAGCACAGGCTCTTGCTGATCTCGCAGCGACAGTTCGGGCAGGTGGCCTGCTCTTCCTTCAGCCGCGCATCCGCCAGCAGGTGAATAAAACAACCTGCACACATCAAATGTCCATTCGTGCACTGCACGCACACACACACATTTACACACATACACACACACACACACACATACATGAACACAGACACACACACATATACATACACCCAGACACACACACACAAGCATACATGCACACAAAAACACACAAAACACAGCTTAAATGGGCTGAGCTACATAAGTTACAAAACAAATTGCCTTGGTATTAAACATCAACAACTTCAAATTAATCTAAGGTCAAAGGGCCACTTCTCTTTGGATGCTGTGATGTGATTAAATCAACTGTGATTCTTTCAGGACTGGCAGCTGTCACATTTACCATGCATTTACTGAATGCAAACTACTTTTTGTAAAAACTAAGTAATTAAATTCCTGTGTGTTTGTATTTCAATTGGTTTGTTTTTGTTGACTTTCTTTCCAGACATCCTGAGACCATTTCAATTGTTTTACGTCACCACAATCCCTGACGATCAGCACGACAAGAACCCCAGACCACTTGAATGGCAGGAGCATTCATACTCTCAGCCACCCATAGTAATACGTCACCTTTTCTGACCTCCAGTGCCCTAGACTATGGTAATAAGCTTGGCATGTTCGGACAAGTAGGTTTTCTGATCTGACTACCTGGCCCCCAGCCAAGTTTTTGTAAGCGTGCTAAGTCAGATAGGGGGATTACCTGTCATACATTTTATCCCAGAGCAAATTAGCTATGATGAGTTAGCGTTCCGCCGCTAATTAATAGAGCTTGTTTTACCTGATAGACCGACGCCTTGGGCAGGTCTAGGCATACAGTGCAACAGAGCACAGAGTACAGTCGCTCCTCGAGCTTTCCAGCTTCGCCTTCCTGATGTCTGACGCGCTTCTTCGGCGGTGCGTCTGGGTCGGTGTCGGTACTGGAGGCCTCTCTTCGCAGCCCTGGCTCCTCTTGAATCCCTGGTAGTCCAGCGCCCCCTGGTCCGGCCTCTAGGCCTGCTCCCATCGCCCCGATTACGTGCCCCCCGCCGGAGGAACCTGAAGCAGCTGCTACCCCCATATCCCCACGGTCCTCTGACGAAGCCATTGGCGAATCTTTCTTCTCCCTAGTGTGCCTTCCGGAGTGCTGGGTTAGGATTAATTACAGTCACAGATAAAGTTCACCGTGAAGGCGCACTGCGAATTGAGCTGCTAACTAATAATATACGCAGATAGTTTTGATAACTAACTAAACTAGCTCGCCAGTTAGCTAACGTTAATGGTTCTGCAGCTAGCTAGCCAACATACCAGAGGTCAGATCTGGCGTTGTTAACAGATCTGTTTAATAATATTGACAGAATGGTGTTCTGTTATTAACATCCTCGAAATGCAACGGCACAGAACGAGGAGGAAACTGCGTGAACTTTGACAATAATTGCATCAGTATGCCGTTAACATTGACGTTATCTCAAAACTTAACAGCTAACGTTAGTAGCAAAACAGTTCTCAAAACACTCCAGCCAGCTAGCCAACATTAACTGTGAATGTCCTCTTAGCTAACGTTAGCTAGCTAGCTGCCAGAACAAAACAAACGACAACTGATGGATCAGCTTGATTCTGTCAACATCGTACCCCCACCGTGACAGCACAGAATCTGCGGCCAAAACAATCCGTCGTCTCTGCAATGACAACTTTCACTCTCCTGAACCTTACCGACTGTTTACGACGCCTCGCGTGCTTGTCTCAATACTCTTCTGCGGTGTTTGCACAGAAACGTTTGGGATTCTCACTACCATATATTTTTCTAGTCTGTCCTACAGCCTTCCTTCTCCCCCTCCCCCTCAACTATCCCGACCTCTTTAGCGTCCAATCCGCTGCGGTGCTACTGGCCAGTCATGTGCCCCACCGAATCACAGGTCGCATTGCTGGTAATATTGACGGTGTTTTTAACTTGCCCTTGTGATGCTGGATATTCTCTGATTTGTTCATGGGTTGTTGTCAGTCCTATGGGGTTTGTTAACTGCGCTAAACAGACTTTTTTGTTGTCAGGAGATTTCTGTCACGCTCAACAGCTGTGGGTCAGAGCGGGTGCAACTGAAGAAGACCAACCCGACTGCCACATGCCGAGTTTGTGGCGTTTGGGTATGGTTTCCAGTCCATTTCTGGGCAGCACACGATCGGATATCATTTGTGCGGACCAAAGCATTGACAGCGGCACTGAAATGGCCCCATAGCAGAACAGCTGCCTTGAACCATCAATCATGCCAAACAGTTAGAACTGACGTTGGAATGTGGTCAGATTAACTCTTCATGTCGGCTGAGGAGAAGTTGGCCTTGAATCATATAGCACTATTGCATGCATACATGCATGCATGCAAAAAAAAAAAAAACATTTGGCTGTCTACAACTTTGAGTATTTGGCGGCTTCACAAATTCCTTTAACATCAATAGACTGTATTTATACACTGTTTTTTCCTCCAGATGTTGAGATCCATGCATATACTCAAGGTGTCATATAACATCCATGAAGCCCAAACCTTTTCTATACATTAAAACTTAACCAGTCTTTTGGTTCTACCGAATCACTGACATATGCCTGGTTAATTTTTCCAGCCTTTGAATTTAAATTCTTTTACACCATGTGTTCTTCTTCTTATTATTATTATTATCTGACTACATTGTCTATTCTAAGTCTTTTTGACAATAAATGCTTAAAACATGAAGCCAGAAGCAGCTTGAAGCACATTCCTCTGATTCCATGACATCAACACAGTAATCATCTCTTGCCCAGAGGTCCATGCATATCCACAGAAACATGACTTTCTGTGGCACCGTTACTGTTGGACTGCTTTAGGCCTTGGATGACATTATGAACATCTGTGTTTGTTGTGGTTTCAGTTAGCAATGACATACAGCCTTCTAGGTAGCCACGTGGGGCCCTTCGGGAAGTGGGGTGGGGTCCTTCCGATCAACGGTATGTTACACTACCTGTTCTGTGCCAGAACTGGTCTTGCTAGAAGACTATATGCCCCATGGGTCCTTTCCAAGCAGGCTGTTATTACCGGAGTTCTTTCCCTCGATAGGAAAAACCTGAGTGAAACTACGCCCTACATGTTGTAAAATGCCTAGAAAATGAATGGTTGTTTTTTTTGTTTGATAAAGGGATTGCTGTATTTCATTAAGTTTCTTTTCTAGCATTCATTTTTAGCATATCGCCAAGCATGATGGCAGGTAAACGCTACTGTGTTGGTATGACATCAGAAGTCTGTTTTCTCCACCCAGTTGGTCTTCTCTGCCTGAGTGTACTGCCTCTGGTGTTGGTTTGGCATACCTGCCACACGTAGTGGCCTTCTCAGACTAGCACCTTTGTATAACAAAATATTAACAAAGCATCAAAAGGCCATCGCAGTTTCCCTAGCTATGCTTGGGATGGTGTTACACACACTCCACTGCCACCCTTTCATTTGTTCTGAGTCTTTGTCTCCGTTAATCAGACACTTCAACTTAGACTGGTGTTTCTCAGATTGACCTATTTTTACCCATCTTCCACTCCATATCTGCTTTCCACATTGCCCAGATAGGGTTGGCTGGCATTCTAGAACATTTTCACTGCACAGAGAACAAGACCCAATGTTTTCTAGTGACTGTCAGATGATATGCCAGATCAGAACCTGTATGGCTACCTTTTCCCAAAATTGAATTGTTCTTCAGCTTCAGCTTGTAATTTCTAAAAGGCTGGTCTGCATTACACTGTGAAGAGGATGTGGTGCAACCTTGGAAATACTGCCCCCCCCACCCACCCCCAAAGATAGCCGTTCAGTTTTTCTTAAAATAATGAAGGACTTGGGTATTTCTAAAAAAAATACTCAAATTTAGACCATTATCAATTTTACAAATTGTGATGCCTTGCTCATTCAAGTTACTCAAAGAAAACTGCTTTCATAACAAGAATGCTTTTTAGCAACATAATTAAAATACAGAAAGGGTTTTTCTTATGATTAATGAACCTCCTCCACAATGCTAAAACTCAAGTTACAACCGTATGGTATGTTGTTGGTCAACATTTAGCTTTTGATATGTTGTGTAGAAAAAACTGCAGCTCCTTTTATTTTCACTCTGGAACAAGATATACAACATACTCCTTCGTCTATTGTTAAAAATATAACCACTTAACTTTTTTTTAGCATGGAAAATTTCTACACCCACACATTACCACACAAATGACACACAGAGCACAACAGACAACCTCAGCTGCTGCTTTATGTCCAGATTTTTAATCCCACGTGGAAACATAAAAACACAAACATAGTTGATTGTTAATAAAGTAATTACATCAGTAAAGCCCTCCAAAAGCACTGACTAGAATGATGGATGCAAATGCAACAAAAGAAAAAACTAAACACAAAAAAAAACTTTAACAGACTGTTCCTCCCAACATTGATCAGCATGTGCACAAAAATCATGAAACTCCCGCTAGAATATACTGCTTTGCTCCTCTCTATACGATTATACTCCTTCAAGCAAGTTAAGGTTTGTACTGAAGTTTTTCAATATAAAAATAAGACGCCTGCCCCAAACAAGCGCCTTTCTAAACTTTGGATGTCAGTTAAAGAGGAAGGTGGTGAGGGTGGAGAGGAGGTTGGGGTGGGGTGGGGTGGGGTGTGTGTGTGTGTCTGTGTTTGTTGTTTGGGGAGGGTTTAAAGAATGACCATGGGGGTTTAAGTAGAGGGAAAATGGTGGTCAGCATTGTGACACTCACATGCAGCCAAAAGAAAAAAAAACAAGAAAAGTGTGTTTCAGAGGTATCTCTGTATGTTGGGAACTCGTTCCTGGTTGGGTGGGTGGGTGGGCGGGGGTGGGTTGTGGGGTTGTATGATGGGGGTGGGATGGGTGACGTTTGGAGCAGGTTATAAAAAACAAATATCAGGGCAGTGCTATGAGTTTTTAAGGACAGACTGTTACGGGGTTCGAGGACACACAAAAAAAGTAATTATTGCTGGGACAGCAGGACTGTGCGAAAGTTATTTGGGGTAGTAGTCGTACAGGTGCGGATTAGGGTGCAAGTGGGTGTCGACGAAAACACCACGTCAAGTCATTAGAGCTCTGCGAGTTACTGAGGCATAACAGGAATTCGGGTTAGAAGTGCCTCGGAGTGTTTGGGCTCGGGGTTGTGGGCTATAGGGCCCAGAACATGGAGGAAACAGGGGGATGGGGTTTGGGTGGGGCAGGTACGTTTTTTTAAAGGGTAGGGGGGGCAAGAGACTGGTATAAGTGCTTATTGCTGAGGGTAGTAAGGCTGCTGCTGACCAGCCTGCTGAGGGTAAGGGTAAGCTTGCTGGTTGGGAGGGGGCGCTCCTGGGTAGCCGCCCTGTCCTGGTGGCGTCTGGTAGGGCATGTAGGGGACTCCGTACTGGCCACCGTACATGTATGGGTTGTATGTCATTGGCATCTGGTAGTACCTGGAACGACAACAACAACAAAACCACAGGCAAGCCAAGCAGTGAGACACAATGTCAAGTATTTTACGGTTAGCCTTTTAGGGGTGTGAGTTTTTTGAACGTGGACCCCAACATTCTTTAGAGCTCTCATCCTCCCAACATTCTCGTCACACAGGTGTGACAGTACACCCTTTAAAGGTCAGACAAACATCACCAGAGGTACGTAGGTAATCTGACTTCAGAGAGTTTTGTTGTCCGCATTTGTTCCAACTGTTCACAAAACTAGCTGCTTGTAATTACCAAATTATTACAGCTAGTCAGGTAGGTAGTTAGTGAAATTACCGGTATTATGTGCACAGGAAGAACCAAGGAAAACCGGCAGGACTTCTTTGACTCTGTGAAGCCTCCATTACTGATCTTTGGATACTACTATTTAGGGAGCAGACAATGTGTGGCAGGATATGCCATCTGAAATACTGTGTACCAACTGTCAACACAGAGTACTTCAAAGGCATGTTTAGCCTTGTGTGTATGTGGGTTGTAACTCTGTGTGCACAGCATGTATGTGTGTGGGTGTGTCAGAATGTACACTACATGTATGTGTCGTGTGTGTGTCTGTGTGTGCACTGTGTGTGTGTGTCAGAATGTACACTGTATGTGTGTGTGTTTCAGTGTGTGCTGTATATATGTGTGTGAGTGTGTGTGTGTGTGTGTAAGTGTGTATGTGTGTGTCTTACCCCGGGTATCCCTGATAGGTTGGGTATGGGGGTCCCTGGGCCTGGGAGGCAGCAGGGGCCACAGGCGGGGGGTTGGTGCCGGCGGGGGGGTTGGAGCTGGGGGGAGCACTGCTGGCCGGGGGGGCTCCTGCAGCTGCCTGGGGAGTGATGCTGGGCGGTGGGGGTCTGGCAGGCGGAGTGGCTTTGGGCTGATTTGGTTGGGGCTACGGATACACCAAGAACAAGTGGATGATTCCATTAAATGATTTTGGGAACATTATTTAAAGGTCGAAAAAACTACTTAGTGTTGCTTTAAGGGTGACTGGCTTAACATAAGATGAAATGAGATCAGGTTAGATTTCCGCAGTTACATAGAAAAATTAGCTTGCTTAAGTTGTGTTCCTCCCATGAGGTTCTAGTACCGTGAAGTTTAGACGAGATTAAGCCAAGTGCTTTGCAATTTAACAGCTGTCTGCTGGCAAATCTTGTCCCATGTCATGTCAAGTTAACCGGCAATCTAGCCATACAAGTCAAGTTTGGGAATTATTACTTACAAAAACGGTTCGTGGAGCTGGAGTTGGGCCGGAGCCGGGGGTGGGAGCTGGGCCGCTCTGATAGGCTGGAACGTTGAATGACGGGGCGCTCGGCTCGCGAGCAATGCTTTGTTGGAGTTCTCTGCAATCCACAGATAACTCAGTGTCACTCAGTGTCATGTTAAACAAGAGCACATCACTAATGCACTCTTCATAAACATGTACAATAAATTAGTAATAAATTATCTGAAAGTATAATAATTAAATGGTAGTAAAAGCGCATCACAAATACACCACAAACAGTAAACACACACGTTGTAAACATATTACAAATAATGATGATATAATGAATAATAGATGACAACATAATAAATAATGAATGATTAATCAGATATTGACTAACCAACATACCAGATCACACTGTAATATGCCCTTTTGCAATAACTCACAGCCAGAAACCTGGAAATTCTTACTTGAGGAGCTCATCTCGTTCTGTCTTGCGGGCGAACACAATGTCACTGCACTTATTCTGGAACTTCAGCAAGATCTCTGTCAGGTCGTTGTAAAACTGGAGACGAATAGGAATTGGAGAGAAGACAACACAAAAAAAAACACAATGACAGAAAAGAGGGGGACAAACAAGAAGAAGAGAGAGGAACATTTTATTTGTGTGCATATGGTATGTGTATACGTGTGTGCATATGGTATGTGTATACGTGTGTGCATATGGTATGTGTATACGTGTGTGCATATGGTATGTGTATACGTGTGTGCATAAAGTATGGGTATACGTGTGTGCATACAGTGTGCGTGTCATCTACTGCATGTGCTGGAAATAACCATGCGAGTTTGTGGCTCAGATGTACTTCTTCAGGTCCACTGAGTTTAACTCTATGTTTATTTTATGTTTGTTTTAGTGGTTCATTAACTTGGAGGAGCAGACTGTCTCTCTGTAGTTCGAATGAGAGACAATTCCGCTTCCGACCTGTAGGGCGACCGAAAACGAAAACTACTTACAGTTGCTCTAACCTAATTTCCTAAACATGTTGACTTAATTTCCTCAACATGCCTTATAAGTGCAGAGGGCAGGAGTGTAATTTTATTGGCTGTTAGGGTCAAACATCAACAGTTATTTGCTGGAATTACAAAGTAATTGCTTTTTACTGTGGCTAGCTGCAGCGTTCTCAGACTGAATTCCAAGTAGGTTAGTAACTAACCCTGATAAGTTAACTCAGAGTAATACAATGATGCATGGCTTCATTCTCCTGGTAAAATAAAGCCAAGTGGTTCTTCTATTAGGGGGTTTACCGCTACCTGTGAGTTAACATACCCAGCTAAGTTACCAAACCTGCTTTCTGGAATGCATCATCCCTCTTGACCTAATGTCCTAAACATGCTTCAGGAGGAAGGGGGGGATGGGGTGTAATTTAATTGGCTGCTAGGCTCAAACATTAACAGTCATTTGCTAAAAATACAAAGTCTTTTTTTTGTGTTTTTGCTTTCCAGTGTAGCTTTACTAGCTGCGCCCTTTCAGACAGAAAGGCAATCAATGTGTACATAGGGCTGTTCAATTATGGCAAAAATCAGTTTTGGAAAAACACAAGATACTTGTGCACCTAGGAAGAGTACCTTTGGGAGAAAAGATTTAGACCTTCCTGACTACAAACCTTATTCTAACATGTTACTGTTGGAACACTTAGCACCTTAGGTTAGTTATTCTATTACAGGTTAATTATTTTATTATTTCTAAGTCCTAAGGCTATCGTTCTATTGTTGGGCTTGTTTGCCAAGTCACAGGGTCTAGTTGTTCTGTGAAAATTTCCAGGACCTTGTGAGTAATACATCCTGGATCATAATACGATAAATAATATGATCAATTTGGTTGACATTAAGTAATAACATGATTGATTGGAAAGCCCCACGTACGCTATAAGCACAAGTTGTTCAGTCAGCATAGACGCTACACTCTCAAGCATATGGGCATGCCTATGTACCTTAGTGCCCTCCTTCAGGTTGCTGGAGATCTCAATGTAGCTGTCGTGGGCGGCGGCCAGCTTCTTCAGCACCTCCTCTCTGGCGTCAGCCTCAGTGGTGCTCTGCTTCAGGGCCGAAAACTCCTGGTGGGAGGTCTGAGGTACACACAAGGGAAGGAGAGACTTATTGTGAGACATTTACAGCAAGTAGTCATACAATGGTCCTGATATGTCACCAGAGACTTATGAAGTCAAGAGACACTTAAAGAGTGCTATACGTGTATATTTATGCTTGTTGGCAGACACTTGTAAGTGACTTGCAAAGCGACGTACAATATTAAAAAAATATATGCATGGGTTTGCTAAATACAAAATTTAGAGTTCCCTTCATTAGCTGGCAGTTAGAATCAATATTTGACTAACTGATATGAGCACACAATGTGAACCCACTATTACACATTGAGTAATTTTGTAATAAATCCCGAATAGGTTACAGGTACAGGGCCATCAAGGAGACGACATAAATTCAGCATGAGCATCATCAACAATCCAATCAATAACTTAACAATAGAAACTGTTTGAGAATGCATGCGGACAACAATCCTTAATCCAGCATCAGATTACAACAGCTTATTCAACTTTCGTCAGATTCTTACCCAAAGTTTTTAAATCGTGTTCTTGCTTTAAGAGTGAGAGATGCACTAACAGTGGTTGAGACCAAATTTTGTATTTCATTAACCCAAACATGTAAGGGTTGGCATTCAAACATGTATAGTCATGTTGCTGAAGTCACCCTGTACAGTCCAGCCCCAGGCTCGAAACTGTGACCTTACAGCAGCTCCATATTGGGAGGAAGACACACTACTAAGTGAGCTAAAAGCCATACTATTAGCTAAATCAGTAGCGTATCCCCTGGAGATTTCGTGAGGGAGGTTGTTATGAGCATTCTAATGCAGTGGTGTGCTAGTTGGCTTCCGTTATTCTGGTGGAATGGCCCCCTTGTTGTGAAATACTGTGGAATATCTGTATAGTGTGCAATATCATTACTCTCATTGTCCAACATCCACTACTCGTAGCATAGGACCATCATTACTGTGAAATATCTACTTAATGTGCAATAACCAACACTGCATGTCACACTGTATATAAAACCTCATATATTGTTTGCAAATGTATACAGCGCCTCAGAACTGTGCACCCTACCCCGTTTTTACCTACGCCAGCGGAGGTTATGTAATCATCTACGTTTGTTAGTTTGTTTGTTAGGTAGCAACATAACTCAAAAAGTTATGGATGGTTTTAATGAACTTTTCAGGGTCGGTCAAAAATGGGCTAACTTAAAAGTGATTAGATTTTGGTGGTGACCTGAGCTGCCCTGCCCTGCCAGGTGACCTGAGTGCTTTTCTAGTTTATTTTTGTATCCTTTCTTGCACTATTATTTATTTTATTCTATGTTGTAAATATTCTACATACACATGTGTGCGCTGGAGAAGGAGCTTTTTTTAAAGGTGTACTTCCATTGTGTTTTCATTAATTTTGCAGTGGTCTCTAGTATTAATGAATGCCCCGTGAGCCGGTTTTGGTTAAAAAAATGCTTTAGTGCTTCTGTTTCAGGCTGTTCTAGTTTGGTGGAGGAGATGGAGCAGGAAGAATGACAGGTTCCGGCTAGGCTAGTCACAGGCTACAATCATTCGAAGCCCATTCAGTCATAGCGAACTAAATAGAAGATCTAAACGTTCTACACATACTTATCTATACTTCGCTAAGTGAATGTGTGCTGCAACAAAACTTCTCCGGTAAATACAACTGTGACACAGCGTTTTCTGATTTACAAACCTCCGTCACTTTGTTGGCCTTTTTCTTATTCACTCGTTTTTCCCCCTACTTTCTTTCACTGACTAATGGAGGCAATCGGGTTAGAAGAACATTTTCACGTGGAGCATGCATATGCAACTCGGGGTCACCTGTCGTATTTTAAAAGAGCTAGTACTAAACGGTTTCTTGTGGAAGCACTCCTTTAATGTCATCGTACATGTGTATGATGACAATAAAAGGCATTCTATTCTCTATTCTCTATTCTATTGCATTGTGACCGTACCTGTATCTTAGCGAGCAGGTCTTCCTGGGCACGCAGGCTCTTCTGCACGCGCTCCGTGTGGTTGCCGTAGTGCGTCTGCAGTGCACCGTTGCTCAGGCCCTCCTCGTTGATGGCGCCGTCCTGGGCCAGGGCCGTCAGGAAGGAGGCCGTCAGGTCAAAGGTCACCGACTTGACTTCTCCCTCCAGGACCTCACGCTCCTGCTTCACCTCGTCTAGCTGAGCCAGCTGTGCTCGCAACACACTCACCACCTAACACACACACACACACACACAAAGGTTTCTTTTAAATTTGTTGTACTGTTTTACTATACCTTTGTATATTTCACTTATTCATCGTTTGAACAAGTAAAGAGTTTAAAAAGCATAGAAATATGTATGTGGAGGGGACGATATTGTTAAGCTCGTTCTCAATCCCACACACACATACACATCTCGCTGCTCTGTAATGCTTTGGTGGAGTTGGCAGAGGCGATGGCACTATTGAGGTCATTTTCACACACGCACACACACAGGGTGTGTACCTCGCTACTCTGTAGTGTTTTGGTGGGGTTGATGGAGGGAACGGCAGCATTGAACTCGTTTTCTCTCACACACACACAGCTATGTACCTCGCTGCCCTGTAGTGTTTTGGTGGGGTTGGCAGTGTTGAGCTCCCTCTCACACATACACACACGCACACGCACACACAAGTGTGTACCTCGCTGCTCTGTAGTGTTTTGGTGGGGTTGGCAGTGTTGAGCTCCCTCTCACACATACACACACGCACACACAGGTGTGTACCTCGCTGCTCTGTAGTGTTTTGGTGGGGTTGGCAGTGTTGAGCTCCCTCTCACACATACACACACGCACACACAGGTGTGTACCTCGCTGCTCTGTAGTGTTTTGGTGGGGTTGGCAGTGTTGAGCTCGTTCTCTCTCTCTTTCTCACACACACACACACACACAGCTATGTACCTCGCTGCCCTGTAGTGTCTTGGTGGGGTTGGCGGAAGGGATGGCAGCGTTGAGCTCGTTCTCTCTCTCTTTCTCACATACACACACACACACAGCTATGTACCTCGCTGCCCTGTAGTGTTTTGGTGGGGTTGGCGGAGGGGATGGCAGCGTTGAGCTCGTTCTCACACACACACACACACACACACACACACGCAGAGCTATGTACCTCGCTGCCCTGTAGTGTTTTGGTGGGGTTGGCGGAGGGGATGCCAGCGTTGAGCTCGTTCTCTGGGCGACACAGCAGGCCGATCATCTCACAGTGGGTGTTGAAGCGCTCGCGCACCACCTGGTCTGCCGCCACAGCCTTGTCCAGCACATTCCTGAAGTTGCCACCCTCTGGAGGAGGGGGTGCACACAGACAAACACACACACAAACACACACACAGGTAAACAACAAGCAATGGGAGCAATGGATTAATGATCAAATACTTTTTTGCTCGCTTTGATATATACATACTGTTAGGTAAGCATAGGTGCATAGTAGTTTAGACACTACACTGGCATTTACACATCCCATCCTCTAGAGGGGGCGTTGGCTGTCTTGGGCGCCACTCATTGGCAGTGGGTTTTTAAGCAGCATGGGTGAGGAATTGAGAGAGCGATTTCCTCGGTCACGGAGCTGAGAGCAACGGCTCTTTGGACGCGGCTTGAATGGTGAGTTGTTGGGTTGGACCCGGTAGTGGATTACTCTTCGCCTAGGACCCTCTGCCCTTTTTAGGACGTCGGACCGTTCGTCGTCTTACCCCCTTTTTGTGAACTCTATAATCGTCGTTGCATGGGCTGGTCGGCCGAGAAGGCCCTGGCGTGGGTTGGCCGAGCACAGGTAAGCCAGCGTTCCCTCTAGTTCACGCCTCATCATCATAGCCTCTCACACTCTGACTACCACGCTTATACTACACATAGGTCAGGGGCGACCGGTGGACAGGTAAGCGACTTAGTTATACCCCTAGACCGTACTTGTGTACACTGTGCTGCCGAGCGCTTCCTAACAATACATATACTTGATATATACATACATATACTTTTTAATGTGTGATATAATTTTTACTTATCTTGAAAACATTAGAAAAAAACTACAGGTGTTATACTTTCTGAAGTGTGGGTGATAATACACTTTTTGAGGTTTAGGTGGCTGTATTTTGCACCTGTTTAAGAGTGAATCAGGGGAAATAAAAAGTCCCCCACAGCCCCTTCAAAAAGGGATACTTAAATTCAAAAATCCTTAACCAACCTTGAACAGATAAAAAAAAAAGCCTAACTGACTGGATGAGGTGATTGCACACAGAAATGCCTTTATAATGAATTAAAAATAACACATATCTGCCTATAAACCAAAATTCCCTATTACTTTGTGTACTAACGTGTTTATCTCTCTAGCAGATGCGGGTGTGCTGTAATGAGATGTCAGCGTGTGTGTTTGTACCTGCTCTCAGGGGCTTGTATAAATCACCGGAGGGCGTTCTGTGCCAGCGCTGGCTGAATTTAGCCCTCAGCTCGTTGTCTGTGGTCTCCTCATCATCCAGCATCTTCAGAGACTGTAAGCAAATACGCATGTGTTGTCACACTCAGACATTTGAGCCAGATAAGCGTGCACATGCATGCAACCACATCCACGTACACACACGCACGCATATACCGCACACAAAACCACCACACACACCAAGATCAGTCAGTAAGTAAGTCAGTCAGAGGAATTTAAGAGGAGAAATTAATTAATAACTAAAGAATTTCAAACAAACAAAAAATAAGGATGAGCTAGTTAATATTTATTAAAGATCACCTACCTGTGTGTGTCAAAGAGAGAGTGTACATTCGTGTGTGTGTGTGTGTGTGTGTGTCAAAGAGAGAGTGTACATTTGTGTGTGTGTGTTTGTGTATATGTGTGTGTGTGTGTCAAAGACAGAGTGTGCATTCATATGTGTGTGTGTGTGTGAGTGTGTGCGTGTCTGTCAAAGAGAGAATGTGCATTCGTGTGTGTGTGTGTGTGTGTGTGTGTCAAAGAGAGAGTGTACATTTGTGTGTGTGTGTGTGTGTGTATATGTGTGTGTGTGTGTGCCAAAGAGAGAGTGTGCATTCATATGTGTGTGTGTGTGTGTGAGTGTGTGCGTGTCTGTCAAAGAGAGAATGTGCATTCGTGTGTGTGTTTATGTGGATGGGTGTGGGTGTGTCAAAGAGAGAGTGTGTATTCGTGTGTGTGTGTGTGTGTGTGTGTGTGTCTGACCTCGTCAAGTATTTCTCTGTTGCGTGTGAGGAGCTCTGGCAGCTCCTTGATCAGCATCTCCACGCTCTGCAGTCCACCCTGGGACATGATGGCGCGGGACTTCTCCAGGATGGACTGGGGCACCGAGTCGCCAGACAGGTCCTCCAGTGCAGCAGGCAGGTTCAGAGACGCCAGCACGCTGGGGATGAACCAAGAAACAGATTGAATAAAAATATAAAACAGATATTTTAGATAGATAAAATATATAATATATAACTTAAAAATAAAAAGTGTGTTGTCACTAAAACACCATTTCTTGATCCAAGGACCACCTCCCACTAAAACATTGTTAATACTAATCAAATCGTAAAATCTTTAAAATACAGTTCTGGAAAACAAAATTAAGAGACCACTGTAAAATGATCAGTTTCTCTGGTTTAACTATTTCTAGGCATATGTGTGAGTACAGTGAACATTTTTGTTTTATTCTGTAAACTACTGACATATTTTGCCCAAATTCCAAATTCAACTGACACTGGAAAGGAATGACTGTCATACATGTAGAGATGCTGATTTTAGGGAAATTTGCAGTGGTCAAGAGCTGTATTTAGAAAGATTTAAAAAGAGGTCCTCCAGTGCATCTGCAAATTCAGAAAGGCCAGAACGCTGGAGCAGCACAAAGGGAAGGGATGACTGTATTGTCACTTTTAAACAGTTGGGCTTCAGGACATTTCTCAAGAAGATGCTAATTAAAACAACTCTGACAGCACAGAGGATATGTGTGTGTGAGGCTAAAGTTGTTTTGCTCCTGTGGGGTTTTAGTATTATGTGATACGTTGACGTTTGGACGAGATTATGGCAGCTGCTTTTGATTTTGACCCATAAAACCACACATTAAACCAGAAAGATAGACACAGCCGAAGTGAAACATGCCCAATTACAGCCTTAACTACTGCTGATAGCAGCCATCTTGAATTGTGATGTGGTAAGTGGAGTTTCTATGAGTTAGTGAATTGGAATTCTGACCTCAGAGAGCGATCCAATTAAAAATTTACTATGCTGAATTTGAATATTCCCACTTCCTAGTACAAATGGGATGCACAGATGTCACATAAACCCTGTGGAAGGCGGGCTCTTACCCGTTGCAGAGGTTGGTGGCCTCTCTCAGGCTGCCCACCAGTCTGTTAACAGTGTCAGCCTTCCTCTGGTTGGACACACTCACTGCCTGCTGGATCGCCATGGGAACCATCGTCTCAAAAAGGTCTACAGAGGAACACACACACACGGACACACATACAATTCATCTTATTAATTAGTTTAGCAATTGTATGTAAAAACCATCAAACTTGGTATTTAAAACAATTGACTTGCAAGAAGGCAAAATACTGGTGTATACTAAATGCATCATGTTTCTAACCTTAAAAACAGTCTCACAGGGATTTTTCAGCTATTATCAGTTTTGTTTATCTGAATTGATCAAGAACAGATCAGGAAAAAAGCCTCAGCCTCAGCAGATGCTTTTCTTAAAAGCGAATTACAATTGAGGACAATCAAGCTTCAAACTAGTGGAAAGATGTGTGTGGCCTACAGGAAAAAAAACACTAAAGGTCGACAGGCCACAATGTAATGTCTGCTCTTGAAAGCAGAGATGGTTTTGGACAAGTTAATCAGTCGTTTATATGCTAAAAGGCTTCTGGATGAGGAAATCAGTGATTTTACAGGTTGTGTACCTGTAAACTTCTGGCTGAGAGTGGTCTGAATTAGTGAATCAGTGGTTGGTTGTGTACATTACCTGTAAACTTCTGGCTGAGGGGTGTCTGGATGGCGGTGGCCTTCACGAGCGTTGCTTTGCCGATGTGCTCCAGGTCCTTGAGCTCAGGCACGCGGTCGTGGTAGATGAAGTCGTTGTCCTTCTTGGCGGCAGTGAGGGCTTTGTTTATGCGTTCCGACAGGTCCTTGACGTTCACGTACTCGTCGTAACGTGACGCAACAGTTTTTGTCAACTCAGCTGCGTGCTGCGGAAATACAGAAGAAAAGCACAGGCATAGACGAAGAGACAAGGAAAGAGTTAAATGTGGGATTGTCTATGGGTGAACCAAACCAAACTGATGTGCAATTAAAAGCCAATGTGTGTATGTCTTCCTATTATGTCTGACAACTCATCGGACTACTCCTTGCATTAATATTAATGACTCACTAGGCTCACAACAACATGTCACAATAATAATCATATTACACTAAGAAACACATTGAAGAGATAAAAAAAAGACATGTTGGGCTATTCCACATCAATTTACCCCTTATCCATCCTTCCATCCATCCATCTATTCATCCCTCCATCCATTCATTCAATACTGTAAATATTGTCAATGGTAAACATTGGGCACGCAAACACGCACACACGCACACACGCACGCACACACGCACGCACACACGCACACACGCACACACGCACGCACACACGCACGCACACACACACTTACTTGGAGGCGGGCGATCTCCTCTCCGAAGCGCTTCTTCTGATTGGCCAGCGTGGCCTGGTGCAGCTCTGCGGTGGCCTGCATCATGCAGTGCTTGGCAGCCAGGACGGGAAGCACCTCCTGGAAATAAAAATACTGACCAGGGAGAGCACCACGGCAACAAACACCACGGCAACCACCAAAACAAGCAAGCAAGCGAGTGAGCGAACGAGCCAAACATGGCGGCAGCGGCAGCAGCAGCAGCAATCACAGAGGGGCCACAGACACACAGCACGGGGGTACAGGAAGAGAGAAGAGAACAAGAGAAATCAGAGCCAAACCCCGTCACTCCCATGCGCATGCCTTAACCAACTCCCCACCCAATCAACCACCCACCCACCCATTCAATCTATCCAATCCATCCAATCCATCCAATCCAGACCACCCCCCTTAAAAAACCACACACACACAGATATACACATACAGTTATGATTCAAGTCTTTTTTTTACCAGCTGTGTCTATAGTTTATGGTCTGTGGAGGGTCCAGTCCCCCTGGTGTGGCAATCTTAACAGGGATGTATGTGCGTGTTTGTTTGTATGACGGAGTGTGTGTGAGTGTTTGTGTGGTGGTGTGTGTGTGAGTGAGTGTGTGGTGTATGTGTTTGTGTCTGTGAGTATTTGTTTGGTGGTGTGTGTGTGAGTATTTGTGTGGTGGTGTGCGTGTAAGTGAGTGTATGGTGTATGTGTCTGTGTGTGTGTTTGTTTGGTGGTGTGGGTGTGAGTGTTTGTGTGTGTGATTGTGTGGTGGTGTGGGTGTGAGTGTGTTTGTGTGATTGTGTGTGTGTTTGTGTGGTGGTGTGGGTACGAGTGTTTGTGTGTGTGATTGTGTAGTGGTGTGGGTGTGAGTGTTTGTGTGTGTGATAGTATAGTATGAATGTGTGTGTGTGTGAGAGGGTTTGTGTGGTTTGTGTGTGTGATTGTGTGGTGGTGTGGGTGTGAGTGTTTGTGTTTATGTGTGTGAGGGTGTGTGGTGGTGTGTGATTGTGAGTGTGAGTGTGCACATGCGTGCATGGAGAGGCTGTAGGAGCATGCACGAACCTTGGGAAGATTCTCTTTGTACTGACACTGCTTGAAGGCGTCGCCATAGAAATCTGCAGCCTGGTTAGCCAGTTTAGCGATGATGGCGTCCTTCATCCTATCTGCACAAACACATAAATATAGACAGACAACATTACAAAAATACTATTACTACTTTTTTATTATTATTATGATTATTGTTATTATTGTTGATTGTTTTTTTGTTGTTAGTTTTCTTCTTCTTCTTACTATTATTATTACTATAATGAACAATGATCCTGCTATAGCCTGGTAAACCAGCCCCTTGTACTTCATTTCATTTTGTACAGGGGTCTGGAGTTGCTGCATTGAGAAACAATTTCTTCCTGGTGGTGTGGACCCTGCTGAAGTTTAAAACAAGTGACTCTGCCGTCTGGTCGTCACATATGCAATTAGCCAATTATCACACAAAGTGAAAGTCATGGCTCACGACTTCTCTGGCAGCGACTCCAGACCCTCTGTACAAAATGAAATGATGTACGAGGGGCTAGTTTACCAAGCTAATCCGGCTATGCTTTGGTTAGTATAGTTTGCACACTTTAACTTCCTATTCATGTTCTAGAACGTTTTGCAACAAGGCAAAATTGTGCAATTTTGTGGGGAAGTGCAGTTTGACAAAACCAGATTTTGTTTTTCTTATGGTCTTGCAAGCTGGCATGACTAACTATCAGATACGAATGAGAGTCTTGAGACAGTCTGTTGACATGTTGGTTGACGTGTCAGGTGACTGACAAAATTCCCTACTTACATCAAGTTAACCATTTGCTTCTTCCCCATTGTACTTTATTTAAGCTTCACTTCCACACACAAGGGTGTGAGGGTGTACAGTATATTTGTCAGAGAGCACTTTTTATGTCAAACACACAAAACCTTCAGCTGACCTTATCAGCTTACTATCTGCTTACCATCAGCCTGCAGCTGACCTTACCGGCTTTCCTTGCTGCACCCTAACTGTAATCTGCAGTTCCCACAACAGGAAGCAATAATAACATATAGCAATAATAAAA
Source organism: Coilia nasus (assembly GCA_027475355.1). Classification (NCBI taxonomy): domain Eukaryota; kingdom Metazoa; phylum Chordata; class Actinopteri; order Clupeiformes; family Engraulidae; genus Coilia; species Coilia nasus. The sequence continues at coordinate 11,760,726 of CM050201.1, read as the reverse complement.
AGATTGTGTGTGTAGTCTGACAAGCCAGAATGTCATAATGTCTGTTATGTCAAGCATGTCTGTTTGTTGTATAGTCGTCATGATTTACAGTCTGTAAATCTGATCTGGAAACTCTTTTCTCGATAAATTTATAAAAATGTCAAAGGCACACAAAATGTTAAAAATGACCACAAATATATATTAAATGTCAATGATGATAATAATGATGATAAATGTCAAATAAATGATGATAAAAATCAGGGTTTCCAAAGCCTAAGGTGAGGGCAGGCAGGGCACTTCACAGAGCTGTGTACAGTGCAGGGGAGGGGAGGATGGATAGTTTAGTAAAGATGGCATTGAAACAGAAATAGCAGAATGTCTTTGAATGAATGTTTACTGTTTATGTGTATTATCTCTGTTCAGTGTCATGTCTCAATAATTTAGGGTCACATTGACATTTAGTTTTGATTACTGATTGATCTGTAAATTGCTTTCTTAATACACTGATTAGTTATTTGATCCATAAAATGTCTCCATAAAAGCATAACATGTATTCAGTGTTCCCAAAGCCCAGGCTTAGGTACAGTGTAGCCCAAGCTTGGAAGCAGTGTATGGTTGGATGGTTTACCAGAGGTGGCCTTGATGCAGAAGACTTCCTGAGCCTGGGCCAGCATGATCTGGCTGAGGGTGCCGGCAGTTTCGGGGGAGATGTCCATGGTGGGCTCCCGTGACAGCATGGATAGGACAGTGTCTTTTATGTGCGCAAACGCACCACTAGCGAGCTGCAGAGATTAGAGGAGACGGTGGTGTCACTTTACTTAAGAGTCCGGAGAGTTCTCAAGCCTCTTTTCAGCTTGTAGTCAAGGATTTTGTTCAATGTTGTTTTGTGCTTCATTTCTTTTTTCTTTTCTTTTCTTTTTGTAAGCACCCTCTAAGCCATTTTGTACAACAGCAGTCTTGTCCCTCTCTACCCTGGGCACCTTCTGTCCCAACAGCTCCAACTCACTAACTGTCCAAACTACACCTACATGCATTCTCAGCTTGTTGTCGTTGCACTAACGCTGCAATTTCCTATGTGTGCTGTAGCTTGATTGTTTTTTCTCAACTACAAACTGGAAGTCACTTTGGATAAAGGTGGCTGCTAAGTGTAATGTAATGTCTTTTAAATGTAGTATAATGCTGTATTGCATGAAAGGTGCTCTAAAAATAAGTTTAATTGATTGATTTCCACAGAGTTATTTTTGCTCTTAGTGATTGCTCTAGCATAAGATGGAGGAACGGGGGTGTGACTGCATGCGCACACATGCACACACACACACACACACACACACGCGCGCGCACACACACACACACACACACACACACACACACGCACGCACGCACGCACGCACACACGCACACACGCACACACGCACACACGCACACACGCACACACACACACACACACACACACACACACACACACACACACACACACACACACACACACACACACACACACACACACACACAGTAAGTTTGGTCTTTAATGGTTTCACTCACTTGATAGTTCTTGGCAGCGGCTTTCAACCCCTCGTCGCTGTCCAGATTCTGTTCGGAGGCGATCTGGCTGGCCAGAGCTCCGATGTTGAATAGGACGCAGGTCTTTTCGTAGCCCAGGCACGCCAGTGCTGCACAGAATCACAGAGGAGCGGAATAACAATGAACACCAACACACCCCCATAAGCAAACAATCTATCTGATGTCTACATCTGACATGCAACAACAGAGAAATATACGCCTGATGACTCATTCAACCAGTCGGGCTTTATACACTTAAATCTGATTAAAGTTAATATTAAAATAGAGCATATAGCAGATATAGATTTAAGCAAAGTTAATATCAGCTTCATTTGAGACGATAAATGTAACTGATTTAATTCTTCATTAATGCAACAGTGCCATGGACATCATACTTAAACATAATAAACTAAATAGTATTACTAGCTTACTAAGGTAAGCTCCAACCTGTTTATTACAATTACACTACATTACACTTAGCAGATGCTTTTATCTAAAAAGACTTTCAGTGGAGGACACAAATCAAGGTAGAGATTTTCAGAGGAAAACAGAGTAGGCAAGAGGGTAACAAAGCAAGAGAGTACAGGAGAGTGCTGGTAAGTGGAGGTTAGCGTTGTTAGGATGGGAAGTAATTTCCTTACACAGCTACACCTAAAGCATGGTAACACTGCCTCTATATTTAGTTTTATCTCCCTTACCCATGGAGTTCTCTTTTCTGATTGGCTGATGAGGTGGGAATTAACTTTGTACAACTGGCTACCTTTGAAGTAGATTTTAAAAAATTGAATTACCATTCGATATCAAAGCACTCATGAATGATAACCGTGACAACTCTGGTAGCTAAATTAACGGTTAAACGGTTTCATCACGGGCGCTATTAAGTAGCAAATCAACCATTTATTTCGGTATTTGATGCGTATAAAATTAGATCATAAATAAAAACGGGAGATAAAAGGGATAATGGTCTTCGAGGTGACCAGTTCTATAGAAATAATGGCTTGAGTTCTTCACCTACACCTCTCCATTATTTCCATTGAAACTAATCACTTCGTCAGCCGTTATCCCTTACTTGATACCCAACTGCAGCCCAATGGTTCATGAATGATTGAACTTGCAGAGGTCATGTGATGCTTCGCAGTTAATAAATCAAAGTTGCATCCTTAGTTGTGTGATTGCTGGGTGTGTATTTTGTGATAAACTGGGTCTCACCGAGTTTGACAGACCCGCCGAACAGTGATCCTTTATCAAAAGCATCCTTCCAGGTGAACGTGAGACAGAGCTGCAAAAAATGGCAAGAAACACATACATTAACATTTATCAGCAGAAAATTACTGAAACCTTGAGCCAAAAACAGCTATACCAAAATGGTACATGTATTCGTAGGGTAAAGTGAGTCATCATTTTCCAACATAACCCTAATATTTGCTAGCTATTGGCATCATTTATCCCCAGACTACCCAGACTATGAGGCCAACGCTACACTGTGTGTGTGACAGAGAGTTCAAATTGATTATCTGACCACCAGTTACAAGCAGTTACAAGCAGGTACAGTCACAGCCCTTGCTTGAAGCTTCACCCCAAGCTTGACTCAAACCACCAGTAATAATAAAAAAAAAACACCAGCGTCTTCTGGCCAACACATTACACCGCCACTCTTATTTGTGCATTTTTTTGGATTAGGTGTAGCTACCAGATTAAAACAAGGTCAAAACAAGGTTAAAACTCTGTCCCACATTACCTAAGCCTGCCTTGAACTCTCATGATATCCTCTGATCAAAGAAATGCAGTACAAATCCATCCAAAGTCTGACAAGGATATTACACTCTAAATCAGTTTAGCCATGAAGTGGGCTACCATAGAGGTTTACTGTGAAATATTTTCACGTTGGAAACAATAGATATGACAATGTCTGTATTATTTTTACTGGACTCATAAATAATCATGTGTTTCCATGCCATTGCTGTTATTAATTATTCTCAATACTGCTGTTTATATCCTTCCTCTGTATCAGCCTGCTGTGGTACTCTCTAAAACTTATTTACAGCTGTCTATAGCTATAACTTGACTGAATTATGCAGCATTGATTAAATCTTTATGTGGTGTGTGTGTGTGTGTGTGTGTAAGTGTGTGTGTGTGCCATTGGGTGGGTGTATCTTACCTCTGGAAATGGAAATTTGGGCTCGACGACACACAGTTGATCGTAGTACCTGTAGGAAACAAAATAGAGGTTGTGTTATTCTTTCTGAGGGGGCCTGAAGCCTGCAGCGTATCTGTCATATCGGTCATAGACACCACACCACATTTCCGTTCCCACTTTCAGCCCTCTGTAATCCAGTCACAGCCACAGGGGAATGGGCAGAGAGCTATTTGGCTAACAAATCCTGGGAAGTTTTCCTCTCCATGCAAATCCACTCGCTGCGTGGCCCCCGCAGACTTCCTTCCCTTGGAGGGATTCAGGGAAGAGCCAAAAGATTGTGATTTGTTATATTATTGTTATTATCATTGGTATTATTATTATGGTTGTAATGTATTATTATTATTATTGTGATCATCATCACCTCATTGTTATTATTATTGTTATTATTAATAACAACAACAATAATAGTAGTAGTTAATTACAAGTCGAAAAATGCATACTCAAAAACAGTGAAGGCTAGATACTCACAAAAAATGCATACACATAAACTAGAGTAGACTGTTGGTCTTCAAACCAAATGTACCATTCTCACCTTCGACTAACTAAAAACTTTTGATGGCCTCACTACCGCATGACTGGAACTTGCTCATGGCCGACAAATGTGTGACTCAAACTCTGAGTATGCCAGCTACTGCTAACTGGCTGAGGACATCCCATTAAAGCCTGCCCTCTGAACTATAAACAACTTGATTTTTCTAACTTTTTTGAAGTTGGGTGAAGCACTGAACAACTGAGAACTAAACAACAACAAACTTTATTTTTCTATTTATTAAACCTGTGACAACAGATTAGCCAAGGTTGTAGCTGACACGTGTTCCTTTAACGACATCAGTAAATATTACTAATGAAAATAACAAGCTACATTGTAAAAACAGATAAGATATGCCTATATTCTTTTCAGCACATAAATTTAGTAGCGACTAATTCCATAGAAAAAACTTGTAATACATAGCATTAAATTTAATGCAATCCTGAAGGTCATTTATTGTTTTGTATTAGGAAATGATTTGAAATGTATTGTTATTAGGGGGATTATGTGATTTTGATACAATACCGGGTCTGTCCCCCATCTGTTGGTCACATGGCACCTGTGGCTTGCACCCCCCACCCGCCAGTCACACAGTCCCCATGCCAACCTTTTTGACACACAGGAAACGCCGTGTAATCTAACCATGCTCTAACCATATTCAGACACAGAGAACAAGAATAAAATCATTTTTAAAAACATTGTGTTTTAAATCTTTTTGTGTATTCTGGGAGACCCATTCACACACAATTATCATCATCAATCTTACAATTGGTGCAAAACGGCATCCTGTTTCAGAGCCAGTGAATAATATCAAGCTTACAAATCACTAAGGTCTCAACTGATTAAGTTTCCTTTCTGTTCTCTGTCATGAAACAAAGTGTTGTTCCCCTACACCCATGAGTTCTTACCTGCAGACAGAATGACATGGCTGGTGACAGGGTTATTAAATACACAGGTTGCTGCATTATGGGAAGTGCTGCAAAAGTTTACCTCAGTAATGCTGCACTTCTCCTTCCTGATCGATTACCACATGCTGTCTGTCAACCGTTCTGCAACGCTCACACTAATTTTGGAGCCAAATGTCAATCACCATTGCCTGGAGATAATTAGCCTACCAATCCTACAAAGTCAGGTTATTAGACAGGGACTTGTCCAATCTCTTTTAAAATGTGTAGCACCCAAATGTGACGCCTGACACTGTGCCTGCACACTGCTCACATCTCACCTTTTTTTTAAAGAAATTTTAAGAAAAAAAGATGGATAAAAGTGTGTATCCTACATTTAAATCATTTGTAACAAAAATTCTAAACCTTGTATAGGTGTTAATCAAAATATAAGAGCCACTGGTGATGTTGTGGAATGTTTGACGAGGAAATATCCTACAGCTTCTCCTAAACGTAGAGGGGTGTTACTGGACATAGGCTATTCACTATTATTTTCCTCAGTTAGTGAAGAATGACCTACTGCATCTAATGTAACTGTACAATCCACCTGCATCAATGGATCAGGAAGGCAAATCTTTATTGTGTTGCTGAGGAATACCAAACAAACAAAAGTAGGAGGGGTCAGACGACAGCAAAGTCTTTCAATAATAAATTAGAAATGAAGGAAAGGAAATTTGAGGTTGTGTCACTGGAGAATATGATGAATCTCCAAGACAGTGTGGAGGAAAACAAAACCCAGAATCTGGGACCATGAGTATGAATGACTGTTAATAATTAGGAAGAATATTATTGTCCTCTAAAGTTGCTATAGATGTGGGATCACCCGGAAGCCTGCATTATCTATGTATGCTCGGCAACCATCTCCATACTCTCCCATGCAAATCACATTTATAAGTATGGCTGCCTACAACAGAGTAGGGAGAAGTGATAGCAATTTAGTACTACTATGATGCCAGACATGTCTTAACAGCACAGAACTCCAACAGCTCGCTTTCAAACGCTTTCAGTTTCAGGTATTAAATTATGGATGACTGAGAAACATGAATGGCTGCTGTTTAAAAACAAACATACACACACACACAAACATTTTACTTTCCTCACCAAAATATGGACTAATGTTAAATGACATTCAAAACGATTGCAGATAAGCTAACTAAACTACTTTTGGCGTAGATGGCACACAATCCGTAGGTCGTGGGCCTTTCTTTGCAATGTAAGGCACTGTAATAAGATAACATGTACATTAGCTACTGGGTGACGTCCCAATATCTGTACCCGCCCTAGCTTGAGTCAACTATTACGGGCTGGAAACTAATATTAAATTTTTGGCAGGTTTACCAGGTTTGTTGTTTTTGCTTTACCAATGTTAACATATATAATATTAAGTGAAGTAGTCATCTGTAACATTAGTGTATACAAACACGATATCACACCTTTACGAACAAGCAGGCTAGGATGCTAATTCCTAGCCACTAGTGACAGAACTGACTTCCTTGTGTCAACATGGATGGAAAAGGTACTAGCGCAAAGTGTACAGATGACGACTGGCCTTTATTTGTGAGGTTACAGGCCTATTAACGACCACCTAACCACCTACTTTCCATTACGTTAATTAAATAAACTGTGACACCGCAGCTGGCTAGCTCACAACAAGCCCGTTGCGTTCATTTAGCTTAGCACCGCCCGAACCTTTTTACTTGCTACGGAATGAGTAGCTTTAACACTTGCTGTTTCGGTGGACGTAATGTTGGTCCAATAATTTGGACAAACGCAATTCGTTTACAAATAACCGTAATCATGGGTGCGGCAGGCAGCTATGCTAGCTAGTTTGTTACCACAGAAGGAAGCGTGTTTGACAGAGAAAATGGACAACCCATCGAGTTGTGTAACTTGTAAAGTAATCTGAAAAGTTAACATTGGAACAATGCTTACCGCAAGAGTATGTCCAAGGAGCTCTCGTGTTTGTCCAAAGGCCTCCCGAGAGCGCTTTTGCGCAGCTTATTGAGTTCTTCAACCGCTCGCAGATATTCCGCCTGTTCCTCACCTTGTGGGTACGTGGCTGTGACAAATTTCGATAGCGGTTTTACTAAATCGACTTCCGTGGACTTTTTCAACGGGACAGATATAAATGTCGCCATTTTGGCGTACCAAACTATTGTGATTTTAAACTCAAATGGAAATGTACACCTGAAGAAACACAACAGTGGCTAACTTCCTGGGTTCTGCTCCGTCTGGAACGTCAGAGCAGTTACGTCATGTGTGAGACAGCGCGTTCAAAGCAAGCAGGCAAAGGGTTGAGCGAGAATTTCTAGAATTTCACAACTTCCGGGTGCTGATTATGGACTAGAGAGGGCGCTTATGAGCAAGTATAATTGACCAGAAAGTGAAAAGGAGCAGGGTGCATAATTTTTGCACAGACTTCGTGAATTGTGAATAATACTCAAAATGTGATAAAACATTAAAAGTCAAAGTTGTAGACCTGATCAACTTTTTAGATAAAACAACAATCTTGGGATATAGATTCCACCACAACGAAAAACGTTAAAACGTTAAAAAAAACAACAAAAAACAAACAAACAGCACCCCGTGTCATTGTGTTACACGGCACACCACAAGACAGCATGCAGTGTACACAACGAAACTGGCTGTGCATTACCCATCACACACATGAGCAGAGGGCAGCCATGACAACGGCGCACAGGGAGCAGTGTGTGGGGACGGTACCATGCTCAGGGTACCCCAGTGGCACTATTGGCAGTTGGTGGATTCAAACCTGCAATCCTGTAGTCATAAGTCTGATATCTTAACCGCCAGGCCACCACTGCTCCAGCACACGCAGGCCATTTAAGGCACACACACAGGCCATTTTGGTAATCAGCACAGTCCATTCAACTGTGCGGACAGCTCTGATGTTTGTACACAGTTCTCGTTCTGTAATAGTGTGGTTATTTGTTTTCTTTTTAAATGTACCATGGACAGTAAATATATTTATATTTTTACTCTGAGATGAGATCAGTGGATTGCTAGGAATAACCCTATACTATGGAAAAAAAAAGATTTATTTGCACATTTACATCTCACAATGTGTCCCACAGAAAACAATGAAACATTTCACACATTAGAGGGGCATTTCAATAGGTGGTTTAGTTGCAAACCCTAAGTGGTAAACCGTAAGTAAACATAAGAGCTATACCAAAACAAGTCACGGGGCTCTTATCAGGTCTGTTGCTCTGAGTGTAACTGGGTGGTGACGATGCTTTTTCTAATGTGAGTTTGGCTTTTAACCTGTAAATGAATTATACATGCACATGCATGTAATGTTCTTACGCCATGCATTTACACATGGTCAAGTGTTTTATTCAGTCCATCAACAGTGATCATAGCATTTTCTGTTGAGTCATAGTTTGGTACATGAAGAAACAATGGTTAAGATGACGCAGGACTATTTAATGTGACTATAATAGCAGTTGATTAGACCCAGTTCTTTTTCTTGCCAACACCCATTTGTATTTTTCACATCAATTTACTTTTCTGTCATTCTTCAGAGACAGCCATGATTAAATGTGACCTTCATAAAGTTGCAAACAATTATTTTTTACATTAGGCATTTGAAATTTCTAAGCTAAACCAAGATGGATCTTCTAGTTTGGTGAAGGAGGTTGGGCGGGGACAATGACAGGTTCTGGGCTATGCTTGTCACAGGCTGCCATCGTTCAAAGCTGAATCACTTTTATAGCACACCAAATAGAAGATTTAAACTTTCTAAACAAACACACCTATTTACCTATATTTTGCTAGGTGAATGTGTGCTGCATTGGGACTCATCCAGTAATCACAACTATGGCATAGATTTTTCTAATTAACAAACTTACGTCACATTTGCCCTTTTCACATTTGCTCAGTCAGAGTAAAGGAATATTTTCACATACAGCATGCATATGCAACTCGGAGTGACCTATCGTATTCAAAAAGAGCAAGTGCTAAACGGTTTCTCTGGGAACGACACAGCATGAACTAAAATGAATTATTATTATTATTGTTATTGATTTATAGATCCACAATGGTGCTCACCATCTTCTTGGGGCTTAAAGGTGTGTAATTTTGGTATGTCCCCCAATGTTAGTTATTGTAAGGAAAATAAAATGAAAACTATAGCATTGCAAAGACCATGCTAATTTATCTTTGAGATTTATCATGACATATTGTGCTCTCTAAAGCGTTAATATCCAATAAGCTATAAACTGTATGTGATTTTACTTCAACTAGAACTGAAAACTAGAAACAACAAGCGCAATAAAAGATGGCAACCTGATGTCACCCCCCCATATGGGCTGACAAACACACAGAAAGACACACAGACGGGCAGGGTCATTGCAATACCTGGTCAATCCTTCCGGGGAATAGGTAATTAGCTAACAGGCAAATCACTTGTGGTTAAATATTTCACACATCTATAGCAGAGCTAAATGAAGTCTTTCAAATCAAATGATCAGTCCTGTGAATCCCCTGAGTCCTCTGAGCACATATGATGGGTGTTAGCAAAAGTATTACACATTGCAGATGTTGCTTTAAAATAAGCAAATGATGCCTAAATACTTTTTTCAAGTATTTAACATGAGAACATTTATTTTCAAGCAAATGCCAAAATTCCAAGCAAATTTAAAAAATATAGCCTATACAATGTATACAACATAACCATGCCCCTATAATGATGTTCCCATATCTGATATGTCTGGAATACCTCACAGCTCTCAGTTATCTGAAAAACAAAAGTGTGATGAACCATTACCTTTAATGTTACATTTTCACTTGGGAAACGAATTCATTGATATTGATATTCAACTAATATCAAGTCTACTGAACATAGACGAGCAATGCAAAGGGCTTAGACAGGTAAACTTGCCTGACTCAAATTTATTTTGGTAATTTGTTAAGGGTCTAAAAGCTTGTCAGGAAGTAGTGCATAAAAACAGCATTATAAGGTGACAGGGATGACTCTTTAATTAAAATGATTTGCTCATTTTAAATCAAATATTGATGGCTTGACTGATGGAGCATGACTTCTTTTGTCATCCAAACTAAGGAGGTCTTCGAAGCCAAAGCTGATGGTCACTGGATAAGGAAAGGGATCTGGTTAAGGATAAATCTTGTTCGGTTAGTGCAGAGTAAGGGGAGGACTTCCTAATAAAAAAAACTATATGTTTTTTTTTGGTTGGCAAATGAAGTAATTGTGTTTTTTTTTAATTATGAGTTTTATCATTATGTCCACTCTGAGATAAAAATGGTCGCCAGTCCAAGTGATAGGACTTGTAGTGCATATTAGTTACTCTGTGTTAAGTGGTTGTGGTGTCACAAACCCAACCTGCTGTATGCCAACACTGATGTGGCAAATATTTCTGTGATAGGATGATGACTCCCAGTTTTAAAACGAGGCACTGCATTGCAACTATTTGCTGCAAGGTTTATTACATATTTGACCGCGGTATTCACACCAATCCAGGCATATAGCCTACATAGAGGTGAAGAACAGGCGACAATGTGGCAACAATGTACCAATCTTACTGCTGGGGAAAATTGAGGTGGAACAAATGTTTACATTTTTTAACCAGCAGATGGCATAAGCTCCCACATCCCCGAGAATTATACTCAGGCAGCTCTTTTGGATAACTGTGCGGCGCTAGAGGACCCCACAGCCCGAACCCACTGCTGTGCTTGTGTTATTTTACAGGCCGACTGAAGGCTGACAGACTTGTACGGATTTCACAGTTTCACTAACCGGTGGCGTGCCAGTTGGAACGACAACCAATTCAGCGGCAGCTTCTTTTCATTGACCCGATCTGCATATTTTTCCACCATGGATTGCTGGAATTATGTACTAGGAGTTAGGCCCTTGCCCAGCCAGCCATAACGTCAGCATAGTTGGCTAGCTAGCTAACATTGGTAATTTAGCTAGCTAGGCTGCTAGACCACCGCATCGCTCAGTCTGCGCTGTTATTAATGTGCGTTCGTGACTGATTAAAGGGACGTTTTTAATATCTCGCGTTTGCATCATGTTAATGGATTTTTAGTGTCACTGACACACCTTACACTTTCAATTTAATCAAGTGTTCCACGCAGACGTGATAGTTGCATATCATACAGAACGGGGAAGCCGACCTCGGTGGTTGGTCCAAGGTTTTGGTGACAGAGCCTCACGCTTTCTTAAACACTAAACAGGAACTGAAACATCACCGAACGGCTAGAGGCTTCTACGGGCCCGATACATTTGGCTTCAATGGGGGAAAATGACAACATGGACTATTTTTACCAGCAGGTTTTGCAAAAGGACGTGACCCGGCGTCTGCAGGTCGGCCCAGATTTAATAGACTACCTCAGTGATCCGCAGCGGTCTGGGGATGTTGATCAAGACAAAACACGGCTGGATAAGACCATAGATGAACTAACGGGATGGGTCAACTCCAGCAATTACAAGGTAACATTGGTGTGAATATATGGCTATGCTGTAACAGTGTTTCTACTGAACTCTATCTTATCCACATTAGACGGTTAAAACTCATCAGTTATCCTGATGATAACTGCTATCCTTCTTGCTTGCTGCTCACCTGACACCGTGTAGGCTATCTCAGCTTAATAGTTAGCTACAGGAACGATGAAGGCCTAATTTCACTTCTTGCTAATATCTTTCTAGCCAAACAAACATGCTATAGATGAAATGATCTTCACCCCCCAAGACGTTGTGTGTGGAGTCCTACGACCTAATCATTAGCATTGTTTGTTGTGGCCTATATCAGCTTTCTTCTAAATGGGCTAACGGTTATACTGTTCAATTGATGACATCTGTCTGTTTGTCTGCCCGCGTGTGTGCAGGGCTGGGATTGCACAGGGCAATGCTTTTGTTCGGTTTTTGAATTGTGTCTGTTGCTTTGGGGCTGATGTTTATTCCACAGTGGAATAAACAAGGATTTCTGGAAATGTTTACTCATCTCTCACCTGAAAATACCGGTGTTTTTATGTATCAGACATTTGGGGTTCGGCATTACTCCGGGCGGAGCATGACTTGATTATTCATTAGCTATTGTCTAGCCTCGTGCCCCTTAACACCCGTTTGTCCACTGGCAACATCCAGTGGGGATGGAGTGGTTGATGGAGACATGAATGAAGCAGTCATAATTGTATTATCTAACGTAAGAAGGCAGCAGTGATGAAGTGGAAATACTGAATTATGTCATTTTTATCATTTTTAACAAATTGTTGAGAAGAAGAACATAACTACTCTGACTGTTGGTTTGTCCCCTGCTCACTAGAATTGTGAAATGGAAAATAAATTCATGAAGTACAGTAACTCTCTACTCGGGACGTAATAATTAAATCAATTGTTTGCATCAATATAAACTTAACGTGTTACAGAAATGTTGGATGTGGTATTAATTTTTGTCTTCATTATTTGAGGCACACACTATGGGCACACACCACACTTCATCTAAGCTGTAACCATTCAGAGTAGACCTATAAGTGGTGATGCAAGTCTATGGTGATTATTGCAGGCGTGCCCTCTAATTTGTATGTATTTAGATTCTTTTTTTTAAATCAGGGTTATGGTTATGATGTCAAGAACAGTGTTACAATATCCTTGCTGCAGTGGTAGCCAGATACGCCACAACACCTTACCAATTCCTATGGCAGGTTATCACTAATTGATTACATTAGCAACAGAAATTGGACTGAAATAAAATTGTTTAAATTCAGTAAGCATGCAGATGTTTTTTGAGATGTTAATGCCACACTTTCTCCCTGAAAAATCAATATCAAAGCTAGATCTGAAGTCAGTAAAAATAAACTAATAGGATATAAACCTTTTTTTCTGTCAAGTTCTGAAGTGAATATACAAATTCTTTCATTCAGAACAGAATGGCTAAAACCATTCCTGATGATTTCTACTACCTTTATAGCCTCACTGAGTGCTTTACTTTGATTATGCTATAAAATTCCACATTTATAGCATGATGTTCCAAATGAAATATATGATATACATTTAATCATAGATGATTAAAACAAGGAACAGTTAATGTCAAATATCACATAGTAATGTTAATCAAATAGCCTTACTAGTAATGATTGCAATGATTGATGACCAGTTGCCATGAACCGAGTTGTTTTACCTTTCAGCTAATGTAAAAACACCATACAGTACATTTAAATCTTTAATTCTTACAATTTTTAAGAACCTGCTTACCCTCTGGATGGGTCTTTTTTTGCACTGGAAACAAAAATTATCTTTTCTAAATTGCATGGCAGGTGTTGTCCAGACTGTGTGTTCTGACTATTGATACCCAAATCTCTGCTTTGGAATTTGAGTCCAACTCATTTTTTTTGGGGGGGGGGGGGGGGTGGTTGGACCACAAGCTGCCGCAATAAAGCCCAAGTAATGCTGTATACTCTGCATAAAGAGCAGGCACTCACGGTCAGTGCAAGGGAGGGGAGTGGGAGGAGGGGGTGTGACACCATGGCATCACCACGGCCGGGTGTGTGTCCTGACTGCCATACCAATGAGGTCGGCTCCGAGGGTTTGTTGTCAGGGCGCAGGCTCATTACCTCATAGGAGTGGGCTTGAGGCTGAGTAGGAGTGAAGTAGGAGTAGGAGTAGGAGTAGGAGTAGGAGTAGGAGTGAAGTAGGAGTAGGAGTAGGAGCAGGAGTAGGAGTAGGAGCAGGAGTAGGAGCAGGAGTAGGAGTAGGAGTAGGAGTGAAGTAGGAGTAGGAGTAGGAGTAGGAGTAGGAGCAGGAGCAGGAGCAGGAGCAGGAGTAGGAGTAGGAGTAGGAGTGAAGTGGGAGTGGGAGTGGGAGTGGGAGTAGGAGTAGGAGTAGGAGTGGGAGTGGGAGTGGGAGTGGGAGTGGGAGTGGGAGTGGGAGTAGGAGTAGGAGTAGGAGTAGGAGTAGGAGTAGGAGTAGGATGCTGTCTTCTTTTGCTTATTTTCCACTCTCTCCGTCTGTGTGCTGCTACTTTCCTCTCCTGTGCACTCTTGGCCTAAACTGGCTGTGTTGATTGAAATGTTGAAAGTGCTATTGTCACCACCTCTGGGCGAACATCCTCTGGCGCATAGTAGATGTGGCACTTAATTACAGGGTTTTGTGGGGTTTTCTTTGTGCTTTCATGTATTGCTTTTATGATCCAACCTTTGTGGATGTGTTGCAGACTTGTGGCCCTGTTATTGTCCTAAATATCAAAGAACCGGAATGAGCGTTGAAGAACATCCTCTTATTCGTAAAGCACTTTTTGTGTAACATAGCAGGACAAGATACTTTCCCATGACAGGGGTGAAAAGAAATCAAACACAAGGCCTCAAAAGTAGAAGACATAAAAGTAAGCTTCAACCAACCCATCATGGTTCACTTTTCTGAAACCCAAAAAGCCTGTGTGGCAACATAATCGTCAGAGAATTACTCTCCCTATGGTGCAAATAGACCTAGTGACACACTTCTTGTGTAATTCAGGCGAAGATGAAGCTCCTTTAGAGTTTGCGATGCTAAAGGAAGCCATGTTGTCAAGTGTCTCCTATCCTTTTCATTCTAGCTTTCCTTTTAAAAGTTAGAAAACGCTGGTAGTTTAACACGTTTGTGTATTTAGTGAAATGTAGAGACTCATCACTGTTATTACCTCTGCCAGCGGAGGTTATGTAATCATCAACGTTAGTTAGTTTGTTTGTTTGTTTGTTAGTTAGTTAGCAACATAACTCAAAAAGTTATGGATAGATTTTGATGAAATTCTTAGGGTAAGTCAAAAATGGGCCAACTTAAAAATGATTAGATTTTGATGGTGATCTGAGCTGCCCTGGCAGAGGACTGTGCTCCATGAGTGCTTTTCTAGTTACAATTGTGTATAAGTGAACATGGATTCAACACACAAAACAGGATTTTAAACTAGATTATGTCCAAAAGTTCACTGCAAAATCCAAACGCCACAAATCTGATGATTTCAAGGGCTGGCCCTGTGCAAGATCACTTTGCTTTTAACATGGCGGGTATCAGGTGCACTAAGAGGAGACGGAGAACAGGGACGGAAAAGAGCTCAGAGACGAGAGCAACTTTGCGAGCGAGCAACTGGGACCAGACAGCCATTAGAGTGGGGAACAAAGAGGAAGATGATGAATGGATCTGCAAACAGAACACAGACATGTACATTTGGCAAAGACTGTTACTCTCAAGAGCAGAGTTTTTTTTTTTTACTTTACATGGTATGAAGTAGAAGGAGTTGAAGTTGACAGAGGACAAGGAGAAAATAGAGCTTGGAGACAAAAGCAATCCATCAAATTTCACTGAACTTTAGTTTTCTCAACTTTTGCAAGACATGTATATTACGTACCACTGCAAAACTTCTACTAATTCCTTTTTCAAGCACTTACTTAAGGGTCCTTCAAGCACTTACTTAAGGGTAACTATTATGGTTTTTGTCATATAATACCTTATTCTCCGATGTTCAAGCAGAATACATACTAGATTAATTAAAATCAGGGTCGCTGGTCACTGCCTCATATAAAGCCCATTATGAAGAGGGATATCAGGGTGTTACACCGCTGTTGGGTTCTCAGCTCAGTCATGGCTCGTGCCTAGTATTCCCATAATTCGTCTTTAAGTTTGATTAAGTTTATGCAGCTGGATTGTATACTTACACTTATGTTTTAATTTGTTTTGTTTTATTCAGGTGGCCTTGTTGGGGATTGATATTGTAGCAGCTTTCGTCGACAGACTGAACGAGCGTTTCAGAGGATATGTGGGAACAGGTAAGAGATGTGTGAGATGTGATTGTCTGTGAGTTTGTACATTTGTGTTTTGGTTTTGTTGTGGTCTGTGTCAGTACAATGTGTTAGATGAGTGGTGTGTCTGTCAGTTTGTTGGTTACTGTATTTTTGTGAAATGCAAGGAGAAACAATGAAAATCGGTGCTAATTATTAACATAGTTAAACATATGAGTATTAGGTCCATTGTAACAGTATTTCAGAAAACAATATTTAAGTTAATACTACTGATAAAATAAAATGTTTTTATAACAACGATTTAAAAATTTTATTTAAAAAAAAACAGTATTTAAGGGTTTGTGAAGGTAAACTTAACACACTCCTACATTTATTTATATCTCAAATCACTGAACGTACATTAAGGTCTAGCACGTCTGATGCTTACAATGATTAGAAATACTATTGCGTAGCTTTTTGAAATTGCCTGATATCTCTTACAGTCACAAGAAAGGCAGTGGAGCAAAGCGAAAGCTCTTTATGCCTTTCCCTGTCTAGGGAGCTGTTGGCTTGTTATTAGAAGCTGCTGGTGACAGAGCTCGTTCTGAATGCTGATGCTCTGTCTCTCATTGGTAGTCGCCGTGCCGCATCACTCCGTATTTGTGTGCAACAGACTTTAATTGGTAGTTGGCGTATCGCGTCGGCCCATATTTGTATACAATAGACTTTTATTGGTAGTCGGCGCATGCCATCGTTCTGTATTTGTGTATAAAAGACTCCTCACCTATTTGGTGCACACGTTGTGGATGATGCAACTGTCGTTTGCCTCTTGTCACTGCAGTCACTGACTGGCATTGGAAATGACAGTTACCTTATTGCTTCTTTGGTCTCCGCTGTTATTTATTAGGTTATTTGCTCTTCAGATGTTTAGTGTGGTTTTGTTGTTGATTGTTGACGTGACTGGTATCACCATGGTGAAATCCAAAGGGCACACAGAGACTTTCAGAAAAAAGACCATGAGGATGATGATGATGATGATGATGATGCACGTGGAAAAGAATACCAAAAGATATCTGAAGAATTTGTAGTTATTCCACTGCCCAGATAAAAAAATAATAAGTAGAATTATCAAACAACCACTTTATTGCCCAGATAAAAATGTGTGGCGTACATTTAAAATGGCAGCCCCTCGTGGCCAGGTCAGGCTGTCCTAGCAAGCAAAGCCCAAACACAGTTTGGAGAACACCCAGACAAGGGAACACTGTCCTAGACAAAGACCAGGATACAAGGAACATTGGTCTTTAAACAGATGAGTCTAATACTTCATTATGGTCACATTTTATTTTACACTTACAGTGTATGTACATCGTGAAGTACAGTGTAACAAGTACAGTGTAACAAAGTGTGTAACAACACATAACTTATGTGTTTCCACTGTACTTTAGGGTTAAGGAACAATGGTCTTTTGACAGTTGAATCTAGAACCTTATGGTTTCAGTTTATTGTACAGTCCCTGTACAGTGTAACAAGTACAGTGTAACAAAGTTATGTCACAGTACTTATGTATTTACACTGAACTTTAGGGTTAGGGTGAAGGTTGGGATTAGGACTAGGGTTAGGTATGTGTACATAATGTTGCATGTAAATATACTGTAAAGTGGACTGTGAAATAAAGTGTTACCCTGTTTTTATTTTGACATAGTAGCAGAGGACATTTTTGGTATAAACCGAAAACAGCACTTCATCAAAGAAACTTACACTGGCCATTGCAGCCGTGGGGTGAAAATGTAGCCTAACGGTTTGGGATCTGTTCGGTCTCCCAGCAGGCCCTGGCCAGCTGTCCGTGTGAGAATCCACAATAAGTCCTCATTGTGTGGCAGGGCGCTGGAGGAAAATGTGAGAGGTTCTGTCTAAAAATTGAACCCGAAGGCGGAAGTGGACCGTGCAACATGACAATGACCCCAAAACATTCCAGTAAAATCCACAATGAAATGACTCAAACGAGGGAAATGAGAGTTCTGGAACGGACAAGTTAAAAGTCTGGGGTTTTAATCCTCTTGAGCTGCTGTGGGGCTTTTTGGAAAGGGCTGTGTGCCTGCAAGAAACCCCTCAAAAGGGACTCACAGTTGAATGACATTTGCATGCAGGAGTGGAGAGTGCTTCCTGCCAGTCAACATCAGAGAATAGCCTAGTAATCGTTTACAGGAAATATCTCATTAAGGTTATCTTGGCCAAAGGGAAATGCATTTGCATCACATTTATCCAGATAAAAAAATCGGCTATTCATAGAATGATATATTTCTTAATAAAGAATGTAATCTTAACGTATTCTTATTTTTTTTCATGACTGTATGTATGTGTACTGTAGAGCATCTAATGTTATACAAAGACTGTGGCATTAGCACATTGTCGGAAGGGGAATTCTCTGAATCTGACATAAGTGTATCAGTGTATTGGAAAGTTCAGTTCCATACATTTTGATGTGAGTGAGGTAATGCTTTGATATGTGTCTGTCACTAGAACCTGCGAAACCTTACAGTCTTACCAACACAATGAGAAATCCAGTTTAAAAAACAAGTGAGAAGTACTGAAAGTATATGAATATTTATTTGTTTGTTTTGTTTTATTTATTATTTGCCCAGTTGTGCCAGCGCTGGTGGACAGGCTGGGGGACTCCAAAGACCAGGTGCGGGAGCAGGCCCAGGCCCTCATCCTGAAGCTCATGGAGCAGAGTGCCACAGCCATGGTGAGCATCTACAACATACAGCAACATTAATTAATTCATTTCTACATCAACACACACACACACACATGGTGAGCATCTACAACATACAGCAACATTAATTAATTAATTTCTACATCAACACACACACTCCCATGGTGAGCATCTACAACATAGAACATTAATTAAGTCATTTCTACATCAACACACACACACCTATGGTGAGGATCTGTGACATACAGCAACATTAATTGTCATTTCTACATGAAACACACACACACACACACACACACACACACACACACACACACACACACACGTGCACACACACACACACCCACCCATGGTGAGCATCTACAACATACTGCAACATTAACTAAGTAATTTCTACATCAACACACACACTCCCATGGTGAGCATCTACAACATAGAACATTAATTAAGTCATTTCTGTATCAACACACACACACATGGTAAGCATCTACAACATACAGCAACATTAATTGTCATTTCTACATCAACACACACACACCCATGGTGAGAATCTGTGACATACAGCAACATTAATTGTCATTTCTACATGAACACACACACACCCATGGTGAGCATCACAACATACAGCAACATGCACATACCTACTTAACAAAAGCAAAAATGTTCCTCTGCACAGCCACATCTCTCTGGTGAACAAGGTGCTGGTGGGTTGCAGGGATGCAAACTTCTAGAGAATAACTAGTAAGCCACCACACACTGGAAAGGGGTTTACTGATGTTTTTATTTTTTCTCAGCAAACAATGCATTTTGCTTACACATACCTATGACAGGCAGCTATAAGTGCACATGCTTCTTCTACTGATTCACCTATTCTGTACAACAACACACACACACACACACACACACACACACACACACACACACACACACACACACACACACACACACACACACACACACACACACAGCCACAGCAGCCAGGCAATAGTAGCACACATGTTTCTTGTATTGCTGCAGACCTCAGCTTCTACCACATGCTGAGCATCTACAACAACAACATGCATGCATGTAGGCCTGTGCAAAAAATCGATACGATTTAAAAATCGAGTTGGCAGGTCAAATCGATTCACTTTCCCTAAAACTCGAGTTAAAAGATTTTTTTTAATCCCGTCCCCATACAGTTTATATTCCAAGCGCACAGCGCATGCATTTCATTTTTACATTCGCCAAGACCCAAGGCTATCTCTATTGCACTTCCTGCAGTGGTAGCAGGACGACCAATTTGTTTCAGCATTTGAAGCACAAACATCCGCATGAGTGGGAGAAAGCAGTAGTTATTTCATTTTAAATTGGGTGGGGTGCATCGATTCGAATCGTGAATCGAGTTTTTTATTAAAAAATCGAAGATTTTTTTTGTGGGGGAAATCGCCCAGCCCTACATGCATGCACCTACAGCAGGCCACAGCAGTACACATGCTTCTTCCACTGATGCACTTATTTTGCAGGTTTTCAAGAGTGATAAAAATGTGCTTATTGTCTGAAAGTGCAACACACAGCCTGTCTTGTGTTGAGCTGTATTGAGTTTAGAGTTTGAGCGTAGAATTCTGCACACCATGATTGATTTAAGTGAAGACCATTTGCTCGCCATGGACGCATGCCCATGGATGCATGTCTTTGAGTAAAATGCAGCATAATACTTCCCTCATGTACAGTATATGGTTAACAGTTGTAACAGGTTCTGTTCAGTGCGGTCTCACCTGTGTGTCCTCACCTGTGCTCTGTTGACAGTATGTCTGGGAGAGGTTATTTCCGGGGTTCAAGCACAAGAACTTCCGCAGTAGAGAAGGAGTGTGCCTCTGCTTAGTTGCCACCCTCAATACGTGAGTATACTTGTCACACACACACACACACACACACACACACACACACACACACACACACACACACACACAGTGCAATCAGAGATGGCAATCTGGCCCCCCATATGGGCAGACAGACACACACACACACACACTCTTTACATGCACAGCTAAACACGGTCTCACCCACACGAAAACACTACTGCCAGTGTTATTTTGAAGGGAACAGTGAACATCTTAAGGATGCTGGAGACACACACACACACACACATGTACGTGCACATGGATGCTTCAAAGGCGAAGAATTAAAATTGGTTCACATTTATCATGGAGTGTCATACTGTCTGAAGTCTGAAGTGCCGCACATTGATCAAGTTGGATGTGTCTCTCCCAAAACGTTGGTACAGGCTATGTTTAGGTGTCTCTTTGTTTTTTCCTGTTTTCTTTTTTGTTATCAAACATTTGTTTTACATAAACCAGTATTTAGAAAAAAACAGATGACATCATATTCTATCAGAACAAAGCAATATTATAAATTAATGTTTTAAATCAGTTCTGAATTTTTTGCTGGACTTCAAGGATGTAGTTGAAAATAGCGGCGATTGTTGTCATAGCCATTTGGGGCTTAAGAGCTGTTCTGTTTGTTTCCCATAAGCTTAGTTGGCATCTAAACTCCGGCAGGAATTTGCTTTAAAGGCGATTTGCACTCAGGATGTAGAGGTTCATGTGTATCCAAGGTCTTGCTGCACAGTCCAGCCCTAGACTCAAACCCTGTGACCTCACAGCAACTCCGGTTTAGGACTCGGACGCGCTACCAAGTGAGCTAAACGCTGGCCTATTAGCTCAGTCAGGCACGTATTCTTTTGAGGTGTTGGGAGGGAAGTTTACTAACATTCTCACGGCAAGCTGTGCGAGCTGGCATCTGTGTTACACGTGTGAAGTGAAAAAATAAAATGATGGCACTATGTGTCAAGAATTGGCTCTGTACGCACAGCATAGGTCATGTATTGGCTAGGCTGCCTTGATACTACATGTCTTTAATGACAGCATATATATTAGTTCTTCGTGTCCTGCATTTAGGCCTTTATCTACATTTTTTTTTGGTGTTACGAACAAAAAGGAAGATTTAGGCCATTTGTCCCTTTTTCATACACAGTTTTCATATATATATATATTTTCCTATGACGGTTTGTGTGTATTTCTTTACCCCATGAATGCATTCCCACACCCAGTGACTCTCAGCTGTGTTCCTCTTAGGTATGGTGCCCAGTCGCTGGGTCTCAGCAAGATCGTGCCCTTCCTCTGCACACTAACCGGAGACCAAAACCCACAGGTAACACACATCACACCATTCTCATGTATCTGTGTGTCAGCTGTACACAGTCATGTCATGTTAATATTTATATACATTTTACTGTCATATTTATAGAAATATGAGGCACTATGGGACAGCTGTGGTTAAGGAGTTGGTCTTGGGATTGCAGAGTTGCAGGTTTGATTCCTTTACCAGAAGGAAAAATGGCTGAGGGGAGTGAATAACCAGTGCTCTCCTGCGTTCCTAAAGTGACCTTGAGCAGGGCATCTAACCCCACATTGCTCCAGGGGGACTGCCCCTGTACCTGTATCAATGTCAGTTGCTCTGGATAAAAGTGGCAACTAAATGCAGTGTAAATGTAAATGATCTGTGTGTCTGCTGTTATGTGTTGTGTAGTCGTGTCCTATTTATTTGAACATTTATATGCCTATTTATCGGCTCTGTCAAATCAGTGCCACAACATTGCCGAGGATGCTGTAATGCAGACCTACTTTCGCTACAAAGTTGAATTTTCACTCTTACACACATAGTTTCACTCTTACACACACAGTTTCACTCTTACACACATAGTTTGAACACCATGTTTGAATTTGGGCCTACGTTTCTAATTTCTAATAAATTTGAGACAAACTCCTGACATTTGGGCACTGTAGATAACTGGCCACTGGCTGCTAATTGTGAAACAGCAGCTAAGCTCATACATGCGTTTAGATAAACTTATAAATGTATCGATTGTTCAGGGTAGAAAAAACTGACCACTGTGCTATTTATTTATTTATTTATCCCCCCCCCCCCACCACCACCACATTCTGAGCTCCCTTTGTCAAGTGCAGTCTTAAAAATGCCTTTTTCTGGACGGAATAAGAGGCTTGATGCTGCTGAAGAGAGGCCACTGCCATTAGGCTGAACACTGTATTTAAGCTGCCTTGTACGTCTGTGGAGAGCACACAACAATAGCACTCGTGGGAGGAGAGGCTGCCGGCCTGCTGAGATGTTGAACAGTTACTTTTAACACGGAGGGACTGTGTAATCAGGAGGGTAATTAGTAACTGTCACAGAGCAAGGCAGCGAGCCGCTGCCTCCTACAGAAACACATTTACCCTCGTCCATGTGTTACATAACTCTGCTTATGAATGCACAGAGCCCTGCTATAGAAGCCAAAGCGTAAAAGCAAAAAGAGCAGACATGGTTAAGGAGACAGTGGAGTACAAAGAAATGAAGTGTTTGGGGGGGAAATTTAAGTTTCACCTTTTAGACCGATATTATGATTATGGTTTTACTGTTTTCTTTGAAAATCAAGCTTCAGTTGTATTCGGTATTCAAAATGTTGTGTTAAGCTGGGCCACTATTGATTGGTCAGCATGCCCAGTGCATGAGAAATACAGGACGGTGATGTAGATATAAAGATAACAGCTGTAACAAGATAAGCCATTTCGGTAGAGTTGCAAGGTGCACAGTTCTAACAACATATGAACATGCGACACAAACCAGCTACATGATCATGAACATATGACACAAAACCGCTTGGTCAGGAAATTGCTTTCACGTCTGGGTGTGTGGAGTTGAAATGTGAAACGTGAAAGTGATGCATTTGGTGTATTTTTGTTTTCCTGCCAAACTGTTGAAACACTTTTGAGCTACATCCTTTGCATGATATGTGCTATATAAGTAAAGATTATTGTTGTTGTTACCTCCACCAGCAGAGGTTATGTAATCATCAGTGTTTGTTTGTTTGTTGGTTAGTTAGCAACATAACTCAAAAAGGTATGGATAGATTTTGATCAAATTTTCAGGGTAGGTCAAAAGTGGGCTAACTTAAAAGTGATTAGATTTTGGTGGTGATCTGAGCTGCCCTGGTGGAGGTCTGCGCTCTGATTGCTTTTGTAGTTATTATACAATTATATATAATATTATAATAATTATTGGTTTTCAGGTGAGGGAAGCTGCCATAACGACACTAGTGGAGGTGTATCGTCACGTGGGGGAGAGAGTGAGGGCCGACCTGAACAAGAGTGGCCTCCCTCAGCAGCGGTAAGCTGTCACACAGGGCTCACATGCTTCTGCTCACACACGGCTCACACACTTGTACTCACACACCGGTCACATACTTCTAAGGACTCATTTCCACCAAACACTCTCCGTATACAGAGCGTAGACAGCAAGTGCCCGTTTTCTGTCCGTATTCATTTAGAATGCACGTTAAAGGATTAGACCATTTCTACCGCACGCGTGATCTGAGCGTATTCTGTCACACATACACACATATTGTGCATGGTTACGTGCTGTAGACGCTCAAGTCGGTGGAAATGCGGCCTAATTCCAATCCTTAAGCTGTTGTGTGGTGACCGTTCTGTTGCGTAATGGCTGCGGTGCATCAAAAACACAGGTGGGGTGCTGCACATTTGCAATGGTAAACGAGGAGGGGCCGGGAGAACGACACGATTTCACCAGAGGCGTGACACGCTCCCTGCAGCTTCCTTTGCCCCACAGTCAACTTGATAGCAGAGTGGGGAAAAGTCAACTTGACAGCGCTAAAACTGCACACAGAATGTCTTCGGAGATACAGCCTTATGTGTTTGATCCTGAATCCGAAGAGGAAAGAGAGATGGCACAAGCACAGTCGCTTCCTGACCGTTTGTCAATGAACGTTTCAGAATGGTAATATTTGCATGACAAAACAGTGCAAGTGCCCGGCTAAATGCAGTTCAGTCATTTAACTAGCCTGCTAATCTTATGCTATATGTCAGTCACAGGCTAACCTCATTCAAAACCCATTCGGTCAGTTTCTCTTATATGCATTTGCACGTTTACGTTCACGCTGCAGGCCCTTTTCGCATTGGGTCGTTTTTCCTGCCTATTGTCTTCAGTTGACTGATATAGAAAATGGGGGTAGAAAAACATTTTGATATGCAGCATGCATATGCAACTCGGGGTGACCTATCATATTTCAAAAGAGCAAGTACTAAACGGTTTCTCGTGGAAGTACACCTTTAAGTGTCTTTCATTGAAATGGCATGGGACCATTTTGAAATGCATTTCATTTCATTTTAAAATGCACACAACCATCATTTTAGTTGGATCTCAAAATCTTTGTGTCAAGCTGATCATAACTATAGAAACAGATAAACATGTAATTAAGCAGAGTTTTGTAGTGGTGCAGTCATAGTAAATGTGAGCCAGTGAGATAAGATGTCAGTTCCGTTCCTGTGTTCGACAACCAACTCATCATGATTGAAATTGATCTCTCCCTTGGTGGGCAAGAAATAGATTTTTCTCATGGCACAGATTCATCACAACCAGTATTTCCATGTATGGATGTTTTAATATGTGAATCACAGTATGGAAGCTTGAATCGGGGTCTACCCTCTCCCAAGACATCAAGCCCACTAAATTACCATTGTGTAACCTTTGTGACTTTGATTTTTAGTGATTTAGTTGCTGATCCATCTTCACTATTGCATTGCGAGTGAGTGAAATTATAAATTCTGATCTATTTAAACGTGAAAGGATCGACTCCTTCAAGGAGGCTGAACTTCTGAACATGCTGTTGAGGTGTCTTCGTTATTTCTCGCTGTCACTCTGTCTCTCTTTCTTTTGCTCTCTCTCCCTCTCCCTCTGTCTCTTTGTCTCTCTGTCTTTCTCCCTCTCCTTCTGTCCCTGTGTGGGTGTTCCTGTCAAGACCCAGTGTGTTAAGCCTGTAGACAGTGTTGTCGTTTTTTTCTCTCTCTCTCACACACACACATTCTCTCACACACACACACACTCTCTCTCTCTCTCTCTCTCTCTCACACACACACACACACACACACACACACACACACACACACTCTTTCTCTCTCTCTCTCTCTCTCTCTCTCTCTCTCTCTCTCTGTCTCTGTCTCTCTCATCTCCATTATCTCTCTCTCTCCCTCTCTTTCTTGCTGTCCCTTCCCCTCTGCTCCCCTCTTCTCCCTCCCTGCGTGGGTGTCCCTGTCGAGAGCCGGTGTGCTAAGCCCGCAGACAATGGAAAATCTGCACGGTTGTCTGGCAGGGCCAGAGAGGCAGAAGAAGAAGAAGGGGTGGGGGAGGGGTGATGTTAGCCTTAGCTTTAGCATTAGCATTAGCCCTCGGAGCTGGAGCTGAAGCCTGGCCCCTCCCCACGCTGCCTGTGCCCAGCTGGGGGGTTACGTAAGAGAGAGAGAGACAGAGAGAGAGAGAGAGAGAGAGGGCAGGGACAGAGGAGAAGAGAAGAGACTAGAAATGAAAAGGAGAACAAAATGTGGGTTTGGGGAGCGGACTGGCCTGAGCGGATACTCACACGCACACATATACGCGTACACACTCACACCCACATGTACACACACACACACTCACGTACACTCATGTACACATAAACGCACACACACACATACAAACATACACACACACATCCATATACAGAGGCCTACTGACGAGACTGTGTTGCATATTGTGGAGTGAGTATGTGGATGCCTCTTGCACGTCTCACCTGCTCATCAGCTGGGGGGCTGCAGGTGTGTGCTCTCTGCCCCAGGCTCTCCCCTGTGTGTCTGGCCCCCTTTCAAACCAGACCTTCCAACTCCTAATGGGACAGAGCTTAAAATAACAGCAGAATTTGGGATGTCCTTAATAGAAAGTTAATAGAAATGTTGACAAAAAAAATGAATTGAACTATCATGAAGTATTTTATAGTGGTTAAACAAATATGATTAATATTAAAACGGCATTAAACATTTATTTTGGAGACTAAACCTGGAAAATGTGCTCTACCTATACCTAACAGAGGTAACGCTTGCATTCATAAGGCTCTATAAACACATTGTTTATAAAAGGTTATAATGCCTTCATAAAGCTTAGTAGTGGTTGAAATTAGTACTTATAACTGTTTATACGTACTCATGACTGTAGTGGTAAGACATGTAAAGCTTTGTAATCAAGAATGTACTTTGTCAGTTAAAGTTGGAATAGGTCTCATGACATAGCATTATAATGCCTCAGGAGTCCAACCATGAGTATCTCTAAATAGGTATGCATACTTTACATACTTTATGAATGCATTATAAGTAGGGCTGGGCGATATGGCGGAAATCTGTATCACGATATAAGTGTTTCATATCGGTTGATATCGATAATTATTGAAACATTGTGTGACCTATTTAAAATAAGTAACAGGAGGGAAAAAAATCTAAATTTAAATCATTTTTATTTTTAACTTAACCTTCCTCTGACAGGCAATAAGCATTCAGGCAAAATGACTGTCAACACACGTTCAATGTTACGATCACAATGAAAACTGAACAATTATCAATAAGCCAATATTGTGCTTAACAAAGCTGAAGTGTTATAAAGACATGTGCAAAGTGTTAAATGTAAACATAGCGAAACCTGATACCTGAGAAGAACTATCATATATGTATATAGTTTTACTGCATAATTTGCAGACAACATTTGTCTGACCACAATGAGATTTGTAAACTCCAAAAAAGCTCCCATATTGGTGAGCAGACCTTTCTGTTCTTAGGGCTCATTCACACCAAACACTCACACACACTCTGCGTATTCAGCGCGTGGCCATTTTCTGTCCGTATTCGTTTAGAATGCATGTTAACAAATTAGACTCTTCACACCGCACGCGTCATCTGACAGTATTCTGTCCCTATACAAACATATTGTATACTGATACGCACTGTACACGCTCAAATTGGTGTGAATGAGCCCTTATCCACATTTCCTCGCTCGTCGCAGTGGCACTCATCTTCCTTTCTTGACCATGCTGTTTCTGGAAAAAAACACGACTACGAGACAAGAGATGGCGCAACCAAACACGATACTGTGACATGATTGGCTATTAGCGTGTCACTCCCTATACGTTGCTAGGCTACAGAGGACGAGTGCCTTTGTTCATGCAACCAAGCTTGCTTCGCAACAAAGATTTAAAGTGGCGCTAAATCAGAGAGGGCTCTGACTAAACTTACGCCGTTTTCTTAAAAAAAAAAAAAAAAGAAAGAAAAACATTCTATCGAAACATTCTATCGAACGCATTTTCTATTGTTATCGAGTAGGTGTCTATCGAGATGCATATCGTTATCGTTTTATCGCCCAGCCCTAATTATAAGCCTTTAATGATGTGTTAATAGAGTCTTGTGCATGCATAAATGTTTATTTTTTATATATGCTGTGAAATCACCCTTTTATGATGGTGTGATTAAAAAAGTGTGCTGTACTGAACCTTTCTGATGTTTGGTATGTGTTTGACAGGCTTCAGATGATCCTGGGACGCTTTGATGATGTGCTGCACTCCGGAAACATGGCCCTGACCCTCAGTCACGGTAAGCACTGCACCCCGACCCTCCCTGCTACGTTACATTACACTACATTACATTACATTATGTTACGTTACACTACATTACATTGTTACATTACATTACGTTATGTTACATTACATTACACTATATCACATTACATTGGAAAAACTGGAATCTAAGAAAGTAAAAAACAAGTTGTTAAAAAAAATCAAACTTTAAATATAAAAATGTTCTTGTCAGGCATTTTCTGCATAAGGAAAAATATCTTGTTTTAGGAAATTGTATCTTAAGTTTTAGGAATTCTAATTCTAGTAATTTTTTTCTTACTCCAAGACATTGAGGTTTTATTCTATTGCCAATTAATTCAATCAGTCAAACTAAGTCTTCCTTTGAAGAAATTTATTAGCTATTAGGTATTTAAATTTATCATTATTTGTTTATGGTAATCGTGCAACAGCCATTTCTTTTTTAACTCACTATATCAGGCAGGTAGAAAACTGTTACTTGGGATAAGTGCCAATAGGCAAGAGGATTCCTCTGGACCGATGAATTGCTATCAGAATCATGAATCCAGAACAAACATGATTTGTGGGTCAGCAAATTACTGTTCATTACACTGATATAAATGAGAACAGTGTAGTGGTTGTCACAAGCTTGTTTCTCACTCACCAAACAAACATGTCATCCCAACGTCTGTAGACACAATGTCTGTACCCATATCCTCATTACAGCAATGTTTGAACGAGCACAGGGATTTGAACTATTTAAAATACATGTATTTTAATACTTTGCTTCTGTGTGTAACTAGCAGCAATGCACCATACACAAATGTTGTGTCTAAATTAGTGGTGGGCATAGATTAATTTTTTTAATCTAGATTAATCTCGCTGTAATCATAAAATTAATCTAGATTAAAATGGCTCATTTGAATTCTGCCGAAGGCATCCGCGCTAAAATATATAGGTAGCGTTTAGCACATGGTGTTGTCATAGTTACTACCATTCACTTGAATGAGCTAGAGCTAGTTCGTTAGCTTGCTAGCTCTCTTTACAGACACACTAAATTATTTTCTAAGAGTTCGAAATAGGAATTTGTTGGCATTTTGGTCCCATAGTAACGTATTATGTTGGCTTATCTTTGAATAATCTAAGATCTTTGGTGAAAGTCATCATAGTTTGTGTAGTATAGACCCAGCTCCCAACCCAACTTTGAGAATAGATTAACGGCGATATTTTTTTATCGCCGATAAGAGTCTCACGTTGACGCAGCACGTTAACGCAGATAACGGCCCACCTGTAGTCTAAATGTGTTTTCTTGTTTAACTGCATTATCAGAGATCAGAAGCATGTGCATTACCAGTATGTACAAACATACAAGGTATTTGTCCTGATGCAACACAGCAAAACAAATAAAATAAGCATGCACTGAAGCAATAATAGAATGCAAAGCATTCTAATCGAATGTAAATCATTCGAAACTCTGATGTTTAGTCCTTGTCCAGGTAGTAAGTAAAGCTCAAAGGACACTACAAAACGAAAGGTTTGGTTTCCACGTTGCTCTGTGCTCAGCAGCTTTTCCTGCTGTTAGGCTGTAAATCTGTCTCCGAGGACCAGCTGCTCAAAATCGCAGCGTCAAACACGCATGAAATATTTAATCTGGCAGCGTGGTGATCAGCAGGTTGGTCTGTAGCCTACAACTTGACCTTGCCAGTGACTTGTCAGTGGTGACTCCAGAATTTCCAATGGGATAATAAAGGTATCTATCAATCTACTCATCTATCCATCCATCTATCTATCCATCTGTCCATCCATCCGTCCATCCATCCATCCATCTGTCCATTGATCGTTCGATCAATTGATTCAGGAATGCAGAGTGCAGGCATAGATTTTGCTCCACTGCCAAGGTAGTGTTTCCTCCAGTGCTTTATGGTAGAGCATAGTAATAGGTCCTATATATGACAACAGACACATACTCAATTGCCTTGCATTCATACCAGCTTGAAAGTTTTCAAGGTGTACTTCCATCGTGTTTTCATTAATTTTGCGGTGGTCTCTAGCATTAATGAATGCCCTGTGAGCCGGTTTTGATGAAAAAAAATGCTTTAGTGCTTCTGTTTCAGGCTGTTCTAGTTTGGTGGAGGAGATGGAGCAGGGAGAATGACAGATTCTCGGCTATGCTAGTCACAGGCTACAATCATTCAAAGCCCATTCGGTCATAGGGAACCAAATAGAAGATCTAAACGTTCTACACAAACACACATACTTACCTATACTTCGCTAAGTGAATGTGTACTGCAACAAAACTTCTCCAGTAATCACAACTGTGGCATAGCTTTTTCTAATTTACAAACCTACGTCCCTTTGTTGGCCTTTTTCTTATTCACTCGTTTTTCCGACTTTCTTTCACTGACTAATGGATGCCATCGGGTTAGAAGAATGTTTTCACGTGCAGCATGCATATACAACTCTGGGTGACCTGTCATATTTCAAAAGAGCAAGTACTAAACGGCTTCTCGTGGAAGTACTCCTTTAAGCAAACGCAATGCAAAGGATTAATATGAATAATAATGGAGTTATGCATGTCCCAACAATAACTTTGTACCTTTCTGGACAACCACCAACCCAATTAACAAATTCTGCAAAAGTGGATTATTTAAAACTCTACTAGGATTGTCTAACAGAATTTCTAATTTGTGTAGTCTTGTATAATAGTGAATTTGATCAGTGGTTGATAATAGTAATGTTTTGGTAACTTGAGGGTTTGCTTTTGATATGTTGCTCAGTGGGGGAAATATAAATTGCAGTATTTCAGATAAGTTTCCATTTAAGATAAATTAAGTAGGCCATCTGTCTGTCTGCCTATTTGCCTGTGTCCATCCATCCATCCATTTCTTTTCTAGTGCTGTGTGTTAATGAGAAACAGAGCACCCTTATGGGAGGTTGGCACTGGACAGTGGTCAACACAGGTCACGAGCTGGTGACCTCACTGAAAGGAACACGTCAGCTCTTTGGGAAATGATCTTATTAGCTGTGTACCTCAGAGTTGGATAAGGGGATGCATACCCTTTCCTCTCTTCTCTCCTCTCTTTTTATTCTTCTCTTCTTTCTTCTCCTCTCTCTTCCTCTCCTCTCCTTTTCCTCTCCCTTTTCTCTCTCTCTCTCTCTCTCTCTGTCTCTCTCTCTCTCTGTCTCTCTCTCTCCCTCCCTCTTGCTCTCGCTCTACCTCTCTCTGTCTCTCTTTCTCTCTGTCTGTCTCTCTCTCTCTCCCTTTCCCTTTCCCTCTCCCTCTCCTTCTCTCCCTCCCTCAGTAGCCCAGTCTGACATCCTCCACCGCTAGCCTGATTTAATGGAAGTGGGTTATTTATGCTAACCTAGAAGCTAAAAGCTAACTGGGATAACCCACTTGCAGTAAGATAGGCTAAGCTAGGGCAACAGCCGGGGCAGTTGAGCGTGCTGAGCAGATAAGGGTATGCATGCTCTTACCTAATCAGCTAATCTTGGCCCATTCCCTTAAATGCATAACCTTCATGTCTGTTTTATAAGACTTGCACATTTCCTTTAACAGATCTAAACGTTTAAATAAATCAGAAAATTAATGGATGTTTGCCTAAGAGCTTTTGTCAAACTATATGTTATGACACTGGTAGGTAATGTATAGTTTCGATGTCATTTTATTGGATGGATTTATTCAGAATCATTGTACCCATTTCATGTTATGGGAAATAGTGTTACGCATGGCTGTGAAGGATGGGCATCACTGGTGTGATGCGTACAGGTTCAGACACAGGAACTGCTCTGCATTTTGTTGTCCCTGGTTACTCCTGTGAGCCCTGAGCAAAGGTGTCTGTTCACATGAGTGCTACGGGCATCAGCAGCCATGCCATCAAAGGCAGAATCTCTCCTGCTGCTCGGTCTTAGCCCAGTAAACCAGCCCCTCGTACTTCATTTTATTTTGTACAGAGGGTTTGGAGTCACATTGAGAAATGATTTCTTCCTGGAGGTGTGGACTCTGAAACTGCTGAAGTTTAAAACAAGTTGCTCTGCCTTTACCCAGTCGCTAACATCTGGTGGTCACGTATGCAATTATCCTACCTTCACACAACAATTCAAATGTACCACACAAAGTCAACTTCATGGCTTCACAAACACTCCCTCTGTTCACTGATTGGCTAGGAGTTGCTCGGTACTCATACATGAATTTCAATGGCAGTGACTCCAGAGCCTCTGTACAAAATGAAATGAAGGCTAGCTTGGTCAGTGGCTCTGTCCCAAACATCCACTCATTCGCTATACGGCCACCACATAGAGTGTCAGTTGCATTTAGCTGACTCTCTACATACAGCATCATACAGGTTGTCAGTCGAATGGGCTAACTCACTACATAATGCACTATGGTGGACAGGTTGCATTAGCTAATTCACTACATGGCACACTATGTTATAGTGGGTGAGTAAACATTTCGGATTTGTCCTGTGTTGGCAGCAGTTGGCTATAAGGATTAGGGCGTCTGTCTGTGTCTCTCTAACCACACGGCAGAGGTTAAAAGTTAAGCTCACAGCTCTCTTAAGACGACAAAGGGATATCTGGAGCTTTCCTGATCTGACAATTCACGCAGATGGTAGTTTTTTGGACGGGTTAGAGATAGAGGCATTGTGTGTGTGTCTAGGCCCCCTCGTAGCCCATACGAGGAGGGCGGGCAGGCGGGCGAGAGAGAGGAGGGTGAGAGGGACAGGAGAGGAGAGAAAGAGAGGAGAGGGAGAGAGAGAGGAGAGGGAGAATCGGAGCGTTATGGGAGCAGAGAGAGCCGTGCCTGTCTCTGACTCACACTGATCCAGTGTGACAGCGCGAGGAAGAAAGAAGTGCCAGTGTGTGTGTGTGTCCCTGCACAGAGTCCATGACTATGGGGGACGATGGAGATGGTGAGTGTTTCTGCGTCCGTGTGTGTGTGTGTGTGTGTGTGTATTTGTGTCTCTGTGTGTTTATATATAATATGTGGCTAGTTCCTTTTTGTATCAGTCGAAGAATGCTGCTTCCTTTTTCTCATAGTGGCCTTTCTGGCCATCGTGGAAGCAGAGAGTCGGAACATATGCGTCTCATGAATCCACTTAGGACACGCACGTAGTCGGATGCGACGCGAATAAGTATTCTTTCGGAAAGTCCTTTCTCTCTCTCTCCTGCATTGCTGCGCTTGTGAAAGTTGTTGTGCATGTCCCTGTGACAAATTGAATTTAAAACAAGTCATTGTCTGGTCAACGTTGCCATGTGTTGCTCTGACCGGGTGATTAGTCGGTGGAGATGGCATGAGAGGGAGGAGGACGGGGTGCAGATCTGCTTTTGCATAATTCTGGCTGACGTCTTGTTTGCATGTAGTTTGTCTTATGTGAAATTTCTTACAGAGTTGTGCGATTTCTGGTTTAGTTGTGAGATCATGCACAGGTGATATTTTAATTAACTGTCCGAAGCTCTCAGCAATAATAGTGTGCATGAACATTTTGACCTCTAGTACGTATGAAAGATTTTAATTGATTTCGACTTATGTTGTCATATCTGCACGTTTTTCTTTTTTCGGTGGTGATGGAGAAAATTAAGACGCAAGTATAGAAGAACATGTATGATATTATGTCTAACAGTGTTGAACCTCTTTCTAAATTCTTTAATAGTACTGAAATTGCTAGTAGTGAGAGTGATTTCGAATCATAAAGGCAACAATTTGGTTGCTTAGCGTTGCTGTCATTAGGGCTGAAGAGAGATTGGACTTGCTTCTCCTTTTCCCCGTGTGACGACAGGAGCATAAATAGACCAGCCTGCTTCAGGGCAAAGTAGCACATGGAGTTTGTTCGCAAAGCATATTCTTGACCTTGGTTAAGTATGTGTCATTACTTTCTGTCCAGACATTCACTGAGACGTCTGGGAATGTAACCTAGCTCGGTAACTAAATGTTTATAGTAATAGCTTGTATCTTGAGTTTCGTTTCTGTCTTTATATTTAAAATTTTATGCTACCTATCTTAAGGCAGGACTCTCTGGAAGAAGAGAAGCTGTGTACTTTTCTGATTTAAAAAAAGGATAAATAAAACAAATGTAAATAGACAAGAATGACTGCATAAATTTATATTTATATTTCTAACTGACTTCAGTGGTGATTAGCAGGCTCCTGGTATCTGTATTTATTTATTTATTTATTTATTTATTTATTCATTCATTTATTTTGTATGAAGTACAAGGGTCCATATTTGAGTTTGTCTGCTTGTCATATCTTTTAAAGTTAAAAGTTTAAAGTTAAAACACATTGAAGCTCAATGTGGAGAACACCAATTCTTGCAGTGGTGCAGGGGTCTTTGAATGTGGGGATGCTTCTGGTTTAAAGGGGCTCTGTTACTAACTGGCAGTTGGCTAGTGAAACGTATGAGGTCATCGTCCCCACCCCAGGCAGATTGGGCACCGCATATGACTACATTTGCACAGCCCAACTTCCCCCTCTCTCTCTCTCTCTCTCTCTCTCTCTCTCTCTCTCTCTCTCTCTCTCTCTCTCTCTCGCTCTCTCTCACTCACACTCTCTCTCTCTTTCTCTCTCTCTCTCTCCCCCTCACACACTCTATCTCTCCCTCAATCTCTCTCACTCTGTCTCTCTCTCTCACTCTGTCTGTCTGTTTCTCTCTCTCTGTTTCTCACAGAAGCCATTTTTTAGCGCCCCTTGGGTGTAATAAGGGGTAAGTTAGGTGGATCCAGTTCTTCCCAACATCTTGAATTTCCATTCAGTCTGTGTACATGCATTTTTAACTTTCCAAGAGAATTTAAAAAATATTCAGCATTAAAAATATGCACGGTAGTTTATATAGTACCATTATGTGATTGAAGCATTTACCATGTACAGTAGTACACTGGATCCTTTTTAGCGGTATACAGCAATAGAATGCTGTTCATTTAGGTTGGCATTTACTCTGAAAATCTTAAAACTGTTATTTAACCAGTGAGAGTCAAAGAATCGCTGTTCACCTTGTCAGGAAGAAGAGGATTCAATGTCTTTGATTGGGAAACCCCTGTGTTGGGAAGATTTTCCCTTTCTTCTGCTGAGTAGTCAGACCCAGGGTTTGTTGTCTTCGAGATACTCCTATGTGCGGCTTGTCCCTCAGCAGACAAAACTGTTCCACACTGACGTCTGTAGCACTATGTTGTTGAGGCACTATTTTTGAAGGGACGTCGATAGTTTTTACTCCTATGTTTGGCATTGAGGTGTTTTATTGAAGCCAAACTTAAAATAACTTCAATTCCAAAATAAAAACTTGGTCTCCCGGACTTCTATGCAGATCGTAACGGTCCTCGGTTTAGACACTTACAGAATAAATTGAAAAAAAGAAAAAAGAACAGAGTAAAAGTAAAGAAAGTAATGGAAAAAGCAAGACTATTGTTCTAAAGCCAAGCATTGGCTGTCGAGAACTCTTAAGGTGAGAAGCACCACAGTTTACATCCATTCCCAAAAAATCTGAGTCTTCAGGCAGGAAGTACC
The DNA here is from genome assembly GCA_027475355.1 of Coilia nasus. Lineage (NCBI taxonomy): Eukaryota > Metazoa > Chordata > Actinopteri > Clupeiformes > Engraulidae > Coilia > Coilia nasus. Next base: position 11,725,092 of record CM050201.1, on the reverse strand, counting down.
CTTTTTATACAAGACACAGGATCATAAAATGGGCAGGCAACAACAGATGTTTAGCAACAAGCAACAGAATGTCTCTTTACTGCGAATGAAAGGGTTAAGTTTTTACCCCTGCAGATAGAATCCTGGGTCAAGGTGACCTGAAGCTGATTACAGCTAAGGCAGACCTGGGTTAAATAGTGAACTGTCAGCTCATAAACATTCAGCGTGTTGCAACGCAAACAAAACGCAGCTCAAGACAAATAGATTAAATGCTCTTAGTAGGTAACAGCAGACAGAATAAAGGTAAGATTCTACACACTGAAGAAGGTAAATCGCAAATCCTGTGCAGAAAGGTGGCACAAGGATTACATTTACAAAGACCATTTTGCTTTATAAAACAGAAAATGAACTGTATTGGATATTAATTTTGGACATGACACTAGTCTGAAAGCATTTCCATACTGTTTTTGAAAATGTGCGATAGCCGTAAACTTCAAGAAAAAAATCCTGAAATGCAAAATGTTCATAAATGATAAATATTCTAGTGTTAAAGTGTCACTGCAAGTGGCACATGCTGAAGGTCAAAAGTGGCAATTTTCATTTCTTTACAAGATTCGTCTACTTACCCGTTTTTCATCCTATGTCTGGGGAAACCTGACCTAGACAAGCAAATGTGGGAAAAAAACATAAACATGAAAAAGGCTGACCTAGTATAGCCTGAAACAAATCACAAGTCTGCTGTGATTTTGCTTTTTTGTGTTATAATAAATCTGAAGCACTGCATTAATTAACATCTATGTGTGGAGAAATGAGGATGGTTTTTATTTTAAACTAGTCTAAAAATGTATTTAAAATTCCCCATAAATGTATAGGCCCACAATAATAGTAATACAGTAAGTCCTCCCCCAAAGAAGGACAACATTGGAACCAAAGGGTGCTGTATTAAGCCCTAGACTGCACAGCTGGTAATATGTATGCATTTGAGTATGTAGACTTTTGTCATATGAAGGGATTTTGTAGTCAAGCATAGGCCCAATTATTGTCGGCAATTTGCAAGTTTACTGTTATTTTGTAGATTAGCGTAGCCTAATTTCCTTAGGTGTTTTTGTTGTCTTGGTTCAATGCATTAGGCTGATTTGCCTGGAGGCTGTAGCCAGTGACGTTGCCATGGAAACAGCATGAGCAGTGCCCCCACCCCCACAACTTTGGTCTGTTCGTGGTGTTTGTTGACACACCCAGGCTACCGGACAATGGAGCTAGCAGTGCCCTCTGCTAGACTGCTAGCCCACTTAATATGAAAATACAAAGCTATATCTGTGACACACTGTGTTTAGCAGCACTACATCAGCCTGTAGCATTTTAAGGAAGTATTCAGATTTAATATTTCAGTGTCTTGTATTATTCCACCATCTTCCCTCTAGCTGCCTTCTGCTATCGTAGCATGCTAGCATCATCATCTGTCTCCACGGCCACCCCTTCCCTCCCTCCCTCTCTCATGCTTTTGCACCGTAACTCTCTCTCCATTTCTCTCTGATATGCTCTCTCACCCACACACACTCACCCACACACACCCACACACACACACACACCAGCCTTGTTTATTAAACTGATACTGCAGTCCTTCTCTGTGGTAGTAATTCGCTTAGTAGCTCTAAAAGCCATCTCGACATCCACAAGGTGTTTTCCTCTCTGAGCCATTATTGGCTGGAAGACAGTGATGTCATTCTTCTTCTGATTGGCTGTTAAGGGGATGGCAGAGGATGGAGAGGGAAAGGGGAATGAGAAGGGGAGGGGGAGAGAGAAAGGAGAGGAGAGAGGACAGGAAGAGGGGAGAGGGAGAAAGCGAGGGAGGGAGAGAGAGAGCAAGAGAGAGAAAAGATGCCGGCTGCTGGAGATGGGTGGTGTCTTTCGGCGGACGCTTGTGTGCTTTTTTGTGCGAGCGCAGTGTTGCCATGAGTAACCGTGATGAGGAAAGCACCGTGAGAACCAGCTGAAGCGACGCTGCTCGCTGTACGGCTACAGCAGAGTGGGAAAGAGAGAGAGAGAGAGAGAGGGAAAGGAAGAGAGAGACACCTGCAACATGACAGGGATGAGGCGTCTCATATGCAAACGCATCTGTGACTGTGAGTGCACGGAGGTGTGTGTCTCTGCGTGTGTGTTTGTGTGTGTGTGTGTATACATACAACTGAAACAGTGCTCTACACTTGTAGCTGTAGCAGTACGGTAAGCGGTACATGTGTGTAGCTGGAGTCATGGGGTGTTGGCTTTGATGGTTCTCCCACCTCAGCGGTTCAATCTCGGTGGATGCTTGTAGCAGACAGCTTCTCGAATTTCTGCATATACATTTGCATGTCTTCTCTCGCTTTGTCTGTGGTTGTAGGCCATATGTGTTCAAGGCGTATGTTTTCCCAGTGTAGATGTTAATCTAAATGAAAGAATGATTGTTGGTCGTACATCTCGCTCGAATGCAGGGTGTGTGTGTGTGTGTGGATATGTTTGTATGTTGGAGTGTAGTGGAATGTTTTTTGTACCCGGTTCTTGTGCGTGGGTGTAGAACGTCTCTTCTTTCTCATGTATGTGTGATTGATGAAAGATCTGATGGTGGATCAGCCTTGCTGTTTGCAGGGCCTTGGTCATTGCAGAAATCTGTGTGATTGATTATTTTCTAACCCTGGGGTTAACATGGCCTTAACAATGATCATATGTATTGAAGCTAAAATAACCGTCAAGGAGTTTGGTGCAAGGAACAATTAATGCCAAAGCTTAAAATATGGCCTCAGTAAGCCAGACTGTAAGCCCACAGTTTGGGTTAGGGACCAACAGTATATGCTGCTGAAATCGGAAACCACTTTGGCTGCTGATCGACCGCAATCTGCTGCTTTTTTCTTTCTTTCTTTCTTTCTTCCTCTTCTTGTTTTTTGTTTGGTCATGCTAGATTTGAGATTTAGACAGGCATTTGGTTGTTGGTTTTCTTGTAAATACCATAATCTTTTATTTAGATTAACTCTGATGTAGATTTGTATGTGTGTGCTGTGTGTGTGTGTTTTCACTTTCACGAACATTGAAATGTAACACACGTATGGTTATTAGTTTCGGTCCCTGAGGGAGCTTGTGCCTGCAGAGGATTTAACAGTGTTGCTGTGTGTGTGTGTGTGTGTGTGTGTGTGTGTGTGTGTGTTTAGATCGCAGCTTTGACGACGATGACTCAGTGGATGGCAGCAGGCCCTCGTCGGCCCAGGCCTTCAAAGTACCCAAAGTACCCAAGAAGCAGGAGGCACGCAGACCCAGTGCCACCGGAGCCAAACTAACAGGTCAGCACACACACACACATATACACATACATACACACACACACACATACAGAGGGAGAGCAAAACATACACTCAGTACACAGGTAAGTACGGACACAAACACAGCAAGAGAGAGATACGGACACTCACTACATACTGACACACACACACACACACACACACACACACACACACACACACACACACACACACACAGAGAGGGACAGCAAAACGTACACTGAGTACATAGGTAATCACATATACACAGCAAGAGAGAGACACAGAGACTACATAGGTAAGCACACACACACACACACACACACACACACACACACACACACACACAGAGCGCGAGAGAGAGAGACACGCAGACTACAGAGCCAGTATCACCGAAGCCAAAATCACGTCTCCCACACACTGTGGATCGGTGGACACACAGCAGGAAACTGTGTGTGTTGGTCTTGGCTGCAGATTCTGTTCATTATAATATCCACCGCTTTCCAACTAATACCCAATGTATTTTCAGCAGCGTTGACACTATATACATGTTTAGAGATGTCTGTTTTTGACACAGAATGTCAGATTTTATTTACATGTTTGGAATATCTCTAATAGTTAAAGCAGGAAAAGGCAAAGCCAGAGAGTAGTTTCCACAACTTAATTTTAGCATGGTGACATTTGGTGGAATATCTCAACTAGGTAAAGGAGGTTAAAAGGCAAAACCAAAGGGTAGTTTTCATAACTTGACTGATATGGAGGAGACATTTTGTGAGGCTCGCTGGATATAGTGTCTCTTGAGTAGCTAGAATATCCTAAACCAAACATGATGTGTTTGGCTTGCGAGCCTGTAGGCCAGGGCTGCTTATTATTAGTGGAACAAAGAATGGCCATTCTTCTGATGGAATGCCAAAGAAGCCCACTGACATTGTTGTCTGAGAGACTCCCCTCTTGTTTGCTGTTCTCACTCGCAGTGGATTGGAAATGAAGAAGTGATTAGAAATTTCTGGAAAGTTGATGTTATTGCTATGAGCTAGGACGGGTGTGAAATTTGACATCGGCCTGCTAATCCCATTGTGCTGTGGCAAACAAGCAGTTCGATAGGTCGATGCTCAAATGTTAGACCAAGCACATTGATTTTCCAGTTGTGAAAACACCATAGACTGCTCCATAAAGGGAAGTGTGCTGAAGGAGTGACAGTATGTTTTCAATGCTTGTTAACTCAACGTTATGTCAGTGTCATCCAAACTACCATAACTGTTTATGAAATGTATAATAAACTGTTATTACACTGACTTTTCTGGAGTTTTTTCTCACATAAAATATACATAGAGGCATAAATTCCCTTGCAAGGACCCTTAGATAGGCAGCTGTTGGCACAGTCGATAATTACATTATGCGAGAGGACTGTTTGGTTAGTATCACATTTTTGGTTTTCTTTGAGAAACACTCAGCTGGCAATTCTAAACCTTTTAGCACTTATTGTCAAATTCAGCTAGTTGTTTTTATGGCCTCTTAGCGGTTCATTTAATGTGTGCGCTCAGAACCACTCCAGGTGTTTGTACCAAGTCCCAGTGCTGTAAATGGTAATCCATCATTGACTGTTCAGGCCAATTAGCACATTACCTGAGGAGCATGAAGAGAGCACTTGTAATTTGTTTCGCTTTTGAGCTCAAATAACCCAGTGTCAGAATCTTGGACCCTGCCGGATACTTTAGACAAAGAAGAGCATAACTTCCTTAATGTAAAAAAAAATATGTGTGAGTGAACATTGTGCTTTAAGATTAAATAGGTGTTTTTTTGTGTGTGTGCATGCTCAGGTGCATCAAAGGATGGAGCAGGAGGTATTGATGAGGAAGATTTTGTGAAAGCCTTCACTGATGTGCCTACCGTCCAGGTATCTCACACACACACACACACACACACACACACACACACACACACACACACCTTCAAGTCTGATTTGAAGTTAGACTGTGGATGACACTTAGACACTTCCTGAGTGCACACACACACATCCACAGAACGTGAGACATATATAGTGAGACATATATCATCCTTCTTTGATTCTGTTCTTTGAGAGAGTGTGATGAGTGGTGATGAGTCTTTGACACTCTCTGAGCCTGATCATGTCTGCCTTTCTTCTCTGCATTGCGCGCATCTTCCTTCAGATCTACTCTGCGCGGGACTTGGAGGACAACCTGAATAAGATTCGAGAGGTGCTGTCGGACGACAAGCACGACTGGGACCAAAGAGCCAACGCTGTAAGCTGCCTACTCACTCTCCATCGTATCTTTATAATGACTATAATATATATCTATAATAACTGTCTTTATAATAAAACAAAAAGAAGTATATGCATTTTGAATGTTATGTACTGGTATACGAAGTCCTGATTAAGACCTAGTCAGTGGGTCAAAATATGTTGACTTTGTAAATATGAAGTAGCCATTTAATAATAAAGGCTTTTAAACTATATTCCTTCTTCATTATTATGTTTCTTTGTCATTGTTACTTGTTTCTGAGTTCCTGGATTCATCTTCATCTTATTGTGAATATCACATTTTGTGTGGGCATACTGGGTGCTTAGTGGAAGACTTTTAAAGGGTGTTTAAATGTGTCTGCAGCTGAAGAAGATTCGTTCTCTGCTGGTTGCTGGAGCAACAGAGCATGACTGTTTCTACCAGCACCTGCGACTGCTCGACGGCGCCTTCAAGCTTTCGGCGAAAGACCTGCGGTCGCAGGTGGTGCGAGAGGCCTGTATCACAGTCGCGTGAGTCTGGCTTAGCACTACGGGAATCTCCATACAGTTTATGATGCATTAATGCATCACAGACACAAAAGTATGGGCCAGCAGGGCTGGAATTGCCCCATAGCTTACGATGCAATATTTGGACCATAATACGATGTTCTTGTGATGTGTTACATTTGCAATATATAGAGTATTGCCAATCAATTCTGCAATATATTTTAATTTATTGTTACCATTTTTTCCATATTAGTTATCTGAGCAGCCCTCTGGGTAAGACTGACTCGAGTCTGACTTAGAATCCAGTATTCACAGTAAATCAAGGAAAGAATTATTTTTTGTCCAATTGTGGAAGAAATATTATCAAAGTAGAAAAATGGCAGACAGAATTTCAGATCATATCATTAATTAAATAAATATCATGCTATTTACTGCCCTAGCAAACCCAATAATCAAACCAATCTGAGCCAAACAATCTGAGAGATTAAACAAGACTTCCAGTGAAATCAGAATTTTTAACTTGTGTTGTGAAATGTATCGTCACATCCAAAGAAAAGGTTCAATCTACTTATGTCCTGTTTGATTTGAAGTCGAATTATCTATCTTGAAGACCAAACAACCAAAATTGAGAATAAATTAAACTGGACTTGGAACTGGGTTTGATATATATTTGGTGCTTATATAGTTTTGCTGAGGTTTGTGGTTTTGAGTCAAGTATCAAATGACTGTGCAGGAATATGTAACAATACACATTCTATTTCGAGACACAAATGGAATGGTAACAGAATATCAGCCATCAGCGTATGTCTGCCTGACATGACCGATGCTTTAAAAAGTGGCATCAATTTCATCATATTCAAGAGCTGCTCCTCATAGGTCTTTAACAAGGATTACTAGAATTACCCTGGCCACACTACAGTGGCTCTGTGTGTGGTGCTTAGCTATACACCAACACTAACAGTGACCCTTCACCTTTCTGTTAGAGCTTGACGTGCTGATCTTGGTAAAGAGGCTACACTGAGGTAGTCTTGTCAGACTGGCTCTTTTTCTTTGCTTCACTTTGTGTAAAGGGTCTGGTTACTCTGCATCTGCATATATAGTTCCTCGTGGGCAGATACTGACTGTGAATTCTAAAACTATTGGGCCTGGCTTTAACCTGAGGTTGCCAAATTGTTGCTACAGAATTTAGTTGGTAAAACCAAAGCCTTAGGAGAGTTCCCTGAGGGTAGTCCTGTAGCAGCATGATATATTAAATGGAGGCACTATGGCACTATATGCGGTAGCCTGGCTTAGGATATTAAAACATTAACGTGTTATTCCTCTGTTTTCTGATTTCTTTTTTACATTTATTTATCCTTTGTTTTCTTTCTGTTTTCTATGGGTATGTATGGCCACACACAGGTATCTAGCCACGCTTCTTGGGAACAAGTTTGACCACGGGGCAGAAGCCATCGTCCCGGTCCTCTTCAACCTCATCCCCAACTGTGCGAAAGTCATGTCCACGTCAGGAGCCGCAGCTATACGCTTCATCATACGGGTGGGCGACATAATCCATACTCAAATACGCATTCTATACTACTAATGGTAACATTCATAGCTTCTGTAAGCTTCATGATACGGGGTCGCGCTATGATCCATACTCAAATACACGTCCTATACTACTAATGGTAACATGGATAGCTGTTGTAAGCTTCATGATACAGGGTCGTGCCATAATCCATACTCAAACACACGTCCTATACTGCTAATAGTAACATTAATAGCTGCTGTAAGCTTCATGATACGGAGACACGCCATAATCCATGTTTAAATACACACCCTCTACTATGAGATAATAACATTAATAGCTGCCATATGCTGTATTATACAGAGGCATTGTCCATACTCATACTCAAATACACATCCTCCACTGCTAATAGTGACATTGATATAATCAGACGGGTCCATAGTCCATACTCAAATACACATTCTCCACTACTAATAGTAACATTGATGGCTACATGCTTCATCATAGGTACGTAATTCATACTGAAATACACATCCTTCACAACCAGTATTAATAATAATAGCTGCTATACATTGGCCCCTGCTATATGCTGTATTATACAGAGGCATTGCTCATCCTCACACACATACTCCACCATAAATAGTAAATATGAGAGGTTGTATGTATGTATGTATGTATGTATAAATTCTCGTTATAAATTGTCCCTGAAGGAGTTTTTGTACACGAGAGGCAAACCAGTATATCGATAGATTTATGTAATGTAATTATGTCAAGAGATAAAAGTAGTCTGCACTGTTTGACACTGTGTGTGTGTCTGCCTGTGTGTGTATGTATGTGTGTGTGTGTGTGTGTGTGTGTGTTTTCTTTGCAGTACACACACGTTCCCCGTCTGATCCCGCTCATCACCAGTAACTGCACCTCTAAATCAGTGGCAGTGAGGAGGTAAGATGAAAGGGTGACCTGCTGGTCTGGGAGTGTTGTTGGTAGAAACCCCAACAAGCTTTGTCAGGATGTGTTTCTGTGGGTGATGTAATTGTGAGCAATATCCTGTTAACACTCCAGCAGGGCTACTGGAGTCTCCCCTCCCACACACACTCACACACTCTCTCTCTCTCTCTCGCACACACACACACACACACACACACACACACACACACACACACACACACACGCACACACACTCTCATACATACACACACACACACTGACGTCATAAAAGAGGAAGGCATTTCCAGTGTGAAGTGTTACACTGCTAAAATTGGTGGAAACAAAAATGTGAGGTTTTGCAAAGAGGACATGTGGAATGAAAATAGTCAGCTTTGCTCAGTGTGTCATGATACACTTCTCCTTCTGGTGGGCAGTTTGTCTTATTGTGTTTCTTTTTATCATCTGTTTTTGCAGACGCTGTTACGTGTTCCTGGATTTGCTTCTTCAAGAGTGGCAGACCCATTCTCTTGAGAGGTACTTTGTCTTCACTGGAACATAAACAATATCATGATGCAATCAGCAATGGATAATAATTAAATTAAGTATAAAATGTCCGTATAGGCTCATTTTTCTATGACTGCTACATTTAAGATGTAGTATGTTATAGGTAGGACCGGAAGCAACTGTCTGAGACTGTATTGGTGAAACGCTCTCTCGCTGTCTCTCTGTTTGTCTGTCTGTCTCTCTCTCTCTCTCTCTCTCTTTTTCTCTCTCTCTCTTTCTCTCTCTCCCCCTGTCCTTCTCCCTCCTCACAGGCATGCTGCAGTGCTGGTTGAGAGCATTAAGAAGGGCATCCGTGATGCAGACTCTGAGGCTCGAGTGGAGGCTAGAAAGTAAAGCTAACACATTGACACACACGCACACAAATACGCATACATCTTAACATAAACATTCACATGAACGCATGCACACACAAACATTCACGCACACAAACACACATACACATTCACACACACGTTCACATGCATGCCCATATACGCTTACTTACACAAAGTTTTTCTTTTCTTTTCATATATCGGAAATGGAGGCATGCAACAAACACACACAGTTCCACACCCTTGGAGCCCTGTTCTTTTGATTATTATTGTGGTGTTTTTAATATAAAGGGGGTATTACAAAAAGCAGGTTTAGTAACTTACTGTGGCATGTTAACTCAGAGCAAGTGGTTAATTCCTTATATAGGAGCTCTCTGCATTTGTTTTCAGAATGTTTTGTTTTGTTTGGAGAATGAAGCCATGAGGCTCTTCTAATAGTTAGTTTACTTCTTATTCTGAGTTAACCTTCGTAGGTTGATTACTAATAAAGCACCTTCTTGGAAAACCCCCAGGTCATTTAGTGACCATGTTCACTTGCACCCCCAGTAATCTCCCTTAAAAACCTCACTGATTGACATTTTAAAGAGATTTCCAGACATGCCAGCTGGGTTATTTTGGATCCATGTGACCCCATTTTACACACGCCTGTCCTCCTCTGTCCTGTCCTGCAGTAACCTCCTCTCCAACGTCCTACATGAGATCAGACTTCAGCTGTCTCTTTTTCTCTCCCTCTCTCTTTTCTCTTGTTTTCTCTCTTCTTCCTCCCCCTTTCTTTTTTACACTTTCTCTTTCATTAACTCTTTAACTTGCTCGCTCTCCCTCCTCCCTGTCTTTCTTTTGCTCTGTCTCTCCCTCACTCTCTCCCTCCTTCTTTCTGTCTCTCACTCTTTCACTCTGTTCTCTCGCTGCCTCTCTCTATCTTACTCTTTCTTCCTCTCTCTGCATATCTCTTCTTCTTCCTCTCTCTCCCTCCCTCCCTCTTCCTCTCTCTCTCACCCCCCCCCCCTTTCTCTTTCTCTCTCTCTCTCTCTCTCCCTCCCTCTCCCCTCCCCCTCCTCATCCCTCCTTTTTCTTCTCTCAGGGCCTACTGGGGACTGCAGGCCCATTTCCCGGCAGAGGCGGAGTCCCTGTACTCCTCTCTGGAGTCGTCCTACCAGCGCACACTGCAGTCCTGCCTCAAGAGCTCCGGCAGCGTCGCCTCCCTGCCCCAGTCCGACCGCTCCTCCTCCTCCTCGCAGGAGAGCCTAAAGTGAGCCCAGTGTAACACACACACACACACCCACCCACACACACACACCGCTCCTCCTCCTCCTCGCAGGAGAGCCTAAAGTGAGCCCAGTGTAACCAACACACAGACACACACACACACCGCTCCTCCTCCTCCTCGCAGGAGAGCCTAAAGTGAGCCCAGTGTAACACACACACACACACACACCCACACACACACACACCACTCCTCCTCCTCCTCCTCCTCGCAGGACACTGACATGTGTACGGTATCTATATTTCTAATGACTGAAACTGCAATGTTGACATCACTTTTGTAATCAAACTTTAGACATTCTGAAAGTATAGAGTAAGTTTCATATGTAGCTAATAGTGAATACAAAATAGCCATAGTTGCTGAAAATGGCATTAAACTAAACAAGCAAACAAAACAGTGAATAAAATGTAGCTTTTTGTTCAATGTGTCAAGAGTCCCAGGGTCCCTGACCTTGCACATATGACCTGTGTTTTACCAGTGTAGTCTTTACACCCTGTCATTGTAGTTTTCACACCCTGTCATAATGCATTGTAGTCTTCACAACCTATCATAATGCATTGTCTTCCTCAGCCGTCCTCTGGGATCCAAGTGGTCTGCTGCGACTGGCAGAGGTAAGAACATCACTTTTAGAGACAACTCTTGGTGACCATAGCCTTTGGCCTTTCTGCATTAGTCTTATTAAAATCGATTCGGACATTGTCCTCCATTGCTTTGGCTGATTCTCTTTAGGCCTTTCCACAGATTCTCTGTTATGACTGTGGCTATGGCTGTGTGACAATGACTAAGCGATCTTGGGCAGAACCAGACACTCCTTTATAGCCTCTGGAGCACCTCAGCCTTGCGTTGTGTGCACCTCAGAGCCAGCTCTCATCATCAGAGGGTGTCTGGCAGCTTTCCACTGTCCCTCAATCCAGACCGGATGGCGGTTATAGCCGCGGACTTTGCGGCTAAACCACGGGTCGGGCAGATGACGTCACGAAAAATAATATTTTTATTAAATGCGGGCGGGTGGCAGTTTAACTACTCAAATAAAAAAAAATATATGGCCTCGATTGTTAAATATGGCGGGCGGGTGGGGCTGGTCAAAAACCGTGGGTGCAAACGGATAGCGGACGGATGATGAGTTTTGTGATGCGGTTGCGGGTGAAAAAATAGCCCATCCGCGCGTCTCTACTGTGCCTGGCAGCCTTCCGCTGTCCCTCAATCCAGAGCTGTGTCCTTCCTCGTGCTGCTGACAGGCCAGCTCTGTTGTCTAAGCTGCCTTCTCTGTGCTGCAGGATAGAGGTTTGTTTTCCAGCTAGGGGATGATGGATGGGCATCCTTCATCAGGCAGACGGAACTTAGAACTTGGCCGGCACCTTAGGCCCCGCCCTCGCTGCTCTGTTTTTGCCGAGTCATTTCCTCCCAGTCCTGAGAGGAAGTGTGGTTTAGCAAAAAAAAAAAAACAGTCCTGCAGAGGGTTTTTTTTTTTTTTTGCTTAATTCCAACCTGAGGAATGGCTTCCATTAAAGGCTGTGCAGGCAGTAATGGACAAGCTAGCAGTAATAAGATTTAAAAAGTTAACATGGAGAAAATTCCAACCCCTTCCCATCTTTTGAATTGGGTATTCGGAGTAGGAACCATGCAGTGGGTAGGCTAGATTTGTTTTGATGTGACAAAAATTTAAATATATGTGTATATATATATGTAAATATATGTAAATATAAATGGTTTAGCTCGTTTTTAAACCAAATTAGTTAAAAGCCTCATCAGTGGACAACGTCTCAAGTGATATGGCAGCTGAATTCATCTGTGCATAGGACTGGTGTTAGAATTAACATTCGTTTCTCAAAGCAGTCTCCATTTAAACTTTCTGGTTTACCAAATCTGGCTGGATGACACGCTTAAGAAGAATGTACAGTGTTCCTTAGTCTTATAATACCCTGGGAAACCTTCTTTGGAGTTTTTTTTTTCTTTTTAATAAACTTGCTCCAGTCATCAATTTGTTTTACTTAAATGTCAGAAGTCTGTAGAGAATGCTTTGAGCTCCATTGCTTGGTCTGTTTGTGTGGTCTGCAGCGTCAGATTGTGTGGCCTTTTCCAATCATGACATTGATTAATCTCCTCATCTGCTCACATTGCTGGGAGATTTATAAGATAGTTAGAGCAGCTGTGATGCGTCACAGGGCAATTTGCCAGTGTTACACCTGAACAAGTGTCCTCAAAAATGTCCTCCTGCTTATAACTACTACTAACTACAGTGTTATTTCTGAATAGATTCAGCCACATGAGAATGAAAAACGTGATATATTAAGCCTGTCACTCAGGAAATTGGGTGTAAAATAAAGATGTATGACCGCTAGGTGTTCCATGTATGAAGATATGTGACTGCTAAGTATTATGTGTCATAAGCGTAGGGTTTGACTTTGTGAACTTTATAATGTTTATTTAAACAGATTTCCCATCTAAGATTCTGCAGTATGACTGCCACAATTTACATGTCTGTGCTTATTGTCAGCAATTTTATGCTGCTGTTCCACATAAAACAAGGTTTCAATTGGTCAAAAGGAAGTTATCCCAGATAAAATACACAAATTCAGCTCCCATAAAACTGTGTTTTGAGTTGGTGAACTTGTAATGTTTATAATGTGTATATTAATAGCTTTCTAAGATTCATCATCATTATCATTAGCCCACTTATTAGACTTATGCTATATGTCTCTGCTCTCCTCTGACCCCCCCCCCAGTCCCAGTCAAGTCCACAGGCTCGCCCGGCTCCCTGCAGCGTTCCCGTAGTGACGTGGATGTTACCGCGGCAGCCGGGGCGGCGGCGCGTCAGTCGGGAGGGGCATCGAGGGTGCCCGCGGGGTCCTTCGCATCACTGGGTAGGCCAGCTCACCTGCCTGTCTGTCTGTCTGCGTTATGCTGCCTGTGTGTGTGTGTGTGTGTGTGTGTGTGTGTGTGTGTGTTTGTGCTGAGTAGGTCAGCTCACCTGTCTGTCGATCTGCTTTATGCTGCTTCTGTGTGTGTGTGTGTGTGTGTGTGTGTGTGTGTGTGTGTGTGTGTGTGTGTGTGTATTTGTGTTTGTGTTTGTGTGTGCGTGTGCTGGGTAGGCCAGCTCACCTGTCTGTCTGCCTGTCTACTTTATGATGTTTCTGTGTGTGTGTGTGTGTGTGTGTGTGTGTGTGTGTGTGTGTGTGTGTGTGTGTGTGTGTGTGCGCGCTGAGTAGGTCAGCTCACCTGTCTGTCGATCTGCTTTATGCTGCTTCTGTGTGTGTGTGTGTGTGTGTGTGTGTATTTGTGTTTATTTGTGTGTGTGCTGGGTAGACCGGTAGACCAGCTGACCATCACACACACACACACACACACACACACACACACACACAGAAGGAGCATGTAGGAGAGAGAGAGGTAGGTGTGTGTGCTTTTGGGAGGTCCTCACTACTCTTCAGTTCCGTGTCCTTGTGTAAAAGCACTTAGTTATAATTATAGGGCATTTTTGAGAAGTCCCAAAGGAAAGGCACACAGACAGTGACAGAAGACAGGTTGAGTTGAGTACGAGGTGGCCAAGAAAATCGGCAGAGGTCAGGAAGACCTGAAAAGAAACGACAAAAAGAGGGGGCGGGAGGGCATAGTAGAGTCTCCCCTTTCTTTTACAGCAGTTTCCTTGTCTGTGTGACACAACCCCCACCCCCACCCCCCACTCCTGTTCTCTTTGTCTTTGTGATTTTTAATTTCCCCTTCTTGCTCTCACAGCACATTATTAATTTGCAGAAAGTCCAGGCAGGTTTTCAGCCCTGTTTGTACGAGGCATTTAATGAGGGTACAGGCAGGGTACTGTGAGACGTAACAGATATGTCTACATTCGCACTTTCAGCTTGTGCAGTTTCCAGACGGTATTTAGAGAGCAGCTGTTCAGTAGCCTGGCTATAAGCCTGCCTACACACTTCTGCTCAAATATTCTCTCCCCACACTGGTAGTCTGGGTTTGCTTCCATTGACAAAGTTGACTCTGGTAGAATCTTTACTGCGCCAATCAGCGAACAGAGGGAGTGTTCGTGAGCGATGACATCAACTTTGAGTGCTACATTTGAATTGTAGTAGGCGTAGGCAGGCTTATAGCCAGGCTAATTGCATACATGACCAGTCATTTTAAACTTCAGCCTCAGTCTACAATCTCCAGGCAGCAATCGTTTCTCAACGCAGCACTGCCAGACCGTCTGTACGAAATGAAATGTAGTAGGAGGGGCTTGTTTGCCAGGCTAGCTGTTCAGCTCTCTTTAAACTAAAACTAAAGCGAGTGGTGCCTGATGCATATGTGTGTTGCTGGACCCTTTTTATGGGTCTTTAACCGCCTCTGCTCCTCTCCTCTCCTCTTCTCTCTGGTCTGAAAGATGATGCCTCTGATAAGATGGATGGTAAGATCCTGTCACTTCTTTCTCTCTCTGTATCTGCAAGTTCAACCTCATCTCATCCGTGATTGTGGTTGGAATACTTCATTGTTGGCTCATTCAATCGGGCTGCAATTAACAATCATTTTCATTGATCTTATTTTCATGATCTCAATCATCATCATTGATTATTTTCTCAATCATTAAAGTGTATAAATTGTTAGGCTTTGCGAAACATGGTCAATATTTTCACCTCCTAAGATCAGAACCCCAAATGCAGTGTGTTCCATGGGTCCATGTAGATTTGTAATATTTTTAAAAATGTTGCAGGTATGAATTAGGATTCGGGAAATTGTGACACTTATTATTTAAACAAATCATTTCAGCTTTCATTCATTGTAAAAAAAGTAGTTAGAAATTAATTTAGTACTTAATCTGATTCAATAATTGTTCATACTCAGGTCTACTCTCAGTGCTCCTTACAGAAGCTATCAAGCATGCAGTGTAGGGTAGGGCTGCACAATATATCGAAGATATTGTGATATCGCAACATACATGATTGTGATGTACATATTGCAAAACATGGCTTAACTGCAATTAATGAGAAATTACTGTAAGCTGTTTCACACTCCACGTATGAAGATATTTGGGAAATCAAATGGACTCCTATTGCCCAGCAGTAAAGATTAAGCTGAAAGATAATAATAATAATAATAATAAACTTTATAACATAATAATAAAAAACTTGTATAGCACAGTTCATACATGCAAGATGCAGCTCAAAGTCCTTTATAGTTTAGCAGGGTTGTTACAGGACAACATTTCTTGCAGTCCAGCGGTGCCAGAGCAGATGAATACAGTAGCAAACTGGCTCTTGTTAAAACTATATTTAAATATTTGTTTATTTATCTCAAAACATATCGACACTGCAACATTCAGCAATGTTCATGACATTCCACATTTTTCAAATATTGTGCAGCCCATAGTGTAGGGCATGTTGGTTGCATTGCAATACTACAGTTATTAAATTTGCTGTCTGTGGATAAATGTAGGTCTGGCCCTCTGCGGGAGTTGTGCATTTCCCACTTGAGGGGCAAAGTTAGAACTTTTCCAAGGAGAAATGTGTTCATGCAAGACTTAAAAAAAAAAAAAAAAAAAAACACATGAAATATGGGTGCCCACCAGCTAACCTTGATTTGTTCACATGTAAGCCTAGTAGTAAAAAAAAATTACCCAGGGCTCTGGCAAGCAAAAGTCAGGAAAAAGTCAAGAACAACTTTTCCAAATGTGTCCTTTCCCACATACAGCACCCCTAGAGGAAACACACCAAAAAAAAAAAAAACGAAAAGAAAAAAAAAGTCAACAGTTATTTCTGCACTAGAGAACAATTGCAGCCCTAAACCATGTCTGTGCTTCCATCCCGACGCTGCCTTAGGAGCTCTCTCTTTCATCCTGATCCCTCATCCATCTTCATCTATTCATACGACCATGTCCTCTCTCCACCCTCTCACATCACTGCATACGGGCTTCTGCATCTGTGTGTGTGTGTGTGTGTGTGTGTGTGTTTCTGTGTGTGAGTCGTGAAGCTCCTGTTGCCGACTGCCCTCTGCAGAACCCACCAGACCCCAACATTTTCAAACTTGCAGCTGTTTTTTTGCAGTCTTAGGAAATTTTTAGTAGACCAAACCATCTAGCTTCACACTGCCCTGACAGGGCTTGAGAAGAATGAGTTTTGATCATGTCGAACTCAAACGTGTCCATTTCTCAAACACCACCAAACACAGATGGATGTAGAGGCTGTTTGTTGAAGAAGTCTGCAAACACCTGAGGTGTATTCCATCTGTGTTTGTTTGGGCATTTTCATCCTAGGACTAACTGTGTATTCACACCTGCCTGGTTAGCTGTTAAATCAGAGATGGTTTAATGGTAAAATTTAATAAAGAAAGCCGCCAGATTTCCATGATTGTTAACTTTCTCTTTGGCCTTTCTGCCTCCCTTGTCCCAAAAACCTCAGTCCAGTGATTAAACGTGATTTCATTTAAAGACTTTGATCCACTTGATGTGAAAGCGAACTACTCCAAACAGGGAAAACAAATATTGTATTTTGGTCCAGGGTAAAGCAAGTGAAGTAATGGACTTTCCTGATGTGAATTCCCCCTAAATTTTGCCTTTGTTTTTGTTTTTGCGTAGGACGTGTGCGAACCAAGCAACCGTTGTCTGTGAGCACCAGCCAGACCGACTCCAGGGGACGAAGCAGGACAAAGATGGTGTCGCAGTCCCAACGTAAGTCTGTCCGAACCTGCCACATGCACAGCTGTGTGTGTGTGTGTGTGTGTGTGTTTGTTGGAGTGCGATGGTGGTAGTTCCGGAGTGTAACGATCCGCTCCCCTTAACTCTCTCTATGCTTCAGGTTCTGATGATTCAGATTGTACACCAGGTACCTGCTTGTTGAGGATGCATGCGTGTTTGTGTCTGAATGTGCGTGTGAGTGCCTGTGTTATGTCTGTGTGTGTGTGTGTGTGTGTGTGTGCGTGTGTGTGTTGGTTTATTTCCTTGCATGCCTTAAGTGTGTACCTCACCTGGGTGTTTCACCATAGAGTCCATTTCTGTCCAAATTCAAAGTCGATCAGAGTCCAGTCACATGTACAGTTGTACAGTTCTATGTAAACTCAGCCATTGTTGTAATTTGTGTGTGGGTGTGTGTCTGCGCGTGTCTCTGTGTTGGGGGTGGGAGGGTTTGTTTGTTGGGTTGGTCGGTGTCGAACTGGGCACCGCACACAGTGCTGAGCAGACTGGATACAGACTTAAACTTTTGGGGGGGGGGGACCTGATGACCTGACCTCATGACCTTGACCTCCACATGACTCCCCCCCACCTGAACACTGAGGGTGACTGACCTCTTACCCCTCAGCCTCCAAAAAATAAAACAAAAATAAAACCTTGTCCAGGCCCAGTGCTGCTGGAGATGGTCAGTGTGACCTTTGACCTTTTGTAGTTCCTGGTGTGCTGGAGTAGTTGCTGTGGCGCAGCTTGGCTTTTTCTCCTGTGTGGTCAGAACGTGCTGCTCTTCTCTGTGCACTTCTGTGTCCCCATCATCAGTCTCCACTTCTCTGCCATTACACTGTTTGTTTACTTGTTTACCTGATTGACGTCAACAAAACGACCATCCATTGCTCATGCGCCTTTTAATCTGCTCCTCCTGTGCGCTCTGCTCTTGAAATTTTTTGGGGCCGAACCGCCCGTTTGAAATCAAACCCTCTCGTTGGCTCAGGATCGCAATCGACCAATTCTAATAGGGGTAAGCACTTCCTCGTATCTTGATAATACTTTCTCTCAGCTAGTCTTTTTACCTGGGCTCCACTATTTCTCCACTCTGATTGGTGTACTATGCAGAGGCTCCGCCCTCTGCCCCATTCACTAGGTGCATTTACTGAATTAGTAAGTGGTGTGGGTGTTTTAGTATAGAATGTGGTAGTTGTAGTAGTTGTAGTTTTGTTATATCACCTTAGTGGTAGTTGTAGTTTTGTTGCATATCACCTTAGTGGTAGTTGTAGTTTTCACTACTAACTTGAACAGTTAGTACAACATTTAATTACAGAGGCCAAATTGACAACGAAATATTGACAGTAGCTTTATAACTTACTTACCATTTTCATATATGGCTTTTAGAATTTGTTGTAGTCTCAATTGCCATCTTAAATTCTTAGTTTTTGTTTCATTATTTAAAAAAAAACATTTGCAATTACAAAACGTCTCTTGGCAAAAGTAGTGGTGCTGATGCTTTTGTCAGGAAATAGGCCGTTTATGACATAAATCAAATAGGTGTGAATGTGGCACTTGGTGGTGGTGGCCTTATGCTCCATGGATCTCTGAGGATGAAACTGGGAATGTAAATAGATTAGAATAGAAAGAATTGAACAGAACAAAATGAAATAGAATTTAATTGAATAGAATTGCATAAAATAGAAGTGAGGGTACTGAACTTCACCTAGATATACACTTACCAAGCTACTCTCCTCTGCAAGCAGACAGACAATTGCAAGTCAAACCAAAACATCAGCATGGTCTTCCAAAATATTCTGTAGGTTTTCAGTGTGCAACAACAATGGCACTTCCTTGCAGTAGTATACTTTAGACAGAAGATTTCAGAAGGTGTTATGTGCTGTTTGGGACCAAGATTTTCAGAGGTCATTAAGGTCGTAGAAGCGATGAGGTAAAGCTACAGCAGATTGTACTTCTACCACATTCCTCAGATGTTTGTTCAGATTGAGATCTTGGGAGTTTTCTAGGCCAGGGCAATATTTTGAAGTTCAAAAGTTGACATCAGGATTTGACAAATGCCACAGCTACCCTGGTATCCAGGAAACTACTTTATGTGCTGTTGGTACTTTCCTATGTGCTACTTGAAAGCCTGTGCTTTTAATGCATCACAGAGCACGCTGTTCACCAATTGTCTAATACCCCCTCAACCCTTGAGATTGTGCCACAATTACCAGCCAAAAGTAATATTGTTTGATTCATCTGTGATCATGATGTTTTGGTGCATTGGTGCAAAACTGAGATGAACAAGCACCAAAGCATACACTCATCACCTCTCAGGTCTTACAGTGCATCGCTCTGTACATAAATCAGCATCAAAACATTTGGTTCCTCAAAATGTTATTTTATAGGCTGCTCACGCCAAACTGCTTTATTTCATGTACAAAATTCAACACAATGAATCGATCACTGACTGATCCTGGGTGTGATGAACATGGATTGTGGAAACAGAGTGCATGAGAAGGCAGGCAGACTAATTGGCTTATTTGGGATGGGTTACACTTTATTTTACTGTCCCTGTTACAGCGTATCTGTCACATTATGTGCTTACACTGTACCTTAGGGTTTGTGTTAGGATTAGGGTTAGTGTTAGGATTAGGGTTAGTGTTAGTGTTAGGTATGTACAGTGTAAGTACAGAAAGTTTACATTCTGTTATATGTAGTTACACTGCAACGGGGACCGCTAAAATAAAGTGTTACCTTGGGTTGTACATCCTGTCTCACTTATAAGGGCGTAAGATTGTGTCCCGTTTGGTATTACGTACAGTGTGTGTAAATGTACTTTAAAAAAAAAAAAAAAAAAATAGTAAACCTTGTGTGAGTAGTGTCGGTTAGTGTCAGTGATAAAGTGGTAGACTGGTAAACTGCATCTTCATTAGCATCAGGACATTGTGTCACTATAAGAGAATCTGCCATTAAACTCACCAGGTGTTGAATATCTATTTTGCTATTTCATTTATTTCTTATATTTACTACGAGGAGGCAAACTATGCTTTGCCAAGCAGTCAGTAGTTAATGTAGGCCTATTATCCGAATGGAAGCAGTATCGTACCTCAAGACAGCATCTTATTTGGCCGTAATTGTTTCAACATTAAATTTATTAATTCACACAGGCAAAAAAAATGATTAAAAAAAGGGGAAGACAAGTGCAAAAAGCTGACATTTCTAATCCAAATAGGATAGTGTGTCATCATGACATTTTAAACTTTGGTAGAGAGATTGTGTGTGTGGGTTAGTGGCTTTAGCAAAATCACAGTATGTTACATCTGTGTGTTTGAGGTGGTGTGTGTGTTTTAGGTTATGTGTGTGTTTATTAGGTTGTTTGTGTGTGCGCTAACGTCCTCCTCTCCTCTACAGCGGGGTCTCGCTCAGGCTCCCCTGGCCGAGTGCTAAGCAGCACGGCACTGAGCATGCTCAGTACGGCCCCCCGCAGCATGGGCACGGGGCCTCAGCGACGCAGCCGCATCCCACGAAGCCAAGGGGCCAGCAGAGACAGCAGCCCCACACGCCTGTCTGTGGGTGAGGATACACACATACACACACACACACACACACACACACACACACACACACACCTGCAGTCAGGGGGCCAGCTGAGACAGCAGCCCTACACGCCTGTCTGTGGGTAAGGACACACACACATGCGCACACACACACACACAAGTGTCGGTGAGGACACACACACCCACCAACCCACCCACACACACACCCGTGCAATAAGGGGGTCAACCAGACAGTAACCCCACTCGCCTGTCTGTGGGAAAAGAAATGCACACACACACAAAACACTCTCTCTGTCTCTAGCTCTCTCAACCACACGCACACTCCAACACACAAGACAGTGGAAGCAAGCAAGCACATTAGATGCCTGTCCTGTCCATGGACATGGATTCCCATAGTCTATCCTACAAGCTAGTATGTAACTTTTTAAATATTTGATTGATTGATTGATTACATGACTAAGCAGGACACTGTCAGCTTCCACTCTCCACTGTTCTGACTTTTTCTATTGTTGGCATTTCTAAATCGACATATTTTCCCCTCTTCAGCACCGTCCAGCATCAGTCAC
Source organism: Coilia nasus (assembly GCA_027475355.1). NCBI lineage: Eukaryota > Metazoa > Chordata > Actinopteri > Clupeiformes > Engraulidae > Coilia > Coilia nasus. The sequence continues at coordinate 11,703,747 of CM050201.1, read as the reverse complement.
ATCTACAACGGAGCCAAAGGAGGTAAGAGTTCACACACAGTTCTCTCTAATTCCCCATTCTGTTATTTTTCCCCCTTAACGGAGGATTAAAGGAGGGGAGGGCAGAGGGGAGGGGGTATTACTCAGGGTTCTCCAGACTGGCTCACTCAGCTGATGATCTCTCCCTTCTTCCACTCTGTTTCACCCCAGAATTACAAATAAAAATGAACCAATGAACTTATAACGTGGAATTATAACGTAACACTAAAAAAAGTTGGTTAAAGTTGGTTATTTTACTGTCCCTGTTACAAGTGTATCTTCGTCACAAAGTACAGTGTAACAAAGTTTGTAACAACATGTAACATTATGTACTTGTACTGTATCATAGGCTTATGGTAAAGTTTGAGAAAATGGTTTAGGCATGTGCATGTACATAATATTACATGTAGATATACTAAAAAAAGGACCCGTAAAATAAAGCGTTTTCTAAAGGTTAAATGCCATCAAAAATATAATTTGGTGAATATTGAATAACTGTGATAGGTTGCGCACAAACCAAATAAGAGGCACTACTGTTTATGGGAAAATGCAAGGAATGTTGGCTATAGTTTTGTACACAATGGCTTAGTCAGGTACCTGCATTCCAGAAACTGCATTCTGGAGTTCAGTTGTAGGTATTGCATCGAAGAGCATTACTCTGTTAGCAAGCTAACTTTCAATACAGCAATACACATTCATTTGGACACACACTACACAACAGAGCCGAAGTCTGTGGTTGATGAATGCCTTAACACAGTGGTCAGGATTTTAATTGACTACTGTAGGTAGAGTATGTGGGTCACCTATAGAGGTGATGGTTTTTTCCAGGAAGGAATGCATGTAGCCAGTGAGTATTGGTCTTTTTTTCCAGTCTGGCTCATGGTCTCTACACTTATCTGATGATCTCTCCTCTCCTCCCCCCTTCCTCTTTTTCCTTTCCCCTCTCTCCCTCTTTCCCTTCTCTCTCTCTCTCCCTCCTCCCCAGCCCGAGGCAGCCGAATCCCACGGCCCAGCGTGAGTCAGGGCTGCAGCCGGGAGGCCAGTCGCGAGAGCAGTCGAGACGCCAGCCCTGTGCGCTCCTTCACCCCACTGGGTGAGTAATACACACACACACACACACACACACACACACACACACACACACACACACACACACACACACACACACACACACACACACATATGCACACACACACACATACATACATGCACGCACACATATACACAGTCGAGACGCCAGTCCTCTCTCACCCCACTAAGTAAGTAATGCACACACACATGCACACACACACACACATATACACACAGACACATACAGACACACATGCACACACACATGCACATACAGACACACATGCACACACACAGACACATACACACACACATGCACACACACACACACACGGCTGCATCACACCCCCCCCCCTCAATAGTCGAGACGCCAGCCCTGTGCGCTCTTTCACCCCACTGGGTGAGTAATACACACACACACACACACACACACACACACACACACGGCTGCATCACACCCCCTCCCAACATAGCAAGGGCCTGAGTGTAGCCTGTGAAGTCCCAGGTCACACCTCTGTGAGACAGCAGACATGTTTCCAAACCAGTGACGCAACAGTGGCTGGTGATGATCGGGTTTTGGATCATGGTGAGGACACCATAGACTGGGAATTCTTTAATGAATTATTTGAAATATATAAGCAGACAGATAATTTATTAATCCCAGAAGGAAATTTAAGGACGAGAAGTAAAATTATTTGGTAAAGTTGGAAAAAGTTATCTGTGTCTAAAAAAGCTTTTACGGTCTTGCATTTTTTTAAAAGACCAAAAAAAACCTATCTATTTTTAATGTAGCAAACAGCTTTTAGAAGACATCACTCTTTGGATACCTTTCCTTCTCAAAAGACAGACTTCCTCCCACGCAGGAATCCCTGGACCCTTTCAAGAGCGATAGTGGGTGTAGGTCTCAAGTTACCCATTAACCCCACCTGCACACTATTACATGGATACCAGCCTTGCAAACATGAGCAAACCCTTAGGACAAAGTACTATAGAGTACTATAAGAATAGTATTCTGGGACATTTTATCATATAAATATTATAGAAATACTACAGATACTATAGTATCTTATGGTATTTTGGGACATTTGATTATATCAATATAAGATTGTGCTACAGGAACATTATATGGAGGAAAAAAATATTATTTTTTAAGTATAAGTATTTTACAGGGGAGGTGGTAGCGCTGTAGAACGGGTATTATGGAACTATTATACATACTGTAGAGGTCTTATAGGAGTCCTATAGGAGCTTTTTCATTAGGGAAAGATCAGACTATTATGTCAACATGTCTTAAAACAGAGATTGCATTTAACATGTTTCTGCACACAGTAACAGTAATGGCTTGTTTCTCCAGAATAGTGCGTATTATATGCATATGCAGATGCTGCCATAACAAAGAACTATTTGTTAGGACTTGGAGATCTCTATAGTTGGTTATCTCTTAATGGATATATGCATACATATATACATAATTCAGCTGTTCCCACAGGGAAATTCAAGCCCTCCATACCTAAAAAATGCAAACCACACAATAAACCTCCAACATATTAGAAACAAGAAATGCAATAAATGCATTAAAATGTCTTTAAAAGCACACAAAGTGACTGTGACTGTGATGACCCAAATAACTTGCATTTACATTCTCTCAGCTCTTCTGCTGTTTGATGACCTATGCTCTCACTCTGTAAGCTGTTCTGACAATTGATCACAGTTCGAACAGCGAAGCAGAAACCTGAGAAATTCCTCTTTCTTCTTGCGACTGCACTAACGGAATTATTGGAATGGAATTGGAATGTTGGCAGCTGAGAATCGATCGAGGGACTTGACAGTATCTGTCGGACAGCTGCCAATACGTCTTGCTCCCCAAAGGCTCATGGGTATTCTTATATGCTATGCCTGTGCTCGCATGTCTCCTCTCCTGGAGCTTCAGACAAACCCGCTGACGCTTGGCCCTGTCACGTCAGTAGAGACTGGTCTCTCTTCTCCCTTGTGCTCTGCTGCTTTGTAAATGTTATGCTGACTGGGTTTCAAAGGCAGTCTCGTGATAATTTAGTTACAAATAATATCTTTATGCACATGCCAGGTCCAGGTGCAAAACAAAAAGTGTCCAGACGTGTCTGTGAAGATGGGTCTGCACTCTTGAAGTGCTCTCTGCTTTTTTTTAATGTTTGGCACGAAATAATGTTTTACCTATCGTTGATCTTTCTACGATTCAATGAATCTAAGCGCTGAACACGGCTACGCGCTGAACAAGGTGGTGGAAATGAGCCCTAAGAAAGACTTAACATTCAAAACGTTAGCAAGAAAAGAGTGAAAACATTTTTTAACTGTGCAGACCCATCTTCTTGGAATGTCATTTGGATTGCATCAGATGGGCGTCGTTTCAGAATCATTTATTAATGTGCTACTTTGATACATTCCAGTACCAGGCAGATGATACATGATTTATGAATAAAGCACCCTTGAGATACATCTGTGATATCCACTTGTGATATCCACTCAAGGTCGTTGCCCTGTCCTGCCCTGCCATGATTTGATTTTCTGGTAACCATTTAGCAGTAAGAGCGCAGCCATTTCCTTCCTGTGAAGGTCCTTCGGAATGCTTGTCTCCATAATGCAAACGCTCTGATACATTTAAGTTTGTGGATGAGTGAAGGGCAGACAGGAGTCTGTGTGTTTGTGTATGAGTGAAATGGAGAGAGGTTTGTGTATGTGTGTGTGTGTGTGTGTGTGTGTGTAGGGGAGAGAAGAGAGAGGTGTGTGTTTTCATATGACTGAGGAAGACGAGGGGAGGGTTGTGTGTGTAAATGTGTTGTTAAACAGTGCTTGTTTATCCCTCTCCTTGTAGGCCTAGTGCTGCTTGAGCTAAGGAAGACAACAGAACTGGACTCTAACTTGCGTTTGTTTCTGTGCCTGTGTGTGTGTGTGTGTGTGTGTGTGTGTGTGTGTGTGTGTGTGTGTGTGTGTGTGTGTAGGGTGCACTTGGGTGTTCACCATGGGTGTGGGCACACACTATAGGTGGCGGATCTGTCTTCTTGCTGTTGTATGTTGCTGGTAGCTGTAGCTCTAACCCTGCGCTGTGTGTGTATGTGTATGTGTGTGTGTGTGTGTGTGTGTGTGTATGTGTGTGTGTGTGTGTTACAGCATCGCGACACTACTCTCGCTCCACTGGCGCGCTCCATGTTGCCGAAGCCTTTGGGGCAGCAGGTGATCTTCAGTCTCAGTCTTCACTTTTTTACCCCCCTTTGCCCCTCTGGTTATTTTACCCCTTTACCCGTTTTAAACCCATTTGCCCCATTCCATTTCAGTTTCCATTTCAGTTCTGCTTCATTCCGCTTGTATCGTCCATTTTCTTTCCTCATCACATTTCACTCGTCAGAGGTTAAGTCCACATTAGTCATCACGTGAAGGCCAAGGATGTCAACGGGAATCGAATTCTCAACGCATTTACACACGTACACACACACACACACACACACCCAGACATACTCACACTCACCAGCCTCCCTGCACCTTTTGTGTCAAACTTGGTTCAGAAATGGTTCATCTCATCAAATTCAGTTTTGCGTTGCACCTTTTTTACCGCAGTCATTTATTTCGTTCACCCTATTCTTTCATTCACTCGCAAGGTAAGTTTCATCAGACCTCATGCCAGAACTTATTTGAAGACAACGCAGATGTTCTTTGCTCTCCTGAAGTGATGCTGTATGGTAAAAGAAAATGCTTAAAGGCAGCCATTTTCAGGCCTGTTATGCCGGAGTAAATGCATAAATAATCACCAATAGGCTAACTGTTATACTAACGTTTTGTTGTTTTTTTGAACGGTTGCTAAAAATTAACCTCTGTAACTATAACTTCTGTGATTAAACTCTACCACTGTTATATATTGTCTACTCACTATTTACTATTAATATACTGTAACTACGTAACAACACACAGTTAACTCATGTTTTTGTTATCACAACAAGGATAAGCTAAAATCCATATTCTGATGCGAAGTTACATGAATGGTGCTTATGGTTGCTATTGCAGTTCCTGGTGCTTACGGTGTGTGTGCTGTGCTGTGTGTTTGGTCTGTGTAGGTTCTGGTTTGGGCATATCTCAGTCCAGCCGCCTGTCGTCCTCTGTGAGTGCCATGAAGGTTTTAAATACCGGATCAGATGTGGAGGAGGCCCTGGCTGATGCTTTGGTAACACACACACACACACACACACACACACACACATATATAAATACACACACACACACACGTGTAAATACAGACACACACAGACACATCCTCAAATCGTGGCTGTACAAAATTTTGAAATGAATGGGGATAGACTACATTCAATTATTTAATTTGTCACATTTTCAACCTAGCAACAAGTTGCAAACAGGTTTTTCACTTCCCATGCTTCCATGTTCTTGTACACGCACACAGACACACACACAGCACTGAGAATTGTTACAGTCATTTGTCTTAAGATCCATATCATTCTGTCTGCCTTTACCTCTTAACAGTCATGTAAAACTAACCACCCAGCCTTACACATGTTGTACGTGCACACACAAACGCAAACACATGAAAATTGGCGTGTGTATTTTTCTGATCTCTGTCTGACCTTTAACCTTTCACTGCTGTCTTAACGCTGCCAGCTCTTAGGAGACATGAGGAGCAAGGTTGGTTCTGCATGCTCCATTTCTTCACTCCTTTTCCATGTTTCTCTCTCCCTTTTTTCCTGCTCTTTCTCTCCTCTCTTTCCTCATTGTCCATTTCTCTCTCTCATTCTCTCCATTTCTCTCTACCTCCCAGTCTTTCTCTCCTCTCTCTTTCTCTTTCTCTTTTATTTTCTCTATTTCTCTTTCTCACTCCTTCTCCATCTCTCTCTCTCCTCCTCCATCTCTCCATCTCACTCTTGCTCTCATTCTCTCCATTTCTCTCTACCTCCCACTCTTTCTCTCCTCTCTTTCTCCATTTCTCTTTTATTCTCTCTATTTCTCTCTCCCTCCTCCATCTGTCCATCTCCCTCTCTCTCCTCCTCCATCTCTCCATCTCACTCTTGCTCTCATTCTCTCCATTTCTTTCTCCCTCTCCCATCTATCTCTTTCTGTCTGTCTGTCTCTCTGTCTGTCTGTCTGTCTGTCTGTCTGTCTCTCTCTCTCTCTCTGTCTCTCTCTGTAACATGTGTGTGGTAGAATCGTAGCTCAAACCCCTCTGCTCTGAATTCCTGGCTGTGTGTGTGTTTATTACCGCATGTCGTGTGGCGTTTGCATGTCGATGTACACTCTGTCTGTGTGTCTCTCCCCCCTGCTTCGCCATCTGCAGAAGAAGCCGGCGAGGCGGCGCTACGAGACATACGGCATGTACTCGGACGACGACGCCAACAGCGACGCGTCCAGCGCCTGCTCGGAGCGCTCCTACTCCTCGCGCAACGGCAGCAGCATCCCCACGTACATGCGGCAGACGGAGGACGTGGCCGAGGTGCTGAACCGCTGCGCCTCCGCCAACTGGAGCGAGAGGAAGGAGGGCCTCATGGGGCTCCAGACGCTCCTCAAGAACCAGCGCACCCTCAGGTACAACCAGCAGGGGGAGCCCTTCTTTTCTCACAGTCAGGCCCGCTGACATTCTTGGCTGGGCCCGGGACAAGATCATTTGATGGGGTCCCTCCCTCCCATGTTCCATAATTTTAGGAGGGACAAGTTCTGGGGCTCCCTTTCCCTGGGCACAGGACAAGATCATTTAATGGGTTCCTCCCCTCCCATATTCCATAATTTAATGGGTTCCCCCCCCCCCCCCGTCAGCGGGCATGCTCACAGTGATCAGTGTCTCACTCTACTGTATTACTGTAAATACTATAGCAGAGGGAGGTCAGCTGTGTTGCCACAGTGGCTGGCTGTATTGGCGAGGTGAGGAGGCGGAGCTGAGCTCCAGAGGGCTCTGGCCCAATTTAAACTCTGCGTGATTGGATAGGAACTGTAAGTTCAACCAGCGCTTACATTGCAGATAGTTGCATCAAGTTACAGAGGACTGTTATGAAGGCCTCAGACATTATTGGATGTGACCAGTGGTTAGATTGGCTTTTTTAAGGATGGGAATCAGTGCTTAAATTGGCCTGAGCATGTTCATGTTTTGGCAGTGGAACACCATAAATATTTCATCTGTTGATGCTGCCCCTCCTAGCCTGGCTATAAGCCTGCCTACGCATTTTCCCTTGAATATTTTATCCCTAAAGTGTTTGTCTGGGTTGCAAAGGCCTCAGACATTATGGGTTGTGACCAGTGGTTAAATTGGCTTTTGTAAGGAGGGGGAGCAGTGGTTAAATTGACTTTTGTAGGGAGGGGGAACAGTGGGTAAATTGACTTTTGTAGGGAGGGGGAACAGTGGTTAAATTGGCCTGAGCATGTTCATGTTTTGGCAGTGGAACGCCCAAGTACTGCACAAGTACAAGTACTGCATCTGTTTGCATTATGGGACAGCTGTGGCCTAGTGGTTAGGGAGTTGGTCTGTTGAGACCAAGTTGAGATGCCCTTGAGCAAGGCATCTAACCCAACACTGCTCCAGGGACTGTTAACTGAAACCCTGTAAATATCTGTAAGTCCCTCTGGATAAGAGCGTCAGCTAAGTGTAATGTAAGGTAATAATACGTAATGCAGCCGTAAAGCTTCTGACAAAATCAGAGGGAATGGTTACATGATGTAATACACATTGTTATGATGGTCTACAGAGCATGAGGCCGTGTAATGAACCACCACACGGATTTGTTTTGCATTATATGCAACCTTTTGATCACAGCATCAACCACATGGTCTATTTTGCTTTGCTGTTTTAACACATATTTCTCTAATTTGTGTTTGTGTGTGTGTGTCTGTCTGTGTGTGTGTGTTGGTCTGTCTGTCTGTCTGTCTGTCCTCCCTTGCAGTCGTGTGGAGCTGAAGAGGTTGTGTGAGATTTTCACCAGAATGTTCGCTGACCCTCACAGCAAGGTACCGCCGGCACGCCAAGAGAAAGAAAACAAACAAAAAAAAACTCTCACTCTCTTTCTCACTCATATAAACCCCCCTCCCCACTCACTCACCTGCTCGCCAGTCTGCTCTCACAAACCTTTGTGTAGTGGTGGATTCTGCCGAAACCAAAGCCTGCGCACTCGCTGCAATGTTCAATGTCACACTCAAAACACACACACACACATACACTACACACACACAAACCAGGCATGGACACACACTAATCCTGGTGATGAGGTGGGGGAGGGGTGGGTTGGGTTCGGTTGGGTTGGGTAGCATGTCAGGGGCGCACCCTCTTTGGCCGATTCTGGCACAACAACTTCTTTCGCTTCTGCAGTTGTGCACTTCTCTCACTGTTGCACACACACACACACACACACACATTCCTTCCTTCTGCCCCCTCTCAGCTGCACTGGGTTGAGTTTGTCACACTCAAGCATGTTTTAACTGGCTGTTTCTCCTCAAAAGATAATCTACCGTCACAAACAAATGATTGAATAATCTCGTAAAAGCAGTATCTCTGCATCAGTCTCTTAAATTGCTCTTTTCCCTCTGTCTGATAATAAGATTGAGATTTGAAGACACCAATAGGAATTCAGAATGCAAAAATCGTTAATTCGAAGGGAATTTGTGATTTGGCATAATGGAAGACTTGATCGTCATCAGAATAATATGAAATCGTGGGACTTGCTGAGAATGGTTTGAGAGATGAACATGGATATAGTTTTATGGATGGAGGTTGTGTCTGTTTAGAGTACATGTAGTTAACCTGGTCACTAAAACGGTCGTATTTACTTTCTGTGCAGCTGTGGCTTAGTGGTTAGAGAGTTGGTCTTGCAATCGGAAGGTTGCCGGTTGAAATCCCGCCCTACCTATGGTTGAGATGCCCTTGAGCAAGGCATCTAACCCCACACTGCTCCAGGGACTGTAACTAAAACCCTGTAAATATCTGTAAGTCGCTCTGGATAATGTAATGTAATGTAATGTGGAACTGGAATGTTGAGAAGATGAACCTTATATAAAATTTTGAGCTCCATATGATATAATGTGGAATTATAGAATCTTAAGTTCTTGAAGATTGCAAAGACTCAGTCCTGTCATGTTATGTTATTACCTCTACCAGTGGAGGTTATGTAATGATCTGCGTTTGTTTGTTTGTTAGTTAGCAACATGACCCGAAAAGTTATGGATGGATTTTCGATGAAATTTTCAGGGTAGGTCAAAAATGAGCTCACTTAAAAGTGATTAGATTTTGGTGGTGATCTGAGCTGCCCTGGCGGAGGTCTGCGCTCTGACTGCTTTTCTAGTTAATAGTTTTGAGCATCTGGATGGGTTAACTCGGTTGTATGGTTCTCATCAAGGTAGGTGTAGGTGTTCTCACCTAATATTGGTCAGTGTAGCATTTTCATGGGCCCATGCTGCAACAGTTAAGGTCTAGAAATAGAGTGGTGTGTCTTTGGCATGCTGTCTGCAGGAGAAGGAAGAGATGTGAGAAAATAAAGATCAGCTGCTGACATCAGTCTATTATTGATGCTAGACGACCTTGCGCCCTGGTTGTTGGACATCTGCCTGGATACAGCTAGCTCCAAACTCGACTAAATTTAGTGTTCTCTGGCTTGCCTTTGTATGTACTTTGGCCACCTGACAGCAGGGTAACAGTGGGGCTGTGTTTTAATGGATGTTTGTTGCTTAAGACAAGAATATTGAGTACAGTAATGTTGAGAATATCAGACAGATTTAGGCCTTCACCCAAGGAATGTGCTCCTTGGAGCTTTGAGGTTTTGTGGAGTGGCCACATTCCTAGTCTAGAATTGGGAACGGATTCCTAGTCTAGAATTGGTGCTGTGGGCTGCACAGTAACTAATCTACTCTGTGTATCAGTGGCCATGCGAATGTTTTTTTTTTTTCTGGGTCTTCCCTCCGAGATCCACCTTAATTGGTTGATGATGAGCGTCAGCTCTGAGATTGACAGGCATTGGCCCCCGCCCCTTTTTCTGATTTACAGCGAGAGTCTAGAGGCTTCGGCTCGGCAGAATCCATAATCAGTCCTGCCTCCTTCAAGGTACAACAAACACACAGTCATTCAAACCGTGACAATCATATACACACACACACACACACAGTAATTCAGACCGTGACAATCATGCACACACACACACACACACACACACAGTGTTTTAGACCGTGACAATCATACACACACACACACACACACACACACACACACACACACACACACACAGAGTTATTCAAACTGTGACCCAGACAAACACCAGTCATTCAGACTGTCACTCAGACACACGTGCCCATAGTCATTCAAAATGTGACACACACACACATTCATTCCAGCCATGACCCAGACACACACATACAGTATACACACTTTTGGTTTAGTCTCTTACTCTCACTGTTTCACAGAACTGCACTGTCATGCAAGCATATTTTTGTTTTCATTATCATTTGGTCACAGATGCCATGTACAGCCTTAGCTTGTTTCATTTCATTTTTGTCTGTGAATATTCCATCACGTGCACCATGGAAACCCTTTTGCCTCCAATTGCCACAGACACATACATACACAACTGTAGATATGAATCTATTGCATATTAAAGAGTTACTCTAAACCTGATCTTTATTTCTCCCCCTCTTCTCTCTCTCTCTCTCTCTCTCTCTCTCCATGTCTATCTGTCTCTATTTCCCTGTTTCTCTGTCTCTCTCTTTCCCTCCATGCATCTCTCCCACCCCATGCTGGATCTCTGCAGAGAGTAAGTTAATCTTTATGTGTATTACATGACTGCATAGACGTAATGCATGCACTGTGTGTTGAAATGGTACACCAGTGATGTCCTAACGTGGCAAAATGTTGTATATTTAAATTTATTTTTAAAACAAAGAAGAAAGAAAAGAGGAATGTGCTCATCAAAAAGCAGCGTCTAACACCTTCATTTAAAAGCAGAAAACAAAAAAAATGTTGAGGTGCTTCTGGTGGCAAAATTAGAAACCCTTAATAAAGTGCTAGCTACATGCCTACATGGTCGACAAGTATGTTTTTGTCAAGGGTGTCATGTACGGTAGGAATAAAAGCGGTAACCGCTGCTCTGCGTCCTCAGGTGTTCAGCATGTTCTTGGAGACGTTGGTGGACTTCATCGGGGTGCACAAGGACGACCTCCAGGACTGGCTGTTCGTGCTGCTCACTCAGCTCCTGAAGAAGATGGGCGCAGACCTCCTGGGCTCCGTCCAGGCCAAAGTGCAGAAGGCCTTAGACGTCACCAGGTGGGTGTTTGAGAACGCAGGTTTTATACCTGGAGTACATTTGCTATGTGACCAGGCTTATGTACGCACAGCCACCTGTGTTGTGAATGAAAGACTTGCCCCTGTCTGTCAAATGAGTAGAAATGAAGCATCGCAGCGCTAAGGGCCTTAAAGGCTTAGCGAAGTTCAACAGAACTAGAAAACCGGTTACACTTCATTTTACTCTGCCTGTTACATCAGTTAGTTACAGTACAACAAAGTGTGTAACAAACTTACACTGTATCATAGGGTTAGGGTTAGTGTTGGGTATCTACAGTGTAAGTACTTAATACTACATGTTGTTACATGTAGATTCACTAAAAAAGGAACCGTAAAATAGTGTTAAATAGCGTAAAATAATTAACTGTATGAACTGTGTAAAGTGTACAAGGCTCAGCACGCTATACATGGGAAAATCACCTTAAAGCATATGATGACCCCTAACTCGCCTTTCTTTCTCGTCTTTTTCTGTCTCATTCCTTTGTAGAGAGTCATTCCCAAATGACCTCCAGTTTACCATCCTGATGCGGTTCACGGTAGACCAAACTCAGACTCCAAACCTGAAGGTAGGTGTGTCCCTGTGTGTCTGTGGGTCTACACGAGTGGGGAAACTAGTTTAGCGATGGATGATTGAGAAGCCAGCTGTATGGATAGCCCAGTAAAGCCTTTGTTGAATTATCAGACAGCAGAGGGGGGCACCCCAGATTCAGAGAGTAAAAGTTCTGTCACATATTTGTTTCCAGCGCATTCACTGAACCAGCTGATCCTAATTAGCACACCTCTTTAGCCAGGTAGATGAGCTAGCTAGCTAAATCATTTGTGCTGAGAGCACATCCTGAGGAAATACATGACAGGACTTTCACTTTATCAAGCCCGTTTATCCACCTCTGTCAATCAGGGTATTGAAGGATAACCATAATCACTGCTACCTGTGATAGTAGCCTGTTGAAACTCATTGAAAGGTAATGCTGCATCTGTAGTTAGGGCCATAGCACATAACTCTGGACCCTGTACACAAGCAGTCTCTGTTGGCCCCCCTTCATTTCTATATTTTGTCATGTTCCTGGCTTGAAAGGGCCCCTACTGCCATTTGGGGCCCAGGGTAGTCTGTCCCACGTTTCCCCCCATTTCAACACCCCTGTCTGTGGTTGCTTCTTGTAGCAGTGAAGACTTATGACAATAAACCGCTACAGAGACTAGGGTTAGGGTGCCTAGGGTACAGAGAATGGCTTGATAAGTATTAAATGTTTTCAGGGATCAGTTTCCCATTGCCATAGTTATTAGAAAACTGTCTGGTCTGCAGATTTTATAAGCCAGACTTCTTCTGATGTTTTTGTCAAAGCGGTGTAATCTACAAAGGCATACACGTTCAGTATAAACTGTATTAGTGGAAGAATAACCCTAACCTCTTTTGAAGGGGAGCTCTATTCAGATTCTTCAGGATTTATGTCTAGAACATTTTTATTTTCAAAGATTATTTTGAGTGTATTTTTAGAGTTTTGTTATCCCAGCCCAGATGAGTGATTTTTTGGGTCAGAAACTGTCTGGTGAAGTAAGCACATTCTCCTGTTGGTTACTCATCGCCTGCACTCTTCAAAGAATGACTGAGTAAGACTGTAACAGCTGACAACAGCTAATCTCACAAAAGAGACCAAGCCATAAAAGGAAGAATGAATCACAGCAACATGCTGCTGGAAAGCCATGAGATGTTAGCCTATCAATGTAATCCAAGTCTGTATCTTAAGTCTGTGTCTGATACTACAAAACTATGCCAAATAGACCCTGCAGCTGACTATACTTTATGGACCTCTGCACAAAGCAAAGCACCGACCCTGAAATATAAAAAAAAGTTGAGGTTACATTGTATTTTAACAGGCCTGGTTAGTGTATCTGCATCATGAAGTACGGTGTAATGAAGTGTGTAACAATATACAACATTATGTACTTACACTGTACCTGAGGGTTAGGTTTAGGATAAGGGTTAGTGTTGGGTATGTGCAGTATACGTACACAGTGTTACATGTTACATGTAGATACACTGGGACAAAGACTGTTTAAATAAAGCGTTAGCAAAATTATTAGAAAACAAGAGCGAGAGAAACAACAGGCAAATGCTAACAGGTGAATTTCAAGGACTCTGGCTGCATACTCTGAGGCTCATGCATTTTACAGTGTAACCGGAAACAGGAACTGTTAAGAAATATGTAGATTAGCTTATGAAGTCAAAAACATCAGCTAGCTAGCCATTAACCGTGCCAGTAGTTGTAAGTGTTTTCAAGTAGTAAATGCTTGTGTGACATTGTGTTTTGGAAATTAGGATGTTGTTAGAGGATTTATGGACTATCCTTCCTGTTAATAGCAACCAGCTCGATGGGTTGCATGAAAGGTGTGGTTATCATTGTAAGGCAGTTTCAGTCAGTGTTTGAATGGTAAAGAATCCGATGGCATTTTGTATATATAAATGGCCATTCATGGCCTTGTGTCATACAGCTCAGCTATTTATGATAGAGAGGGAGAGAGAGACAGAGAGAGAGCCTGGTAAATCAGCCCCTTCAACTACATTTCATTTCGTACAGAGGGTCTGGCAGTGCTCCATTGAGAAACGATTGCTGCCTGGAGGTGCAGACTCTGCTGAAGTTTAAAACGATTGGATTTGCCTTTACCAATCGCCAACATGTGGTTCTGATGCATGCAATTAGCCTGTCTATAAGCCTGCCTATAAGCCTGCCTACGCACTTCAAATGTAATGTAGCACAAAGTCCATGTCATCGTTTGCGAACACTCCCTCTGTTCGCTGATGGGCCCGGTAAAGATCCTACCGGAGTCATTCATGTCAATGGAAGCACGGCCAGACCCCTCTGTATGAAAAGAAGTGTAGTACGAGGGGCTGGTGTACCAGGCTAGGACAGAGAGGCACTGGAGGGTTGTCTTCTTCCACAGGTGCAGGGAAGTGATATTTTTGATGAGGGTATGTTCTCACCCCCACACCCCAGTGCATGCCCAACTCAGATGTACCTTCATCACTTCACTTTCAGCACTAAAGGCATCCAGGGATCACTGTTAATGGTTGTTATGTGGCGGTGTGGGTATAGACCCCTTTTACGCATGGTAAAAAAATACAAAAACAATGCCTGAATGTTGTATTTTGTTCCCAGAATTCTTCCGCTACGTTTCACATCGTTGGAAATGTTTAAACGGAAAACCCTGTGGGAACAGCTACGAGGCTAATTATCGAACTTGAATCGATCTTGAAATGATCTATAATGTTGAACACACACACTCAGACACTGGCTGCGTCACACTGATTGAGGCCTTTATATTTGCCCTATATTTGCCACAGACTCGTTCTTGAACGTTTCGTCACTGTCCTCTCCCCCATCTTGATTATTTTTTTCTTTTCTTCCACCCCGCCATCCTTTGTTGCTCTCTCTAATTTGGCTATGAGGGCCAAAGCATCCCTTTGTCCAGTCACCCCCAACCCGCACCTGCATCTGTGTAGTCTTAACTGTCCTTAAGGGCGCGACCATACTGAAAGAACGCAGTGGAGAAGCAGAAAGAAGCAGAGCTTAACGCAATGCTCAGACCTTAATTCGGAATTCAAAAATTCTAACTTATTATGCAATCTTGTTACTGAACAATGCAACAAAAAAAGGATTCCAGTTTTTTTGGTTGTTCATCTGTGCCATGCTTTTAATTAAAAATGTATTACCTGGAGTGTTTGTAGGATATGCCAAACTGACAATGACGAGTCTTGCGTTATTCTCAGAATGTTAATGGTGCTATATGTAGGCTTGTGGCCAAAAACTGGTACTGCTATTAAATTTAAAACACTAAAGCACTGTTCCCCCTCTAGAGTACTGGTTGGGTGGGACCCAAAAACGGTTCATAGAGCCGTTCTGGGTGGGTCGCGGAGCTTGTATTTATAAATAAAATAAAAAAATAAATAAAAAAAGATTACCATGTCAGATATATTACCAGGGCGCTACATTAGTAGAAATATAAAAGAAAATTCTGTTAATTACAAATCAATTAGCTGTTCAGTTTGTGTCCTGGTGATGAGGATGAAATAGTCCTGTGTATGGTAACATTCTTCTTCTTTTTTTGGGGATGGGGAGGGGTGTTACTGAGTTGTTTTGAAAATTTGGGTCACGATGGAAATTATGGGTCCCTAGGCCACACCACTCAAGAACTACTGCTCTAGAGGCAAGAGGGGAAATACAAAATCTAGCAAAAAATGAATTTGCAGGCAGTAAGCTATTCAAATAATCAGTTATTTCAGTTTCAATTATTTCAATTTAACAGGTTTCCTTAATCTGTGGTTACACATCATGACCATTTTATGGCTACTTGCCATAAATTTCTTACATATCGCACCTTTAAATTAAGTTCCGCTTAGAACAACGCTTCGCTCCTACATCGCTAGCATGATGCTAGCATGCTAGCAGTAGCAAGGATTCTGCAGGCAAATTAGAATCCACTGCATCTGCTGATGCTACCGCTAGTCAGTGTGGTCACTTCCTTACTGTGCTATTCTCCCCTCTCCCTCCCATCCCTCCCTCTGCTCTGCTTGACTGGTATTCTCTCTCTCTCTTTCTCTCTCTTTTCTCTGTCTCTCTCCCTTCCTCCCTCCCCCTGACTGGTGTCATCTTTCTCTCACCATCTCCCCTGACTGTTGTCCTCCCCTCTTTATTTCTCTCTCTCTCCCTCTCTCTCTCTCCCCCTCTCTCTCTCTCTCTCTCTCTCACACTCGTCGTGACCGGTAGCCTCTCTCTCTGAAGCCGGGGAGGCGTGGCTGTTGCAGCCCGGGGGGCGGGGCTATTGAGTTGTTTCCTGTATGGAGGCGGCGCTCAGCATGCTCTCTGTCCGAGCGCTGCCGCCTGTGGAGCCAAAGCACACAGGTCAGTGCGCACCACGGACGGAGAGAGAGAGAGAGAGAGAGAGAGAGAGAGATGTGGAAGGAGGGAGGGAGAGCGAAAGAGAGAGGGAGAGATATGGGGAGAAAGAGATGGGGAGGGAGGGAGAGAGAGATAAGAAGGGAGAGAAAGGGAGAGAAGAGACAGAGATATAGAGATGGGGAGGCAGGAAAAAGGGTAGGAAAAAAGATGGGGAGAGGGAGAGATAGATGAGCAGGGGGAGGGAAGATGGGGAGAGAGAGTGCTGTAAAATTGTGTCGGCCTGCTGTTCTGTTCGTTCGACTAGCTTGCGTATCTTTGGTCACAGGTGCGCAAGTTCTGTAGGGAATTCGAGCCTGCAGCACTTCAAGGACACTAATAATTTGTGTGTGTGTGTTTGTATGATGTGTGTTGTCCATGCTATGTTGAAAAGTACCCTCTAAACAGGATGATAACCATTCACAGTGGTTCATTACTTGTCATTACATGATAAAGCTGAGGCGGTTTTGCTAGAAAGCGTTCTTAATTGGTGAATGAATTAATGATTTTTGTGTTGAAGTTTTGTATTGATGATATATGAATGTGTGATTACTGCTGTAGTTACCTGGTATCAGTACTGCTGACATGTAGGTAACACGTGTTAATGTTGGGGTTGATGTGTGGTCGCAGGTGAAGGTGGCGATCCTGAGGTACATCGAGACGCTGACGATGCAGATGGAGCCGACCGATTTTACCAACTCCAGCGAGACGCGCCTCGCTGTGTCACGCATCATCACCTGGACCACCGAACCCAAGAGCTCTGACGTCCGCAAGGTCTCAGACTACCACACACACACACACACATACACACACACACACACACACACACTGATAAACAAGACACACAAACATACAGGCATGCACACACACACACACAGTCAAAGAAGCTAAGTTGTAAGCGACCGACGACTTCTTGGAGCTTGAAGACGTTTCATCTTACATCTAAAAGGCTTCTTCAGTTCTGGCCTGATGTTGGGAAACCAGGACCTATATCTCTGGATCACAGGGGGTGGAGCTGTAGACTGGAATGAGGGGTGTGGTCTACAGCTTCACTTCCAGTGATCCAGACTTACAATTTAGCTCCTTTGACTACCATGACCTGGATGAATGAGAATCTACACAGACACGCACACACATACACACAGACTTCATTGTGCATATTATAAGAGTTGCAAGTGTGTATTGTAGTTGCTTCAACATGTGTGTGTTTGTGTGTGTGTGTGTCGTCTGCAGGCTGCCCAGGCCGTGCTGATCGCTCTGTTCCAGCTCAACACTCCTGAGTTCAGCATGCTGCTGGGGGCTTTGCCCAAGACCTTCCAGGACGGAGCCACCAAACTATTGCAAAACCACCTGCGCAACACGGGAAACACAGCACAGGTACGCTACACTGTCTGAACAATACACCTTGATTGTCCTCCAGGTTGATAAACATTACATTTATAGGATCTGGTGTGGTGTGAAGGAAGAACGGGGTATTTTAGAAAGCAGGTTTAGTCACTTACCTGGGTATGTCAAAGGAGCAGTTCAGTGTGAATCAATCTATAGCCCTGTTGTTCAAGGTCATAGGAAAAAGAACAGGAAAATTTAATGCAACATTAACCGAATAATGAACTGGTAGCTAACACTGACTGAATGGGGCATAGGCCGATGAAAAGTGAAAGTTAGTCTCTATGCCCCGTTCAGTTATTGTTAGTTACCAGTTTATTGTTGCATCAAATGTTTTCGTTCTTTTTTTTCCTACCAACCGCATTCAGCATTACACCAAATTTCTCCTTTAACTTTAGAGCAAGTGGTAAAACCACCGTATAGTGGGGTCTTATGACTTCATTCTCCTGGTAAATCAAAGAGAAGTAACAGTGATGTCTGCGCCTATGTCTACGTTTCGTGTTTCAGTTTGATGATGGGCTAAAATCCGAATAATTTGTTTCCGAATTTTTTGCATGGCCTGTATTGTTTTCGACTTATTCATCCAGTACAGATTTCTGAAATCATTCAGCCTCTGTGTGCGTTCTCTACACTTCTTGCCTGGTAAACAAAAAACGTAAGGAACTCCTAGACCTAAGATCCAGAGAGTAGCTGTTGCAGAATGCGTTAGGTGCATTAGGATCTGAATGCTGAAGTAGCATTCAGCATTTTTTAGCATATTTGGCAGATGTGTTTTTAAATGGCCGTATTCTCCTTTCAGGCGTCCACTGGAAGTCCTCTCCTGAGACACACACCCAGATCACCCGCCAGCTGGACAAGCCCCCTCACCTCCCCCACCAACACCTCCCAGGCCCTCTCACCCAGGTAAGGATGGAGGAGTCCAAACAGACTGGCCAACACTGTCTGCAAATTTGATGAAAACTTGTATCTTCATGGACTGGCCATTCATGAACTCTTATTGTTTATAATTCCAAAATGACTTGGAACAAGTTGATTATAATCGTGGTAAATGTTTAACTGCTGGGACCATAAAATGTGCATATTTAACCTGTTGGCTCAGAGGAACCCCACCCAACAATAGAGGTGTGTTCTGACAGTCATTGGCATGTGTGTGTGTGTGTGTGTGTGTGTGTGTGTGTGTGTGTGTGTGTGTCTGCACGTGCAGTGCTTTTGATTATGACACAGAGAACATGAACTCGGAAGAGATCTACAGCTCTCTCCGCGGTATGAGTGAAGCCATCCAGAACTTCAGCGTGCGGAGTCAGGAGGACATGACGGACTCGCACTCGCCCCGCAAGAGAGAGGGTGAAGAAGAGGTGAGATGCAGGAACCCACATCACACACAGAATAGGACACAAACTGTGTGGCTACTCCACCCCACTTTGGAAGTAATTTGAGTAGCATGAAGAACAAAAGCTGTACAGGTTATGTAGATGAAAGGTTCCCCAGTGCAGGTGTGTCCCTGTGGGTTAAGGAGAGGCTCTGTGGCCTATATTTTGTGTGGGGGACATGCAGGAGACCCCTTGCTACAGGACCTAAAGGACCTGAGGGCTGAGTAGATGTGGATGAGATCGGAAAGATGTAACGGAGCCAGGCCATTAAAGGAGAACTTTGGTGTAAAATGAAAATTGGCATGTTAAAACATCATACCGAGTTGGTATGTTTGCTGAGGAGCAAAATTGAGTTAGCCACTTGCATTCAGAACTTAACTATTTTTTTTACGTTTGTCCCAGAAGGCTAACAATGGAAGTGGTAGGTGCCCTCAGACGAAGCATGAAGATTACGCTATTATTAAACCATTAAAACAGCTCGAAGAAACTCCAGACACTCCATCGGTAGTACAACAAAGGCCCTGGCATTCAAAACAAGGCACTGAGAACTTTGTAAATGTACACAACGTTTATTTAAAAAACTGTTCTTACATGCAGTAGTTTGCAGTTGTTCCTCGTCGCCGCCATGATGAAAGTCCAAACAAGTCGATTGTACTACCTCTCCTCCTATTCTTCCTGCTGGTTCGTGTTCATCAATCGACTCGTGCGGACTTTTTATCATGGCAGCGACGAGAAACTACAGCAAGGTACTGCCTGTCAAAAGTGTTTTATTAATAAATGTTGTGTACACTTACAAAGTTCTCAGTGCCTCGTTTTAAATGTTGTGACCTTTGTTGTGCTACTGATGGAGTGTGGAGTTTATTCGAGCTGTTTCAATGGTTTAATAATAGCGTAATCTTCATGCTTCGTCTGAGGGCACCTACCACTTCCATTGTTAGCCTTCTGGGACAAACGGTAAAAAATAGGTCAATTTTGCTCCTCAGCAAACATACCAACTCAGTATGATGTTTTAACATGCCAATTTTCATTTTACACCGAAGTTCTCCTTTAAAGGCTTTAAAAACCAATAGTAGGGTCTTAAATCCTATTGCTATATTGAGTGGGCAACCAGCGAAGGGAGGCAAGGATGGGTGTAATATGCTTCCATAAGGACTGTTAAGATTCTTTAGATGATGAGGAAAGGTGCCTCAGCACTTCCTTTACAACCTCCCTTAGCACACAGTTTGTCAGGCCATCCTTTACAATAATGGGGGAAGGTATCAACTCCCCATGATTCCTTGCAGGACACACCAAGTGTAAGTGCAGTTTAGTTCTCCAGCGCTGCGTTTGTCTTTCCATAAATGGATCCCAATGGATTCTTTATTTCTTTATTTCTTTGGCCTTATGACATCTCTCATCAAATGAATGAAAGTTGTATAGTAATAGGTGATAAGACAGTTTATATAAACACAGCCTACCCAGTCCAACACCGGTCAGGCTGGGGAAGGTTCCCTTCCCCACTAGAGGGAGACAGAGAGCGAGAGAGACTTCCTGGTAAAAAAATTGCTGTTCTTATATATGGAGTGTGTATCTTCTGTGTGTCTTCTGTCTGTGTCTGTATATCTGTAGGTGGAAACTGGGCGGACCGCGCTGGATAACAAGACCTCGCTGCTGAACACCATGCCCATGCTCCAGTCCAGCCCCCGCCCCTCCAGAGATCATGCGCCGGGCAACTGCTCCGACTCCCCCCTCAGCAAGAAGGACTCGTTGGACTCGGAAGGCCTGTGTGGTGATGGTGAATTTATTTTTTTGTATGGATGGATGACTGCTGGGAATGTGGCATATTATATAATCCCTCCCCATGACAACAGCACATGATGATGTGATACTGATGATATGTTATTGGCATGTTTACATATATGCAGGTGTAGGCAGCTCACATTGTAGCATGACAACAGGCATGACTGAATGTACATATCAACCTTTAGATGAGGAAGGAACGTTAATTGCTCATAATGGTCAGGATCTAGTTTTACATTTTTGAGTTGCGTGGCTCTCAAAGACTGTAAGCTGACATGATTTGTGAGAAATGACTGCATGAGAGTACCAGTTTAATATACTTTACATCGTTATCACCAAAAATGCCTGAAATATTTAGTATTGAAATCTGTAGCCCACGTAGCCTGTTCCTAATGGTAGGTTGAGAAAGGAGGAGTTAGTGATGTATGTACGTTTGCCATAGAGTTAGTTCTCCTGTGCTGTATTGGTGCGTGTAAAAATCCTGCATGCGCCAACAGAGCTGAAATGCCGGCTTCAGAATGTAAGTCCTACAATATCTTTTTTTCAGGCTATTTATTAAACCAGCTGATTCCCTATGTACACCTGTGTGTCATATGTATGTGCCTGTCTGTGACAATGTGGGTGGTAGTGATGGACATGATCCCTCCTGTAAAGCTTCTCTCTCCTTATGCATTTGACAGACAGCGGAGTCGACCAGTCGGAGGTGGTGGCCGAGCTGCTGAAGGAGCTGTCCAATCACAGCGAGCGGGTGGAGGAGCGTAAGGCGGCGCTGTGCGAGCTGATGAAGCTGATCAGAGACACGCGCACGCAGACCGTCTGGGACGAGCACTTCAAGACCATCCTCCTCCTGCTGCTCGAGACGCTGGGGGATGGAGAGGCAAGTCAATGTTGTGGGATCATTACACTACATTACACTTAGCAGATGCTTTTATTCAAAGCGACTCACAAAAGGAGGACACAAACAAGCTAACACAAGTGTAGAGGAACACCGTAAACAAAGGCATGGCAAAGTTAGTGTCTAGGGTGCCCACAAGAAGGGAACACACAAGGAGATAGATGTGGCTTACATGTTTCCCAGAGCAGGCACACTTCATACACCCCCCGCCCATCTCTCTCTTACACACACACACACCCACACACACACCCACACACACACCCACACACACACACACACACACACACACACACACACAAGGAGATAGATGTGCCTTAGTTAAGTTTTCCTGCCCCGGAAAACTTACCTAAGGCACATCTATAACGCAAGATAACGTACTACAACGTCATTGCCACTTGCTTGACTTCCTCCTAATGGGGGGGAGTGGTGGCCAGTGTTGGTTAGGTAACAGACTTGTGACTGCAGCAATGCAGGTTTAGGTCCACCCAGTTCAGACTAGTTCTTGCAAAAAAAGTTTTCAGGTGTGCATACAGGAAAATCTGAATATCAGAGTCTTGGCATGAATCCGTTCCATTTATGCACTTAAAACTACTTTACTGTTTAGCTCTTCCACCTGGCTGAAGAACTGTGCAAAATAAAATCAGCCATTTTGTGGTAAAAAGATGTTGAGGTGTGTGCGTGTGTTATGTGTATTAATGTGTGTGCTTTTCATTTTTCAGCATGTCATAAGGGCACTAGCTCTGCGCGTACTGAAGGAGATTCTGAGCAGGCAACCATGGCGCTTCAAGAACTATGCAGAGCTCACCATCATGAAGACCTTGGAAGCACATAAAGATCCTCACAAAGAGGTATATACACACACACACACACAGGTACAGGCAACACACACACGCACACACATAAGCGCACACATTTACAAACATACATTCTCTCTCTCTCTCTCTCACACACACACACACACACACACACACACACACACACACACACAAACCCACCACTTATCTTAAAGAGAGCCCATTTTCATTAAGTCCTCCACTTTACTGATCATGAAGGCTCATAGAGACCTGTAAATAACACAGATGGAGTAAAAATGTAGATGCACTATTACTTAGGACTCACTTAAAGGTGCTTTATGTAAGAAATGTATGCCAAGTGGTTATAAAATGGTCCTGATTATTTCACTAGAGATTGATTAAACATGTAAACTAAATACTGAATTCCCTAACAATAGTTCAGCTAGAATGTTTGCATTTTGAAACTATATTTACAACTTACAAAATTCAATTTGTTTTGATTTTGTTTTGCCTCTTGCCTGGAATGGGAATAATGCTTTTTGAATTTGATTGCAACATCACACATTGGCCACAGTCCGAATAAAACGGTACACGGAGTCTGACCTAAATCCACCATCATAAAACTAAAAAAAGGACCTGTGACAAATCATCAGCATTTATTTATTTTGACAACAAACTATCGGACCATTTCCTCCACAGAAATGCGTAAGCCAGGGCCGTGATTCATGCCAAGAGACGCTCTTGTGAGCCTCCTGCTAAATTAGTCATTAGCCACCACATTTTAGTCACTAGGTGTGGTCGCCTTAGCAACTGCAGTGACTGGTGGTAAGTAACCAACCCAAGCAGTAAATATTGCATCACGTCTTCTGAAAAGCCTTTACAAGGTTGTCAATTCTGACACGCGCATCAGAGGTGATTAAAAGGGCACCATTGGTCACATCAGAAGGTTTCAGCTGGTAACAGCTGTTACCTAATGGTATTGGAGTAGGTTTTTGGATTAAATGATTGCAGGTTTGATTTTGGTTCCAGTAAGAAGAATTACACTTAGCTTACATTCTTTTCCAGAGCAACTTACAGTCATTTAGGTGCAGCGTTTCAGTTACAGTCCCTTGAGCAATGTGGGGTTAGATGCCTTCCTCAAGGGTACTTCAGCCATGCATGAGGGTGCAGATGAGCACTAAATGTTTACTCCCCCACCCACATTCTTCCTACTGGAACGGGATTCGAACCTGCGACCCTCCGATCCCAACTCTCAAAGCACTATGCAACAACTGCCACAAGAATAGGGGTGAAGTGCTGTCCTGCTCCCTCACCAATCTGTGTCTCTGTGTGTCTGTGTGTCCGTGCTTGCGTGCGTGTGTGTATAGGTGGTGCGTGCTGCGGAGGAAACAGCCACCATGTTGGCCAGTGCCATCAACCCAGACCAGTGCATCAAGGTGCTCTGCCCCATCATCCAGTCGGCCGACTACCCCATCAACCTGGCCGCCATCAAGATGCTCACCAAGCTGATGGACCAGATGCCCAGAGAGAACCTGGTGCAGCTGCTGCCCGAGGTGGTGCCTGGCCTCATCCAGGTGAGAACCAAGATGGCGGCGCGTGTGTACAGTACATCACGAGGCTCAGTGACTACGGGCACATGGTAGGATCGGATTGGATTGGGATTGGGTTGGGTGTTGCTACCCAACGGGTGGTCTGTCCCAAATGTCTGTGCACATGAGAGTTCGTGTTAGCGGATAATGGTCAGAGATCTGGCCGTTTCCGCTACGCTAGATGGCGCTATATTCCTTTCAACAAGTGGTGTTAGAACTACTTCAGGTTAACGGCTGCTAAAAAGAAAATAAACAAACTATCTGGCGGCATACAAAACAAAGATAGCGCTTGAGGAGGTTGACAGAGCAGCCCAGCCTACGATCCTTAGCCTGGGCACATGAAGTCGATACGATCCCAAACCATTTCCAATCGGATTCAACTCCTCCATGTGCACGCAGTGAGTGTGTCTCGTCAGTTTTTGCACGTTTGCAGTACTATAGCTGCTCATTTCAGGCCTGCACAATATATAGAAAATATCGTGATACAGCAATGTACAATATCGTGATATACATATTGCAAAACATGGCTTAACTGCAATAAATGGGACATGAAATCAAATGGAGTCTTACTGCCCTTGATATCCAGCCCCATAGGTCGCGCACTGGCTACGGCCAAGCGTTGAAGATTAAGCTGAAAGATCTTACAACTATATTTAAATATTCAAACTATATTCAAAAATGTAAATCTTTATTTATCGCAAAACATATCATTATCGCAACATTCAGCAATGATACCACATCTCGCACATTTTTCCAATATCCAATATTTTATGTATTAATACATGCGTATTAATACATGTGTAATGACAAGTTGAATCTAATCTAATCTAATCTAATCTAAAACACACCCTCATGGAGCTCCATGGCGCCTATGCCATACATCCGGAGACCCGGGTTTGAATCCAACACAAGCTCATTTTCTCATCCCAACCCATGTCTCTCTCTCACTCACTCATTTCATGTCTGTCCTGTATGATTAAAGGTGAAAATGCCTCAAAAGAAAATACTTTAGAAATAAATAACACCCCCCCTCGTCAGACTGTTAGTTTTAAACATGCTCAGGCAGAACACTGCTCCTCACAGCAGGCAAAGGTCCTGGCACGCATCTGAAAGCAATTTTAATTACCAGACAAGGTGGTCAGAAGGTTCACAGAAAAGCAAGCCACACCCTGACCCTGGTTTGAACGAGCTTGTTGTGAGTGCCCTGAGTGTATCGTTAAAGGAACATGCCACTATTTTGTGCATTTACAGGTACATACTCTTTTCTCTTCTCTTCTCTTCTCACTCAATAACCCAGTCTTACCTCTCCCAAAATTGACCCAATTTAATGGAAGTGGCTTATTTCAGCTAACCTAGAATTGTAAGCCTACTTCCAGTACATTATTTTAAGCTGGGTTCATGGTTGGGGTGTCAGATGGGGAGCTGTTGTTTCACACACACAGAGCAAATAAGGGTATGGTAGAGAAGGGGTTTGAAGAGCAAGCATCATGAAGCACTCAGCGAAACGCGCTGTTCACTGAATAAAAGATCAGTAAAACCCCTTTCAGTGTACTGTGGTGATTACTTATTCTCTAAGGGTACGGATCTGCTTAGGTCACCCTTCAGGTACATGACAAATCAGCCAGTTTCCCCCAAAAAGATGGTGTGTCATAAATAAAAGTGTATTTTGTTTGTCTTGAATGGCAATGCTTTTAAATGTACTAAATTTATTGAGCTATTTGATTTATTGATCAATTAAAGACAAACTGTCATTTTACCAATTCAAAATTATTGTCTTTTCTTGTGAAAAACCTTGTCAAAATTCTGTTTGTGAATGTTGTGTGGTAGGGGTATGATCCCTCTGACTCTAATGTTGCTATGGTGCTGTGGTAGGGCTATGATAACGCTGACTGTAATGTTGCTATGGTGCTCCTGCAGGGCTATGATAACTCTGAGAGCAGCGTGAGGAAGGCGTGTGTGTTCTGTCTGGTGGCCATCCACTCCGTCATAGGGGAGGAGCTCAAGCCACATCTCGCTCAGCTGTCTGGCAGCAAGGTAAGCAGGCCTCAGGCACAACACACACACTGCAACCACATACCTCATACACACACATACACACATACACATGCACCACTTTAATAGAGGGGGTGATGGGCAGACTAATTCAGTAGTGAGG
This sequence comes from Coilia nasus, assembly GCA_027475355.1. Classification (NCBI taxonomy): domain Eukaryota; kingdom Metazoa; phylum Chordata; class Actinopteri; order Clupeiformes; family Engraulidae; genus Coilia; species Coilia nasus. The sequence continues at coordinate 11,677,480 of CM050201.1, read as the reverse complement.
TCCACCCACAACAGAAGTTACCAAGATTTATAAGAATTCATCATTCTCATTACTGATATGGTTATGGTTCCTGGTGTGAACAACCTTTCATCTGGCAAGTTCAGCCAAATAACCAGTAAAGACCAGACCAGTGTGCAGTGATTTTTTTACTGATGAGAGACTTAATTTAAGCCTTTTAAGTGGTTTATGATCCATGTTACTTTCAATCCACAAACCATTTTAAACAATTACTTGGGCTTAATAAAATATTTTTTAAGATGCAGTGTTAAATGGTCCAGTTTAGTCCCTGTTTAATGTCTGAACTCCTCTCTGCCTTTCATTTTTTCTGTCACGCGCTCTCTCTTTCTCTCCCTCTCTCTCTCTCCCCCCTTCCTGTCTTTTCCCCTCTGTTTGTCTCTTCCCGTTTTCCTCTCTCTCCCTCTCTCTCTCCCTCTCTCTCTCTCCCTCTCTCTCTCTCCCTCTCTCTCTCCCTCTCCCTCTCTCCCTCTCCCTCTCTCTCTCCCTCTCTTTTCCTCTTCCCCCCTCTCTGTCTTTTTCCCTCTATCGCTCTCCTTGTCTCTCTCTCTCTCTCTCTCTCTCTCTCTCTCTCTCTCTCTCTCTCTCTCTCTCTCTCTCTCTCTCTCTCTCTCTCTCAGCTGAAGCTGTTGAATCTCTACATCAAACGTGCACAAAGTGGCTCCAGTGGCAGCGACCCGCCGTCAGAATCGGGTCCCGGGCCGTAACCCCACACCCTCCTCCTCCTCCTCCACCTCCTCCTCCTTCCTCTTCAGTCGGGTTGAAGCCCCGACCGAACAAACTACCGACCGACCTATCGACAAACCATCCATCCGTCCATCCATCTGAGATTTTAACTTTTTGTGCACATACTCGCATCCCCAACTGACACTCACACGGCTAACTGACGCAAGATTTTGTACTCATTTTACACATTGAGCTGCGTGAACATAAACTGCCCCCCCCCCCCCGCCCCCTTCCCTTGTCACCCACTAGCCACCCCCCACCCCTCTTAGCTCTTCCAGCAATGCCTTGGACTGCAGTGCGCGCAATGTTGTGTTCTCTCCGTCTCTGCGTGCGTTACGTAATACTACAGGTGTACCACACGTGACCACACACACACAAACACACACACACACAGACCACCCCCCTACTCATTTCAATATGTGTTTAAAGACATGGAGGCACAGCAGAAGAACTATGGTGTGATGATAACACTCTCCACCCCACCCAGATAAAACTGTCTGGTGTTACAGTACGGCTCATCCCTGGTAAATAATACTCAACACAAGGGGTCACGGAGGTGTTGCTCTGTTTGGGCTCTGTGCATGTCTTAAAAGGCCCGTGAGGGGAGACGGGGGCTGGGCTGGGTTGGGTTGGGCCGGACCGGGGTAAGGGCCGAGGGCAAGGTGGGCTGCTTTCAACCGATCGCATAAGGGTCCGTAAGGTGCCAATCTGTCTGGCCGGTGTCACCTCTGTAACGTCCGTCAGTCCGTCCCCCTCCCCCTCCCGCCACCACCCCCAACACTATGTATCGCAACATAACTGTCCCTTCAGCCGCTCTCTTAGAGCTCTCTAGCGTCATTCTGCTCCATGCAAAAGGAGGGTTGTAGAAATGTACTTACTCTTTTAAACCGCTAAATATGTATGTCCCTCCCTGTTTCTCTCTCTTTCTCTCTTCTTCTCTGTCTGTCTCTCTCTCTCTTTCTCTCTCTCTCTTTCTCTCTCTCTTTCTCTCTCTCTTTCTCTCTTTCTCATCTGTCTGTTGCATTTCTGTTCCCTGTTCAGTTCTGCTGCATTTCTCTATCTGTATTAACAATAAAATTGCAAACTGTACAGACAATAAGGGCAAGTCGTGCTTCTGCTTTTTCTTCCATGGGCACAAAAAAGATTTTGCAGGGATCAGACGGTCATGGAAATCCTGGAGAAGTCATGGAAATTGAAAATGTAATTTTCCAGGTCTGGAAAAGTCATGGAATTTTGTAAATTCACTGAAAGTTTTGGAAAAGTCATGGAATTTTAGTTTCTCCTTAACGCAATTACAGCATTCTGTTAAGTTAATCTATTAGGCCTTTAGAGTCGACAATAAATGCATTGACAGTATTTTGAATGTTAAACATTTCATATTTAGCCCTAAAAGTATTCTAAATTCTACACACTTAAGGTGTTGTGAAGTCATTGAAAATTCACTTTAGGTCATGAAAAACTCATGGAAAGTGAAAAAGAGTGTGAACCCTAATTTTGGAACGCTGGTGGACTGGTGTCTTTCACAGAAATATGTATAGTCCGTTGCAAATGCAGGTGTAAAACAATGAGGGAAGGTCTGCTGTGCATTTAAAATGCATTGTAATGTCACTAAAGATCATTTTTACTCACAGGACACCAGAAGGGGTAGCAAGATGTTACCTGTTACACCTCTGACAAACAGTCAGTCGTTTTACACATGTACGTACTTCCATAACTGACGTAATGGCTTTCAACATTTTTAAAAAATGTGTTTTCAGTTTGTTTTTAATTTGTTCGGCTGTTAATGTATAAACATTACCATTGGAATTATGTAATGACTGGCTAGCTGTTAGACAACTCACATGCGTACATGTCATCTTCAATTAAAATCCATTTGCCTTTTCATTCCTGAATATGATGATTACTCCTTATATCATAGACACATTCATTTCAACACTCTGTTCAGGACAGTGCTGGTAAGTGAGGTTAGTGTTGTTAGGATGGGAAGTGTCCCTGGAAAAAAAGGGTCTTCAGGTGCTTGTTGAAGGTTGAGAGGGATGACCCTACTCTCGTAGCAACTGGTAGCTTGTTCCACTGTTGTCGGACAACAATGGAGAACAGTACGATATGACTAATCCATAGCATAATGCAAAAATTGGGTGGAAAAAAATGTGATATAGGTTTACTGGTGTTATTAATGTACAATTTAGACAAGAAGTAGTGCCTGTACAAACGGCTTTTTTAGAGGCCTGTATTGCATCTTCACAGACTTAGTTTTTTCATACATTATCCTGACCTTTGACCCCACTCAAACAACATTTTTACTGGCTATTTCTATATTTATGTCTGCTCTTTGTCTGACATACACACACTACATACACACTGCAGTCCCTGGGAATATATTGAACTATAAAATTGTGAAATATCACAAATATCAATAAATAAAGGTGAAATATCAGTAGAGATTTTTTCAGTCTGCCTTGGGCAAATGAGTCCAATGCATCCAACTCTTAGACTCTAAAAAGGAAATGCGTGTTTGTGGGGGGAAAAAAGCGAAAAAAAAAAGTTCCCTCCAGGAGTCACACAGACACACACATTTGCAATAGGACACACCACACACACATGCACATAGACACACACACACACACAGAAGGACACACGCTCGCCAGTGTAACTTGCACTCTTAGTCCCAGGGCACTTTCTCCGGTGCTGAGGTGTGGTGTGTTTACCAACACTCTTCTGCCAGTTTTCACACCAGCGGTCCAGCTGCTTGCTGATGCACTATTCACTCCCATAAACTCCTGTCTGTGTACCCCCCCTACACCCCACCACCCCACCACCCTCCTGCCCACCCCCCCTATCACCAGCCCCCTCTCTAGCCCCAGCCGTCAGACCTACTCTCTGTCCCACAGGAATATAGACTATACACAGTGCCCGTGTGTGTGTGGGAGACATTGCTCTAATCCAGGCCTTTCTTACTGAGCACACACCGTTTCAACCTCTCTGGAGTTTAGCGAGCGACAATGGCACGCATTTTCCCGCTGATCTTTGGGGCCTTGGTGTGCCTTGCAATCAGGAGCTGTCAAGCTGATGGTGAGACATGGCTGAATAGTTTACATTTTATTTTAACCCCAGCAAGGTTATTGTATGTGACAAGTTTTTCCCTCTCTGATGTGTAGCATTTTATTTCATTTTATTTGATGTGTTTGGAAAGAATCAGATTTTTTAGAGTGTGTGGGAGGAGTTGTATCATGGCCAACTCCAAATCTACAGCACTATGCTATAATTATTTGGTCACACTTTATTTGGATGGTTCTATAGACTGTCTTCAGATGCATAGACTTCAAACTCTGGGTCTGGTTAGGGGTCAGAATTGATGAAGATGACAAGTCATACAAGTCAAACAAATTAAATTTCAACAAACCATCTGTAATGTGTCTGTGGGTGGACTATCCAAATGAAGAGCTACCATGATTTTTATATGTTGCCCTTGAACTTCAGTATAATGACTTGTTGCGTTATTAATGGCAAAAGCCTCACTAAACTTCGGTGCCAAATGAAAAGTTTGCTGTGTGACACTCAAAAGTTTTGTGTGACACTCAAAAATCACACTCTACCTTTGAGTATATCTTCTTGACCAAAAATGTATCACTATACTATACTATACACTATACTATACTATACTATACTATACACTATACTCTCACTATATATTCTGTATACTAAGTGGAAGTGCATTTTTTTTGTGTGTGCAGTTAACCCTTTAATCACTCTGGCATATATTGTATAATAAGATTAGTTGGTGTGTTGGCAAAGGCTGCATTATAAATCAATTAGCAATTTTTATTTACTATATATGAAAATCTGTTTACTGAAGGGAAGTGCATGGTACTTTTCTGTTGTGTAGGTAACTATGAGTATCAATCTGCCATATATCACCAGGTTAGTTTGTCTTGTCGGTTGAGGCAGTATACTACTTTGAAGTAGGCCGGCACTGAGCGGAATTCTATCTCTGTCTCGCTTGTACCTGTTGTTCACCTGAGTGTTCCAAAGCACATGCCCTGCCGTGTGACTTTCACAGCAGGCGGATGTGTTAAAACGCTCTGGCTTTGCTTTGGCATAACTGCTGGGACAACGTGGCGCTTATTAAGTCCCTGTGACAGTGTGCTGATATCGAACACTAATAGGTTTGAAAAAGCAGTGAGATGTGCTTCAAAGCAGCGTGTTCTTTATATTCCCGGAATGATGGACACAATGATGGATGGGGTCAAGAGCAAGGTGATTCTTTTTTCTGAAGTTGCCATGGACACAGAGACAAAGGAGGCCTGTTCAATTAGACTTGTTGTCCTCAAACTGTGGCCCACAGTCAACACACTGACTACATGTTAAGACTGTTGGTTACATTTGGTCATCTTCATGAAATGACAAACTTTCCATCATGTTAGTGTGCCTTACAGTTTCACCTGGCATGAGGAGTGCCTCTAGAAATGTTGGACCCTCTTATTGTTGACAATAGTGTCCTCAAATGTCCCTCTCTCAATGCTGGGGCCCTGGGAATTGTCCTAACTTTGTATTTTTGCACTACTTTTGTATTAGTGCACCTCTTGCACTAATCTACTCGCATCAAAAACAGCTTTTTCATTAACATCAGACATCACAATAGTGATGAGTATCCTAAAAAGGTTAAAGGATTCAGAAGTTGAAAACCTGTCTTATTTTTTATCACTAATCAATGCACATATAAGTGTTTTTTCTATGACTAACCTTTAAAGTTACCTGACTAAACAGTTATTTTATTATTATTCATTTACAGTATTTCAGATTTAATACTGCTATATTGTGTTCGGAAGGGATGAATCCTCAGTTTAATTGACTTTAAATGTCTCAGATCTGTCATGCAGAGTAATGTTATACTGCGTGTTGTGGGCTACAATGAAACTAGAGTCTTAAATAGCTAAAACCACTAAACTCCCACGCGAGAGGAATGGGGACTAAAAATGCAACAACTTGGTGCAACACAGGCCAAAAATAGTCCCCTCCCTGAACCAACTCTGGAACATTCATGCTTGAGTACAAATGACTACTAAACTCACCCACAGAAAAGAGAATAAATCACCTGAAGCATTACACATTTGTTTCTGCACAGTCTAGACAATTTGTACCAATGATGATGCACAAATATAACATTTGAGGTGAGGAGGCATCTGTGTTTTTGGCAAGCTAACTTGCTAAGAGTCAACAGATTGCTAGCAAAGACCACACACAGCACAGTTCATACAGATACACATTGAGTTGGCCATGTACTGCACTTGGCATGCTTTCCCTGATATTCTTACTTATTTACGTGATTGTAACAATTAATAGATCCCTTAACTGCAAAGCAGTAGTGACACTGACACATGCTTATTCCTGTGAAGAGACAGGTCACAGATCAGTGCTCGCCCCCAAAAATAATTTTCTGTATAAGCCCAATGAAACACCAAAGGTACCTAAATGAACCTGGCCCCTTTTTGATCACCTCTTCTTCAGAAGTAAACCTGTGACATCTATCACAATCTATAATCCCACTGAATGTGTTCTCCATTTCCATTTCAAGGTGTGTTTTCCATTTGGATTTTGCCTTCTTTCCCAGTGTTAAAACACTACAAAGAAAGTGGTGTAGTCATTTGCATTTTGACCAGACTGAACAGCATCAAAATATAATCTGCTCTGAGACCATGCACTAATTCCTTATGACAGTTAAAAGTACTGAAATATTTTCCTCCAGAGACTGTGCAACACTCAGCTAAATGTTTCCCTTCTGGTGAAGTACGCCTCCTTCCTTCCATCTGAGCTGCCTTAACTTCATGCCAGCATCGAGATCATGTCATGTCCTGGACCTTCCCTACTCTCCTCACAGATTAGATCATTTATTTGCTCTCCCTTTAGTACTCTACCGGCCTCTGTGCCACAGCACCCATGAAAACCTTTTTTATCCACATTAAAAGAATTTCAGGTCTTGCAAACTTGTGAAATTTTGCAATTAGGGTTGCCACCCATTCTGACAAAAATATACAGACATTTCAGCAACCCAATCAACCTTTTTGCTTATAAGCAGCGACCTGGGTGTCAGTGTCCCGGAAGAATATTTTTTTTCCCTGGGATAGACCATTAAAAACCGGGACAATCGGGTAAAACCGGGACAGGTGGCAACACTAGCCACAGGACCCATGAAAACCTTTTCATCTTCGTTAAAAGAGTTACAAGTCTTGCAAACTTATGAAATCTTGCAATAGAGGTTAGACTCATTCCTTACACTACATTAAAGGTGATATATGTGTGGTAATTTATAGCAGGTAATCAAATGGTGTTAATTATGTTCACGAGAGATTAAGGGAACATTTTGAAACAGTGACTTCACTGATAACAGTAGGCCAAACAGAATATTTACATTTTAGAACTTAATGTACAGCCCACAAAATCTATACAGTATTTTCAATTATATTGCAGTTCCAGTTTTGACCACAAACCTTTTCTCCTCTGCTATACATCATCAAAATCACTCCTTGTAGCCAAACAGTCACTGTCACCTTCCTTGCATACTTTAAACCTTCAGACATGCTGTGGGGGGACTTCATTAAGTCCAGCTGCTGACCAAGCCATTGCTCAACTCATACGTTCATGAACTTCATTTTTCCACAGGTGGTCTGTCACCCTTCTCACTATGGTATCTGTTCATCTCAGTGGTGATATATGGCTATAACTGGAACTCCATGCATTTTAAAACACTTATAGTTGCCTTTACACTAACAGACTTCTTATTTTACCTTGGCAGAGCTGTCTAAGTCATTTTACACTCTCCTGTTTCTGTTTTGCAAAGGCCACCGACAACATCTGTTGATTTTCTATTTCAGTCTTTTTTTATTACTGCTTTTTTGTATCTCTTGCGTGCATTTATCATAGTTCAAGCATGACGTGACAAGCAGGGTGCTGGAATTGTTTGCCTTTTCAAATGACTGTAGTACACTTTCTTCTCCACTAGATGTCTTCAATTTGCTCAATGGTAGAGGTTTTTAGTAGTGAAGAACGTTTATAATGCATTCAAAACGCTTCAGAGGTTCGCCTACATGACACATGTCAATGTTTAGGGCAAACTCACTACCATCCTGGGGAAGCTGGTTCATTTTGAACATCATCTACGTCTTCATCTGTTCTTTGTGTTATTCTGTGTGCTTATGATTGTTTTTTTTAGCTGTAGGAGATTTTATTTCTGGTGCAGTGTGCTTTATTGTTTGTTAATGCGATTTCACAATGTTTTTGTTGCACTGTGGGGCCTCATAGCAGGAGGTAGGAATTTGCCGCCAGAAGTAGAAATGCAAATGTTTTCAAGCAGAGATGTTAATGATTTTTTGCAATGATCTACAGCACGGGAAAGATGCTGAAATGCTTTTTAAAATCCTTCTGATCAGAAGGATATGTCACATGACATAGCCTATCATTTAGCTGGCACTATTACATTGAATCAGGTGCAGAGAAAGTCCCCTGTGGGTGTAGATGCCTTGCTCAACAGCACCTTACCTGTGGATGTGAGTGCATTAAAATGCAGGTTGTCCTCCACCAACATTTTCTTTCTTGACTTTACCTAACCTAACCTTTCTGAAGCTAACTTAACCTTTCTTAACCATTAGGTCACAGCTGTCCCATTTCAGCTTCTACTAACCATTGGCCTCTTTCTTATGTTTAAAGGTGCACAAAACATCCACGTACAACTTGTGTGCCTTGAATCTGCCGCAATGCTGTGTACAACTGTCCTGTCCTGTCCTTCTTGTTAATGAACAAGTCAAACACTGAATGGAGAAAACATAGTAACAATAACAATATAACAATATTCTTTATTTACTGTATAACACACTTTTTATACAGACAATAAGGCTCAAAGGGCTTGGCAGTTTGTGAAAAAGAACAATGTAATGCAACCAGACCAGCAATCAGAAATACTACAGAAATACCAAAGCTTATTTAATGCAAGTGTGGTAGCCATCTGGTAGCTGTGTCTTATATTAGTTTAGACAGGCAATCACTGCAAAGCTACCAGCTGGCTGGCTGGCATTAGTGGCCATGAGTCCTTGCTTCTGATCCGGTATGCTGCTATGAATGTGCCATGTCAGAGTCCGTCAAGGTGTGAAATTATTGTGGGATTTGGAGAACAAGATTACACAAATGAAGCTTGATATTTGCAGCCGGGTGTGAACTGGGACTGCAGGCCAGCGTTAGATTACACTAGTGTGACATTTGGCCAGACACTGTGCACTGACATTATTGCCCCATGACACCCACAGCGGATATTAGATCTGTAAAGATTGGAGCACTGTTATAGCCATTGAGATGCTAAAGGTTCTGAAATGCTTAGAATTGTTACTAGTTTTTTGTATTATCTGTAGGTTATTTTCATGAATGCTACTGTAAAGGAAATGCATTGCTCGCCCATTGTTTTTGTCCCTGCACATATCATTTACACATCTCTCTTTCACTGACTATAGTTCCTTATCTTTTTACAAGAGGTTAATCTGTACAAACAGGATATGTTTGTAAAATTGATCTATCCTTACCTCTCACCACAACCATAGTGTCTCCAGTTCGTTGCTCTGAAAACAGGGTCAATATACTGTAAGCCAACTGTATAAGTAATCTCAGTTTGCAACAACAACAAGAATAACAACAATAGGAACAATAATTGTGTCACCAAATCACAGAATCTTTACACATTAGAACACTAGTTACACTACAACAGACAAGACACCCCTGGCTGCCCCCTGGTGCACTCTTCCAGAGTGACTTACAGTTATTTAGGTACAGGTTAGTCTCTGAAGCAATGTGGGGTTAGATGCCTTACTGAAGGGCACTCCAGCCATGGATGAGGGTGCAAGAGAGCATTAGTTATTTATTCCCCCACCCCCATTCTTCCTACTGATACGGGATTCGAACCTGTGACCCGCTGATCGCAAAACCAACTGTCTAACCATTAGGAACCATAAGGCCACAGCTGTTGATGGTGTTGGTGTTGATATTGTATGTGTTCAATAATCAGCTCACCTTCTGCTCTCTGTGTCAGGGCGTGTGTTTGTGCTGGAGATGCAGAACGTGTCCAAGAGTGGGTACGAGTGGGCGAGACAGGCATGCGTGGCACACAGCGCGCGGCTGGCCTCCACAGCAGACCTGTGGCACGCCATCTTGGAATGCTCCTTCTCCGCCTGCACGCGAGGGTGGATGGACAGGGCCACGGTTGGGTAAGTAAAGCTAAATTAGTTTACACAAGATACCAACAGCTCATGTTTACTTTTTGACTTTTACTTTGGGGAGTTTTAGTTTTCATCTGACAAGGAAATAACAAATAAATATTAGCTAACTGATGGAGTACAGTGTTTATTTTTTGACTTTTACTTTAGAAATGTTATTTTTGTCTGTGAAGAAGACAAATAAATACTTAATAAGTATTGCTTAACTGGTGGATTACAGTATATTTATGGTCAAGAATAAAAAAACATTTTATATCACTATATAGCAAAACTACTCACATGCTATATATCAAAACATACACATATTTTCATATAACATTCAGTTTGTATACCTGTAGTAAACAGAACAGCAGCAAAGGTCATTATACAAAAGGTGTTGGTGTTTTGTATGTTTGTGAGGACTGCCTCTGTAGAGTGTTTATATATATGTGTGTGTGTGTGTGTGTGTGTGTGTGTGTGTGTGCTTTGCAGGACCACCATATGTAAGGGCGAGGGAGGATCGGGACTGCGAACGGTGGATGTGAAGGTGCAGGAAAACATAGCAGAGGAAGATGGGATACGACTGGACGCCTTCTGTGTGAAAGACAAAGGCAAGTGTGTGTGTGTGCATGTGTCTGTGTGTGTGTAATTGTTTCCTCTTGTGTTGTGTGTATTGATTCCTCTTAGCCATGTTATAGATAAATGTAGTAGGTCCAAATTGCAAAAGGGGATTCTTTAGGATATCCAGTAGTAGTACTAGTAGAGAGTAGAGTAGTAGTAGTTGTATAGAGTATTGAAAAGCATGGGTACAAACTATACTCTGTATTTAAAGGTGTAATTCTAAACAATAGTCACCTTCAACTCCTGCTAAATTTTTCATGACAACAAATCAGGTTTCTACTACAAACAGGTTCAATGATATTTCTGGATAACAAATAGGTTTCTCATGGAAATTTCTCTGCAATGGTTTTCACCGGCCTACCTCCACTTCGATAGTGCATTTGGTGGGTGTCCCTGACACATCTCAGTTTGTTTCCTTATCCCAGGTGTGTGAGATATGCCAGGGTGTGGAGCCATCTTTTTTTAAACCATGATGAGATTGCCATTTGGCAGATCATGCTGACCACATTTTTGAAGGCAGCAGCAGCTGTTTTTTGCCACACATTTCATGTCCTCAGACAGGATGCAACAACAATGTCTGTTTCCTGCAAATCCCACACACAGGTCAAATGAGGGTGACCATGATTCGTTTGGTCATAATTTACTCATTGAACTGCATTTTATTTTACTGAAGTCACTTTACACACCTGTCTGCCATAAATATGAATATGAATGTTGTCTGAAAGTGATTTACAGTGCAAGCACAGGTGAGGGAGTTCAAACGGAAGGTTAGTCTGTGACATACAGTATCGGAGAAAATCTGATCCGAGAGAACACACCTTTATGCAGTTATATGACTGGAATTCACATTCAGATGCGAAATTACAAGGTCTGTGTGTGTGCCTGAGAGTTGTTTGAGTGTATATTGTGTTAGTGTGTGTCTGTCTGTCTGAGTGTATGTTATTTGTGTGTGTTTGTGTATGTGTGTGTGTGTCTGAGTGTATGTTATTTGTGTGTGTTTGTGTATATGTGTGTGTGTCTGAGTGTACGTTATTTGTCTGTGTGTGAGAGTGTGTGTGTTTGAGTGTATGTTATTTGTGTGTGTGTGTCTCTGTGTGTGTGTATGTGTGTCTGAGTGTTTGTTATTTGTGTGTGTTGTGTTGTGACGTGTTATTTTCTTGGATTCATAAGGTTCGCCATGTGGAGCTCCTCCCACCTTCCCCCACACACATATGCAGAGCCAGACTGGGCTGGAGCTGGGGGACGAGCTGGTGTTTGTGTGTGAGTCAGGCTACAGCCTCACATCCGGAGACACGGCCTTCAGCCTGCTCTGTGATAGCTGTGGGGAATGGTACGGCCTCGTGCAGCTCTGTGTGAAAGGTGGGTCTTCCTCTGTGCTAGAACTTGGTCTCTGTCTGTCTGTCTGTCTGTCTGTCTGTCTGTCTGTCTGTCTGTCTGTCTGTCTGTTTCTCTGTCTCTCTGTCTCTTCATGTCCTAGAATTAGGTCTCTTGATCTCTCATTCTCTCTCTCAATCTCTCTCTTGATCTCTCACACTCTCTCTTGGTCTCTCTCACTCTCTCCCTCTCTCCCTCTCTCCCTCTCTCTCTCTCTCTCTCTCTCTCTCTGTGTAGAATTTACAATTTGTGTGAGAATATGGAACTTTTAGCTGCAGGTTACAGTTACAGCTACATTCACAAGACCCTAACATTTAAAGAGGTGTAGCCCATAATTATTTAGAGGGCTAGGCTGCCCTCTGCAGAAAACTGAGAAATACAGTAAAATACCTTCAGAGTTGTCATAGTGCCCAGTCAAACATGTTGTAGGTGTAATAGTGGTGATGCTAGGAAGAAGCAAGAGATTTAGTCACAGGAAGTGTTATAAAGTCAATTTCCAGTCTAAACTCCCTTTTGACAAAATATGTAGTTACTGCGTTTTGGCTTTGTAGGGTGGTAGGGGTGTGTATTATCTATAGACGGTCAATGTGTGAATGAGTTATAGTATGTTAATAGTGTCTCACTTCTTCATGTTCAGTGCAGAGAGTAAGTGGTACATTAAATATATGTTACTTATTGATGTGTTAGTTGAGGCCATGTTTTTATGTGTATGTACGCATGTGTGTCACAGATGATGCTGAGGCCCATCAGGATTACGAGGACAAGTTTCCCAATGAGGACAACATCTACACCGGCTCCGAGGGAGAAGACAGCCCAGCTGCAGGGGGAGAACACGAGGAGGAGGGGGAGGAAGAAGTGAAGGAGAACGTGGAGGAAGATGAGGAGAATGAGGAGACACCTTCGGAGGGAAACACAGAAGAAACAGATGGAGAGGCGGGCGAGGGAGGAGAGCATGGTGGTGCTGAGGAAACTGGAGGAGAGGAGGGTGGAGAAGTGGACGAAGAGAAGGAGGAAAAGGAGAACAAGGATGTGCATGCTGGATTGGTGACGAACCCACCTGTATCTATCCTGAGCCAGAAGCACCTGTTCTGGTTCCCCTCCGAGGCGTTCCACGACGACGAGGACCATCACGGCGACACTCACGCGTCCGACCACAAGCACTCCGGTGCAAAGGAGGCAGACGATGTCGCAGGAGCAGGCGTCGTCGAGGAGCATGAGGGGCATCACCATGGAGACGATCATGCTGAGGAGGAGGTGCCCACCACCGATGAGGTCCTGCAGCACACGGACAAGTCCTGGCTTGACGGGTATCCCGTCGACGAGGAGTTCACCAAGTCCACCGAGATCGGCTCGGAGGAGAAGGAGGCCAAGGAGCATTCCAAGGAGCATTCCAAGGAGCATGAGCTGACGAAAAGTGAGGAGGAGAAGGAGGTGCAGGATGTTTCTAAAGAGCACGAGCCAGTGAAGAGCGGTGAGGAAGAAGAGGAGGAGGAGGAGGAGGAGGAGGGGGAGAGGGAGAACGAGAGGGCCACGGATAGCTCAGAGGAGACGTTCAAGGAAGTGATTGAACAGCCTGACACTGCCGCCGAAGTTCACCCCACCTTCTTCATCAATGTCAGCGATGTCACAACGGAGTCGCCGTTTCACCACAGCACCACAGAGGCACTGAATGGCGAGGGGCCCGATTCGATCACACCTTCGGGGGTGGGGCCTTACGACATGACAGCAGACACCACGGCAACCACTGTTGTTTACCCAAGCACCAGCACCACCCCGGGATTCTTTCACCACGTGACGCTTGCGACGGAGAGCAACGAGGTGACAGCCGTTCCCGAGGACATCACGAGCGTCCCCTACCACGCCACCTTGAGTCCCGATGACGTCATTACAGCCGGTGATGATTTAGGCACTCCTCTCATTTTCGCTACGGTTCTACCTGACGACGATGACATCACCACCCTGTCTACGGATGTTCCCGTCCTGGTTCACGACTTCAGTGGCTTAGATTCAGACCGCCACAACCTGACGAAACAGAGCATGCCCACAGAAGACCCGTGCGAATCGGACACCTGCCCTTCATCCAAAAGCACTTCATTAGTTGCCATAGTAACTGTGGTGACGATTGTTGCCGTGGCAGGCCTGATTCTGGGGGCGTGGCTCTTCAGACGAAGACAGCTAAAGAGCTCACACTATCAGTTTAACGGAACTAATTCACACACTCAAAACTTTGAGATGCAGCAGACTGTGTGAACGTACCCACACGGTCTTTCTTTACGATATGTACTCTCTCACTCTCATATCTACACAGATAAAATACTGTAGCTGTTTGTTTTGTGTTGTTGTACATTTTGAAAGTCTTTCTGTCCAAAGTTTGTGTTAGTGATTGTGATTCATTTCATTTCTGCTTTGAGAGAGGCCTTGTGCTTGTGTGTTTATATTAGTTTTATTGTTCATTTTTTCCCACCAAAAAAAGACACACACACACACACATACACACACACACACACACACACACACACTCACACACACACACACACACACACACACTCACACACACACACACACACACACACACACACACACTCACACACACACACACACACACACACACACACACACATGCACACATACAATGGAGGGATGTTGAGTTCACATGGGCTGTTTTCAAAAGTGATATTTTATCTGGAAAACTACTGATCAGCAACTATTTCCTTTTTGGCAGATACAGCTGCCCTACAGTCTTCTGTCCCAGGGGAATGATAGTGAAGATGTAAAAAAGACACAATAGTAAAGTAGAGTGACACTGACGATAGTATTTATTCATATGAATTCTACAAACACCATGCTAGAAGGGAAGATTGATTTATTGTAGATGCTTAAGCAGTATTTTATCAACTTATCTAAATGACAAAAGGTTAGTTGGTTGCATACATACATTTGAGATTAAATTAGTTTTTTTTTTTAGTTCAAACTAATGTAATATACTCTGACCATGGGTATCTCATGTGCCATAAATGTTATATATAACATTAAAAAGATGTAGTAGAGTTAATTAAGTTGGAGTTTAAATCAGTGGTAAATTAGTGTACATAAATAACCCCTTGAAATATGTGAATAAAACTCAACATGTTGTCAGTGGCAGCAGATGAAGTTTTTTGATAGTGTATTTTTCCACAAATGACACTAACACAGATTGATCATAAGAAGAGGGCTTCGTGTAGGATAAAACAAGTTATGAATGAATTTGTCATCTGTTTAAAAACAGTTGTTTTATGGGTTCACTGGTATTGCCACCAGTACTTTGTGGACTGTCAGTAATCATGTGAGCAGTCACTAGAATAAATCTTCAAGTCTGGATTATGTATGTTTCATGTTACTACTTAATTTCCCATATGCAAGCAGGATTCTGAATGGCAATCATTCAAGCACAATACTGTTAACTTTTTGGTTAAGACACTGTAGTAATTATCCAACCTGCTGACTGTGTACTCTGTACCACACCCTTTTTAAATGCCCTAGCTTGCTTACTGTACAATAGAGCAAAGTTTCAGTAGATTTAACATCAAAACACATTGTGAATGAACTACAGTCCTGAGACAATCACAGTATTAGGGACAATAACAAAAAACACGGCACTTCCTATACCAGTGAAAACAAAATAGTACTGGTACTGTATGTTATGTCAAAACCTCTTATTCCAGATATATTACTCTTTCATTTACTTATCCAGAATTTCCATCATGCTTTCTCTTGATAGTTTTATGAAGGTTATTAGTTCTTCTGTTATTTCATGTTATGACATTTTGCATCACATTATTAGGTCACCTTGCTTGTTTATATTTGCTTGTACTGTTTGTGAAGCTGCTTTCAGACTACTGCAGTAGAGAAAGGCACTATACTACAAATAAACATGCCTTAACTTAGTCATTTTGGAAAAAATATTATTGCTTTTCTGCAATTCTGATACAATATACCAACTTTCATTTTGTCATAAAAATGTATCAATTCTATAATAATTATATTATGTATATAAATCACATCCATCCTTCATCACACAAATTGTCAGCATAATAGTAATACATCTACATGCTTCATAATGTAAGATATTATTAACTTTTTAATGAAACGTAAGACCAGGAAATCTATAGAAAACATGTACAGCCAATATACTTTGGAATTCATGGACCTTTTTTTAAATCTTTTGGAATAGCCTTACTCTGGACGGGATTCCTGAGGTAAGGGTTGTACACAAGCATATCTTAAATGTATTTTCTACTACTTCATATGTTTTTTTTATTTGTATAGCTATTTAAATCTCTTCCGAAAAGCATGTGAATTGCAATCAGTTAAAAAGAGTATTTTTTAAAGTGAACTCTGAGTAAACTCTGAGACAGGAACTTGGCTTATCTCAATTTGGAGTCCCAGACCAACACAAGAATACTAGGAATGCCTCCTGCTCACCACAGAGCTAAGCCAATCATTATAGAACAAAGGGAAATTATGGTGGACTTGGTGGAAGAATTACTGGCACAGTAATCATGAGCATACGTGTAACCACGAGTTGGTTGGGGTGGCCCTGTGCCCACCCACTTGTCAATCAGACCCACCCAATCAGAAGGCTACCATTGTTTGATTGATTGTTTAAGTCATAATAGTAACCTATGTTAGGGCTAGGCCCACCTGAGTTTTTCTGGACCAACCCATTTTACGATTTAACCTGTCACGAGACAGGTTGACACATTGAGTTTTAGCATGTTATTTTAGCTGTAATCCTCTGCCACTGATACTGTTTGAACTGGCACAATTCCACAGATATTAATTTAACACTAAATTGGATAACATGACATTTTTTTTTCTCAGTAGCTACCAGTGTAAATTAAACGATGTAGCCAGAACACCATTGATAAGTGCTGTTAGCTGCCTTACAATAGTAAGTATGTTGTTAAGCTAACTATTACACTGTATAGTCCAGTTGTATACTATGAAGCTAATCCACTTCATGTTCTCCCAGAGCGAGGCCTTAACTGCATGTGCCATTACTCCCATGATCATATGAATCCATACGAAAACTTTAACAAATATCTTTTATTTTAAACACTGTACATCACAGAAACAACTTTCACTCAAAGGGACAAAATAAAATCAGTGACATATAATCATTTCACGGTATTCAGCTTGGTTTTCTCACAAAAAGGCACACCAAAAAGATGACATGACAATAAAGACAACTCATAAAGATTTCTGCTATTCCCCCCTCTACAAATAAAATAAGCATTGGAGTGTGCATAGTCGTAGAGGTCCATAACACCTGATTGTGGACTGTAGTAGTGGATCAGTGTATTGTGTACCTGTGTGTCTATGTGTGCTTGCCAAAGGCTTCAGATCTGGCCTCTCCATGAGAAAGAACTCTGCCTTTTTCAGTCACTGTCAGTCAGGTAGCATATGGCTAATACAGAGACAATGAATCTGTGGAATTGGAGTGTGTGTATGTGTGTGCGTGTTTGTGTGTGTGTGTGCGTGTGTGTACGTGCTGCCAAACAGTGTGATTTTTCAGTTTGCTGAGTATTTGTTATTCATCTTCCAGGAACTCATCCATAAACTCTACAACTTCACCCTGAGAGAAAGAGAGAGAGAGAAAGAGAGAGAGAGAGAAATTATACACATATTTTTGGATATTTGGGTAACAGCATGCAAGTCTACCTAACCCTCCCAAGACAGGAAAACAACCATACCTTTCCCAACCATATTCAGCATCATCAGTTTTACAAGTGATATCATTTATTTTAATTAAGTCAACTAAATTCACTTGAACAAATTCCTCCCAATAATACAGAAGATTAAAATGAACTATAACATGAATAAGCATGCTGGGTATACAGTTACACAGCAAATATACGAACACCCTGGTAATGACTTCAATTAAATATTACTGGAGGCAATTACAAACCGTGTTCATATATGAGTAACAGACATCTTTCACAGCCATAAGCAGTTGTCTATCAAATTTAGGCAACAATAATATCTTTACAACTTCGAGTAATATTAGTGCTACAGCACACATTACTAGAAAAGTTCAAGAGGGACGAGCTTTTGTGACATTGTTGTAAGCATAGACATCTTATACAGTATAGGATATGTATAGGACGTCTATGGTTGTAAGCTTAGAACTGTTCTCCCCCTACTGGTCAAATGCTGTAAAAACAACAGACAATTAAGTCCTACTCATGCCTATTGTTAGATACATGAGATATTTTATACTTTTACAGATTATGGTGTATCTGTCACCAATGATGGAATTACTGGTTTATTCTCAAAGTCACTTAGTTTGATCAATTCTGTGTACCTAGTTGCTGTCTTTTGGTATATATTAATGTGTAAAAATTAATCATGTGTTAATTATCATGTATTGAGATTTTAAGAGCTATAGCATTTTTGGATTTGTAATTGTAAATACATTAAATAGAACCATAAATGAATAATCAAAAAATATATACTGAAACATCACACTATTTACACTGTCCAACTGTAAAGTAAACAGCACCATGTTTAGGCTTTTCAGACACTGTACTGTATGCACACTGACTGAAATACCAACCGCTTGGCACACATGCCCCTGCATAAACACTGTTAACCATGCCAGTAGCTGGTATGCATACCAAAGCTCTGTTCATTTAGGAATAAATCCAAAGTGCGATGGGCCTCCTCTGGAGTTATTCCGCATGTTGAAACGTGTAAGTGCATTGCTGTGTGTGTGTGTGTGTGTGTGTGTGTGTGTGATAGGGGGTGGGAGTAGCAAGGATAGAAATTGGCACCAGCCACTAGCCCAATGCTGGCAAAGTATGAAAGTGGCTAGTAGATTTCAGACACAAAATAACAGTTTGCTGTTGAGTGGCTGGTAAATTTCACCATTTAATTGTCAGTGGCTTATAAAGGTTTACATTTTGTTAAGTAAAGTTCATTTCCACCCCTGGGGTGTAGGTGGTGCTAATGCAACTGACCTCATCGTCATCCAGTAGTTTTTGTCGGGAGAACTCTAAGAGCTGTGTCTGCATGGTGGTCTGATTGTATATCCGCATTGCCTCCTGTACAAAGCACAAAAAAATGTATTTCAGTTAGTAAACAAATTTCACAAGCAAAACCAACCACTGGCACGCTATGAAATGCACTCAAACTACATGTGTAGTCTTAGTGAAGACTTTCAGCCTCAAATAAAAACTGGCTTGTGTTTTCAGACATTAAATATCCAAAAGTGTTTCAAAATTGACCAAGATGGTGACTGCGGGGCTGATAGTACAAAAAATCCTGAGCTTGAACTTTTACTACACTCTGTGTAACGAACTGCTTTTTGAAATAAGATTTGGTAAACCTAACTAACACCTTTACTGAAGTGTAATGCTAACATGATGTTAGCCTAATGTTTCTTTGGTTGAGAGCAAAAGCTGGGCTTCTCTTATTAGACCTCTCTGGGTGACACAAATGTAACAACATCCCAGAATTGACAAGCTTTTCCTATGAAATATTTTCGGTGTAGACCTATATATTTTTTCTTGTAGACAAACATTGCCAAGCCTGAAATGAGGCACGGTGGTTGAATACTATCAGCCATGTTACTGTCTATATAACACTGCCCAGGAGTGAGAGTTCTTTCAACATTAAGCCACTGGAGAGATTGCTTATGAAGCCTTATAACCCTAGCCTGGTAAACCAGCCCCTCATACTTCATTTCATTTTGTATAGAGTGTTTGGCCTTGCTTCTGTTGACATTCATGTATTTGGACCAAGCGAATCCGAGCCAATCAGTGAACAGAGGAAGTGTTCGTGAGCGATGACGTTGACTTTGTATGCTACATTTGAATTGTAGTGCGTAGGTAGGCTAATTGCATACATGACGACCAGACGTTAGCGATTGGTTAAAGGCAGAGCCAATTGTTTCAAACTTCAGCAGAGTCAACACCTCCAGGAAGAAATTGCTTTTCAGTGTAGCACTGCCAGACCCTCTGTACAGGCTATTATGAACACATAACTCCTGGGGAAAAGTGAGATCTTGTCTTGTGGTGTGGTGAAAGTATGGTTGAGCAATATGGCAAACCCAAAGTGCTTAATTATGCACAAACCACACAACAACTACATAAAAAGCTAGACTATTTTAAAGCTATTTTCTTTAACGTGAGGTACAACAGTTTGCTTTAATGTGGTTGTTCTGTATCTCGCTCTGTCTCTCTATCTCTCCCACAAACACACACACACACAGACACACTCGCACACACACAAGTATATGGCCATATAGTGTATGTGTTCCTTATTGATGAATTTGCTTGTTGTGTTAATGTGTGTTTACTACTACTGTATGTATGTCAACTACATTGTCATTGGCAGTGGTGTTTTGTACAGTAAAGATGAAATTACTGTAAAAGCCCTGATTGCCCACCAGGCAAATCCAATAGATAAGCACCTGGCACTTTAGCTCTAATGCTGCTATTGTTGTGTTACCAACTGTTGCCTGTTTCATCACCACTACTGTGTTGTGTCCCTTTGGGCCACAGAATCCCCTTGGAGCTAAGTCTACATCAGTGAACAAATGTGCGCACACATAAGCCCAATGTGGTTGGGTATTATGAGAAGGTGAGAGGAGAGCGGGTTACCGATCGCGGCTGGAAGTCGATGTCGGTGAGGTCCCACTTGCTGCGGTGGAACTGGTAGTAGACCACGTTGTTCTTCATCACCTCGTCCTCAGGGTCAAACAGCAGATAGCTCATGGCACACGGCACGGCATTTTTGAGATCATTCACTACAATACAGAGAGAGAGAGAGAGAGGGAGAGAGAGAGAGAGAGAATGAGAGGAAGATATCAGTTGAGACATTAGAACAGGAACTAAAATGCACCATTAAACACTGTCTCTTAAAGTTTCTTCATGCAGCATAAACAATTGTTTTAAATACATTTCCAATTGTTTGATGGCTTAGAGAGAGAGAGGAAGAGAGAGAGAGCGAGAGAGAGAGAAGCGAACTTACACACATACAGAGAGAGAAAGATTTTACTATTTCATTGACCACTTAGACAATATGATGCCATGCTTGATGTTGTTTGATGTTGTTATGCAATAACAATGCGGTAATAACAAACAAAATACCAATATGATACATAATAACAAAGATGTTTAAAAATGCAGAAGGCTCTGCAATTAATGTCTTCATTTACCACACAGATCTTGACATTAAACCATGCAAAAGCGCTGCTTCACATTACACACATAATTTGTGCACATGCATATACACTGTATCCAAATCCATATCAGTAACTGTAAACACACCAAAAGAAGACGCTTTCCTGTACTTACACTTGTAGTAGGCGAACTGCAGGTAGTGGTACATCGTTGCCACGAATTTCTCCACCACATAGCCACCCACCACGGGGTTTAATTCGGCTTCACACCGCACCTTCCTCTCCAGCACCTCAGTGTAATGGGCTACAGGGGGCAGGAGAAGACATGAGGTCACATAAAACAGATCATATTCAAGTCAAGTCAAGTCCAGCAAGTGTTGTTATCATTTTAGCCATACATACTGCTCTACAACGGTAGTGCAGTAACTATGTCAACACAGAAACTGAGAAAAATGCCTTTAACGTTGTCATCCTGTTCAGTCAAACATGTTGTATGTATAATAGTGATGATGCTTTTATGTGCTTTGAATGATAGGAAGAAGCAAGAGATTTAGTCACAAGACAAAGGTGGTGTTATGAAGTCAATTTCCAGTCTAAACTCAATTTGACAAAATATGTAGTTACTGCCTTTTGGCTTTGTAGGGCAGCATAGTACATAGTGAGACGAAACAATATTTCACCAGGAACAACTGGTGATACATGCAACTGCTAAGACACAGTAGAGACAATATTAAAAGTTACAGATCAATCCAAACACCTGCAAATCATCCCAACTGTAACACATTAAAGTGATGTACACAAAGTACATTAGAGCTTCAAAGATTATATTAAACAGACAACATTAGCAAAAGCTTTTCTGTCTGCAGGACATATTCCTTTACTTTATATACATAAATAAAGCCCATTAAACAATCTATGAACACTTGATCAGTGCTAGCTCACTAGTCTTTAGCGCTGGTTATAGTTTAACAGTATGTCTTTCCTTCTGTGTACAGGTTACACTGTCAAAAATCGTTGCCAGGAACAAGGTGGATGAGTACTTCAAAAGAAATGAATCTTGACTTTTATAGCTGTACATCCAAGAAAGTGTGTATTTCGTTAAAAGCCAACTACAGAAGAGGAAACCGGATGCACTGTCTGACCTCTTTTTGTGCAACTCTTAACGGCGCAGGCCTCAAACTTCATAATCTCATGTGCAACTCTAACGACACAACCCTCAAATTCCACAACGGGGTTTTTCTTTTTACACAAGTCCACTTGCACTAAGACAGCAAGACTAGAAGTGCTCACCTGCAATAGAAGGGTAGAAGTCTTTGAAATCTTTAATTTCTCTGGAACCCTCGGAGGCTGCCAAGCACTCATCGTAGACTTTGATGAAGTCCCTCAGAGCCAACTCCATATCGGACACGCATGTGCGGAAGTTGTCGCCATTGAAAGCTCTCACTGCACGCACAAACAAAGTCTGAAACAAAAAAACAGGAAATACAATAAAATACAAATACATGCTACGTTTCCCACTTTAAATATTCCATCCTCTCCCAAACCCGAGTATAATTACAAACTGCAAAGCAAAGCAAAAACACATCAACCTACATCAAAGGAGACTACAATCAACTGGTGCAAAACCAAGCACACTAGACTGACAGCCAGTCCACACTCAACCAGTAACACTCAGCTATTTGGAGCTTTTGCATAACTGAATTTTTTGGTTACAGTTTATTTTACTGTCCCTGTTACATCAAATTAGGTACAGTGTAACAAAGTGTGTTACAATATGTAACATTGTGTACGTACAATGTACCATATGGTTAGGGTTAGTGTTATGCATGTACAGTGTAAGTACATAATATTACATGGTGTTACATGTAGATACACTAAAACACGATCTGTAAAATAAAGTGTTACCAGTTTTTTTACTGCTTATGTAAATCACTTCATTCCATGGGTTATTCCATGGATGGTTATGTTTACACATTCAGCAGACGCTTTTATTCAAAGCATCTTCTATTGTATTATTACAAAAGTGTATCTTTGGTTCTCATGTGTCCATTGTCATTGTTTTTTTTCTGTGAAATGCGTAAGGTCAAAGTATACACAGCTGTTATAACATATGCACATCATGTGAGTGATTCAGCTTCCTACAATGTTTACCTCTGAACCTACAAACAAGTACAGTCCACAGAAACTAAAATGGCCATTAATTTGTACATTACAAAGGAACCGCCATCATATCTATTACCTAAGTTCTATCATGGTCAGTTTCTTAGTTTCTCCACTGGCCTGTCTCCATGACATAACATGGACAACATCTTATGTGTGGACATACAGCATGTGTACTATATTGTGTTTGTCAGTGTAATTAGTGTAATTCATAGTGTGTATGCTACATGCTACAGACACAGACAGACAGACAGACAGACAGACAGACAGACAGACAGATAGATAGATAGATAGACAGATAGATAGATAGATAGATAGATAGATAGATGCTGTTAAAATATACAACTTCTATGCACCTCGTAAGACTTGCTCTCCAGGTCTTTGAGATGCTCGTCAGCCCCGGGCAAGCTCTTGTAGTATGCCATATTCCTCTTCATCATCTCGTCGTCTGGGTGTTTCAACAGGAACGTGTGTGCGGCTGATACGGCCTTTGCAACGTTGTCACTCTACACAAACCGTATAAATCACAGCTTACAATCTCATCACAAGTTGTTACTCACAGTCGCAATCACAACAATCACATCAGTATTTTAACTACTTCTAATAGGATAAGGGGAATACAACAGCGAGTCAGAAAACAGGTCCCCGTACTTACTTTGAAGTAGGCATACTGCAGGTATTTGTATGGCTCACGTTTCTCAAACTCCTCCACCGTTTCACGGCTGGGGAGCGTCTGGCGGAATGCTGGTAAACCCTGCTTGCACCTCTTCAGACACTGTGCGCGCTTCATAACGTTTCCAAACGCGTGAAGCTCTGGAAAGTCGGCGAAACGCTCCTCCTTATCGATGCGCACAGAGCTACAGTTCAGGTTGCAGAAGGCCTCGCTGTCCCGCAACAGTCGATACAGGCGCAGACTCACCTCCAGAAACTCCACGGTCTCCGGCCACTTTTCCCCACTGTACTGATCCAAGGCATGGCGATATGCCGACTCCAGTGGCATCAGCTCATGTCGGGGAAAACTTCTAAAACTATATTTTTCATATTGCGCGCTGACAAACAGGCCTAAGGAGAAAAAGGCAAGACAGAACAAAGACGTATGCATCCTGGGCAAACGGGACACCATGAGTTTCCGCTCAGTGCTTTGCTTGGCCGAGATTGTCGTAGGTTGTGTGGAAGCACAAGTCCCGCCTGCAAACTTTCCACGTCTCCAGGGGCGCGGCCCAAATGAATAGGCAGGCCAATACAGAACTTTTTTCAGGGACAGAAATTATAATGGTGTCTATTATGTAGGCTATTTATTACAGTGGCACACCCAAATATCACATGCCAGTCTTACAAGAGACTGTGCTTTTTTCAATTGTTTGATTTCATGCAGAACTTCTTTTCCCCCCACATAGGCCTGCAATAACTGTACACCAAGGGAGGGACATCGCACCAGCATCCCTCCTACGACGCCACGTGGAACGCCTTTAATTTGGCCACCGGTTTCCGGATAGCAGAACATCCCCATAAACCCCGCCTTTGCGAATGCATTTCCGAACAGCCTATGGCGAGCAGAGTTAACTTTTGGGGTTTCACGAGCTGAAAAGAAATTCAGAGGGGTATTCAGTGCAGTCTTGCCGGCGAAGTTCCACGTCTACAGATCTTACAGACGCCTCTGGGCATACGACGTGGTACCCACAAAAACGGTAGGGAGACAGAAAAAAGAATAGAGAAGGTAGGTCACACTGTAGGAAATCTCTTCAAGAAGGAGGGGATCTTGGCGGCGCCTGTTATCCATCCCACCTCATTCGAATCTGGAAGATGATAACGCTTATTACGCACACGATGTTTTTATTACCGTTTCTCGTAGCATTTGTTTCTTGCAATGCACCACCGGTTCCTACCGATGACATTATCATTGAGAAGACTTTTACTCCAGAACAGTGCGTGCGTGCAGTCCAGAGTGGAGATTATGTTAGGTACCATTATAACGGCATGTTCCCGGACGGAAAGAAGTTCGACTCCAGGTGAGAAAAATCTGACCCAGTTCCTTCCCCCCTAAATCCAGGTTACCCCTCTTCTGCTAGAGCTGCTCCCCCAAACATAGAGTGGCCACGCAGGCAAATTGCCCTACTGGATACATTGTTTTTAGGGTGCCTGTATGTAAGACATCAACTGTGACTTTTGCCTTTTTACACCTAAGATTGACTCGGTTACACTATCGTGCACTGCAAATGTTAGTTGATCAAGCGTTGACGGTGCATGATGCTTTGTATGTAGGTCTGATTTACAGTATTGACTAATATTGTTGTATGTTTCTACACTTGTGTATGTGGCAGTTATGACCGGGGCTCCACCTATAATGTGTTTGTGGGCCGAAGGCAGCTTATCGCTGGGATGGATAAGGCTCTGCTGGGAATGTGTGTGAATGAACGTCGCCTTGTGAAAATACCCCCACAGTTAGCCTATGGAAAGGACGGATACGGTAATTTGTGTTTGTTTGTTTGTTTGTGTGTTCTTTGCTGTATGTGCACGTGTATGAGCGTGTTTCTGTGAGTCTTTCCTTTGCAGCTAGTTCATGTTCTGCATGTGCTTGCATGGCAGCCAAGTTACAAGCAAACCAAACTTCCAAAAGTTTTAGTAGGAAGAGCAGATTTGCATAATGTAACCAAAAATGGCCTGAAGAAGCTCTTGGATAGGTAACAGACATCTGACTGACATACAAAACGTCCAACCACAGCAGGGTAACAATGAGAAGCAGGAGTACGTGGTTGGTTATATTCTATGCATCAGAGGACCCGTGGCACTTTGTGGGTGGGACCTGTAATGTCCGGCCCAATTTTGATGAAGCGTTTAAAGAAAAGGAGTCAGAATGAAGATAAGAACAACTTTTCTGAAGCGCAAAATCCCCAAGGGACTCCTTAAAATGTTTCTTTTAAAGGACGAAGGCTATTCTTGACTCCCAGCTGTCATAATAACTAATGCCAGTGAAAATATACAATCTCTGCTGCAATAACTATTTTCCTCACTTCCACTGACATCATGACTCAGACCTATTTTTTTATATTCAAAACACATTTGCCTTTTTAAAAACACAGATTGATGCTCTTTAAATGTACATTCATGTTCTCCGTTAATTTTTAGCAACATGCAAAAATATAATTTCTGTGGTTCACAGTTCTATGAAAAGCTGACATTTTCATATCCCTAGCTGTCCACTTGTCCAGTTGTTCTGAGTCTGGACTGTGAGACTATGCAAAGAGTAGATTTCTCAGTGGGATGTCACCAGTTCTTCGGAATTTCAAGCCAAGTCTGCAAGTCAAATATTTGTAATTACATGCAGTTATTTTATGACTGATTCAGCAGTGCCCATAAAGTGCTACTCAAAGTCTGTTAAATATTTTAACCAGTAAATTTGGGTCATGTTTGCCCTACTATTAAAATGTGAAATACAATCCCAAATGTCTGAAAAGGCTCCTAAATTTTTGAGAGAAAGTGCACTCAACTCCTATTGAATGAAGGACTTCGGGTGCGTGAAAATAGGTTATTCCATGAAGTAGTAAAAAACGCAGTCTCGAAATATAATTCTTAAAGTGATGATTTAATAGGAAGCATGACAGACGAGACAAACGTTTCGGCCTAAGCCATCTCGAATTATATTTCAAGAGTGCGGTTTTTACTACTTCATGAAATGGCTCCCAAACCACTTTTATGAATATGTAATAAACATGAGATATGTCTGAGTAGGCTTTCATTCATCCAGGTCATAGCAGTCATAAGTGCTAACTAAGTTGTTGGGATAGCTAGACTTCCTTCCTTTTTAAAGATTGAAGACATTTCATCTCTTATCCAAGAAGCTTCTTTCGCTCTGAGAACTGATGGTGCAGTGTTAGGAACAAACATGACATACGTGTGTTCTGGTGCAAACAGGTGACATCATCCCTCCAAATTCTATACTGCACTTTGACGTGTTGCTGTTGGACATCTGGAACACGGAGGACCAGGTGCAGATTAACACCTATCACAGGCCAGAGCACTGCGGGCGCAAGGTGCAGGTGTCAGATTATGTGCGCTACCACTACAACGGAACCCTTCTGGACGGAACTCTGTTCGACTCAAGGTGACCAAACCGCCACATGGAATAAAAAGAAAAGTGTCCACACAAATTAATAAATGCGTTTTTTGTTTTCATGGGATTTAGGGGTATTTCATATTTTGCATTCACATTCATATTTTATGAATTAACCCTTTCAGTGACACCTCCCATCTGAAGTTGTAATATATAGGCCTAAGTGAAAAAGTTTTGTGATGTAGAAGTAATGTTGTAATGTAGTAGTTAAGAATTTTTTATTCCACTGGCATCAGCAAGAAATGTAGGAGCGGTGTTTTTTTTAGGAGATTAGTAGATTACAATAAAAATAAGTAAAATAATTTTATTTGTTATATATGATGCAATTTTGGTGTTGTTATACTGTATTTTGACACCGACCTTGGTGCATCTCGGTAGTCACACACGCATGCGTACCTATGACACGTACGTTGGCATTGGTTGGCTGATTGCCGGTATGGACCAGGGGCTGCTGGGAATGTGTGTGGGGGAGAGGAGGACCGTCACCATGCCACCGTCTCTGGGCTACGGAGAGAATGGAGACGGTACGCAATAATGTACTTCATTGGTTATTAGTTTTTGTGCACTGTATGTGAAGGTTTAGACACTCTTTTTTATACACATTTGTCATCTTTGATGCATCTTTAATAGGAACATCTTTCTGTGTGTGAGTTAAGTAGATGAATAATATTTTCTCTCTCTCTCTCTCTCTCTCTCTCTCTCTCTCTCTCTCTCTATTGAAGGGGCCTTTCATAGTCCAGTCTTTCTGTGGGTTTCAAAGTGTTTTCTCACAAGGGAACTGTCTGTTATTGGCTTTACTACTTCATGAATTGTTGGCAAAGCTATACAGGGATGTAAAAGTTGAGACACAGTAAAGCGAACATCAGTCTTCAATAACTCAGATTGTAAGACTCGGGTTCATAGGACTTAAGCATTAGTCAAGAAACCCTTACACAACTTTGAAACTAGTTTTCTACGTTTGTGTATTTCTTCTTTTATGTTTATGGTTGATGGTATTTTCCTTATTCTCTAAAGTGATGTACAACACTAAAATTGCCACCTTATAAACAAGAAAAAAACATATTTTTGTATCGTCTCCATACTTTTGTAGGCAGTGACATTCCTCCTCAGGCCTCTCTGGTGTTCGATGTGGTGCTGCTGGACCTGCATAACCCAAAGGATGACATCGCTGTGGAGGTTCAGCACCTCCCTGACCCTTGCCCCCGCAAGAGTGCCGTCGGTGACTTCATGAGGTACCACTACAACGGAAGCCTGTTGGATGGAACCTTCTTTGACTCAAGGTAATTTGGTGAACTTTTGTGGCAGAGACTTATGTACTGGGGCAGCTTACCCAATTATAGATGTGTAATTAACAGCATATATGATATGGATAACTTATGCTTTTGGACTTATTATAATAAAAAACCATTTGAGCTAATACTGAAATATTGTGATATGATATATGCATCTGTGATTTGTTGTGTGATACACCATACATTTTTGAAGTCATTATTCAATTTTCTATTCAGAGTTTAAAATGTCCATATTAAAATATTATAGATGATTTATATCAGTAAAGTCATGAAGTCTTACCATTCAAACTCCACATTTGTGTGTTTGTTGTAGTTACTCGAGGAATCGTACGTATGACACCTATGTGGGGAAGGGCTATGTTATTGCTGGAATGGACCAAGGACTGCTTGGTGTGTGTATCGGAGAGAGGAGAAGAGTCACCATTCCTCCCCACCTTGCCTATGGAGAGGAGGGAACAGGTATGTAGAAGATAAAGGACAGGAAAGAGAGAGAGAGAGAGAGAGAATTGCGTGTGTGTGCGTGTGTGTGTGTGTGTGTGTGTGTGTGTGTATCTGTCTGTATGTGCGTGTATATTTGTGTGTGTGTGTTTGCACATTTGTCTGTGAGTCAATTTTAAGACTCTTTGGATAAAAGCGTCTGCTAAACATAATGTAAAGTATGTGAAGGAGGGAATAGCTGGTTACCGGTTTCTGATTCCCCTATCCAACCTCGTTCACCTTCTCTTTCTCTCAGGCACAAAGATCCCAGGCTCGGCAGTGCTGGTGTTTGACGTCCATGTGATCGACTTTCATAATCCGTCTGACACCGTCACAATCACGAGCACCAAGCCTGAAGCCTGCTCTCCCATCTCTAAAAACGGAGACTATGTCAAATACCACTACAACGCTAGCCTGCTGGATGGCACAGACATCGACTCTACGTAAGTCTCTCATCATCACACACAGTGAAGTTTGCAGAGCTTGGCTGCATGATATTAGGAAGTGTGCCATATGCATCAACATTGTTGAATGTAGCGATGGGGATATGCTGATAAATTGCAATAAAATGTGAAACAAATATGTAGATATACAGGTTTCAACTTTGTCTCACCCACTAGGCCCTAGACAGTGGGAAGCCTATGGTATGGGGGAGGGCATCTAGGGCAGTAGGGCTCCGTCTGATTGGCTAAACATTTTGATATGTGAAGGGCAAAGGCTTTTAAAAATAAACCATTAATTTAGTTAAAGCAACACTAAGTGTTTTTTATCTTCAGAAGTGCCTTTGACCCTGTTACAAGTTAATGAACCACTGAAACGAATTTGGAATCATTATTTTAAGGTTGAAACAACTACTTCGTGTTGCTTTAAGCCCTATTTTGTCATATTTACATTGCAATATTGTATGTTGTGATATTGCAGTATTTTTTGATATATCATGCACCCTAATGTACTTTATTTTATATAACTGTGCGGTGCTTGCCTGTAGCTTCACAAAGCATTGTTAGCTTTAGCGAGTAGCATGCTATCCAACCTCACCACTGATTTCTATGTGATTTTATCTTTGTGTTCAGCTACCGGTACGGGAAGACCTATAATGTGGTTCTGGGCGCTGGTCAGGTGATCATTGGCATGGAGCAAGGCCTGATGGGAATGTGTGTGGGAGAGAAACGGCGCCTGGTCATCCCACCACACCTGGGCTACGGAGAGAGGGGCGTGGGTAAGACTCATAGGGTTTATATTACAGATTCAAACAGGTCCACAAAAAACAGAAGGATTAGGTAACTGTATCTTTCATCAGAACACTAATGATAGCACTTATCCACCTACTGTAGATGCAAGGCAGATATGGGAAATACAAGTGAACTGCAGATGCAACTGCATGCATGCATGCAGTCACAAATTGCAGTTCAGCCATAATCTCTATTGCAGTTAAATGCTAAATGAGACAGATCGACTGACTTAGATGATTGCCTTACTATCAGAGACAGTACCAACTATAGCTTGTTGCGCAGCAAGATGCTACAAAACTAGTGGAACCTCTTTCTCTGTCTGTCTTTCTGCCCCCCCCCCCCTCTCTCTCTTTCTTCCTCCCTCTTCCTCTTTCCATCTCCCTCTCTCTGTTCCCCTCTTTCTATGTGCAGTTGCATGTACTGTAGGAAGGGGATGTACTAGGCAGCACAGGTTGCTCCATGCGTGACTCATGTCAGTACTACTTCATATCAGACCCATACAACACTCACACATAGTGTGGACTGCTCTACACAGTGGTGTAATGTGTTAACCATGGTTGGCAAGTAGGGGGTTGCCGTTTTTGAAACTGACCTTAAAAAGCTCCGTTTCAATCCCTGAGAGCGGCCCGTTTTAATGTGCCACAGCGCCCCCCTCAGGCTGTAATAGTATTTGCTGTGTGCCAATCTGTACAGTGTGCATCATAACAAACACACATAATGCAGGGGGTTGCTGCTATTACTACTATAAACCTTTTCACAACTGATAATATTTGACAGAAATCTCTATGATTTTTGCAGCACACTTTATACCTGAAATAGTGTACATTTCAAAAGAAATTACACTCTGTAACAGTCCAGGTTCATACTAAATGAAAAAGCATACAGGAGCCCAAGGTGTCATACTACCAAAACAGCAAATGGATCTAAAAGGAGTGGCAGTGACATTAGTGATTTAATTACTACAGCTAAACAACAATCTAGTTTAAGATCAGGTCTCTTTTCCACACGCATGCTAAGATGAAATGTCCCATGTGCAAGACTGAAATGACACTTAAAATTCTATGGCCTGTATAACCAAACTATGCCAATGTTGCTTGCTCCAACTGTCCCTGTGATGTCAAAGCAGCGCTGAAAGGTGTGTTAGTTTATATGAATCGCCCACAAAATGCGTTGGGGACATTTCAGTGTTTGGGGAACGATAAGGACCCTAGGAACTGAGATAAATATTCCAGGCACTGATAACATGTTGTTTTTCTTGTTGTTTCAAAAATATGTAACCTCTAAAATTACAATTTTTTCAATAATAGTTTTACAACAGTTATAATAAACATCTGCAAGACCATGGCGTGACCAAAAAGGGAATTTCAGGAAGAATTGAATAATAACATCAAAATTGCCGAAGTTTTCAGAATTCAACAACTGAAGTCAAGTCAATTTTGACTGCCGTAATAACATCAAACAAGCGTCCTGAAGGCCCTTTGCTGTGTGCTACTGCTCAAAGCGCTGTCAGCATTGTCTGCGGTTTATCAGATATAGTGAATAGATCAGATTACTCTATGTCTCGAGATAACTGCGGCGTTCAGACTTAGTCTATTACATAAAGACTGCATACTGATACTGTGTGTGTGTTTGTGTGTGTGTGTGTATGTGTGTGTTTGTGTCTATGTCTATGTGTGTATGTGTATTTGTATGGATCTCTTTCTCTCCCTCACCTTGTGTGTGTGTCTGTGTTCCTGTGTGTGTGTGTAGACGGTGAAGTTCCAGGCAGTGCAGTGCTGGTGTTTGATGTGGAACTGATAGAGATGGAGGAGGGTCTCCCTGAGGGCTACATGTACGTGTGGAACGAGGACGTCTCTCCAGACCTCTTCGTAGAGATGGACAGAAACAAAGACGGACAAATCGACCCAAGCGAGGTACTTGCTCTTGTTCAGTTTTTATCTTGTTTGAATGCGTTTGCACATGTAAAAGTATACATATTTGTCTGTTGGATATACTGTAAAGAATAGTTGTTGCTCCGTACTGATTTTTCTTAACAACACAGTTTCCAGTTTTCTGTGAGTAATGTATGACAGACATCACAACTGTAGATTTAAATTTATTTTGTCTGTGTTTGTGTGTGTGTGTGTCTGTGTGTGTGTGTGTCTGTGTGTGTGTAGTTCTCCGACTACATCTTCAAGCAGGTGAATGAAGGTCGTGGCCGCCTGGCTCCTGGCTTTGACCCTAACCGACTCGTTGAGAACATGTTCTCCAATCAGGACCGGAACAAAGATGGACGCATCACAGAGGCAGAGTTTCGGCTGAAGGCAGATGAGGCTGCCCATGATGAGCTATGAGAGCCATTGAAAGGTCAACGTATAGTCCAGGTGATAAGTGTCGCGCCACAAAATATGTCATAAAAGAGACAAAATTTCTGGGTGTCGCTGATCTTCTTATGTACATCAAAAAATTTGAAAAGCCACAGGCATTGTCGCATATCGTCATTGGATAGCAACTGTAGGTTAATGCAAGTTGGTACAGAGACTACATTTTGTGTTCTATTAATGTTATTGCCTTTTTTTGCTGGTTCAGGACAATGAAAGCCCTCAGCACTACAACATCTGTCGACAACATTTATTTTGGTCGACTGACACTTTTCACCTGAACTATAGATTGACATTTAAGGGGGGGGGGTCCAGAGATTTCAAGAGGATAATAGGGGGTTTAACAGATGCCTGTGGTTGTATGTTAAGGTGTAAGAGACACACACGCTGTGTGTGTGTGTGTGTGCGTGTGTGTGTGGTGTGTATGGGTGTATCTATGTATGTATGGTGGGATGTGTGAAATTAAGCAACAGAGTGTGAGTGATGCAGTGATGTTTTTGCTGTTAAATTGTTTTTTATAAATAAATTCAACCCTCCCTAAACCCCTAAAGGTGTGTTTGATTTTGCTTTGTGAAAAATGTGAAGAACAGAGTGGGTGCCGTGCTCCAAAAGCAAGGATAAGTGTGGCTCTGGGTGGATTTCCTTTGACAACAGTAGAACATGAAGAAGAAGTTTTACACCACACTGCCAATATAAATTGTGTGAAATTGTGCTAACAACAGTACAAAACATTTTAGTCTCAGATTATCAGTGTAACGTCTCAGTGTTTGGTGCTTAAAAAAGGTAAGATTGAACATTTTTGAAATGGTACTGAAACATTTAATGCAATTGATTTTTTAATTCAGCTTCTCTAAACACACCCTACTACGCAAGAGGGCATGCTGTAGATTTTAACCTCTAATGCATATACCTTCTGTCAGTATCTCCTTTATGTACACCATTTTGTTGGGTATTAGAAATACAGTTGGTTTAAAAAAGACCTTAACAAAGGGCTTTGCATATTGCAACATGTATTATTGTGAATAGATAGCTTTACATAGCAAGCATGCCAGGAAATGTTTGTGAAGACACACCATTGCCAAGTTTTGATCAGTTTCTGTTCAATCAAATAGATAGGAAGGGGATGAACTCAATACTAGTTTGTTATTTCTATAGCACATCATCAAATACAATTGTCATTTCATGCTAAATGTTCATAGTCATAATGAGGCTGAGTAACATCATCAGCTGGTTGAGTTCAAGTGAGCTGGCTTCATGACTATCTTTTCTTTATTTACTGAAGAATTCTGTCATCTATAGCCCATTTCAAGTTCTTGGTTTGTGTATTAATTATTTTGTCATGAACACACCCTTCAGTCCAAAGTGACTTACGTAAAACAAAGAAGTATATACTACTAACAATAATACTAATAAAAATAAAGCATGATTTTAAGGGCCCAGAATTGGTAGGCGCCCTTTGAGGACACTGGAGGGCCCAAATTATTCTTTCAGAGGGCCCAAACTTTAGGGCAGCACCGCTGATGGGACATCAGTGAACTGGGTGTTTTGCAGACTGAAACCAACCCCAAATCTTTATCTGGCCTCCCAGATGGGAAGAGGTGGGTGGACAGGGCTTGGCCCAATGGGGGCC
The DNA here is from genome assembly GCA_027475355.1 of Coilia nasus. Taxonomy (NCBI): domain Eukaryota; kingdom Metazoa; phylum Chordata; class Actinopteri; order Clupeiformes; family Engraulidae; genus Coilia; species Coilia nasus. The sequence continues at coordinate 11,643,086 of CM050201.1, read as the reverse complement.
GATCTGGAGTTCGGCTGGCATTTTGCTCACTGGTTTTTCAGTGGGCCACTGGGTGGGTTTTTGAAAAATGCCCCACGTGCAGTCAAAGTCATTCTTAGTTACACTTCCTTTTTATATTTTAAAGGCATTTAATGTATTTTCTTAATATTGAATGCAAGGTAAATTTAAGGCGATGGTGACCCAACAGCAGAACAGAAATGGTACACCGCCGACGACAAGCCACTTTAGTCCAACATTTACAAATCTTTCATAACAATAAAAGATGTCCCTATTAGGGTACACCTATCAAAAGGAAAGCAACATAAAAAAGCAGATCACACATTACAACTTCATTATAGGCCAGCCAGATATATTAGGCTACCTAAAAGATATGGGTAAATTCTGTGAGGGCCCAGGTTTCCCTAACCCAAGGTGATTATGTGTAATGCACCTGTGTGTTTACTGAAACCAAGTGCAAATTTGACGTGAAATTCTAGCCCACAAACGGAAAAGGCCTGTCTGGGTCCGCGTGTGTTTTACAGAGCTTTACACAACAAAGGGCTACAGCGTCAGTCCCATACTGGCGCACTGAGCCACCCGGTTGCTTGCTCACATAGTACCCAGGATGCCGCGCGGCTGTTCGCTTCGTCTGCGCCGCCATGTTGTCGAAGTGAAAGACAGAGTTCAGAGACCCGGCGCGCAAATCCGTCACCATCTGCAGCCTCCACCTGTAAGTATCATTCAGTAAAGGGGCTCTGCATGTCCAGTCACTTTAAACGTCCTCATCTGTGTGTCCGTATGTCGGATTTCATCGTAACGGCTCGTTTAGGCTTGAATAATTGTGGACACTGCCGCCCCCTTCTCTCCCTCCCCTCCCTCTCTCTGTGTATTCTATGGATCTTCCGCTCAGACGCCTCGCACGTTCGGTCCTATTGTTAGTGCAAGCGTCATGAAGACCTGTGGAATATCACGCTTTTACACCTTTGTAGTACAACCCCAAGGTTTTCGGACAAATGGCTCTACTGACGGCCTACATTTACAGGCTAGTAATGTCGCTGTTGCTACGTGCGCGTTCTCCTCATAACGGGGACCCTCGCGTTTCACGGAAAAGGCCCGTGTGTTTCCAGTCCGGATCTGCGATTGTGGTAATGTTTCAGTTCCCGACATATGAACGCGGCGACAGCAGCCCAGCCCATTACTTCATGCGGTACTCATTTAGATGGAATTTTAATGTAGCATTGGCTGGCAAGCTAGCGCTAGGTTTGTTTACACCAGCTCTGAACAGTGATTTTACATCTCGAGCTGTCAAAGGCCGTCACCCCGCTACAGACATGTTTTGCTCCAAGTTACTAGGCTGGCAGCTTTCGCTTCGCCCATATATTGTGCTGGTGAAAAAAAGATGCTTTAGCTGACAGCAGGTGGGAACTTTGTGTGGATGAAGTTGTCAAAGCCGTTATGGCGCGGGGGTACTTCCGGGAGGTGTGGTATGTGTGGTTGTAGCCCACAAACATTAGTTAAGTAAGGGACTAAGTTACTGTTCAGGACCATTTCCGGGCTGAATTTACCAACACATACACACACACATATTTGTTCATATCTGTGCACGGGTTGGCTTTTAACAAGATTTGTGTAGCCGTCATTTTGCCAGTGTTTAAGGTGTGTGGGCTTTGGTGTCATCTGCCATCTATAGCCTTGTCACACTTCTGGGCCTCATGTGGTTTGACTTCTCACCTGTGACACCCACACTTGTGATGTACTTTTGAAAACAGCCACCAGTGTGCGAAAAGAAAGCGAGAAAAGGAAATTGAGTTTATGTATCAGTATTATTTGTGGTTTGGGTGATCAGTAGCTGTGGAGGGACTGGGGACAGTTGGAGAGTAGCAGAGGGGTGCAGATGTAATTGTCTGCAAAACTGAAAAGCTTTTCAGAATCAAAATCAGGTTTATTGGCTAAATATGCAAGCGGCACATATAAAAAGTTGCAAATGGTGTGTCTTTAGTACAGTAAACACAATACCAACAGTATAATTTGTTTATTACAAAGCAACACATCTCATTTACAAACAATAGACAATATACAGGTCATAATACAACACAGACAACACAGTTTCTGTTTTTTGTTGGTGTTCATGCATGTTTTATCTGCAGGTGGTGGTATGAGTGGTGCCTGTGTGTTGAAGAGGAAAGCTGTTGTCTGGGACTCCTTCAGCCTGCACTGCAGATCTCCGCCCCCTTCTGACAGTCCGTTACCCAGCATGCCCGTGGTGCTGAGTGCCGCTGGCCCCGCCCCCCAGCCGCCTCCCCCTTCCCAGGGGGCGGGGCGTTCCCAAGACGACGCAATGGTGGATTACTTTTTTCAGCGGCAACATGGAGAGCAGCCCGGGTACGGCAGCGGCAAACAGCGCTGGCCCACCGGCGACAGCATACACGGCGACAGCCAGGTGAGCATCGCAGGTTTTTTTTGGTTTTCCTCCCCGCCCTGAGTTTAAGCTGGGTGAACCTGACTCTTTCAGTTTGTTTTTTACTTCGCATTAAGTTTTTGGCTACTCTCGGCAGATTGGAAACCGAAAAATTTTGTTGAGGCAAGCGGAAGCCTTAGGAGATTGTCCTGACGGAGTACAGGAGTAGCGAAACACGATATTGAGCAGAGTTACTATGGCGGCGCTAGCCTGGTTACCGAAGTTGACGTGTCAGCTGACCTCGTGAAGGTTTGTGGGGGCGGAGCCAACTGGGCACAGCATTCAGAGCTAGGGGCGAGTTCAGCGGCACAACGTTATGCTACGGTTTCTTGACTGGACAATGTGCTTGGTGCCAACGTTGTGCAAGGTCTTGCAAAACCTCCGTTTCTTTCGAATTAGGCTAAACGTTTTCTTATTTATCTTGAATCTTGGGCTCGCCCCAGTACAGGGTGAGATTGTGGCCCTTTTTCAAGCACATTAGTTAACGCAAAATAAGCACCTCATAGCTATGGCTGTATTGTCCTTGTAAAGTGACGTTTTATGACTCTTCTATTAGAAAATTTACACATACTCCGACTCAGGTTTGTCACTAAACCAAATGTTTGAAACAGAGTCTGTCTGTTCAGTGCACCATTGACACACAGTTTTTGTGTCATTTGTGACAGTAATGATGCCCATTGCAACGTCTTTGTGAAGTTGGTTGTGGAGTGTGGCAATCCATCCCAGAAGATGGTAGATATGCTTCTGAGAATTATTCAAGAGGATGACTATCTATAGTTCTCACCCCACGCTACTGCCCTGCTTGGGCTGTGACTTCATGGATGAGATGATGGACCAGGTGTAGAAATCACACTTAAGACTAGTTTTCACCAGTGCGGTGTGTTATGGTGTTGGCTATGTAACTGAGGCACACAATACCATACCATATTTACAGATTGGTTTGAAGCGAGACCCTGACTTTTCTGAGCTAATCCACTGCTTCAGAAACCTGGAAGGAGAAGAAAGTTGACTGGTGAGCTCAAATTGCCTTTTGCAAGAACCCAGAACTGCATCTTTAAAGCGGCCATGTGGTGTTTTTGGTGTAAAAACAGTGGGCCAGCTACTTAAAAGCCACAGAACCTTCTAGAGCCAGAACCCCTTGTTGGCACTCCTATAAACTGCTCATTGGCGTTTGATGGCAAATCAGTCATCAGTGTCATGCTGTAAAGCTTGTTCTTCTGTTTTGTGGTGGTCTTCTACACTCCACCCAGAGTTACTCTGTGCATATCCTGTATAGCTGGTGGGAATAACACAATGCCATCCAAATTAATTCAGGGAGGTTAATATCAAATGAATTTTTCTAATAAAAAACTGGATAACTCAAATAGTGGTGAGAAGTTACATCATGTTTCTTCAACTGGCCTAAACTTGCCAACATGACAGAACTGCAAGTTCAAAAGCGATCATCAGAGCTTGTGCAACCGTATGCTTCCTCTCGACGTGAATTGTGAAAACTAGTGTCATGTTGGTTAGTGAGTATAGGCCTCATGTACCTGCAGTGTAAGTGTGATTAGATCTGGGGTTTGGGCTTGGTTCCAGGCTTGCTCACGTGGACGTGGGGTGGGACGGTACAGGAAACGACTCAGTATACTGGTGACTGGTGACTCTGCGTCTGCCCCAGAGTTTCTGTTTCAGTATTGTGTCAACCGGAGTTTTATGGCACCTTCTCGTTGTTCTTTAGTGGAATCACCCATTGTTACAAAAAAATAATCCTTCAAGTGAGATGAAATGTGAAAATTCTCTTGGTAAGCTAAACATTTTGAGGACTCTTGGATAATTGAATTGAAGTTCTATGCACACAAGTCTCTCTCTTAGGTTGTTTCATTACCTTCGTTGCTTTCAGTTGTGTTGCTGCAAATAAGATGACACATATACATGTCATGAAATGTGTTCAAGGTGCAGTGAAAATATTTGTGATATAGCCATTTACCTGACTACACACGCATGTCAGTAAATATGTTGGCTGAAGAAATGTTCATGTGTTGGTTTGGTTTACCTTTAAGTCAGTAGTTTTTTGAACCATCTATAAAAAAGGACACGTTTTACAACAATGTAGCCTTGTGGTCTTCATTCTCCTACAAAGCCAAAAGGCAGTAACTGCAGATTTTGTCAATAGTGAGTTTAGACTGTAAATGGACTTTATAACACCTCTTTTATCTTGTGACTAAATATCTTGCTTCCTCTGACTAACAAAGTACATAAAAGCATCACCTATACCTACAACATGTTAGACTGGGCAGTATGACAACTTTAAAGGCATTTTGGTCAGTTTCAATGTTCGCATAGTTACTGCACTTTGCCTTTGTAGGGGAAGTACAGTTCCACAGTATATTCTATGAAGCCCAACATTCTTTGGAGCTTTCATCCTCCCAACATTCCTGTCTCACCAGTGGGACGGTACACCCCCAAAGGTTTTAAGAGTGTTGAAGCTGGCACAGGGACATGTCGTTCGGTGGAGCCAAATCTGTTACCTCAACTTGTTTGTTTTTAAAAGAGGGTGCTGTCGATAATACACATGCTAAGCAACAGGTCTCTACAAGCAAACTGTGCTACCTAAGCTAGTACTTTGTTTTGCTACACACTAGATGCAGGATTCAAGTTTTCTATTTGTCACACCCACAGTTTTATATTGGTGCAGCCAGTAGTGAAATGTAAGTCATTCCCAAGACTGTTATTTAGCATCAAGAGGTAAATTGAAATATATGCCTGAATAACAAAGACAGTACACTATGTACACAGTACAGTGTGTACAGAACACTGTGTCTGTCTCCCCACAGGTTTTAGTTATCCACCCTTCTCAAGTGTAATTTCATTATTAGTTTTTCCAAAGAAGAAACGTTAATGGTTATTGGGTATACGCCTCATGAGTATGCTATCCTAGAGTAGATTCAGTTAGCACTAATACACTGGCTCAGTAAGCATGACACACACACACACACACACGCACACACGCACACACACACGCACACACACACGCACACACGCACACACACACACACACACACACACACACACACACACACACACACACACAGATACACAGACGCACATATTTAAGTAACACTTTACTCTATGGTTCCTTTTTAAGTGTATCTACATCTAACAACATGTAATGTACTTGCACTATACCTAACTCTAACCCTATGGTACAGTGTAAGTACATGATGTTACATGTTGTTGCACACTTTGTTACACTGTACCTAACTGATGTAACAGGGAGAGTACAATAAAGTGTAACCACTGTTTATTAGTTTAATGTAATAGCCTATTAGTTTATCAAGTAAATGCAGGGTGCTTCACCTGTTAATTCCTGCATTGTTTTTTTGTTAAAAATAGGCTATCTGAAGTTTAAATGCGCCATTAAAATATTACCAAATGTCCAAAATAAATGTGATTTTCTCAGGTTAAAGAAATGATGGGATGTCATATTTGAAACATCTAGGCTACTGTATGCCTTGACAACTGTTAAAACTGTGTCTCTAACTAAGAAATCATTTTGAAGTGCATCGTCTTTTCCACTGCTACCAAAATCTCAAATTTGAATTTTGGGCCACTGTGACTCATTTTGCCAGATCTGGTCACGATTATACATGAAAACCCCACACATCAGTGAATCCCATGCTGGTATTTAGAGCAGTGTGCTGTGGGCACACCCAAGCTCAGTGCTCTTAAACTTGCCAGCAGTGTAGATACAAGCTGAAGCCCTAGGTTTAGATAAACATTTACTTCATCTGTTTATCATGGATCATGTATAATTTTAAACATAAAAATTATATATTATATATTCAATTCCTTTGATGCATTGTGCCAGAGTTAGCCAAAATCAGCGTCCCTGTCTCTCTTCTCGGCAGCATAATTTGTAATTAATCCATGGTGGTTTTTTGGTGGTTGATTGTTGAATTTATGCTGGTGGGCTTTTCTCCCCCTTCCCGACGCCTTGTCTCCTTCGGTTGTAATAGTATGTTTTCTTGGTTGCCATGGTGACCATAGTGCCATTCAAATTAATGTATGCCAGTTGGATTGCTGACAGGGTAAATGTTGGCCTTAATGTAATGTCAGTGCACCCACCAAATAGCCTTTGGCTCGACTGTCTCGGTGAACATGAGCACTTGATTAAAAAAAGGTATTCAGACAGTCACATCTGTGCATTGTGTACATTTACCCTCAGGCATTGTCATTATCTGTTGTATATTTTTCAACCAATCCTAACCCTCATTCTGCCTCTACTGTTATAACAAGACACAACCCTTGCGACTATAACTATATTATAGTTATATATATACTATGTAACTATAACTATAACCACTACTAAATGTGTCTATGTTCATTGCATCACTGTGGAGACTACTAAGAATCTTTTTGTTTGTCTTTTTTTTTCACTGAATATCTTTCTGGCTCACTTTTAATAATGTGATCTTGTCTTGGTTTTGTGATCAGATAACACTTCATAGGAAGTCTGTTTTTTTCCCCTACACTGATGCACAATAAAGGTGATCTCATGTCGCTGCAATATGGTTCAGACAGGAGTCAGGATGTTTGGCTGGCTGTTTGTTTACTATGCACAACACACTAACACCTTAACGCCTAGTTGTGTGGGGCATATTTTAATTTAGAGATGCACAATAATGGATTTTAGCCGACATTCAATATGTTGACATTTTCAAACTCATTTTGGCTGATTACCATTGCCAATATACTGGCTGGCACATGTTTTTTTAATGCCACTGAGGAGAAAACCTGGTCTCTTCAGTACTAGAATCTTATTGACTAGACATAAAACAATGGTTCTCCTCTCTCATCATTTCACAAATGTAGACATTTACTCAAGAAAAAAAGCAGACATTAGCCTGTTAACATTAAATAACAATAACAGTAAATAACATTTTCAAATAAAAAATTATAATCTTGCTCTAGCAGTATAAATGAGACCTACAGCTCTAGTCCATAGGAAACACTTTAGAGTTAAATGGAGGCTGAATGGTGGCATTGCTGTGTATGAAATGCGCTACACAAACAAACTTGCCTTGCCTTGCTCTGAAAGCCATCTTCAGTGATATCTGCAGTCAGATACCGTCAAATAAGGAATGCAGTCATCGATAATTAACTTATAAGGCTTTCATCTGCTGATGCTGGTGGCATGCGGCATCACTGTGCATCGCTAATTGCCACAGATGCTGTGGTTTTGGTGCAGTGGTCTTGTGTGGAATGGCAGGACACTTCCTACTGTATGGAATCAGATTTGTGCCTTTAAATTAAAAGAAGACTTTTACAAACCCAATAAAAAAATATCAATTCAAAATACCAAATTAAAAAAATCAACCAAAAAAATTTTTTTCAAATAAAAAATACAAGATTGCAATTAAAAAATGTCAAATTGTGTAACAAAAAATTGCTTTCGCCTCTTTCTCAGTTTTGGATGTTGCCGTTTTCTTTGATCACGACTCCAGCCTTCTCGTTTGCGCTCCCTGATTTTTTGATTGCGATTTTGGCACAAACGTGCCTGGTGGGACGGGATTCTCATGGGTGCATTCCTATTGGTGTATTCACATTTGACGGACAGCTAAGCAAGCGTATGACGCGGCTCTGGCCACAGCAGCTACTCTGCTTCTGATTGGTTCTAACAACGTCATCACAGGCGCGACTGACCAAAAGGGCGGCAGAGATAACAGCACATTACAACCACAGCCACTAGACCTTCTGTGTTATAACCATAGACATACTATATATAGACGGAGCATGGGGCGTTACTGCCAATAGGCGCTGACGAGACGCGGAGCCGCCATCTTGGAGCGGGGATACGCTCCATTCAGCTTAATCCGTTTGACAGGACAAATGAACTGTTAGCGCATTTTATTAACAGTACCTCGCTAAACACCACTAATTTTAAACTGGCTGTATCGCTAGTAGGTTATAGTAGGCTATAACAAAGGCTTCTTGAAGGCTTTCATTATTCTTAATTAATTAAAGAGCAACTGTCTCTGCTTCCAAATCCCCTCAGTAACAACACACATTGATAAAATAAACATATGACATGTGACAACTGCGAAGAATTGAGCAGTTGTCTCAAGTTTATTTGAAGCCCCTTCTATTTTTTTTTATATAGTATGTCTATGGTTATAACCATTAGCCTACACCATACCAAAGAAGGACCGTCTTTGCGCATACGGTAAGTAATTGGCCGTTATATCATACCATTATATTAATAAAACCATGGCGAATGAGTGGATAAATACGATGGATGAAACCCCTTCTTTCTTTAAGGAAGCCAGGACTAAGTAGCCATAGCAGAGCAGGATATCAGATCAGTCTAGGGGTTTGTCATCCATCGTATTTATCCACTCATTCGCCATGGTTTTATTAATATAATGGTATGATATAACGGCCATTTACTTACCGTATGCGCAAAGACGGTCCTTCTTTGGTATGGTGTAGGCTAATGGTTGTAACACAGAAGGTCTAGTGGCTGTGGTTGTAATGTGCTGTTATCTCTGCCGCCCTTTTGGTCAGTCGCGCCTGTGATGACGTTGTTAGAACCAATCAGAAGCAGAGTAGCTGCTGTGGCCAGAGCCGCGTCATACGCTTGCTTAGCTGTCCGTCAAATGTGAATACACCAATAGGAATGCACCCATGAGAATCCCGTCCCACCAGGCACGTTTGTGCCAAAATCGCAATCAAAAAATCAGGGAGCGCAAACGAGAAGGCTGGAGTCGTGATCAAAGAAAACGGCAACATCCAAAACTGAGAAAGAGGCGAAAGCAATTTTTTGTTACACAATTTGACATTTTTTAATTGCAATCTTGTATTTTTTATTTGAAAAAAATTTTTTTGGTTGATTTTTTTAATTTGGTATTTTGAATTGATATTTTTTTATTGGGTTTGTAAAAGTCTTCTTTTAATTTAAAGGCACAAATCTGATTCCATACTACTGGCCCTCCTTCTCACTTCGAAGTATTCAAGACTTTTATTGTCATTGTGCAGTTGCCTGTACAAACGCAACTAAAACAGCAAGGCCACAAAGGTGCAACATGAAAGTGTCCCTTTGTTCTCTTGTCTCTGTCACTCTCTAGATGTGATTTCTGGTTTGTGACATGGCGTAGCATGACACGGTTTGTTTCAATCTTTCAGGTGCGATCGATGGACGAGCTCAACCACGACTTCCAGGCACTAGCGCTGGAGGGGAGGTCCATGGGAGAGGTAAGCAGTTTCGTGGGTTTTACGAAGGACAACTTTTGGCACATTATCAAAGTTATGGGCCTCGTTATTGGCGGTGCCCAGTCACTTTCAGTTTACGGCTCTCGTAGTCAACAACAAGTTAAGAGAAAGTTAAAACTGTAGGCTCAAATTCAAATAAGGTGTACTATATAAGCTATACTCTATATAAACTATATGTATGGAAAAGAATCAACTTTGTTGCGAGAGTTGTACACAAGCATGACAACATCCTGGCCACTGCCGGTGACTGGCTCGCTTACACTAACGTGTCCTGTAAAATGATCTCATGTCAGCAAGTACACACAGGGCCTCTCAGGAGCCACAGCAGTAAGTAGTTGTAGTCATTGCAGTAATCAGTAGTCTATTGTTGCGGCTTGTTGTGCCTTTGTCATAATGGGGCAGTTAACCAAGGCAGGAAATGAGTGAGGAATTGGAATTAGACCCGGGTCTCGGTGGACATTTGGACCTTACATGGTCAAGATGCCCACGTTTAGGCCACAGTAATTACATCAGGTCTAGCCCTAATGTATTACTGTATAATGGCCTACATGGTGTTTGAAAGAGGGGTTTTTTGAGCTGTAGACAGATGACAATCTTGTTTTCAGAGTTTGGACTTCCCAGAGGTTTCAGTTTCCGATTCCGAGTTTTGGTGGTCAATACACTGAGATTAAACACCATACACAACAGTTTTGGTATTAATATGATGAGTGTGTCAGAATAGATTTCCACAAGGAGGATAGTATTTGACTCCTTACATCTAAGTACTTGGCTTGAGAAATTGACCTGTGATCACCTTGAGTGTGTTGATTAAGAAACTGACCTATGATGATCTGAGTGTATTATCGGGAAACTGACATGTGATGTGAGTTTATGGCCTGACAAACTGTACTGTGATGTGAGTGTATGGCTTGAGAAACTGTCCGGTGATGATTGATGATTGTGTTGAGACTAGGGCTGCACGATATTGGAAAAATGTGCGATATGCGGTAACATTGCTGAATGTTGCGATGACGATATGTTTTCCGATAAATAAACATTTACATTTTTAAATATAGTTTAAACATTTAAATATTTAAATATAGTTTTAAATATAGTTTCAGCTTAATCTTGTTTGCAGCCTATGGGGTGGATATCAAGGGCAGTAGGACTCCATTTGATTTCCCAAATATCTTCATATATGGAGTGTGAAACATCTTACAGTACTGTCCCATTTATTGCAGTTAAGCCATGGTTTGTGATATGTATATCACGATATTGTATATTGCGATATCACAATATCTTCGATATATTGTGCAGCCCTAGTTGAGACATTGCCCTGTGATGATTTGAGTGTGTTGAGACACTTACTTGTGATGTGGCATTAAGAAACTGACCTGTGATGTTCTGAGTGTATTATAGAGAAACTGACTTGTGATGTTCTGAGTGTATTATGGAGAAACTGACCTGTGATGTTCTGAGGGTATTATAGAGAAACTGACCTGTGATGTTCTGAGTATATTATTGAGAAGCTGACCTGTGCTGTGGCATTGAGAAGCTGACCTGTACTGTATTATAGAGAAACTGACCTGTGATGGGGCATTGAGAAGCTGACCTGCACTGTATTATTAAGAAGCTGACCTGTGTTGTGTTGTGGCATTAAGAAGCTGACCTGTGTTGTGAGTGTATTATTGAGAAGCTGACCTGTGTTGTGTTGTGACATTGAGAAGCTGACCTGTGTTGTGGCATTGAGAAGCTGACCTGTGTTGTGTCATTGAGAAGCTGACCTGTGTTGTGTCATTAAGAAGCTGACCTGTGTTGTGTCATTAAGAAGCTGACCTGTGTTGTGTTGTGTCATTAACAAGCTGACCTGTGTTGTGGCATTGAGAAGCTGACCTGTGTTGTGAGTGTATTATTGAGAAGCTGACCTGTGTTGAGTGTATTATTGAGAAGCTGACCTGTATTGTGTCATTAAGAAGCTGACCTGTGTTGTGAGTGTATTATTGAGAAGCTGACCTGTGTTGTGACATTAAGAAGCTGACCTGTATTGTGTCATTAAGAAGCTAACCTGTGTTGTGAGTGTATTATTGAGAAGCTGACCTGTGTTGTGTCGTGCCATTGCAGCAGCTCCTGACGGGGAAGAAGTTCTGGGAGCTGGAGGAGGGGAAGGAGGGGCCTAAGGGCATCTTCCTGGACCAGTGGAGGGACAGCGCTTGGGGAGCTTCAGGTGTGTGTGTGTGTGTGTGTGTGTGTGTCTGTCTAAGTATGTGTGTATGTATGTGTCTGTATGTGTCTGTGTGTGTGTCTGTCTAAAGCCGCGTTTCCATTAGGGGAGGTTCCGATGGTAATTCAGGGAGAGGGAAATTTTCAGGGACTGTTGTTTGGTTGGTCCTCTCACCTCGCGTGTCTCCACTACAACAACGTTTTATCGGACCTCTAGTAAACAAAGGGAAACTTCGGTGTGTCAGAGCAGCGAACATGACTGACTGCAGGCTTGCATTCTATATGTTGATTTATGGATTAAACCGGATAACTCCTAAAAGTTTGTGGTTAGTGTTCCTATTTATTGCGAGTTTCCAGTCCATTTATGTCTACTATGTTTCATAAGATTAGATGTTCCGAGTGACGTTATGACAAGATTAGCAGGCTAAAGTTAGCCAAGTAAACATGTTTTAAGAAGGTAATTAATTGCCTGAGGAAATCGTTGTGCACCACATAGCAAGTAGTTAAATGCTTTATCGTGGAAACGGCCAAAACAAGCTCTCCTACAACTCTGAGTTTGATAGACTGTACATTTTCCTCTAACAGACATATGAAAATACTCCATAGGAAGCGTATTAGTCTGCTAGCATGCTGAATCAGTTTGCTAATCTAAAGATAATACGAGTCTGTCTTCAAACTAACCTCTAAGATTAGATAAAATATAGTTACATGGGCAACTGTGTTTGTAATGAACTCTGTTGTGAGAAATTCATTTTGTCTGTTTAGAAAAAATATTTTCGTATGGCATGTAGTGATTTTTAGATTGCCTATGGCTGGTAGTGTTTAACAACAGCCTATCAGCATCGAGTTTACCACAGGCTACGAGCTGAACTTTTTCAGGGCCGAACGGAGTACCTAACCCCTTTAGGTACTCCGCTGGTCCCTGTAAAAGTCCCGGGAGATCGCCCATTTCGGAACTGCCCGATAGTGGAGACGCGCCAACCGTGAGAAGGCCGAAAAATTACCCGGAACTCACTGTAGTGGAAACGCGCCTTAAGTATGTGTGTATCTATGTCTCTGTGTCTGTGTTTGTTTGGGAGTGTGCATTTGTGGGAGAGAGAGTGTGTGTGGGTGTGCCTTACATGGGTAGTTCACAATCAGTTTTATCATTTTGTGATAACAGAACAGAAATGTTCAAAAAAGTACAGGATGACTCTCATTTTAATGGGAGCATGGGTATGGGTACCTGTATTTAGAATACGGCCCGAATTTCCCCCAGAAACATCAAATCTGTATGGGTTGCTGAACGGCTTAATCTTAGTTCACTTGGTAATTACCTGAGAAGTGCAACCATCAGACATAAGTTATGGCCCGCTAAAAAAGTTCCCATTTTCATTTTGAACACCACCATGACTCATAACAGGGAAAATATTTTTGACCACTACAGTTTTTTGTCAGACTGTCCCTACTCCAGCACATGGAGAACATTTCACCTTATGTGTTTACTTAAATGGTGTTACTTTGGTTATGTTAACGCTGAAAGTGAAAGGATAATTAAAACATGAAAAACCTTTGCACCTGTGTTTTATCTGTTTGTAGTTGTAGGTGATTATCAGTTATTTAGACAATTTTGTGATCTGATCACCTTCTCCATGCATATGTTTAGGTCAAGTTCCATATTGTATTTGTAACTTTAATTTCCTGTGCATGTGCGTAGGTGGTAATCACTGTTGTAGCTCACCTGTGTCTGCCGTGGGTTGCCTGCTAAATATCACACTGTTCCCCCACTATAGAACATTCGGTGTCTCAACCAATTATGGTCCAGCGCCGGTCAGTCCAGGGTTTCCATGGCGTTGGGGAGGCGGGGTCGGTCCTGTCGCCACGCAGCGAGAGCGGAGGATTGGGCGTCTCCATGGTGGAATATGTGCTAAGCTCCTCCCCCGCTGAGAAGCTCGACTCATGTCTGCGCAAAGGAGCTTTTGTAAGAACCCACTGTCCAGTCCAACCCCAGACTCCTCGCCATCTCACCACATAACTTACATTTCCGCTAGAATATGTTGTAGTTTGTCCACTAAGAACAGATGAAGCAACATTAGTTTTGCTCCAAAGTGAAAGATGGCTGAACTAGATAGTGGTGTACTATGCTTGTGCAGCAGAAAGTTCCTTTTAGAACTTCATAGGTTATAGTCAGCAAGGTAATAACACTCTATGCGTAAGTTACATATATCCTTAAACCTCACTGTTCTCTGAATTTTTTAACCATGGCTTTAGGAGGGCCTGATCTGAAATTCAACCTTTATTCCACATGCCAATTCAGTCCATACTACCAACAGGGACACACACTCATGCTTTCCAAAGTCCAGTGGCATTCCTAATGTAATCAGATTTATTACACGTGCTATCACAGTTTAACTGAACATAGTGTATTATTGAAAGCTCGTTTCATCCTTTTTTTTATGTAAACCATTTAACTTCATGCAGTTACTGGAAAGCCTTCCTTAAAAGCGATACTACTGAAACTGGATGAATATCTAGATGGATAAGATGGATGTCATGGCTGACTAATTACTTGTGAAAATGTCTGTTTCCTGTTTGCATTTGTCTGAGTCGTCTGACTTTCTCTTTTATCTGCCTGAAGGGCCCACATGACTCTGAAGCCGATGACTCAGAAAAGAGGGCGGAGTCAAAGCCAAAAGTGGCTTTCGACTCGGACAGGAAGGAACTCGTGGAGGCGGAGCCTGATGTGATGGACAACCCCAACGGACTGACCAGTCAGAACGGCCTGGATGTGGATGTTAAAGATTTTAGGTAGGACACGGCATACGCTGCCATGATCACCTAACTAATGTGTGTTTTGATGAAAATGTTAGATCTCAAACTTAGACACATGGATTGGTACTTGTCACTTAGCCTAGTGGCGCATTTCTGTAGCTGCACTATGAATATATCATCATCTATGAATATAAGTGTTTTTGCAGCCATGATTGTGGCCCCACTTGGCAGCCAAATGGTTTGCAATTTACAATAACTTTGTCCTTGCTCCTGAAGAGATGGACGCATTGATAATTGTCAGTTAGACCAACTGTGTTCATTTTAAAAGCTGAATTTGCAAGGGATTAAATTACTTTGTCTTTGTCCATGTTGTTCAAGTTCAAATGTGTTATAACTTGTTTTGTCCATTTCCTGTGTGTCATTGTCCACTTCCTGTGTCCCTGGCCACTTCCTGTGTCCTTGTCCACTTCCTGTGTCCTTGTCCACTTCCTTTGTCCTTGTCCACTTCCTTTGTCCTTGTCCACTTTCTGTGTCCTTGTCCACTTCCTGTGTCCTTGTCCTCTTCGTCCCACCAGCCGTCCTGGGAACTGCCCTCCTCCCGGGAACGAGGTGGAGCTGGGAGGAGCCGACCTGTCTGGCGGAGCCATGTCCAAAGCCGGCGACGACTTCCCATCCGTCGAGCCCCAAAACGTGACCCTTGACCCCATGGAGTCTGTCTCCATGGAGACGCTGCAGTTTGACTACACCAGTGGCCCCCTCCCCCTGGATTCCGCTCCCCAAACCGTTGGCCTCTTCGATTACAACTCACAACAGCAGGTATGCCTGCAGAACCAATATGCGAAAGATAAATAGAATAAATATACAGGGTTCAAATTGGTCCTGGAAAACTCATGGAATTTAGTAAATTCATTCAAAATTTAAAAAAAAAACTTCATTTTGCCAACAAGAAGCATGTTGTAATTTGCCACAACCTGTGGCATCAACACAGCATACACATCATACGCAAATTTGTGTAATAGCAGATTGCTGAAAGGCACGGAAATTGAATTCAGGGTGATGATAAATAAGGATGTCGGAAGTACTGATAATCAATGTCAGTGGTGCTACAGAGTGTCAGTGGTGCTAATAATTAATGTCAGTGGTGCAATAACTGATGTCGGTGGTGATAAGTTTATTAATATGTTTGATGTTTGGTTCAGTTGTTCCAGAGGCCAGGTGCATTGGCAGTCCAGCAGCTCACAGCCGCCCAACAGCAACAGTACGCCCTGGCTGCCCAGCAAACCCACATCGGTGAGTGTGTGTGTGTGTGTGTGTGTGCGTGCGCGTGCGCGTGTGAGACACCATGAGAAAAACCCTAACCCTAGCTTTGAATATTTGAACTATCTATTATATTCACGCCTGATGGTTAAGTCGGGATGTTTGAGCTGTTAAAATCAGGTGGCATAAATGCAACAAATGTACATGTTGTCTATGTTTTAACATGGGCTCTTTTTACTTATAGCTTTTACTTATAGCTTTTCTGTCCCAGTATGGGCGCTGCTGTTTGTGTGTGTGTGTGAGTGTGTGTGTTAGTGTATGTATCTGTGTGTTTGAGTGAGAGTGTGTGTATATGAATGTGTGTGTGTACGTGTATAAGTGTGTGTTTCAGTGAGAGAGTGTGTATGGGAACGTGTTTGTGTGCATGAGTGTCTTTATTATGGGTGTGAAAGTAAGTGTGTGTGAGTGTGTGTGGCAATGCTAACCTGTGTTAACTGTCTGCTCAGGTCTGGCCCCAGCTGCATTTGTGCCGAACCCTTACATCATCAGTGCAGCGCCCCCGGGCACCGACCCCTACACAGCTGGCCTCGCCGCCGCCGCCACCCTGGGTACGCCCACACACACACTGTCACACATACACACTCTCTCTCACACAGACTCACACACACTCTCTCTCACACACACACACACACACACACTCTCTCACACACTCACTCTCTCACACACACACTCTCTCTCTCACACACACACACGCACACACACACACACCCTCTCTCTGACACACACACACATACACTCTCTGTCTCTCACACACACACACACACACACACACACACACACACACACACACACACACACTGTCTTTAGCACACCAACATTCCACTTTTGATTGCTCAACATGCATCAGGATGAAGGGTTTTCGCAATGTTTTCAGTTCAGACTTGTTAGTCATGCAGTATTGAAATGCTCTTTATTAAAGCATAATAACTTGTAAATTGCACGCACATCCATTGCTCAATCGATCGATCACTGGACAGTTTGATTGGCAGACAGACAGAGAGGTAGATGGGGGAATTGGAGGGAAACATGCACAAGTAGCAATGAAAAATTCATCTCAGTGTTATATTTCCACAGTTCAAATTGTAGCTCAGCAGATAGCAGTGTTGTTGTTATAGTGTGAATTCCAACCATCCCTCTGGGGAAATGTTCAGATGCTATTGTTTGTGTAATTAGCCAGCAAAATAGGTTCATTTATAAGACTAATAACAAGAATGTCTCTTTAGTCTGGACATTCAATAGTGGTGTTGTAAATTGCCTAATTTGTGTGTGTGTGTGTGTGTCTGTGTCTGTGTGTGTGTGTCTGTGTGTGTGTGTGGTGTGCATGTGTGCGTAGGTCCAGCAGTCATGCCTCCTCAGTACTATGGAGTTCCATGGGGAGTGTATCCAGCAAACCTCTTTCAGCAGCAAGCTGCCCCCTCCAACTCAGCCAATCAGCAGCCTGCTGGGCAGACACAGCAGAACCAGCAGCAGGTAAGACCCTCCTACTCACTCAAATTCAGCCAGTCAGTAACCTGCTGGGCAAACAGCAGAACCAGCAGCAGATAAGGCCCTGCCCACCTCCCCCAACTCAGCCAATCACCAGCCTGCTGGGCAAACATGACAAAACCAACAGCAGATAAGACCCTCCCACTCCCCCAACTCAGTTAATCTGCAGCCTGCTAGGGAGACACAGTGGAACCATCAAAAAATGAGACACTCCCGATGTCCTGCCACTGCTCTCGCTTCTGCCCCCTGTCTGCCATGTTTTTCCAGGGGAGGGGAAACCGCAAACCTGAGTCATGACAAAATATCACATTTCAGTGATTTGTGTAGGTATGATGAAATTGGGGGGTTGGGTTTGCAGGGAGAGAGTGATTGAGAGTGACCTGAGACAGGCCTTCTGCGTTGTCAAAGACAAAAAAAAAAAAAAAAACCTTGTGGCTTCTGTGCTTGGCACACCAGAGTGGAATGCAGGCTGAACAACCCCTCTTCTGACTGCCACCATGACTCAGTGTTAATCAAAGTAAATGTAAAAATCTTATCTGAGTAATATACAGTCTTACGCTTGAGATACTGTCATCGTTTTTGTTTAGCAAATGCTAGCCATGGTAATTTGAATGTGGTGTTATTTCCACCGAGTCCAACTTAAGCCGGCAGAATTGTTACTCCCAATTCCACGTTATGACACTAAGTAGTAGTTCTAATGTTTAGTTCATCAGCAGAAGTACCAACTTCATGTAAACATGTACCCTATAATGGTTCCATCAAACAGTTGGCTTTTGCAGTTGTTTTGGAACATGAGGCTAAGTTTGACCTTTATTTATCCAGGTCAGGTAGGGCCAGTCAGTTATGGGATAGCGGTGTAGACGTTTAGCCAACATGGACACGTAACGTTTGATGGAATGAGAGAGGATTGAGGCAGTGAGTGTATTCAGGTCTTTGCTGCAACAAAGTTCCGGTAATACAAGTCTAATGATGTTGTTTAGGAAGAGGGCAAACTCCAAAGTCACTGTAAACGGGAGCTAAATTAAAGTGACCTCGTGACAAGTTTGTCGTTTAATTGTCGAAGTTGTGAAATCGATTTACAAGCTTGCTGGACTTGACTACAGGCCAAAAAGAAAACAAAGCACAAGCTCTCTTTGTTTCTCTCTCTGTCGCTCTCACTCTCAAACTCACTTTCTCTCTCTATCCTCCTCTCGTTTCTAACAGCAAAGCATAGACTGCATTTTCTTGTTGATTTGTCAGTTGTGTGTTGTTGTGTGTATTGTGTTTTCGTTTGGTTTGATGAACTTAATTGTGTCATGCCTACATTTTCATCTGCTTTTGCCCACCTTGAAGTGATGTCCCTTCACAACATTTTTGCAGCAGAACATCATTATTGCTCATGGTTGAAAGGTAGCCTATAGCCTTAGACACAGAAAGTGGACAGTAAATTGACATTTTAAGGCTGCACTATGCAACTTTTTCGAGTTAATCGTCTTCATAAGTTGGTAGATGCTATAATGAGTCATTACAGAATACCACCTACTTGCAATATCTGGGTGTCTGTCCTGGCACCTTCAGACTCTGATTCTGGCTTTACTTATTTCAGTGGACATGACTACTCTCCTATTTGCCGGTTTCTCTGATCAGTTGATTTGACACGCACACGTTGACAGGAAGGGAAAACAGTCACTTTTTACAAGTGTCCATATACCTGGAGACACAAGGGGGAGATCCATTGAGAAAAAACACTCGAAGTTGCATAGTATCTTTTTAAAGCAGATGTTAAAAAACGTTTTTTTGTATGGGAGGAAGGATGTGGGCATTTTTTGTCCACTTTTCAGCCCTGATGTGTAATGTAATGTGCTCCTGTGTCAGTTCTGGCGCTGTACTGATCCGTGCTCATTACTCTCATTGTGCTTCAGGTCATGCGTACCGGTGGCTCTCAGCGACCTTTGACCCCCAACCAGGGCCAGCAGGGGCAGCAGGCAGAGCAGCTGGTTGCCGCAGCAGCTGTGAACTCTGCCCTGGCGTTCGGGCAAGGCCTCGCAGCCGGAGTCCCAGGTGAGTGTGTGTGTGTATGTGTGTTTTTAAGCCTGTGTGTGTAGGCCTTCCAGTCGGAGTCCCAGGTGATGGTGTATGTGTGGTGTGTGTGTTTAAGTCTGTGGGTGTGTGTGTAGGGGCAAAATGAGGTGCGTATTGTCCCAGATTGACGGAATTGGTTACAGTGACGAATTTACACGGAACCATGAATTGGGCTTAGCCCACTAACCTTTTATCCTGCTCCTACCTGCTTTTACTGACCTGTTCTCCTTGGACTTATTTCTCCAGTAGATTTTAGACTGCACTTCTTCCTCTAAAATGATTACTCTGACTTTACAGTTTCCCTTACTTGTAAGTCACTTTGGACAAAAGTGTCAGCTAAATGTAATGTGATATGTGTACTTATGTAATGTAATGTAAAATGTGTACTTATGTAATGTAATGCATCATGTGTCTACGCAGGCTACCCAGTGCTTGCTCCAGCGGCGTACTATGACCAGACGGGGGCGCTGTTGGTGAACACAGGAGGGCGCAGTGGGCCAGTGAGACTCATGGCTCCTGCCTCTGTCATCATCAGTCCTACAGCAGGTATGCAGACACACACACACACACACACACACACACACACACACACACACCCACACCCATCAACCCCACAGCAAGTATGCAGACACACACATGCACACACACTCATCATCAACCCCACAGCAAGTATGCAGACACACACACACACACACACACGTGCACACACACACAGAAACTCATGATCAACCCCACAGCAAGTATGCAGACACACACACACACACACACACACGTGCACACACACACAGAAACTCATGATCAACCCCACAGCAAGTGTGCAGACACACACACACACCAGCAACCCCACAGCAAGTATGCAGACACACACACACATACATCATCAGGCATACAGCGGGTATGTAGACACACACACACACACACACACACCCCACTCCACCCTCATACACGCACACACACACACACACACATCAATCATTAGGCCTACAGCAGATATGCAGATACAAATACACATACCCCAAACCACACACACACACACACACACACACACACACACACACACACAGAGTCATCATCAGTCCTTTAGCAGGTATGCAGACACCTCCACTGCTCTGTCACATTAAGCATAAACATTACATATCGCATATATCAGAACACCGTGCATACTTCCACGACGTCTTATCAGGGTGGATAACTCAAGTGTGTCTCCGGCGTAAGCGCCTAAAAATAGATTTGAGCAAGTGACACACAAATCAAGTGTTCACAGCCATGCGAGCAGCAGCAGTTTAGTAGGCTACTGGGGACTGTCACACTGATCCTGTGACTGCACTTCCCTCTCATTTGAGAGTTCCTGCAGAAGTAGGTGTTATAATATGCCAGTGTGTCAGAAATGATTAAGTTGATGAGGAAAAATAATGTTTTAAATATATTGGCTAGCAATCTGGATGTAACCAATAAACTGTTTATAAGTAAAGGGACCTTCACATAAGGCTTGGACAAGCTGAAATGCCCAGGTCCATCATTGTCCCATTAGAAAAAAGGCTTATGAGACTTAACCATGTGAATGCATGTGGTAAATCGTCTAATAGCAGAGGCCTGTGTTTTTGATTTACGAGGAAAATTAAGGCGCTGCTATTAGGATGTTTTCACACCTACTTCAAGTTAGCTTGTGTGGATTAGTCACTAAAGCTCCAACTGGGAATAGACCTCTGATGTTGACCAGCTTCCTGCATGTATCACGTTCTTCAAGGTTCTCGGTTTTCCTTTCAACTCCTAGTTGCTGCTGCAGCCGCATCAGCCAGCGGGGGCGGGGCCGGCATCGGAGGCGGGGCTAGCGGGGCGTTCCGGGCCCTGAGCTCCCAGCAGGCCACGGGGCAGCAGGGCAGCGGCGCGCTGGGCGGCAGCTCCTTCTACGGGAGCGGCTCCCTAAGCTCCTCCTCCTCCCAGAGCTCCTCCCTCTTCTCACAGGGCCCGCCCCCGCCGCAGCCCGGCTCCTCCTCCCTCAGCTTCAGCGCCAACGGATCCTCATCGCTTGGCGCCGCCCTTGGCACCCTGGGGGGGTTTGGCACCGCTGGTGAGTCTGTGTGTGTAAGTGTGGTGTGTGTGTGTGTGTGTGTGTGTAAGAGCAAGCTTCGGAAACGTGTGTATGTGAAAGTGAGTGTGAGCAAGATTTGGCACAGTCAGTGAGTCTGTGTGTGCGTGTGTGTGTGTGTGTTTGTGTGTGTGTGTAAGAGCGAGCTTCAGCAATGAGTGTGTGTGAGAGCAAATTTTGGCAACGCGTGTGTGTGTATGTGGGAGTGTGTGTGAGGAGGCTTCGGCGAGTGTGTGTGTGTTTTTGGAGCGGGCTGGGGTCGGTATTTGTGTGTCTGTGTGTGTGAGCAGGTTTAGGCACAGCCAGCGTGTGTGTGTGTGTGTGCGCGCGTGTGTGTGTGTGTGTGTGTGTGTGTGTAAGGCAGGAGCGGGTAAGGTTTCAGGCTGGTAGATTAGGTAGCAGACGTGTGAAGGAGGAGAAGCAAGTAGATTTAGCTCTGCTTTATGTCAGCCTAACGCCAGCTGTACTCCACCACATACAGCAGTGATTACTCACCCCGCCAGCAAACACCTTTTTATTCAATATGGCGGCACTGAGAAAGCAGACCTTCAGATTGTACCTGGCATCAGCAGTGCAGAACCCTCCACTAACAGTGTTTGATTACTCACCCCCTAGCAAACATATTATTATTCAATATGGCGGCATTGAAAAAGCAGACCTCTAGATTGAAACTGGCATCAGCCGTGGAGTTCAATGCTAATTTGCTAGGTGTAATAGAAAAACAATAGAGGCCAAAGTAATTTGATTGTGCCAGAGCCATGTCGATTGTGGTTTGTGGAGGCTTTCAGCAAAACTCCTTTTTAGAATTGGAAGTGTGAGAATTAGACTGTGAAACACTCCTTACAATAGTGGATTAATGCAGGGAAACTCTGCATTAATTGCTTGTGGTGAATTTGCGAAGTCGACGTAAAGTCGAAAGTGTGTTAAGTCGACATACCTAAGTGATATTTCTGTGTGTGTGTGTGTGTGTGTGTGTGTGTGTGTGTGTGTGTGTGTGTGTGTGTGTGCAGTGGCTAACTCGAGCACAGGTAGTGCCTCCCGCCGTGACTCCCTGACGGGCAGCTCCGAGCTGTACAAGAGGACCCCCAGCAGCCTCAACCCCATTGGCCACGGAGGATTCTACAACGGCCTGGGCTTCAGCCCCTCCCCTGGACCCGTTGGCCACTCCCACTCACTGACCCCGCCCCCTTCTCTGTCTAACCATGGCTCTTCTTCCAGCCTCAACCTCGGTGAGAATTTGGCTCTGTCCAAAATGGCCACTCGTTCACATTAGAATGCACTATATAGTATGTCAGTTACATTTCACAATTTCACAAATACTAAAAAAGTGAGAATTTCAGATATATCCCCTTGCATGTCTATTTATGCCAAGCGTCCACATAATTTGTGTTGGAGAATTAAACTGATTGTAGGTAGAAGTTGTCCAGAAATATATTATTTATTTGTTTGGCCACTACAGATGTACTGATCCCTGTGCTATGTTAATGTTTTTTACATATTTAGAATCTTTTTTAGAAGCATATTTAGAAGCTTTTAAAGCCTCAATTTTGACTTTTCCCCTGCTTACTGTTTGTCATCTGACAGGTGGCTTAACCAATGGGAGTGGCCGTTTCATCTCGGCAGCTCCGGGGGCGGAGGCTAAGTACCGCAGCTCCACCTCTGGCTCCTCCCTCTTCAGTTCCAGCAGCCAGCTGTTCCCGTCGTCGCGGCTACGCTACGGCATGTCGGACGTGATGCCGTCCGGCCGCAGCCGCCTGCTGGAGGACTTCCGCAACAACCGCTACCCCAACCTGCAGCTGCGCGAGATCGCCGGCCACGTCATGGAGTTCTCCCAGGACCAGCACGGATCCAGGTCTGTGCACGACATGCTCTTCATAATTGCCAATTCATAGTCCTAGTCCAGGCAACAAGTATCGCCTCCGAAAATATAAGGATGTGAAAAAAAGGCAATTTTTACCTCCGCCAGTGGAGGTCATGCAATCATCAGCGTTTGTTTGATAGTTTGTTTGTTAGTTAGCAACATAACTCAAAAAGTTATGGATGGATTTTGATTACATATTCAGGGTAGGTCAAAAATAGGCTAACTTAAACATGATTCGATTTTGGTGGTGATCTGAGCTGCCCTGGCAGAGGTCTGCGCTCTGAGTGCTTTTCTAGTTTTCCTTGCTATCTGTTTGTGCACTGTCATGTCATTGCAATCACTTTTGCAGTCATATTTTTAGAATTAAGCTAACCTTGTAAATCCAAATGTGTCCAGTTAATACTATGTCTATGGTATTTATTTAAGGTATTGATATTGCCCGTACACGACATGACTCTAAAACATGATGGTTAATGAACGATAGACCGGCTATCTAGTAAGCTTTTATTAACCTCCAGAGACCCAAACATACAAAAATGATAAAATACAATTTGACCTCCAAATCCCAAATTCTGTCCAAATCAAATCCAATGCAATCCAATGGACAAAGTGCAACAAGGTGCTGTACTTCAAGGCAGGTTCACAGGTAGTATAACTTTGTGGCCAAGTAACTGAGCCTATTTACACAATCTACCATCCAGTAGTGTTGCAGAACTGGAGATCTATTAGTAATATAAAAGTGATTTTAAAAAGAAAAAAGAATGTGTAGGTTTATTTTTGTGGAATTAAATTTGATGTTGTAATATTACAACAGTGGGCCTCACAGGGTTGAACATTGGTGATTGATTGCTGGTTGTTTGGTTGGTGCTGCAGGTTTATCCAGCTGAAGTTGGAGAGGGCCAGCCCCTCAGAGAGGCAGCTGGTCTTCACAGAGATCCTGCAGGCCGCCTACCAGCTCATGGTGGACGTGTTCGGAAACTACGTCATCCAGAAGTTCTTTGAGGTGTGTCAAAGAGTCTGCAGTGCACCCACAGGCATGCCTTTGGATTTGTCCATATGTGGGATGTATTGAAAATTCTTTACCAGTCATTCGAGACTTGGTTTATTTTGTTATACATACTGTGGATGTGAGTAGGCCTTCTAAAACTGTACCTTTTCCCCTTTAATACATCCCCAGTTCCCCTTTTATCTCCAGCACGTGTACTGTCTGTAGATCTAAATTGCATACTAAAAGTAAATTATATTTCACCCTGTTTGTTTAATAGTTGCCTGGACCAATTCTAATGCATCACTGGTGTATGTGTGTGTTGGTGCCTGTGTCTGCGGCTCGTGTGTGTGTGTGTGTGTGTGTGTGTGCCTGTGTCTGTGTCTGTTTCTGCCTGTGTGTGTGTGTGTGTGTGTGTGTGTGTGTGTCTATATGTCTGTGTGCATGTGTCTGTGTGTGTGTGCGGCTCGTGTGCGTGTGTGTGTGTGTCTCTGTGTCTGTGTGTGCCTGTGTGTGTGTCTATATGTCTGTGTGCATGTGTCTGTGTGTGTGTGTCTGTGTCTGTGCCTCTGGCTATCTGTGTGTGTGTGTGTGTGTGTGTGTGCGTGCTTGTGGGTATCTGTGTGTGTGTGTGCCCGTGCCTGTGGGTATTTGTGTCTGTGTGTGTGTGTGTGCCTGTGTGTGTGTGTGCGCGTGCGTGTGTGTGTGTGTGTGTGTAGTTTGGCAGTC
The DNA here is from genome assembly GCA_027475355.1 of Coilia nasus. Classification (NCBI taxonomy): domain Eukaryota; kingdom Metazoa; phylum Chordata; class Actinopteri; order Clupeiformes; family Engraulidae; genus Coilia; species Coilia nasus. Next base: position 11,617,921 of record CM050201.1, on the reverse strand, counting down.
TGGAGCAGAAGCTGGCGCTGGCGGAGCGCATCCGAGGCCACGTGCTGTCCCTGGCGCTGCAGATGTACGGCTGCCGCGTCATCCAGAAGGCCCTCGAGTTCATCCCCTCCGAGCAGCAGGTCATCGTGAGTACAGCTGGCTTCCAACGCTTTATTAATGTTCACATAACGTTTTTATAACGCGCCGTTAGCCCTGTAGGTGTTTTAGAAACGGATGAGAGTGAAGAAGTGCCATGTTTTAACGCGACAGTGGCTGTTGGTTATAGGAGCGATCAGCGCTGCTGAACTAATTGTTAATTATTGCAATCGTTAATTATTGTAAACGTGATTACAGTAACTGCTCTCAACAAACTCAAAATTAACATAACTGGGCTCTAATAATTATCCCGTCACATTCTATTTTGCAAATAGGCTCAGACTTTTTTCATTTTTCATTTGGGTTTTTTTATGAATATCACATACACATAACATATTAAAGGAAACGTAACTGGTGAGAAATGTCAAAGTCCAAGTCTCAATTGAAAAGTGTAATTTGCTTGTTGTGTGTGTGTGTGTGCGCGCGCGCGCAGAGTGAGATGGTGCGCGAGCTGGACGGGCACGTGCTGAAGTGTGTGAAGGATCAGAACGGGAACCACGTGGTGCAGAAGTGCATCGAGTGCGTGCAGCCTCACAACCTCCAGTTCATCATCGACGCCTTCAAGGGACAGGTGGGTCTCCATCCTCACAAGTCAGTGCACCATTTAATTTATACATTGTGTGTGCGTGCGTGCGTGTGTGCGTCCGTAAATAATATAATGATAATAAGCTTTATCTATACAGAGCTTTATCTTTTCATTTAGAGAATGTAGCTTAAATCACTTTGACAGTTTGTGAAAATGAAGAGCACAAGACAGATAGTGTTTCAGTTATGCAGTGCTGGAATGGAAGAATTGAGGGTCTTCGATGGTGATGATGCATGGGGCAACTGTTTGAGCTATGTTGCCAGGCAACAACATTATTGGCCCCTAATTTTCTGTTGGGATGATGTCAAAAAAGTTGCCCGTTGCTGATTTAAGTTCACCTGATAAAATGTCTCCTGAAAAAATACAGTCTGCACTACTGATAGTGTCCTGAAATTTTCACAAGCCAACTAGACCCTGCGACTTGGGCAAACAAACCCAACAATAGAAGGATTGATTTAGGACTCAGGAAATAATCGAATAGTAAACCTAAAGGGCTAAGTGTTCTCCCAAACAATAGTATGATAGAATAAGGTTTGTAATCAGGAAGGCTTAAATGCCTTCTCCCAAAGGTACTCTTCCTAGGTGCACAAGTATCTCGTGTTTTCTCAAAACTTAATGATAAAGTGCTTTAATGTATCTCCTGATAAAATGTGTTGCCTAATACAGTTTGCACAACTGATTAAGTGTCCCGAAATTTTCACAGACCAACTAGACCCTGCGACTTAGCACACAAACCCAACAATAGGACGATGGACTTAGGACTCTAGAATAAGATTGGTAGCCAGGAAGGCTTAAATCTCTTCTCCCAAATGTACTCTTACTAAGTGCCCGAGTATCTCGTGTTTTCTGAAAACGTAATGATAAAGGGCTTTAACTAGTACTTTAACTACTTTGCTAGTAACATTGCTGACGGCATTGCTGAAAAAGTTGCCCAATGTACCATCATCTTGAGAGCTCAACCCTGGGACCCAGAGGAGCAAAGCCCAAAGGATCAGGGGCAAAACAGTCTCCCCATAGGCTTGATCTGTGGCTCAGGGGCAAAGCAAAAACTCCTTACAGACATGATGTGGGTGGATGAAGAATTGCATAGCGCATGTGTGAGAATAATATCAAATTAATAATAAGCTTTATTTATGTAGCACTTTTTATACAGAGGATTTGGCTCAAAGTATTTTGAGCACAAAACAAACTATGTTTTGCTTATACAGTGCTGTAATGGAACATTTGTATCAAGGGACTTCAGGACCTTTACCCTGGCTCCCCTTAGGAGCAAAGCCCAAAGGCACAGGGGCAAAGTCAAAACTCCCCAAAACTCCCCATATGCCTGATCTGTGTGCATGAAGAATTGCATATTGTGCGTGTATGCTTGTGTATGCGTGCACTATGGTATGTGTGCGTGGGTGTGTATGCATATGTTTGTGTTTGTATTCAGTGTGTGTGTTTAGATGCATTTGAATGTGGTCTGTGGTCTCCAGGTCTTTGCACTGTTGATTGGCCTCAATTTTGTGTTTTTACGCTGTGGAATGTGTGGGTGGATGTGTATGAATTTGGTCTGTACTCTGCTGGTGTAGCCTATTGCGTGTGTGTATGTTTGTATGTATTTATACTGTGTGTGTGTGGGGGGGGGGGGGGTGCTGATGAATTCATGTGTTTGTATTAGTACTCTGTATGTGTGGATGTATTTTAAACTGTGTGTGTGTGCCATGCAAGTGTTGCCTGTTGAGCTTATATGTTTGTATTAATACTCTATATGTGGGGATGCATTTTATGTGGGGAGTGTGTGGTGAATGTATGTGTGGATGCATTTTAAAGTGTGTGTATGATTGGATGCATTTTAAATTGTGTGCGTGTGTGTGCGGTGCAAGTGTTGCCTATTGAGTTCATGTGTTTGTATTAATACTCTGTGTATGTTTGGATGCATTTTAAACTGTGCGTGCGTGCGTGTGTGGATGGATGCATTTTAAACTGTGCGTGCGTGCGTGTGTGGATGGATGCATTTTAAACTGTGCGTGCGTGTGTGGATGGATGCATTTTAAACTGTGCGTGTGTGTGTGCAGGTGTTTGCGCTGTCCACCCACCCGTACGGCTGCAGGGTGATCCAGCGGATCCTGGAGCACTGCCTGCCCGAGCAGACCCTGCCCATCCTGGAGGAGCTGCACACACACACCGAGCAGCTGGTGCAGGTACCACACACACACACACACACACACACACACACACACACACACTGCCTGCCTGAGCAGACCCTGACCATCCTGGAGGAGATGCACACACACACTGAGCAGCTGGTGCAGGTACCAGACACACACACCGAGCATTTGGTGCAGGTAACACATATACACACACACACACACACACACACACACACACTTAAACACACATACACTAAGCAGCTGGTGCAGGAAATACACACATGCACACACACACACAGTGTTTACACCACTGGCTGTTTACACCTAGCCAGTCTGATGCCCCCGCAGTGTCTCTGCATAATATTGTATGTTACTGCAGTACTACATCAGGGAACTCTCCTAAGGCTTCAGTTTCCCTCGACTGCAGTTTCTAGCAAACAATCAACTAACAAAAAATTAAAGGCAGAACCAAAAATTCCTGCACGCATACAGTAAACCTATGCCTATGGTGTTTAGGTCTCCTATTCCAGTGTCCATCTGTAAACTATGCTATGCTATACATGTTCCTGTATTCACATATCTTTAAAGGTGCTATGTGCGTGATTTTTAGGTTCAAATATTCCCAAATGACTTTTAAACATCAAAAAAATGAGTAAATGTGTAGTCATGTTACAGAAATTATCACTATGTATTGGGCTGCTGACATATTTATTCCAGTTAGCATGCTAAATAACTAGCTTCGGTCTGTCCAGTGTCGTAATACCAATTTCTGCCGTTTTGTGGCAGTAGCCAACAACAACACAGTGACCCACAACCTTCGCAACGTCTTCGTGTCGTGATATTGTACTGAAATTTGGCTGGCTGCTGTGTGGTTCGCTACCACCACAAAGCGGCAGAAACTGGGAATGTTTTAACCTAAATATCTTCTACATGGCTCCTTTAAATGGAGGCTGGTTGAGCTTACAGTGTCACTACTTTCTATGTGTCTGTAGCAGTAAAGTAACCTAAGTGACCTCTTGCAGGACCAGTATGGTAATTACGTCATCCAGCACGTTCTGGAGCACGGCCGAGCCGAGGACAAGAGCAAGATCGTCTCGGAGATCCGCGGCAACGTCCTGGGCCTGAGTCAGCACAAGTTCGCCAGGTAAAGAGACACCCAACACACACACACACACACACACACACACACACACACACACACACACCAACGTCCTGGGCCTGAGTCAGCACAAGTTCGCCAGGTGAAGGGACACCCGTGTCACTCACACACACACACGTATACACACACCACACCAACGTCCTGGGCCTGAGTCAGCTTAAGTTCGCCAGGTAAAGAGACACCCAACACACACACCACTTACTCACACACACACACACACACACACACACACAACACAACACAACACAACACACACCATTTGACCAAGCCTTACAACCGAAGTACACACCACACACACACATGCCCAACACACACAGCATGTACTCACTGGGGCATAGTGGTCCGATGTGGTGGTTACTGTTACAGGAAGGCTCAACACACACACACACACACCATTTAATCAAGCCAAAAGCACACAGAGAGGTCTTACTCACTGGAGCATGCTGGTCAGGTAGAGGGAAGCCCAGCATACACACTGAGCTTGCTCATGGGGTGTGTTAGTGTGGGCGCGTAGAATGTAGTTGGCCGGCGTTTGATTTGAATATTTGTAAATTGCTTTTGCATGAAAGCATCTGCTGAATGCCTGTTCTTTTTTACCGTTAGCTTTGCATTACACATTACAGTTTACACAGACAAATTACATAACCCACATGACTGACTAGGGTCTACACGTTACATTATGTGAATAATATCAGAAATGGTAGCATACACTTGAGGCCCCACTATGTCTGAGCTAGCTTTCTGACTGTTCAAACTGTATTGGTAAAATCTGAATTCTGATAAATAATCCAGCATATTTAAAGCAACACTCAGTAGTTTTTGTCTTCAGTCATGCTACAGGTTGGAAGTGGAGTTGTCTCTCATTTGAACTACAGAGAGACGGCCCACTCCTTCAAACCTACTTAGTGTGGTTATAGCCCATGGTGGGCAGCAAAGTGCCTTTCATCAACTTACAAGTTGATGACCCACTGAAACGGTTTTGGAAACATTATTTTAAGGTTAAAAAAACTACTTAGTGTTGCTTTAACACTTTGAGGCAATATATACAGTGTTTTTGTTTATCTTGCATGATCTTGCATGTCCACACTACTGTAGTTTTACTAGAGCTGGGCGATATATCGTTGTTATCGTAATATCGATCGAATGTCTTCACACTGGTCAGACAGCCAGAGCTTTCTCGGCTCGCTCAGCTGTGCCCCTGCGTGTGTTGTGTTTACTTTTTCATTTCCACAAGTCTTTTAAAGCAGTCTTAACTTAACATGAAACCCTTTGCTCATTCTGTTTTTGAAATATCGATATATATTGTATATCACCAGTCAGCCCAGAAATATTGTGATATCAGTTTTGGTCCATATCACCCAGCCCTAATGTTTACTTGTGTCCTGGTTGGGGCTATATGCCTGATTGTGTTGTTTTTGTACCCGTGTCCCCTCCACAGTAACGTGGTGGAGAAGTGCGTGACGCACTCGTTGCGTGCGGAGCGTGCGCTGCTGATCGACGAGGTGTGCAGCATGGCCGACGGGCCGCACAGCGCCCTCTACACCATGATGAAGGACCAGTACGCCAACTATGTCGTGCAGAAGATGATCGACGTCGCCGAGCCCACCCAGAGGAAGATTGTCATGCACAAGGTGAGCGAACGGATATATGTCTTTACCCGCAGGTTGCATTTTATTATTTTGTTAATTATTTTTTTATTATGTTGATACTAATAAGTCTTTATTAGCCTGTGTTTTTGTTACTGGGATGTTTTTGTATTGTTTTGGTGGAACGTGAGAACGCGACTGTAAACATCCAAAATTTTGTGTATATGCACACACCGGTGGTTTATTTTGACACTTTTTTTTGGTTAGAAGTCTTTTCCAGTATAATTGTGACATAAACATCATTGCTGATAATGGAGAAGATTTCTTCCATCGATCTCCTCTACAGCATAATAGCAATTACCAGTAGTGTGGTTTTGGCTATTCTCTGTTAGCCAAAGTGTAGCTAGTCCCTTTTGATCTTGTGTGAACTGCTTTTGAAGTCACAGTATAGCAAAATCAAACTAAGCCATGGGATTTGACCACATTGTAATTTCTCTGTGATGAATTATTGTGGTGTCAGTGCAGGAGAATGAAGTGTCGGTGGTATGGTATGATGTCACCATGGTAACCGATAGTGTAGATTGAGCGGTACCCACAACCATGGCAGTGTCACATGACGGTGACGTAGCTTCTCAGTCCTAATTACACTTCTACTCCGTGTGTGTGTGTGTGTGTGTGTGTGTGTGTGCGCACCTACAGATTCGCCCTCACATTGCGACCCTGAGGAAGTACACATACGGGAAGCACATCCTGGCCAAGCTGGAGAAGTACTACATGAAAAACGGGGTGGACCTGGGCCCGCTCTGTGCCCCTCCCAATGGAATCCTGTAAGCCCCTCCCACCAACATGGCCCCTCCCCCTCCCTACCCTCCTACACCTGAGGGCATGGTACCGTATGGCTTAGGAAGCCCCACCTTTAATTATGACATCATGGATTTCTTTCAGTTACTTTTTTTTCCTCTCAACCCCCCCAATCTCTACCCTGTTAATTAAATTAAAAAGTGTTTCATTTAACGTCTTTTAAAAAAATGATACACTTGCACATAAACCTTGGCACACAACTAAAACCATGATATACAGCCCATACTCCCTGTAGCTAACAAAATTCATCGTCTCTTAACGGCTAACAGGGATGACCTTTTGAGCATGGGAGAAATATAGTCAAATCTTTTTTCTCTAAATGTACGTATTGTATTCTATTTTTCTCTCTCTATCTCTCTCTCTCTCTATCTCTCTCTCTCACAAACATACTTACACACAGACACATGCACATACTGCTCTTGCTTCTTTAAATGTATGTAGTGTACTCTCGCTGTAGACCTTTGCATATACTTATAAATATATACATAAAGTTTGTAGTTTTTCTCTGGTTTTTGATGTTGACCTGTATCTATACTGTATTCCAGTAGTGCTGACTGCTGTATAATTGTATATTTGTAAACCTTGTGTAAATGTGGAATCCTTTTTCGAGGAAAAAAAACAGATGATAAAAAAAAAAGCGATTGATTACCGCTGTGAGCGTGTGATGCCCTGCGCTCTGTAAATCACTGCATTTGCTGTATATTGTAAATTGTAATATCAGATTTTTTTTGTTTTTTCAAAATAACATAACTTGATTTCCTTTTTTTTTTTGAGGTTTTGTTTTTTCTTTTTGTTTAGTTTTAACATCAGCATCACATGCTCACGAACTTCTGCCGACTTATCCCACAATGCTTTTCTGTCTCGCTCTCTCTCTCTCTCTCCCTCTCTCTCTCTCTCCCTTTCTCTCTCTCTCTTTTTAACCTCTTTTAAAGTCCCTCTCTCCTGCAGGCGTGCGGCGGGTGTGTGTATGTGGGAAGAGGGGTTTAGGTAACGCTTCAAGACGAGTGTGTGTACAGATTTTTTTTTTTTCCGCCATTTTGTGCTCTAATGTAAGTGACTGTATAAATCTGTTCATTTCTTTTCCCCTTTATTTTTTTCCCCGATTTGTTATTTACTCTTTTTGCTGCAGTGTACATTTAAAACAGCATTGTGTAAATTTTCTGGGTCACACACACGCTGCTGCGTCTGTGTATAGAAGTGTGTGTAGTCAAGGCCTTGCAGCAGCAGCGTACATAAAAAGATTGCCTGGGTGTTTTGTATCTCCTGTTGTAGATGGTCTCGATACGCTGTGTGACCTTTATTTTGAGACAAAAAAAAAAAAATCAAAAATTGTACGCAGCGTCTTCAGTGTCAATTATTTGTGTGGTTGAAATGGGGTCGTTAAAAACACTCACTGACTACACACACCCACACCCACACACTCACATACACACACATTGTTGCGCTTTTACAAGCCCATTTGACTGTACGTCGTACAGCTGTGGTGCCAGATAGCACTTGTTATGTGATGAGACATTATGCCATTTTCTCTGGGGGTAGTTAGACAAATGACAGGCTTCTCAGTAGAAGTGAAGAATTCATTCAAACGGTCCATTTACATTTGAGTGCTATGACTCACAAAGAGTTTCCAGCTGACACAGAAGTGATGTTATGGTCTTTTTTACATTTACCTGTCCTGTTAAGGGGCTTGTACATCAGTTTTGAGTTTTGCTTATTTTCAAGCACAAACTTTTTAGCTTCTGAAACTGTTTGGTTTTATGACCTCAGGTATCACTGCTTTCAAAGGTGTTGTTTGCCCAAAAAGGTAGCCACCTCTGGGTTGAAGTTGTTGATGTGTGTAAATATACTCAAGGTAAATTGAGAGCTAACAATGTGTTTTTACAATTGACCAGTGGGTGCCTTTATGCTGTGACCCCCAATGACCGCAGTGTTAAAATTCTATTCGTCTAAGTCATGTCAGATTTTTTTTTTGCTTTGACTTGTAGGGCAGTTTATGAAGTAGAAAAATATAGAGGCCAAGCACATTTTTGGAAAAACACCAGTCGCTAGTTAACAAGTCACTCTATTCATCTGTAGTTTGTTATTTTAAGTTTAAGTGGATTCAAAACTGGCTGAAATATGATTGAGGCTGAAATATGATGCATGTTTCATCAGCAACATTGACCCATTTTTTACCTTGCTGCACAAATTACCCTTGTGTCAGTATTCTGGGTACATGGAGTACTACCCTCAAATCCATTTTTGATAGTGATACAAATCCGTCACTAGATGGTGCTGTTGAGCAACGAGGGAGTTTAGCAGTCCTGTGTATAAGGCAGTGAGCTGTGTATGCAGAAAAAAAATCAGTTAAGTTCCACAGAAGTTCAGGCTGTGCTGCCTACACACACGCACACACACACACACACACACACACATACAAACACAAAGGAGTCCTAATCGTTTCCTGGGTGTGTATAACAAATCATTTCCTGGGTGTGTATAACAAAATTCCAGTAAAATTGCATGTACCCTGACACTTAGGGTAGTGCAGTTGCATGATTAGATACCTTGTTCATGTCTACTTTCGTGCCAGACAAAGATTTGACACAGGTTATGGATTTAGGATCTAATTTGCCCCCTGTGGGTAAAAGAAAAGGCTAATTATATTGCATTTTACCGTCCAGTAGCTTCTGTTGCTATGCAGTGACTCTCTCACATCATACCTAAACACTCATTCTTTTTGTTCTGGTTGTGCTAATGTTATGTCCACAAAAATAAAACCCATAATAGGAAAGGTTAACATTTGTATAGTGCATTCAGAGTGTTATGCATAGCACACAAACAAAATCAGATAACAGATCCAACAGTCCTACAATATGATAGAAGTAACCATGACTAATAACAACCAGAGAAAGAACCACTGATCTTGAAAGAATGCACTTATTATATCTATGGAAAGAATGTATAAAAACCATACCTTTCCTGGTGTAAATGATACGCTTGTGTGAAATGACTGGTCATGTGACGTGTCTTCCTGTGAAAATAAAGATAAAGTAAATAGGCCATGACTGAAAGGCAGGGGTGGGCAGCCCCACCCCCCTTCAAAGAGTAGAGGTCATGCCATGTACTGGGTCCACCTTAGTTAACACATCAAAAGAATATAGCTGCACACTTTACTCTTTACTTCTTTTATTCTGCTTTAATTCTGACATTTCAGCCCCGCGGCCTTTGTCAAGGTCTTTGTCGAGGTCAAAGGCCCCATGTCGTGTGTCTCTACCTTATCGCATAACACATAACTCAGCTCAATGTGAGGAGAAGAGAGGACTGCCACAGATACTGTTCTAACTGACCTGTTTTCTATCAGTGATGCTGTCTTTAATTCTACCCATTGCTGAATGTCCATTTGCAATGGCAGAGAAGGGAGCATGGATTGTGTCCATGTCCAAGTCTGGCCTCCAAACCAGTGCAGTTAATCTCTGTCAGTGGTCTGGAAGGAATAATTTCAACGCAGAGATCACAGGATTAATTGACACTAGAGGGCATACATTCACAAACAAATAAGGGCCAGAAAATATACTGTACAAAGATTGTCCAGTAGTAATGGGGAATATCATTCTATTCTATTTTATTCTATTCTATTCTATTCTATTCTATTCTATTTTATTCTATTCTGTTCTATTCTGTTCTATTCTGTTCTATTCTGTTGTTCCTGCTACAGACTTGCAGCCAGAACAGTGATATCAGGAAACGGTTCAGTTAAAGATATTGCGGTCGATAATGTTAAAAAAACAGTTGTGGTAACGGTTGTTGGTAACCCTGCTCACCATATGCCACTCTATTGTGGAGGTTTTAAGGTGTGTCTTCCACAAACAAGCCTGGGCCTGGCCACTAAACCAATGCAATCAACAACTGTCAGTGATCCTGAAAAAAAAGTTTAAACACAAAAATAAGTGTTCCTCGAAGTATTTGGTATTTTTTTCAATAATATTTATGAAAAAAATAAAAAAATAAAATGGTTGTTGGTTACCCAGCTCACCATCTGCTCTACTCCATTGTGGAGATTTTAAGGTGTGGTCTCTCCAAACAGGCCTGGTGGGGCCACCCAGCACCACTACTGTCACAGCTGAATGAATAGAAGCCGTTTAGAAAAGAAGCATGTGCACTCTTGCCCAGCCAAGCCTTCCTCTTCCCATCATTGTGTCACTCTCATACTAATGTGGGAAGAAAATGAATCCAAAACTTAATTTGGCACCGTTGTATAAGACTACTCTCTAAGGCTACACAAAAGCTTCCTTACATCTTGATCAATTGGTTAACCATCAGCTGTAAATCAACTTAGAGAAGAGGTTGCTCTCACTGACAGACTTAGTGTCTGCCTCGGGGAAACTCCAAAAACACTTGACAAAATAATTGTCTGGCTTATCTAGTTTACCGCAAGAAGTCCTTATTGGGATTCTACTCTTTTCTGCACTTCAGGAAATTCACTAAATGGTTCATTTGAAATAGCTAAATTTAACTTAATTCCAGTGACAGTAGTCAATTTATGACTCACATCCACATCAGTGACTTGGCAAGTACAGGCAATGTCCATGTTGTGAAATGGTGTGAAAACATCTGTTATACTGCACTGAATATACATATCAACAGAATGTGACTGAGATTGGATTACTCCACGAGTTGATTATCACTTAATTTGAGTATAACATTATTAGGGTTAAAGTCATCATACAATGCTGTTTACATGGCAGTGCCTTATTTAGAATATTGTCTTAACTGAGGTAATATCTGAATATCAATAGTCTATCTTTTCACTTGTGACAAGGATACAAGGAGTTTTATTTGTCACGTACATAGAAATACTGGGTAGTAGGACATGCAGTGAAACTGATGACTATGGCCATTCTGCCAATGGTCAGACAGTATCAGCCCTAAAGAATTATATAATGTGAAATACAAGTTGATGACAACAGAACATCAGTGCCATATGATATTATATCTGCAAGGTACTCACCTCTCCGGTCCCACAATCACTACTGATATAGAACGGCATATCAACATATCAACTATGTTTGATGAAAGCTGAGTTTACATCATATAGACCCAAAGGAAATAGTCTTTGTTAAAGTTAAAATGCCTCTAACAATCCAACAAACAGTTTGTGTCAAGAGGGGCCTTCTGACGCTGTTTGGATCTCAGTGAGAACTGAAGCCAAGGAGAAATTGTTTTTACAGAGACACCTTAAAAGTCTTAAAAAGAATTAATTTGTAACTGTCAATCCTTTGAACTTCAAATGTAGTACAAACTCCTGCTCCTACACTACCCATTCTGCAAGCAACCTCTGTGAAGGTTATTTTCAAAAGTTTTTGATCTTAACACATCATGTGAAAACGGCCTGTTGGTGTTCGTCCAAACATTTGGCTCTGGCAAATCACAGTGGGGCAGCTGTCAGGGATGATGGTGCCTTTATTTGTTTTCACGCCAGAGTTGTTTATTTATTTATCGCTATTTTGAAAGGGGCATGAACAAGTTACCTTCAAACTGTTGTTTTCTTACATAATAATGCTTCACACACCATCCATTGAAGGACAGAGTTTTAATAAATAAGGGTTAGGTTATGGTTAGGGTTAGGTTTTGGGGTTAGGGTTAGGGTTAGTACGGAATCTTTTTCTGATAAATCTGAAGGAACCCTGTCTGAGTATGGTACTGATTTCTATAACTTTACATGTATTGGTCCGGAAGAATATGGAGAATAGGTTTCAACAGGTTCCGGATCAATATCCTTACATCTACTGGTACGGAATTCTAGACCCGTAGCCACTGCCATAACAACAACAACAACAACAACAACAACAACAACAACAACAACAACAATAATAATAATAATAATCTTATTATGAAGGGAGGGGGGCCCAAAATTCTTTCATAGGGCTCAAAGTTTCTAGTTGCCCTCCCTGGTGACTCCACCTTGTACCAGATGGAGAAGAGATAAAAAAAATGCTCTGGAATTGCAATGAGTCATTTCCAGATGAGTGAAAAAGGATTGTTTCTGAGGAATACAGTTGTTCCCTCTGGCATGTACTTCGCCCCCTTTAAGGATATGTGGCGGTAACACTATGACTCATGCTTCTACCTTTCTTTCGTAGGCTCCTGTGACTTCATGAGACCCAGTACTGGTATTTGCACACTGACTCATCACATATCATTGTTTGCTTTAGTATTATAGTATGGGACAGTCTACAGCGATTATGGCAAATAGGTTATTGGTATTGTTACCATGGTTTGCTGTGAATGTATTTTTTAAGACGTTCAGTGTGTGTCAGTTAATGTAATCTTTGATTTATTTTCATATGGATTTCCATGGGTTTGAAATCGTGAACTATGTTTCAAACATAACTTGTGAAACAACTTCCTCAAAATGTTATTTGGAATACATGTCAGGCATATATATAGTTGCCTGATTAAAGTTTGTAAAATGTCCACACTAGCTGGCCATCTAAAAAATAGGTTGTCAGATTTATCAAACATTGTATCATTGCAGCAACAACTTGGACTACCATGTGAACACTTGCTCCTTACAAAATATTTTTGGATATTCCTCTCACGACCATATTCTGTCAAGTTTAAGCAAGCCAGAAACATAAAAGTAAGATGTGTAGGCTGTTTTTCCCCATGGGAAAGGGCATACAAAGGCGTACTGAAAGGGCATGGGAGGTGGCATTATTAAACGGGTTATTTTATAATTATTAAACGGGTTATTAATAAAAAGCCTAGGTGCATTACGCACAAATGTGTGTTACACATTTCGGCTCATTTTAAATTTTGATTATATGTAAATAAGCGGCAGACGGGGTGTGTATTTGGAGTGTATTTGTATCAGTAGTCTGACTGTTTACTCTAATTGGCCGACTTCTACAGTCATGCTACTGCTCTCGCGGGCTACAGGGGGCATCCGCATACACGAGAGTAGTCTCGGCGCACACCATCCTGCACGCGTTTAGTAGGATTCGAGGCAGGAAAGAAGCAAGTGAGAGGGTGCAGTCTGGCGCCTGCCGACTGTGCATCTAGCAGGTCTCGTACACTGAAGTAGACTATCCTTCAGAAAAAAATCGGGAAGGCCGCGCACAGCTCGTTTTGGGTTTCGGTAACCGCGCATGAGCCTTAGCGGGATTAAACCGACCAAGATCACGGGAGGCTGGATGTAGGAACGCTCGCGCTAATTGAACCCGGATATTTAAAACTGAAGGAAAACCAATTTCATTCTTCGAAGACCGGGCGGAGGAGGCTCGAGGCTGCAGCATCATGAAGCTCGTGTGTTGGATGGCGCTAGCTCTCCTCCACGGGCATGCCGCATCGGTAAGCACGAGCACTGCTCCTGGCCATTGTGTTCTATTGTTCCAAGGAAAACCTCGGACCTTCATAGCCCTTGCCATACGGTGGTAGCCTGACGCCCTCTTCGGATTGTGGTTTGTGACTGCGCGTGAAATTGGTCCTACGGACCTTGGGATTGGGTTACCGAGTCGGAGAGTGTTAGGGAACCTTGTGTATGTGTGTGTGTATGTGTGTGTGGAAGAGAGAGAGAGTAAGGTAGGATATGCTAGGGTGAAAAGGCATAAGAGAATCCGCCGGGGTCTTGTGTTTGTGTGTGTGTGTGTGTGTGTGTGTGTATGTATATATTTGTGTTTGGGAGGTTAAAAACAGTCTTCTTTCCCCTCCCCCCAGCGACTCCGAAACAGCCTGTTTGGGCTGCGCGTGTGATTGAACTTAATTGCCGCGTTGCTGTTAATTAGACCAGACTACTGTTTAATTATGCAATCAATGGGTTTTGTTCTTCCGTCCTCTGTTCGCGCCATATATTCCTCATTCATCAGAACTAGTAGGCTACTCCATCTCAGTCGCACGTGCGTAAGGGGCCTTCCCTACCCTACCTGACAGGAAGAAAATTATAGACGAAGGAAAAAAAGTAGGCTATGTTAACGACCGTAGCGCTTTAGTCTACATGCAGGCAGAGTAGGGAGGTGGGATTTGGTGCGCGGTGGTGATGGTCGGGCAGGCTGGGTGCAGAAGCCCGGGGTGGGGCACAGCGGTGCTAAACCCGCCGGGGACCGGGGTGGGGTGTGTTGGGAGGGAGGGAGGGGGGTGTTTGAGTCGATGACGACATCGTGAACCGATTAGTGAAGCAAGATAGCGGAACCATACCTCTTGCTGCTCTCGCGAGAACCGTTTTGGGCAGCTGAGAAATTAAGATAGCAGCATATACTCTAAAACCTTAGGGGTAAATTGGTGACGCAGTCGACAGACAGATTTTCTGTGATAGGTAGACTATGTTGATCATGTAGCCTAATTTTATTCAGGTAGTGAATTTGTGATGCATTATAGTTTACACCTAAACTATTATGTTATGAAAATGTTGTGGTGTACTAATATTTTCAAAGGCTCATTGGAACTCCAGGAATGTTCTTTGCTGTGGAAGAAAATGGTTAAATTCATGGTGATATTGTGCTAGATAACCCATTTTGCTCAGCACAGCTGCAACAAATAAGCATGTTATGGGTTGGTGCTGCCATAAGGCAGATGAAGGGTTAGAAAAAGGCTGACATATAAAAAAATAATCTATGAACCAAATATCAGATCACAGCATTTTCGACCAGCCTTTTCAGTCCTTTTTTGATGCAGCCATACAGATTAGACGGTACATTTAAGAGTGAGTAAATTGTGCAATCTCCTTTAATCTCTCATGAATCAGTTTAAAGGAGAATGTATATGGGTATCAATAATGATGTAATAGTAACATAGGCCTATTACACACGGATGATTTATTATTTCATGACCTAGTATTCATAACTTACATTTTTACATGGAAATCGTAGTCTTATGGATGGACGTATGGATTTTCTTAATGTAATGTAAATCTGTCTGAAAGCCTATCCGATTATCTATACCGTTCCCTTTTTGCGTATATGTAATTATGACACACAAATCCAGTATGACACATGTCTGAGTTTCAAACTGAAGGACAACAAATTAGGGCCCTATCTCTACCAATTCCCAGTTTTCTTGATGAAACTTGGCGTGACCCCTTCCTTCTGTGTGTTGCCTTGTACTTTAGCAGTAATTGAAGCGTAATATGAGCATATATTATAAGTGTATTTAGGCAGCAGCTCTTTAAAGTACAGTGTTCCTTGGCTCAGCCGGCAGAAATACCCTGTTATTTTTGTACCTCCTCTGGCATTTGTGTAGTTGACTGCAACAGGGGTGGAGAATGTTGAAAATGGAGGGTGCAAAGCACACGGTCTCTTAAAAAGGGCAACCGTTAAGTTCCTTAAACAAGTTTATAGAAGAATAATTTGCAGCACTCCCTAAACACACACACACACATGCACAATCATCTGATGGGAATTGGGTCAGTCATTTAGTCTAAGTTCCTGTCTTGTGTTGATATCCTGGGGCCTTTTAATCTGTGTTGTTTTTGAGTG
Organism: Coilia nasus; assembly: GCA_027475355.1. Lineage (NCBI taxonomy): Eukaryota > Metazoa > Chordata > Actinopteri > Clupeiformes > Engraulidae > Coilia > Coilia nasus. Next base: position 11,602,010 of record CM050201.1, on the reverse strand, counting down.
TAGGCGAGTGTCGGAGAGACCCTCTTTTTTTCTTTAACCTAGAGCTCTCCTGTGTGTGCAGAGCAGGCAGAATGTGGAGCGTGAGGGTGTGTGTGAAATTTCATTTCATGTTTAAAAAAAAAAAAAAAAAACACAGCAGTGTGTTCTCTCCAGTTGCTGCAGAAATGAATCAGTGTTTTGTCCTACACTCCACAAAGACGACCATAGAAATGAGAGAGGGGGAAATTGAGAGTGTGTGTGTGTGTGTGTCTCAGTGCGTGTGTGTAAAAGGGAGAGAGAGAGAGAAGCCGTGTGTGAGTGTGTGTGTGTGTGCATACTTGGAATGTATAGCTAGGAGTAAACAAACTCAGGAAGTGCCACTTTTTTGGGAAGGGTTATTTCCCACACGGTCAAACGCTCTGAATAAAGAGTGTCTCTTCAGTAGGGGCATCTGTGATAAAACCAGACGTTTACCAAACCAGGTTAAAAAAAAGCTTTTGAGAAGTACCCAAGACTTGAGTTGAGCATAAATTCCCCCCCTCTTGGGGTGTTGTGCATGTGGAGATTATATCAAACAGAAAGATAAGGTATCAAATAAAGAGACACTGTGAAATGATATAGTAGATATCATATCAATGATATTCTAGTGATGGAGACATGTTTTCGTCATGAGGCAAAAATGGGCAGCTGTTTTAACACAGGTCTGTGCACGACGGGATTTCCCATATATCTCAGAGCAGCAGATAGCCGACAGGCTCACAATGTTGAAAGTTGCTCTGTATCAGGCAATGTGTGAGACTATCTGTCTTAACCTTGAGACTTGTCCCAAAACAGCCATGATTTAAACCTAGTACCGACTGGTACCAACTGCTTTTAAAGGAGACTGATGTAAAATTTTGGTTGTTCAGAAGAAGGAGAAAAAAAACGGATCGCTTTCCTGAAGAACTCACACTTGACTTGAAGTTTATCGCTCAGTGAAATGATCTGGCATGAAACATATCAACAAACCTTTCCTGTCAGTGTCCTGTTTTAACTATCCAGCACCTCATTAATCATGAGTATGTAATGCTGACTAAAAATAAACACGTGCATGGACCGACCAGCCCAAGGGATACCACAGTCCAGGTTTTAGTGTGTCACGTACATGCGAGCCACTTGTCTACACAGAGTCTGTTTTCAGCTTTAACCCAAGAGGGGAATCCATACAAGAGCGAACGCATAAAAAGGTGTGCATTCTCAGAAAGCAGTAGTGACTTTGAAGACATTTCAAATGCATACAAATCTTTTTTTACAATCGGTGAAAATTGTCTCTTGGAGATTTTTCGACACTGATATTCTACGTTCAGCTAAAAATATACTGCTTTTGAAAAGAGCCTGTGATGATTTTGTCGTGATTGTTCAGATCATGTAGAAACTTTTTCTGTACATTCCTATACCTGCTGCAGTATCCACACTTTGTGAAATAGCTGAAATTCTAAACAAGCAACCTGCTTACATAAATAATTTTTAAATGGCCGTTCAGCATTAATGGTTAGGTCGTGAGTCCCTTTTTGAAGAACATTTGCACAATCAAGGCTAATAAAACTCTCATCGTTGTTGAAAGAGAAGAAAACGGGACACTTTTGTTGCAGCCTAAAAAACTTGAAAAAATGTCCAGTATGGTTCTTTAGAGGGTCTATTAATGTATCAGACATGAGGGCAAATGCAAAAATTAATTTGCTGCTTTCTTAATCCAGCATAAGTCAACAACTATGACCCACATCTCTAACTACTTCTAAGGTATACTGTGTGGCATGTTCCTTACTTAACAGAATGGCAATTAATGACTACTACTGTCACTAAGTGGCTATCATCAAAACCTTCATGTCAGTTTGTGTAATTTAGCCATGGTGTAGCCAGATTCATGTCTAGTAAGCATGCAGCATCAGTAACCTTGGAGGCATTGTGTCGGTTCATATCTCAAAGAACGGACGCCTTGACCTCAAAACAGAGGCAGATGTCTGCCGTCGACATCCCTTGTCAAAACACACATATCAGGTTAACAGCTTGTTCTGTCTGATGAATCATTTGTTTATTTGAATCAAGACAGACCTTCTGTGTGGACAATATAGACCTGTCAGATGAGACGCAGATGTTCCACAAGGTTACTAGGCGCAGCAGTGCAGTCTTCCAGGCAGTCAATGCAGACGATATCTAATCAGTGGGCATGAGGCATAGCAATGTAACGTCTTCATTGTTCAGGTACCACAGACATTCTGTGACAACAGCTGTGTTCAATTAACCCTTCGTTTATGTCATTTTTCCATGAGCCCGTAAGTAAGGAAGACATGTCGGTGTCATGTTCCAACATGTTGCAGTGTGTATTGCATCATTCAGCTCTCTGGTAGTGTGCTCGCGTGTGTGTGTGTCGCACACAAAACAATGTTACCTCGTCATGTCTCCACCGGCAGTTTTTTTTCTTCCTTTTTTTTTTTGTTCTTTTGTTCCCAATTGTGTGGATGTTTTAGCCTCGCCAGGAAACAGTAGTGGACTAAGTGAAGGGATGCTTTTGTCTGGACTGAAGGATTTCTCTGAAGGATTCCTCCACAGTTGGAGATCACGACGACCTTGAAGCTGATGACTGATTTTTCTCTTCCCATCCGAAGATAGTAATCAGTTGTACAGCTCCCAAAGTCAAGGTCGCCAAGTTAATCAGATGTGTGTCTGTGTATGTTTGCGCTGTTTGCAGTTCAGATAGCAACAGTTGTGCTTCCAGATTTTCAGCAGAAGACACAAGCAGTCTGATGTAATTCGAAGGAACACAAACTTGACAGCATTGTGACGGCAAACTCAGCCGACCTGCACAGATTCTTTCTCATTCACAACATCAAAGCATAAAGCCTCTTTCAAAACACACACCAAAGCCTGTATTCTCCTTGTGTGCTTTAAGAGAACACTGCTTTGACGCTACTGTTAGGAATGCATTTTGTAGACTGACAGACAAATCATCTGAGGTCTCATTAGGCAAATATAAAGTGGCACAAGGATTTTCAATTATTGTGTAATAATAACTGCAACAGAACCAAAGTAAAATGAAACAAAAACCAAAGACAAAATTCAAAAAGACATTCAACACAGATGCAATTTTAACATGGTGACCAAAGGGCAAACTGCTGTGTCAGATGCATCCGGTACTTCCTGCATTGCGGTGGAAACATCCAGGTTTACAGGGCCAATTAAAGAGGGGCATTCCTGTAAACGGCAGCACCTCCTGGGATGAGCCTTGAGATCTGGCAGAAGAAAAGTTCAGATTGTTCCCAGTAGGATCATACACACCAACACCACTGACAGTTCCGCCTATGTACAGCATAGCTGGCTTTATGTTTACCAAACACTGTTTACACAGTGTCTTTTAACTTATATATTAATTACTATAGCTTTGATGTTTATGATTCACCTTTATTCCCATTCCTATGGGTATATACGTACCATATGTAACAAACATTTCTCCCCATGTACACATTCACCACCACAAGAAAATGCATATATGCCGTGTTCTCTCTCTGACTCTCACTCTCTCTCTCTCTCTCTCTCTCATACTGGTGCTTCCTGCTGTTGTGTTGTTTCCACTGCTTCTGGGACACTGCTTCAAATGTGGGATTAATAAAGGATTATGTTGTCTTTGAATAATCTATGAAAACTCCCATCCTACAACATACAGATGTGCTCAGCTTCGTTCCCTAGTCTCCCTAGTCACTTGACATTTCAGTTAGGTATTTTAGGTATTTTGCTGCATCATAGCACATATACCCTCCTCTGTTTTATAATGACCATATTAATAAAAAACATGAACTTGTTGGTAAATATAACATAATCGACATCATGAGGAAACAGTCTTTTTCCTTTAAAAGCCACTGTGTTGTATTTACAGTGATCTCACACAAAGGTCTATTGTACCTTCAGTATCGATAACAAATTTAGCTCGATGATGGCTCTAAACAGGTAGTCATTTCTATTGTAAGCACCCCCAATAACGTGACCAGGACTCATTATAGATGTGTTTACGATAAGGGACGGAGGTTATCCACATACGACGCTATATTGTTTTTGCACAGCATTGTTCCATTGTTTCTCTGTCAGACCCTCGTAATGGAGACACAAGCCTTGTCTTGGGCTCAAGGGCCTCTCTGTCTCTGTGGCCGCTTCTGTCTGGTGTAATGTTTTGTGTAAGCTCAGGATCACAGAAGGCCAACACTTAGCGTAGGCACAGAGAAGCTGAGGAAAACGGTAATTATATTGCTGTGGGCCCCCGTTGAAACGTCCAGACTAGGTTGGCAGACCAAATAACCATGAAAGGCCATTAGACTGTTTACGCCTCCAGCAAGCCACATTACCATGCTGCAGTACAGACGAGTAAATAGCTAAGGTGCTTTACGTAGGGTGGGGAAATGATATGACAGCTAATGAGCACTGTGTTAAGAGTTATCAGCTGTCGCTTTACTGAACAGGCCTTGTTATGCTGCTCATTTTCGACTTAATTTAAGTCCGTGGAACGTTCCAAGGGGAAAACGCTGCTTTTGAAATCTGTATGCCTTGCTGTAACACAGTGATCACATACAACGGTGTGAGTGTGTTCTCTATGTGTGTGCGCTTGGCTCTAATGTCTAACCCCCTGTCTTCAGAGATTTGCTCTCTGACCTTGAAGATGTTCCGGCGCATTCCGAATTAAAGCAGTCAAAACACAGTTTAAAGGGAGCGACAGTAACGTACCGAGACTAAACTGAGTCAAATGTCTCACAGTGTTGTTGAAGAACTCCTCGTACAGAGTTGCGCTGAAAACACACCCAGAACTCTCAGGGCCTAAACTAGTGTTACTCCATCTGTGGTGTAATGGAGAGTAAACACATGTAAATGCCATGTTGCACGTCTTAACATTACAAAAAAGTGCTTATTACTTTAATTGCCATTTTAATAATTACTAATGTTAAAGATTTGCATCATTTAGCCACCTGTTTGTGCTGCTGTGTGTATCGTTTACCTATCTTTTCTATATTACCACTGCACCACTGAACACTAGTCTACTGCACCTGGTCTAAGACCATCAACAAAATTGCTACAGCTGCCATGATTATGTAAGGTTGTTCACGCTGTTACTTCAGATCTGTCTAGTGATGGATATTTTGAATAATGTTTATTTGTACAAGTGCTTTGTACACCCCACTCTAGCAGATTGTCTGGAAGTAAGTGTCGCCTGATGGTAGATTAGGCTTCATGAAGGGCTGAAGCTGAAATGGGTCTATGTACTGCCATGCTGGTAGAAGTCTTTATGAGTTTACCGAGTAACAAATGTATACAAGCATTTTAGAAGGAGCTCCTTACAGTCATGTACATGTTTAGCCAAAACTTGCAGTACTGAAAATGAAATGGAACAGCCGGGTTGAAAAGGTGGGGTAGGCAATATGTTTTAGATGCATTTTTGTTCTGTTTCTTAAAATTGGCTTCATGTGCCAATAGCTACAGTTACTGGTATCGTTTAACAAAAACAGCGAAAAAGGATGTTATCTCTCTGGCTGCCACAGAGCTTTTAAAACTATGCCTAATCATTTCAGGGAGCCCCAGGAAGACAATCGGCTGGCCTAACTGCCTGTTTACACGTCTTTCTATGTTTGGGATTCCTATTGTGTGCATTCAGCTCGGAAGGAAGGACGGTACATAAATTGTCCCATTGTATAGATAAAAAAAGTCTTTTATGCTGCCCTACAAAAGGAGTGTGAGAAACTGACAAAAATGACTTAAAAAAAGAACTTAGTGTTATGGCAAAGGCAACAACAAAAAAACTTCAAAATTAGCTCAAGATATTTGGCCACATGATAAAATTGATGTTTATTGTTCCGAAAAAGACAATAACTCATTTTCGCCCAAAATTGAAGTTATTGTCTTTTTGTCTTCACAGGGCAGAATGGACGTAGTTAAATATGGCATGACTTTAGTTGGTGACATGGGGATGCAGAGGATGGAGTGAAATTGAGGTAGATCATTTGCCGTGGTGGCCACCTTTTCAGGGAACAGCTTAAAAAAGGAAAAAATAACTCGTAACGGTTTTCCGTCATGGCCTTCCCTGCCTTTAATAGGAGATGATTGGAGACTGACCCTTGGTCAGGATTGAGTTACTTCTCAGACTCCAGCGAGTTCATGTTCCACACTCATCGGTCACGCCTGGCCATTGCTGTTTACAACCACACCAGTCTACTCCAGGGCCTCAACGGCAGTCAAGGCTGCAGACTAGAAGGCTGTTTGTGTAATGTTACAGGAAGTAGAAGTGGAGTCTGCGCCTATGTCCAAGCTCTGTGTTTTGCCTGATGTGTAACTCCAAAACAGATAGCCCATCAGCGCTGCAATTGTACTAAGACCTGAAACGTAGTGTAGTGCTGCAGACAGTGGGCCACAAAAGCTTTGTTTAGTAAAGGGACTGACTGAAAGTGACATGTTTTATTCTGCAGTTGTGTTTTTTAGGTTACACCTCATTTTAACAGTACCTGTTACAGTGTATCTACATTGTAAAGTGCGGTGTACCAAAGTGTGTAACAAGATGTTACATTATGTACTTACGCTGTACCTTAGAGTAGAGATTAGGATTAGGGTTAGTGTTGGGGATGTAAAGTGTAAGTACATAATATTACATGGTGTTACATTTAGATACACTGTCAAAGTGACAGTTAAAATGAAGTGTCAACATTGTAAATAACCCTACCACTGTGATGAGGTTGAGCAAAGACAGGTAATATAAAAATCGAGGAGTAAGCTGTGACAACAGTTACATCATGACCTACTGTTCCTCAAAGGTGAGACTGAGAATGCTTTGACCCAGAAGAAGGCAATAGCCAAAATGGACCATCTTGTAACACACAAAGTATTTCCACAGCCTAATCGTGTTTTCATTTCAGCATTTTTCTGATGATTCAGTAAATTCCTTTAAGAGTTCATGACACTGGTGCGAACATTACCCCTCGTGTGGCGGTCACGTTTCCTGCTGATGAACACATCCAGGCTCGTGCCGGCTGGCGCCAGGCCTTTCTTTTCGGAGAGAAAGAGGCAGCACATTCTGTTCCCTGTTTTACCCCTCACCTTTCACACTCGGAGGGAGGGAGCGAGCTAGCGAGTGAGCGAGCGAGCTCCGTGATCTCCCTAGCAGATGTCTCTGCCCCGTCGTGTTGTTTGTTGCTAGCGCCACAATGACCAAGTCAAAGGTCGAGAGACGCTAATAGTACAGCGCTAGCTCACACGTATGATGCACGGCAAATGTAGCTCACTAATTTATATCTGTCTGTGTATGTGTGAGCTCTTGCTTTCTTACACACACACACACACACACACACACCCACAAATAGCCAGTAGAAATAGGGGAAAACATCAATTTATTTATGCAGGATCAATGTCTGAAGCACACACACTCAACAAGCTTAGCAGGTCACCAATTTATGTGTGTGATATCTCTCTCTCTCTCTCTCTCTCTCTCTCTCTCTCTCTCTCTCTCTCTCTCTCTCTCTCTCTCTCTCTCTCTCTCTCTCTCTCTCTCTCTCTCTCTCTCTCTCTCTCTCTCTCTCTCTCTCAGGCATCGAACAGCCAACATAAATAGGGGAACACATCCATTTTTATGCACATGTAATCTGTCAAGCACGCACAGACACACACACAACCCACAAATAGCCAATACAAATAGGGGAATACATCCATATTTTATGCACATGTAATCTGTCACACAGACGCACACACCCACACACAGGATGGGGTTGATTGGCGGTAGGAGGAGGAATGAAATGAGCAGCGGATAGAGGGATGAATGAGAGGGAGGGAGAGAGAGAAGGTGTGTGTGTGTGTGTGTGTGAGAGAGAAGGAGAATGATGCTTCACTGTAGGAAAGCCCAGTTCTAGGTATCCATGACAACTGAGGCTGCTGTCATCATTCCTTTTTTTTTCCCTGTCTTGTTTTCCCCTCACTCTCTCCCATTTCCTCTATCCCTCCATACACTCTCTCTTTCTCTCTTTCTCTCTCTCTCGTCTCTCTTTCTTTCTTTCTCTACCTCTCTCTCTCTTTCTCTCTCTCACTCCCTCTGCTGTGCTTTTTTTCCTTCTCTCTTGCTCTCTTTCCCTCTCTGTTTCTGTCTCTCTCCCTCAGTTCCCTCTGTCTCTCTCTCTCTCTCTCTCCCCCTCCCTCCGTCTCTCCACCACTCTCACGCAGCTCATTAAGATTCTGCCCCAGTAGTTGGGTGGGGGAGGGGACCAGAGGGCCAAAGCATGAGGGAGGAGAGCGAAATTGAGGAGGGAGAGAGGGAGGGAGGGAGAGAGAGATTGAGGAGAGAAGGAGCGGAAGGGGGAGAAGGGAATTTTTGTGGGATATTTTTGTGCGTGTGCAAATCCTTGTATGTGTGTGTCTGTGAAAATGACAGATTTTTGATTTTTATGCGATTTGAGTGTGCTTTTGTGTGTGTCTTCCCATGGGTGTGAGAGACTGTGTGTGTGTGTGTCTGCCTAAGTGTGTGTAAAGAGAGACCGTGTGTGTGCTTGACGGTAAAGAGAGGGAGAACACGACAATCTGACAGACTACAAAAGGCTCTGAGATGCGAGTATTTCCTTGAGATAGAGATCTTAACCGCTAAATGGCTATATGGGTGCAAATGGGCTAGTCGTCTCCACCTACTCCTACGCGTAAATGTGTGTGTGTGTGTGCGCCACTTATTGGTTTGTTTCAATTGCTTCTGTGTGTATCTGCGTGTGTGTAATGGACGTTTGGAGTCTGGGAATGTCCTCTGATATCTTGGGTGGAGCCTTGAGAAATCGCCGGAAATGTCTTGTGTGGTCTGATGTCAAAGGGCTGGTCTCGCCATCACGCACACTCTCATGCACGCGCATGTCTGGGCACACACAGACGGCAACATGCATACTCATACATATACACACGCTCTCTCTCTCTCTCTCTCTCTCTCTCTCTCTCTCTCTCTCTCTCTCTCTCACTCACACTCACACTCACACACTCTCTCACACACACACACACACACACAAGCACACATACATCCAGGCACCCACACAAGCGTCTGCACATCTGCACACACACAGACACACACACACACACACACACACACACGAGCACGCGCCCGTCCTCGCGCACACACACACAGACACATCTGTACTCTTGGTAGCGTGGGGTGAAAAGGGGAGGGGTCGATATATTTAGCCTGCCTGATGTTTGAGATTGTGCTTCTGTTCGCGTGTGACCGGGGTGATGTGGGGGTGGGCGGGGGGTGGTCTCCTCTGTCTCGGGGACTTCCTGTTGGGAGGGGCTTAAATAATTCACCAGATAGTTGCGGGGGATCTCCTTGCCCTGTTAGGAGCCTCCAGTGCTGCCAAGCCACAATTAACCTCATTCATCACCCAGTGGAAGTGACTGATTAGACTCCGAGTTGCTAAGAGGTGCAGGAGTGTCAGCCTAAATTATATCGAAAGCTATTACATCAACAAGTCATACTCGAGGTCACAGCAATCCAACAAGTAGGAAGGTGACGCAGGCATTGTGTTTATTGACCCCTGTCAAAAGGGCCCTTGTTCATTTTGCCAACAATATAGCCTCCCATTGTACAACAGAAGCTGTGCAGCATTTTAGAATTGTAGAATGAAGTTAGATTTCCCTCTCTTATAAGAGAGACTTTTACTTACTCTAAATACGGATGGGACATATAAAGGCTAGTTTTAACCTAGCCTCACATATTACCAACTATATAGTGTATACCTCTGTCCTTATCCACCTCTATTAACCAACAAAATCTACAGTTAGGAATATTTGGTGGGGGGATAAATTGATAAAGGTGCCATAGAATGGATTTTTTTTGTTCAATTTTGTTCAAGCTTCAAATCCTATTTGTCCATATACGGAAGAGGACGGAGACCAAAATATGCGTGTGTGCCTTCTGCTCCCAGTCCCCATTGAGGAAGTACACGATGCCGAGTAGACCACCTTTTCCATTGATCACTGCCAAGATCGGTGGCATAAAGAGTACAGAAATATGCCTCCTCCACTACTGGGCCAAACTGTTAGCACAGCCACATCCTGCCATATTGTGCTGAGGCAGTCTGCGAGCATCTAAGAATAACTACAGCAAGCGATATCTGCACCCTGACCGCATATAATAATAATAATACAAGCGCATCTATACGTCCCATTTTATTTGCGCCTTCACAGACTGTTTGTTGTTTAAATGCCTGTCTTGGCTTTTTGTGTCTTTGACAAATTTTTGCTGTTTAGGAGCCAGTCTTGGCTTTTGGTCTGCTTTACACATCATTTGTTGTTCAAGAGTTTCTCTTGACGTTTGTCTTTTTTACAGATTTGTTTGTTTGTTTTCTGCATTTTGTTGTTGAGGAGCCTCTCTTGGCTTTTTGGTCACTGACAGTGTACACTGCCAGAGGAAAAGAAGACTCCAATTAAGCCATCCAATCATGAGATTATACATAATTAAGCGATGCTGTCGGACAAAGCATGTAAAAGAACATGTAGCTGTAGGCCTAATTGTCTCGCTGGAACCTCATTGGGGTTGATATAATTTATGTATGAGAGATAATTGCAGGAATAAATCACATCTAGATTACATTTTTTGAGGTAATAATCCTGTTCCCAAATATTTAATTTAGTCTACAGTGTTGAGATCTTTCATCTGACCACTGCTGATTTACATGGGCCACATGGATAATCTTGGCACGCCCATTGCAGGCCAGAGTGGTCATTGCCTGCTGACTGTGTGGGCAGATGAGGAGTAGGGAACCAGCCAGCTGGTTGGGTTCAGAACAACTTGAGGGATAGTCTGTGGTCGTGAAATGGGCAGTCACTGCCAAACAGTTGGACGAATAACCCTGACGCGTTGCTCACAAAGATTTTTTGGCGTTTTTTGAGACCGCAGTGTTGAGGGTTTTTTTCCTCAAGGTCTCATTTCTCGCTGTTCCACCACCACTGCAGCAAGTTACTTTGGGTTGAGAGTCTGACCAAAGGTTGCCGGACCACCTTTCTGAATACCTACCTATCTACCTGACCGCCATCTACCCCTTCTTGAGATTATGTTGTCCCAAAGAGGTCTATCATCCAGGTGTTGGCCATGGGCCAACATGCTTAGCATTAGCATGTTATGCGTTTGAGCTTCTAGTCAGTGCGGGTTACAACAGGCACTCATCACGGGCCAAACACTGAGCTGGGCTAAATCGCCTAATGATTATTCTGCTTCCTCTAAAGGTCATATCTCCACACGTGGCCCCATTTTTCATAAATTATTGAGAGGAAATGATTCATGAGATTACTGTTTATGCGAGCCCATTACACAGACATTTTTGTAATATAGTTTTATTACACCGAAACGGCAAAGCAGTTGGGAAAGGGGACAAGATCCAATTAAAAAGAGGAGTTCATCTGCATGTATAATTTAATGTCCCGAGTTGGCTGTATGAAGACAAAGTCAGAATGAAAGTAGCTTTGATGTAAAGTGATACTGTCGGGGAGGTGAGGTTAAAAAAACAGGATTTAATGTTAACATAAGCGTAATCCACACACGTGCGTTTTTCTCTCTCTCCCTCTCTCTCCCTCCCTCCCTCCCTCCCTCCCTCCCTCTCTCTCTCTCTTTCTCTCTCTCTCCTAAAAGTTGCACAATCTGGCATGTATTATCTAAGGAGTGCACACATTTATCAACATGCAAGCTAAAAACAAGGCCTAGAGGCGCACACAGGCTCTCACACACACACAAACATAGACACACACACACACACTCGCACACACAAAAGGGACTCGTCCCAACCCCTCTGTTCATGTTGCATTTTTTAGAAGCCCTGAAAAGTTCCTTAGAAACGCCAGACACCTCATAAAGGGCCTCGCGAGGCTGGGCGGAGGGAGAGGGAGAGGGAGGGGGAGAGAGGGAGAGAGGGAGAGAGGGAGAGAGGGGAGGAGGGTGGAGTGGCAATGGAGAGTCCATTCACATGGGCACAGAGACGCAAGGACCCATGAGTCCATTAATCAGGTCAACCTTCATAAAATGCACTCCAATATCTTACACTTACTGGTATTTTAACTAGACTAAACACTCTGCCTAATAGTATGCATCATCAAGTACAAAACATACATATTCGTATAGTATATGTATTTAACATGTTCTTTGCAGTCTGTGGGCATTCATTCTGGCCTTGCTCCAAGAGGACAGCTGAATAGCGTGTTCGTTTGGAGTACTCAGCCGTATATGCAGAAATTCCCCTACACTTACTCATGACAACACTCTTCCTCGGCTAGCTTCCTCTCTAGCCCTATATGGTATGATTTGCCTTATATAGATGGAATGGTAACTGTAAAGGTAATCATTGTTGTAACCTAACTGGTAGCTGTGGGCGATATATGTAATTCTGTTGTGGCTACCTGTCAGTACATGTTAACCTTTAAGCTAGGGTGATAGTTTTTGAACATTCTGGAAAAAAGAATGTTCTACAACATAGTAAGATTCTAAAATTCCGCTTTATATTCCATATTATATTAAATTCTTTAGAACTTTCAACCTCACAACAACATTTCTGTTTTGCAACCCTGTAACCAGAGCCATATCTCTATTTCCTGTAACTCTTCTATGCACTTTAAATTGGGTCTGTGTGGAATCCCTAAGCCTTGATACCAAGGTAACCGTGTTTGGACAGGAGGAAAGCAAACAGACATGGCCCGTAACAATGCGCTAAAGATGAATAGGGGAATTCCAACACCGACTGCCGTCTGAACGTGGAAGAGACGGATGCACCTTGCACATGAAAGCTGTTTCCAGTGTTGTTGACTGATGGCCTAAACTAGGCCTAGCAATTGGGGATTGTGTGTGTGTGTGCATCTTGCACATGTAGGCCATTTGCAGTTGTTGACTGATAGCCTAGGCCAGGCCAAGCAATTGAGGATGGTGTGTGTGTGTGTTTGTGCTGTGGGGGGGTTGGTCCAAAGAAACGGGGAACTGGCTAAGCAGCATTGTTCTGTGTCGCTTTTATATTCCACCATAAAATGCATAAAGTGCCTTCATAAACCTTAGCCGTAAGCGTTGTCCAGTGCTGGGTTTGCTTGCATCACTAACCGTTTCATATCTGACCCACGTTTGTTTACTTTCGCGGACACACACCTGTCGACGGGAAGTGAAAAGGATATGAGGTCGCACGAAGGAGGACCCGCCCTAAAATTCACACACACACAAGCCCCCTGTGTGTTCAGCAGGCCTCGGTCACCACGCCTTTTAGACTGTGGTCCATTTAGTCTGGTTGAATCACTCCATTTAACTGGGTGTGTTAAATCAAAGCAGCACGGACTTTGGCCCTGCTTTATCTGATGCAGCGTGTGAATTTGCAGCGTCCTCCACAGAACAGCAACTTGCAAATGAGCGCTGGAGTGACCGCTGCATTTGTGTGTGAGGTTTTGCTGTGTGTCTTATTACCAGTGGGTGATGGCTGGACACGGAGCATTTTGGTGACACTTATAAGGAGTCCAGGAAGAGAAAATACACAGGCAGAGTTTCTAACAAGCATATTATTAAATGATAATAATAATTAATAATAATTATTTATAATAATAATAATAACAACAATATTCAACATATTATTATTATTATTATTATTATTATTATTATTATTATTATTATTATTATTATTATTATTATTATTATCAACAACAACAACAACAATAATAATTGTTATGATTATTATTATTATTACTAAGTAAAAAGTAGCACATTTAACATTTAGTATGTTGTTAAAGACAATATACAGGTAGTCAAACTGAATTATTTGTGCTGGTACAATGAAATATATATTAAAAAATAATCTTAATCCTATATACTTAAATGTATAGTTCAAACAATTGAATTCTACAGTCCATTGTAATTCAAAAGTCTGCACATGTAGGAGATGGGTGATTTTCTGTCTCTGCTCTGCATCTCAGAATAGACAGTGGACATACACTGGACAGTCTACTTCCATAAAGTGCCCCACCCCCAGTTACACACAGCCTACACACACACACACACACACACACACACAGGACCAGTGCACCCATGATGAGCTTAGTTTCTCTGTGTTCTTCCTCATATTACATGAAGATGATATAAATAAATAGAGTAATAGAATATAGAAAATATTCATTTGGTTGAGGGTTAATGTCCAAAGGGACTGTCAAGCAAGGGTTAGTACAACAAAGGAGAACAGCTGATTTGAGGATGAAATATTACCCAGCATGCCTTTGGAGCGCTCATTAACAAGGTCAATAGGCTAGATCAAACAGCAGGCAGGGCCGGCCGTCTATGTCTGTGTGCAGCCCTGCTGCCCATATGTGTCTGTGACATGCTCTTAATCTCTGAGGATTGTGGGATTGCTTGTTGGGATTAGGGATTGTGGCTAAGAAACGGCTGTCCACACATACACAATAGCATGAAGCCACCGTCCAAACCACAGCACTGACAGAGGTTTTTGTGTATTTTTTTTATTGTATTGGTACATGTTTATTTTAATGGGGTTAGAAGAGTTTTATATACACATACTAGGATTTATTTTAAATCTGTTACTTTATTTTTCTTCACTTATATACTGAACATTTTTACTAGGCCCCTACAACCGTTTTACTGCATTTGGATCAGTATTCATTGTGTTACAGTAATCATTCATCATGGATTAGGATTATGAGAGACTGACTGTGGATACTATGGCATGTAAATACTGTGTATATGGAACTGCAAATATAAAAAACTACAGCTTTAGAGTCCCTTTTAACATGTGCTGCTTTTCTTCTGTTTAACAACAAAAAGTAATACTGTGTTTGTATTTTCATGGATAAAGTCCTGTGATTACACATGAATGTTTTCCCATCTTGTGGTAACTGAGGTTTGTGCACTTTTCGTCACACATCATACATTTAAATTCCGAATCCTAATCACTGTATTAACATGTGTATTCTTCAAGTAGACTGGATGACAGGGTCTGTCCTCACGTATTTGTTTACAGGGATTGCCTTACAGAGTAAGACAGCCAGAATGACTTTGCTTTGATAGCATTTGACCAAATCAATAAAGGACTATCAGTTACAACTGGCAGTAAGCATCTAATCGCAGCTGGGTGACTCAAATGATGAATCATATTCAAACATGCAAACGGCATACAAGATTGTGTCCCTGTTATTTGCAGACAGCAGCAGCATCGATGAAAGTAGGCCATTTAATCAATTTCACAATAGTAACGTTTACAATAGTGTCATTTATGTGATTGTGATTCACTAATTAAATTTGTTATAAATTTAATATAACACAGACGAATGTGCACGGACATCAAAATAGTTGGCCTCAGTGTGGGAATGTTATGCAACTGTAAAATTTTATAATGTACCACAGATATTGAAAACCTTCCGAAAAATGTCTTTTTGGCAGTTACTGATGCACTAGAACAAAGCATCACTTCAGCTTTATGTACTCTTGGGAGAAGAGAAACAGAGATATTCTTCCACTGCTGGAATGGTAATTGTATCACAGATGAAAACAGATGAAAATACAAGAACTTCAAACATATACATATATAAAACGTGTATGAACGTTGTATGTAGGTTATTATAGCAATGGACAGTGAATGATGGTATGTGGTTTGCAAAACCAGATTGTGTGAGTGTCTTACAGTAGTGCTACAGCACCAGATCATTCACCTGGTGCACATTGAAGTGCTTGTAATGCTGTTGCACATGAAAGATGAAAAGCTCTCCTGATTATTGCCTTGTGTCAGAATCACACAGCAGCCAAATGAGAACCAGATGATCTGGTACGTGTGGTACAGGTGTGGGATCAGAGCTGCAGTACTGTGTTCAAAGCTCTCTGTTGGACTGTATGTCCAAGAATACATATATAACAACAGATCAGCAGGGCTTAAATCTTTATATCCAAAAATCACAAGAAATTATGCATGTATAATATAATAATATTGTCATCCTCGTTATGAATCTTTGATTAAAATGTACAGTGTACTATTACTATCAGTCTAAAAAGAAGTTAAGGAGGTAGATCTTAGCTGATACAATTTAGGACCGCTCTGAAAAGTCAGATTTACTGATGGAGATCAACTGAAGTGTGTTAGAGTAATATCAACATTGTTTGTTTATTGACATTCAGATCAATTTTCATTTCACCTTAGCAAATTTCTCCTTGTAGAACTGTAGGTGTGTGTGTGTGCGTGTGCTTGCGAGTATGTGTGTTTAAAAACACCTTGGGTTTTCCCCCATATTTCTGTCTATGTAAATGACACAATCAGATTGACTCAGTCAGTGGGTTCAGATGTATTGGTTGAATATGTCTTCTAACAAGAGGGCTAATATGCCTCCGGCAAAGTAAGTGCTGACAGGTGCATTAAGCAAGACTGCACTGCATTGGAAATTGCACTGATGGTTGTTTCAGTTCCCTTGAGTCAAAGGAAAGATCATACTCAAGTGAGGCTCAAAGCAGCATCACCATGGAATGACACGAATGGACATTTTTCCAATAAGTCGGTTTCAGCATATTTTGCGATTTGCCCTGGTCAATTCTGTTAATGTAGTGGAAATCTCAAGGAGCATCTGTAGATTAGTCACAGAGTGGCCCAGAGGCATTAGGACACACACACACACACACACACACACCTAACTCTCTTGGTATACTGCAGTTGGACCCATGAACCTGTTCTTTTTTAATTAAAAAGAAAAAGTTTTAAATCCTGGAGTAGATACAGAGCTATTTTGAGAAAATATGAGCATAGGTCCCATATGCAATGACACTAAATGTTTTTCTTTTCCCAGTAAGTCAGTTTCAGCACATTTGCACTGTAGATGCTAGATGTATCCAGGTCACCAGTTAGTGTTTTAGGTTTGTTGAGTTAAACGGATAAAAAAAATGGATACTATGATCGATCCGGGGCTTTTATGAGACCATATGGGGCTTATAGCCCTGAATGCTCAGGTGTGATGGCACCGCTGAAGTGGCAGGTCACACGTGTTTACACAGAACGGGTCAGCCAACCAGTGCTGAGTCTCTTATCGCACATAGCAGAAACGATGTAACCCCGGTTGTAACATTGAAATGTGTGAGCGTTTCGTGACAAGGCCAGGAGAGAGGCACACCAGGTGAAGATGAATATGTTCTTGCACTGCACAGCCTCAGTGTAAATCATTTAAAGCACAGCATCAGGGCTCTGGAGCACATTGGAGCAAAGCAGGCAGCTTTTCTGGAAGTCTAGTGGGGAGGAAAATTGGATTTGCCTGAATATGAATCTGTATCTTGTACATTTCATTTCATGCTGTGGTGGTGAAGGAGGAACAAGAATCTAAGGCTGTGCCTCATGGTTTGGTTCAGAAAGCCTTTAGTTCCAGTTAAGGTCAACCCCTTCTAGTACAGCATACAGTGATATTTTAAACAACAGTGTGTTTCCAATTTTGTGGTAACAATTTTGCTTTCTCATTTTCGTTAGCAGTCTGCCAATATAGTTCTGTGGCACCACAAGGCCAGCTCTCTTCTTCTGATACATAGTGATGTTAGCAGTTTGTCTTTCGGAGTCCGGTGGCGACTCGAGGCACAAAAGCATGTGTTCCACGCGAAACTCAACCCCATTGAGCAACCATTAGGGCGAGGGGTTGACCGCGAGCCAGGCCTTATCGCTCTCAGGATCGGTGACTAAAGGCACTAATGCTCTCGGAGCCTGAATGAAGTAAATCCCCGCTGCCAGGTTTTCAAAGCTTTTCTCACAAGATTGGAAGGTGTTAGAACGGCAAAGTAGGGCCCCCGGTCGTGTTGTTTCCCCAGGATCTTTGTCATTATCCCACCACGCAGTGATTCCGGTCTCTTGGAAAAACGCACACCTCATAATGTTTGAAAATGTGTTGTTTATATAGTGCAAAGATATGTACTGTTTTTCTGTTTCTTTTGTTTTTTGGGCAACTTAAGATTTTGGTGTCTGCATGTTAGTAATCTTTTGCTTTTAACATAAAGAACTTTATTGGCTTACAAAGTACCGGTAGTCAAAGTCCTTTAACTAATTTGGGAGCACTGATGTTTTAAACTAGTTGACAGAAGGAGGTCTAATGGAAAACTTTGAAACAGGAAAAAAAGCTTTTATGCAGAATGGTTTGCATATGTTGCAGTAAATATGTAAAGTTTTTTTTTTTTTTTTTTAAGAAATGTTATCCATTTACTGCAGGTAACTGAAGTGTAGATGGGCAAAAAGGAGGATGTATCTGAATGAATAATGAAGCACCATATTTTAGGAATTAGATTTATTTAAATGCACAAACTCAAATTGCTAATCTTGGATTATGTGGTGTTGGTCGTGTGTTATGAAATTGCTCTGGAAGTGCATGGCCTGGTGGTGGTGGTTTGAGGCAGTGGGTGGGGGTGGTTTGGCCTGGTGGCAAGGGGGTGGTGGGTGGCTAAGGGTAGGGGGTGGGGGTTAGGGTAGGGGTGGTGGGTGGCTAAGGGTAGAGGGGTGGGGGTTAGGGTAGGGGTGGTGGGTGGCTAAGGGTAGGGGGTGGGGGTTAGGGTAGGAGTGGTGGGTGGCTAAGGGTAGGGGGTGGGGGTTAGGGTAGGGGTGGTGGGTGGGGGTTAGGGTAGGGGTGGTGGGTGGCTAAGGGTTTTGGGGCGGGTAGGGGTGGTGGATAGGGGTGGGCTGGTCTCCCATAACAACAGTGCTGACCATGAAAAACCTCCCACGCTCTTGCTTCTTCTCACAAACACGACCCCCCTCCAGTTCTTCTTCTGTGTCGATATCCCTCTCCTGCTGTTCCCCTTCTCTCTCTCTCTCTCTCTCTCTCTCTCTCTCTCTCTCTCTCTCTCTCTCTCTCTCTCTCTGTCCCCATCTGTCTCTCTCCCTTTCTTTCTTTTCCCCTCTCTTCCCCCCCCCCCTCTCCCTCCCTTCTCTTTCTTTCTTTCGCTCTTTCTCTCTCTCTCTCTCTCTCTCTCTCTCTCTCTTTCTCTCTCTGTCCATATCTGTCTCTCCCTTTCCTTCTCTTCCCCTCTCTCTCTCTCTCTCTCCTCTCTTTCTGTCCTTCTCTCAATCACATGACGGTAAATTGAGTTCAGTGTATGAAAAGACTCAGACTGTTTCTCTCTCTGTCTGTCTCTCTCTCTCTCTCTCTCTCTCTCTCTCTCTGTCTCTCTCATCTCTCTCTCTTCTCTCTCCTCTCTCTCTCTCTCTCTCTCTCTCTCTCTCTCTCTGTCTCTCTCTCTCTCTCTGTCTCTCTCTCTCTCAGGCCCAGAAGCGTGGCCTGGTCGATGACGAGGGGTCAACCGACGAGTTCTACGACGACGAAGACCTCTTCTCGGGCTCCGGCTCAGGCTGTAAGTGTGCGTGCGTGCGTACATGCGGTACGTGCGTGTGTGCGTGGAGCGGGAGAGAGAGAGACAGACACAGGAGGAGAGAGAGAGACCAGCTGGGGGTATACCAGGAATCTACACTGCAGATTTTAAGACGACAGCTGTCACTTCTTAAACCAGCAGGGGCTCATGGATGCACATACATACAATCCCCTGCACCCCCCATCCGCAATCCCCCCACCACCCCATACAGCGACATATTTTCATAACAACAGTACCCTGGACACAATGTTCTCTCACATCTGCCCCCTTGTATGCCTTTGGTGTACCTACACATTATGAATCGGTCTCTAGGTCTGTTATATGGGCCGGTGTGTGTGTGTGTGTGTGTGTGTGGTGTGGTTTTCGCATGCGTGAGGGTGATCATCTGATCCGGCGTAATCTCATTAGTAAATAAGATCAGTTAATCAGCTGGAATCTGGGTGTGGGTAGTCTGTGTCTTTGTGTGTGTGTGCAGTGTCTCACTTAAAGTATGCGCCTCTGGGTAAACACAATGTGCACAGATTTATTTTCAGGTGTTTGAATTTGTGTGGTGGTTGTGTGTATATACGCATATGGAAAAGAAACACATATATTGCTTTTATCACTTGAGAATTATAGCATTTCTTTCTTATTTACATTTAACACAATGTCCCAACTTCATCGGAATTGGGGTTGTAATATAATATAATAATATTATAGTATATTATATATAATGTAATATACATTCCACTTGCCCTTGTGTGTGATAAACACATATCTTATGGCCACTGCAACACATTTCTTATCCAAGTAAAGTACCATATAAGACCTGTGTTTCAAAGTTTTATTAGCTTCATGTTACACAAATCCACTATGGATACTTGTATAGCGTTTACTGTCAAGTTTAACACACATAAAGACACACATACACACACCCTTATCTGTGGACACCACGTAATTTTAATTTGATACCATTTCGTTTAATTTTTATTTGCTAGATATGTGTAATTTAAAATCCAGAATGGTTCATATTCGTCTACATCGGGGTTTTTTTTGTACCAATACGTTAACGCTGATTTGAAACAACAAGATAGGCAGAAATCTTTAGAACCCAACATGAGGTGTACATTTCGCAACATATGGACGTCTGTGCACACCCATGCCACATCAAAGCGTGGGTAATTGGAAACATGGTGCGAAAAAGCAGCGAGTTGGGGTCGTAGTGTTCCTTTGGGGCGATAAAGTGCATTCCTCCACACGTTTGCAGGATAGCACCCGTCTGGCTCATTCGGAGGAAGGGCTGCTTTGGTCTACAAATGCGTTTCAGTGTGGCCCTACCAAGTAATGACTATATATAGTCATAGGTACAGAGGCATCAAATGTTAGGACATCGTGATATCATCCCTCTTTCTGTTTAGATAGAAGGATAGATGGATAGCTATAGAGAGAGAGAGAGGGAGAGAGAGATGGTGAGATATACAAATAGATAGATTGATACATTGATTGATTGATTGATTGTCACCAAAGGGATCATCCATCAACAATACACACTTATGTACACACAAATAAGGTTATATACATACCATATGTAACATGTGTCTCTCCACACACTAATTTACCACCACAAGAAAATGCATATATAGATTTTCACTCCTGTGTTCTCTCTCTTTCTCTCTCTCTTTTTCTCTGTCTGTCTGTCTGTCTGTCTCTCTCTCTCTTTCTTCCTCTTCTTACCTCTGTCTTCCACTCTCTCTTCTCTCTCTCTTTCCCCTCTCTCTTTCGGTCTCTGTCTCTCTCTCCCTGTCTCTCTTCCCCTCTCTCTCTCTCTCTCTCTCTCTCTCTCTCCGTCTCTCTCTCTCTCTCTATTTCTTCGTCTGTCTGTCTTTCTCTCTTTTTCTTCCTCTCCCTATCTCTCTGTCTTCCACTCCTCTCTCTTCCCCTCTCTCTCTCGGTCTCTGTCTCTCTCTCCCTATCTCTCTTTCTCTCCCCCCCTCTCTTCCTCTCTCCCATGCTCCCCATCTCTCCCTGTTTCTCTCTCTCTCTCTATCTCTCTCTCTCCCCCTGTCTTTCTCTCTCCCCATCTCTCCCTGTGTCTCTCTCTCTCTCTCTCTCTCTCTCTCTCTCTCTCTCTCTCTCTCTCTCTCTCTCTCTCTCTCTCTCTCTCTCTCTCTCTCTCTCTCTCTCTCTTGTTCTGATGTCCAGTCGACCCTGACGTGGAGGTGAGCCCCACCAGGCTGGACGTGTCCTTCACCACGCCGGAGCCGCCGCCCCTGTCCACCACCCAGGCCACGGGCATGGCGCCCTCCGCTCCCCCGGCGCCGGAGCCCAGCGCCACCACCCCCGCCCCCACCGGGGACCAGCGCGTGGTGGCCAGCGGCGCCGAGGAGAACCTCACCGAGGAGGAGGAGGAGGCAGCGATGGCGGAGGAGAAAAAGAGGCAGCAGGAGGAGGAGGAGAGGTTACGAGAGCAGGAGCTGCTGCTGGAGAGAGAGAAGGAGAGGGAAAGAGAGAGGGAACGAGAGAGGGAGAGGGAGAGGGAACGAGAGAGGGAGAGAGAGAGGGAACGGGAGAGAGAGAGGGAAAAGGAGCGGGAAAGGGTTAAAGAGAGGGAGAGGGAAAGAGAAAGGGAGCTGGAGAGGGAGCGGGAGAGAGAGAGGGGGAGGGTTGCGGCGGAGAAAGAGAGAGAAAGGACAACAGTTTCCCCATGGGCCTCCTCCATTCCTATGGTTACCACAAGTCCGGCTCCTCCTCCTCCCGCGCCCGATGCGCTGGCGCCCTCTGGTGGGCCCGAGGAGTTCAGCACGGCCGAGGAAGGCGAGGAGGAGATCTTCCTCACCGACGAGCCCAGGCAGCCCTTCCCCACAATCCCCTGGGACAGGGACACCACCACAGACAGCATGCCCACGGAGGAGGAGGCCACGCCCTCTTTCACTGACACGGACGCAGACACCTTCCCACCAATCGCCACCACCGAGGAGCCCAGCGTTCCGACAGAGGAAGCGGATGTGGACGTGGAGGAAGAGGAGGAGGAGGAGGAAGAGGAAGTGGAGACTACGCCCCCTCTGCCACCTACCACTGCTACCACTGAGAGCACCACAAGCGTTCAGACCACAGTAGCCGCACAGGTACACACTGGCCAGAGCGCAAATACACACACAAGGTCACACACACACACACTCAAGGTCACACACACACACTCTCAAGGTCACACACACGCACGCTCGCGCACACACACACACACACACACACACACACACACACACACACACACACAGGCACATGTGCACACACCTGAGGTCAGACACAAATACAACAGACACACACACACACACACATTAACTACCACAGTCACCCTACAGGTAAACAGTGAAGCTGTGGTGGTGGCTTTCAGTCCACATCACACAAACATACACAGATACAAACAGAGATATGAACTACCACAGTTAGAGACATACCAATACAAATGGAGACATACCAATACAGGTACAATGCAAGTACGCACAGCTCCCCACTTACCACACACACACACACAAATGCACTCTTTACCGCTTGGATTTACCACAGTTTTACCACTATGACATGGACACATACCAATACAAACACACAGATAATAAATACACAGAATAGTGCTTGTTCCCCCGCCCCACACACACATACACAAATACACTGACTGTGTGTTTCAGACACAGGCTAGTAAAGGAGACAATTGCACACACACACACACACATACACACACACACACACATGCACACACCTCACTCACTCACTTGCTGTCATTTTTCGTCCTCAGACAGAGGCACCTTTTGTCAAGGAGGTAAACAATGAGGTGGGGATGGGCCCCACCGACGACTTTGAGATCCGCGACAACAACAGTCGCCTCGACAACGAGCTGGGCGCGGGCAGAGAGGTGCCCGAGCCCGACCTGACGGGCAACACGGTGGACAGGGTGGGCAGCTCGGCCGCACAGCTCCCACAGAAGAACATCCTGGAGCGGAAAGAAGTGCTCATAGGTCAGTGTTCATAATAAAAACAGTCCTGTCCTCCTTTCTATATTATTTATTTATCCCTTTTATTCATTTAACCAGGAGGGATCCCACTGAGGTACAGCATCTCCTCTGCCAGGGGGTCCTGGAGTCCCTTCACTTGTCTTAACTAATATCAGTAGAACAAAAATTTTAGTATATAATAAACAACAGTGGAGGCCAGGGGCATTTCTAGTCCTCAAAGACACCCTGGGGGTTAGCCCAGACCGGATGTAAAAATGGAAAAAAATTAATTTAAAAATAGAGTAGTTTTAGTAAACTATAGTGGACTATAGGCAATAGTAGACTGCCAACATTAGAGATGTGTTAGAAAACATGATGAAATAAATAAGCTGGACAACTGTACAGTTTTTTTTTTCCACACAGGCTAATTTTGAAATACTGAACAGTAACCTAACACTTCACTTTTTTGGAAAATAAATTCTTTTTCCAACTCCCTTGGAGTTAAAAACTTGAGTTGTACCGTGCATGCTAATGGTCTAATCCAATTTAATAATTCATGCTAAGCAAATAGCTAAAGTGCTACTGCCAGATCCGAAGATTGGCTGAATGGATTTAAAAACTGTTTAACTCTAAGGGAGCTAGAAAATGAGCATATTTCCCAAGAAAGTGGGGTGTTCCTTTCAGCTCCAGCAAAATTAGCTGTCGACACCTGTAATGGAGGCGTATTGATTTTAGCATATCAAAAAACACCATGTACAGATCTGTGTTGTATAATTTCAAAGGTAATGCTAGGTGCAGTAACACAGTCACTGTCATGTCAAGAGTTTCTTAACCCAGCTTATCAGGGATTCTAAATGCTTCGTTTGATCATTTTTCTTTCCTGCATATTGTATTTTTATTTCAACATTTTACCATATATCAACTGTGTTGTGAAACTTACCTATGACAATTTTAGAACTCGCTTGGCAGCATTGTACACGGTACTTTGAAACACAGCTTAGCAGGCTACTGACTACTTCACATGGAAAGCTACTCTGACAAATGATCTAGGTTGGCCAACAAAAACTACTTAAAAAACAATAGCTGAAACTGTCACATTCATAACTGCAGTTGAAATGCCAGCACGCTGCTACAAAATGGGGCTTAAGTTCAGTGACACGAGGTTCAGTGTTAATTTGTCAAATTAAGTTTAGACTAGAAATTGACTTCATAACACCACCTTTGTCTTGTGACTAAATCTCTTGCTTCACGCTATTAAGAAAGATACAAGCATCACCACTATTATACGTACATGTTTGACTGGACAGTATAACGCCGTTCAAGGCCTTTTTCTCAGTATCTATGTTTACGTATACTGCACTTCGCCTTTGTAGGGCAGCACAGTCTCATGGGTAGATAGCGGATGTGTGGTGTTTCTGCTCCAGTTGACCTCTCATCCTGCCTCACCCACATAAAGCATAAAGCCTTCATACATTTGACGTAAATGTTCATACATGTGCTTGCTAATTGCCAGGCATTAGAGGAACCATCTGGTAGGCTGGAGGGGGGGGGGAGTAAAAACCCATGTTTTACTTAAAAACAAGTGACTAAGCCAAAGTATGACTAAGCCAAAGTAATGCATACAACAAAATTGCAGAATATATGCTGCCAGACAGTGCTCTTAACCTTTAAGCGTTGAGTTTCTTTAACACTCTGGAAAAGGGATGTGTTCTACAACAGTGTGAGATTCTAAAATTCCACATTTCGCTCTTTGGAGCCTAACATTCTTTACGACTTTCATCCTCTCGACATTCCCTTCACACCAATGTGACAGTACAACCTCAAAGGTTAGCCCAAATAGACGTCAGGTAAGGGTCCAAAAAAGAGTTCTTGTGACTGAACTTGCCCCCCTCCCCCTTTGTAAGGCCCCACCGACACCAGTTTCAGAAAAAAATGTGCTTATTGTAGCAGACCCGCTGCTCTTTCGCTTGCTCAGTCATATTTCTGCTCACCGCCAGTTCATCAACATAAATTGATAAATTACTTTTGATGGGAGACCGATTTTCCAGGACAAATTAAATAACATCAGTTGCCATGCCAGAAAAAAACAAGTCTTTGACAAAATACAAAAATAAAATTAAACTTTGACATTTATTTGGTTAGAATAAACTTTAACTTTCTTTCTTTGGTTAAAAAAAATGTTTACCCGTGTTCCCATGGTTTTTCTCCTCCACAACAAGATAAAAATAGAGAATGCAAACCAAGTTAAGGAGTTGGTGACATGAGAAAAATGTCTTATGGTTTCTGCCCAGACACAGGCCATCTGTCTCTTGAGGTCTCATCTGTGTCCGCTCTGTCTGTCTGTCTGTCTGTTCTCAGCTGTGTTGTTCGGTGGGCTCTTTGCTGTGGTCTTTGCTGACTTCCTGGTCATAGGTAAAAACAGGAGAAAGAAACCAAGATAATTTGTAGAAAAGTGCCTATCGTGTGCTTAGACGGTAAAAAAGTGCCTATTGTTATTTAGAAAGTGCCTATCATTGTGTGCTTAGAAGGTAGAAAGTGCCTATTGTGAGTTGAAAAGTGCCTATTGTGTGCTTATTGCCTTGTGTAGAACATGTAAAGGCTTCTGGTAGTCTCCCTGTGGTTTTCTGTGATGGTGTGCTGCGTTCCTCTGCTGAGTTCCTCTCCCTTGAGAAGCCACATCCATATGTTTAGAGTTAGGAATTATGAACCAGTTTAGTTGCTCCAGAACAAAATTACTAGAAGTGTGTGTGTTTGTGTGTGTGTTTGTGTCGCTGTGCGTGTGCCACTGTGTGCACGTGTGTGTGTGTGCCCACACATGCATGTGTGTGTGTATGTGTGTATGTCGTATCTGTGTGTGTGGGAAAGAGAAAGAGAGAGAAAAAAAAGAGAGAGGCTTTGTTGAGAAAAAGAAAGGTAGAGCGAGAAGACGAGCATTTTCTTAATAAGCTGTTCAGCTATAATTACAGAGGCTGTAATTAAAGTGTTTATAGTTCTCTGAATGGAACTTGTGTACACACACACACACACACACACACACACACCCTTACACCCCTCCCCCCCTCTTCTTTTAGTGGTGAATGTGACCTATAGCTCAGTTCCATTTTTAAAAATCACTGCAAGAGTCCCTTGTGAGCCATGTCAGAGAGCCCTGGCCGGATGCCTCCCCAAACATGCCTCTCTGCCCACATAGATGCTGCTTTCTGAGAAAAAAAATGTCTCTTCTCCGGCTGAACTACAAGGTCCCTACTTTTGAGGGCAGCGACACGACAAATAACATACAATTTTGAAGTATTCCCGAATTGGAAACCTGACCACTAGCTCTAGTTTGGCTGCACCCCTTTTTCGCTTGCATTTCATTTTAATTGTACAGCCTCTCCTGAAGGCCTATGCGAGCCGAAATCGGAATGCGCTGGCCATCAAGCATTTTAACCCATCTGCAGATGGAGTCAGTCAGCGTATTTCTGCCATACACGTTCTACCGCATGTCTCAAAATATGCTCCCATGCTTCTTCCTCCCTCTTCCCCATATCTGTATTAGCTGTTGCTCCATACAGTGCAGAACTGTGTCCCAATCCCCCTCCGTGGCAGCAGTAGTTTAGAGATGTGACTGTGTGGTCATTTTGCCCTGCAGATATGACTGTGTAGGTGGTGTATGTACAGTAATGTGCAAAAGTTTTAGGCATGTGTGGGAAAAAAAAAATGCTGTCAACTAGGAATGCCTTCAAAAATGGAAGTGTTAATCATTTATGTTCATCATTTAAGAAAATGCAGTGACTGAACAAAAGAGAAACCTAAATCAAATCAAGATATACAACTAATTTGGTGTAATTGGTTGATCATACACCTGACTATAATCCTGCAAATTCCATGACTTTGTGTGCACCCCTGTGATGACTAATGAATGATTAACACTTCCATTTTTGAAGGCATTCCTAGTTGACAGCATTTTTTTTCACAGTGTGCATATGTGTGTGACAAGTGCGTATATGTTATGTGGGTGAGTGCATGTGTGTGTGACGTGTGTGGTGAATGCGTATGTGTGAGTGTGTGGGTGGGTTGTGTGAGTATGTAGAAGTGCAAATGATAACGTTGACATCTCTTCCTCTTCCCATAGTGGTGTGTGTGTGTGTGTGTGTGTGTGCGTGCATATGTGTTTGTGTGTGTGTGCGTGTTTGTGCACCAGTGTTAATGATAACGTTGGCGTGTCTTCCTCTTCCCATAGTGGTGTGTGCGTGTGTATGTGTGTGCCCATGTGTGTGTGTGTGTGTGCGCGTTTGTGCACCAGTGCTAATGATAACGTTGGCGTGTCTTCCTCCATCCGCAGCGGTGATCGTGGGGGGGGTGGTGGGCGCCCTGTTCGCCGCCTTCCTGGTGATGCTGCTGGTGTACCGCATGAAGAAGAAGGACGAGGGCAGCTACACGCTCGAGGAGCCCAAACAAGCCACCGTCACCTACCACAAGCCCGACAAACAAGAGGAGTTCTACGCATAACACACACACACACACACACACGTATAGACACACAAAATATACCCACACGCACACAGATGTATACACACACTCACACCCACACACACACCACCTTACATACATACACATGCATACCAACTGAAAAGGTTTACATATTACTACTAATGAGTTCTGTAATTTATTCTGTAATTCTTTTTACCGTAGCTACCTTCTTCCTCTCCTCGTCTTTTCCCTTTCTCTTTCTCTGCTAGTCTGACCTGCCCTCTTGTTCTGTCTCTCTTCTGTCCGACCCTCCGATCCCAAACACCCCAGGAGAGTCTCTCTCTCTCTCTCTCTCCATGTAGTACATGTCTGTCTCACAGCAGCAAAAATGAGCAAACGACTTAAAAAATAATAATTGAATTAAAGAATAGGTGTGGGAGGGGGGGGGGTGCGTTGTTTGTGGGATGAGGTTTTTTGGGACTGTTTTGAAGCAGCTGAGTGTCTCCTGAAATAGATCAACATTAAATGAAGCTGTTTTCCCCCCCTTTTTCCTTTTTTTTAAAAAAAAAAGTAAAATAATAACGAAACATTTTTTTAGTTATTGCATGACAAGCAGGACGATACAACCACGGCAATATAACGGAAAGAAAAACAGCGACGGCTGAGCAGTGCTTTCAAAAGCACGGAGAGGACGGAGATCAGTTGAGGCAAGAGGTCAAGTGGTGCCTTCCATCCCTCTGGTGCTATGAGAGGCTTAAGGGGACACGAGAGGAGAAGAGAGTTGTGGGGCAGCAGGTCAGTGGGGTAAGCTCTGGCAGACTTACCTTTCACTGCAGGCTCACGTGCACAGATCGACTTGACAATAACCGCCATCTCGAACAATCTCTCTCTCTCTCTCTCTCTCTAACTACGTTATGTTTCTTTCTCTCTGTCTGATATATGTTTTTTGTCATTCTCTCTTTATCTCTCTCTCTTCTGTCAGTCACATATATACACACACACATATGAACACAATGTCTCCCTCTGCTGGTGACTGGGTGTTGGTGAACCTGGCCTTTTGTATCGAGACGGAACATTTAAAAAAGAACGTTTACATATAGGTCCAGGAATGTTTGTAAAACTGTTCAGTGACACTCAGAAAAACAAGAGGATCATTCCTCTGCGTTGTACAAAGACAATTAGCTATCCATAGTAATAGTATTAATAATAATGACAATAATCAATAACAATATATCAATGGGGTCGTGGGGGAATGGTGAATATTCTATTTGTAGTGGGTAAGGGGGCTGTATTAGCTGTAAAATAAAGTTTATCTGTAAATACACATTGTTCTTTAATTTAAAACCCATAAAGATACATTCTCCACGGGCTCAGGTCACAAACACACACAGAAAATGCATGTACACACACACACACACACACATATATATGATTCTCACGTTCTGCATTGCGACACAGTTTCATGCTTTCTTTTTCAGTCTTTTTGTGACATATCAAATAATCAGCTGAAGTCGAGAGATCTCATTGGACATATCTCTCTCTCTATATCATAAATATTGTATAGCAAAAGTCTGTACTTGCCTGTATCGTTATCCAATGCTTACAGGACACCCAAACCGTTTTCTAAGATGTGTAATGATTCTGATTGGGTAGATTCTGGATTTGGATCTTTTGAATGCATGTTCGTGTTATTTTATTTTTATTTTTTTTATTAATATAACTTGTTGGACATGTTTCATTTGGGATATCAAGTGAATGAGACACTAATTTAGCCTTAAGGGGGAGCACAAGCACAAAAGCCCAAACACCCACACAAACACACACACACAGGCCAGCAAGAGCATGTTAGTCAGCAACTCTGATGAAATGCACATTTTTCCAACATCGGCGTATATATACATATATGAGTGTGTGTGTTTGTGTGGAGATGCCACCTTGGCTGGAAAACTATCCCTCAGCAAGCATGTGTGTGTCCTCACGTAAAAATCCAAGTCCATATCCCAATCCAACATACACACACAACAAAGTCAGCCTCTCTGACTTGTGAAGGTGTATACTGTACATATCCTCTTCTCTTCCTTTTTTTTTTTAAACATATGGCTGACATGGTCCACATGTTGACCCGGGCCCCACACTGTAACAAGTGCTGCATGGAGTAACTTTCATTAAAAAAAAAAAAAGAAATTAACATGCTGCCTGAACCCTTTTTACATCGGTTTAACTTAACAATGCCATGTATGTTCATAAGGTACCTTGCATTGTTTTTAAAGGATTGTTAATGAAACCATAGCCCTGTTGTCCAGAGTCACCGAATACTGTATAGACCAAGCAGCAAACCAGCAGCTAACATTAACTAAATGGGGCATAGGAAACATGAAACTGAAAGTTTGTTCCTGTGTCCCATTTAGTTAGCGCTAGCTACCAGTTCGTTATTCGGTCTATGGTGCTTTAAATTTACTGAATTTTTTATTTCAGACTGCTCTTATTAACGTTAAACAACAGGGCTATGGATTCATTCGCACTGAATTTCTCCTTTAAGTTAAACCAACATAAAATGATCCATGCAGCCCATTGACATGTATGTCAATGACGTACGTGCCATTTGTTAAGTTAAACCAACAAAAGAAATGCATGCAGCCCCTTTGACTTAATTTTTTTTTTAAAGTTGGTTCAAAGCGGCACTTCTTCCAGTGCACCTATGTGCTGTTTGACCTCTGACACACATATATATACACACACAGACATCAGCTCACAGGAGCACATCCAGTCCTCACAAGACACCCTTGTTTGTAGAATGTGTGTGTGTGTGTGCGTGTGTGTGTGTGTGGGATTGAAAGACTGGTTTCTAAGAGTCTGTCTTTTTTCTATGTAAGCTCTTTGGATGTTTGTACCCTTAACCAAATACGAGGCCAAGCATTACAGTGTTTATTGTTTTTGAGTGCATGTGTGTACACACGCATAGGGGCGCGCATATACACGTGTGTGTGTGTGTGTGTGTGTATGTGCGCGTTTGTGTGTGTGTGAAGCTGGTATGGTCGCTCATTGTGTTTTTATACATTAGCATTTTTAAAGTTGTCTCTTTTGTTTGGTGAGCTTTTGGCTCTCCCCCACACTCACTAACTTGCCACTCTGTTCTCAATAAAAACACCTGACCAGGTGACCTGAAAATGCGTTGTGATGTTGTTGGATTCTTTGGGGAGCTAGTGTGTGTGTGTGTGTGTGTGTGTCTGTGTCTGTGTGGGTGTGATGTGTCCATAGTAGAACTGTCAATTAAAGTGATGGTTAGTGAGGGTGGGTGGGTGAGTGGGCTGTGTAAGCAGTAGTGAGTGAAGTGCATTGTGTGATGGCATGTTAAGGCAAACAGCTGCCATACTGTGTTTTACACCATGATAAACAAAACATAGTGCATATGTAGCAAAGGGAAGTGAATCACCAGACAATTACTGCCAACAGAAGATGGCACAGAGTCTGAAACTGCTTTAAAAAATGACAGCCGTCAGTTGACTAGCTCGGTCAGAGAAACGTATTCAAATAATTTCCGGTGCATACACTATGATTAATTGCAAAATGTTAAAGAAATTAGGTGATATGTTATCTCCAACTTATTTTACTTCAAACTGAAAAAAGCAGGTTATTCTTTGTGGTGTTAATACGTATAAATAATTTAGATAATTTAGATAGATAATTTAGATATTAGGATGCTATAGCCTTGTACCTATTCAAAAACTAACATTTTTACAAAGTTTTTACACAGTTTTCACACTATATGTGATATATTTACAATGAGGTAGCCAGGTTCTGCAGGAAACTACCTGTGCAAGATATGCACAAGTAGCGTGCAGCCAAGGGTAGCCGGCAGATAAAGCTTTAAGCCTCTACCGCCCCCTGGTGACTGGTTACAGTAAAATATTTAGAGCAGTCTACCTCATGTAATCTGATCTTGGGCGCATTTGAATGTTAATAGCTGCTCTAGTAACCTCTTTTAAGGATGGAGTTTTTAACAATTGCATTATGAATTATAATACACGGGTCTTAAACATTGCAGTCAAACCTGAGCCTATGGTGTTTGTCCTGTGTAGCATATTATTTTTGCTATGACTGACTTTTGCTTGTGAAATGAAATCCTCACTGACTAAATAAATTAAGGCAAAACCATTTAATACACCATTGCTGTTAGTGTTGTAATGCATGGATAAACTATCATTATCCATGAAATAAACAATACAAACAATTTAACTCTAAAGCTATGTGACTGAGATACACAGAGTGACTGACCATTCTATAAAAAACCTTTAGATATAATACGTGGCTAGGCCCCATGGTCTTTCCTTGAGTGGATTCTGTCGGTACTCCAAACGTTGCCTTCCGGTGAGGGTGTTGACTTTTAGTATATTCACTTATACAGACTGCTAACTCCTGAAGAACTTTCTGGCATTTTCTGGCATTGGCCATGAAAGCTCTTCGGCCCTCAGAGGACTGCACTGGAGCAGGAAGTTCGGGCTCCCTTGAGTAGCACTGGGAAGCATCGGCGTACCTGTTTGTGCGAGGTAACCTTGGAACGCCATCAATCAAGATAAAAACAACTGGTAACACCAGTGACACAATGGCAGTGTGTGAAACCCAGTAAATACCTAACAAACCGCATACAGACACACAGCAGTGCTACTGGATGAAATAAAATAGAGAGGTGGTAATGAATCCTGTCGTTCGATCTTCTTTTCTTTCATGGGAGCTGAAAAGATAACGCCCACTGCCTGAGGAAACAACCGGCATGTCAAGTTGGGAGAGGAGCGTCTCTCTGAAAGCTATTTGCATACAACCCAGTGTTTCACGTGGCCTAGTAAAACTATTTGTTGGTAGGAATGAAATTGCTGTGGGACCTGTAGTGCATTGTAGGCTACCTGAACCTGACTTTCAAACACTTACAAAGCCCACTGACCTATCATAGTATTATCTCTCAGTCTTCAAGCACAACCATTCATTCACCAAACACTTGAGTTTATGTTGAGGTATTGAATACTTAAATGTCAGAGACAAAGACAGAGTAGTGTCAAACAATAACATTACTGTTTTAGAATTTTGTAAGGTAAATGTCTTAGTTGAATTTGAAGTAGTTCCCTCAAAATACTTTATCATTTAGTACAAGTTACATTAACTTATAACTTTGGCTCTGCCTTTAACCATGAAACTAAACAGCCGATCATAGATTACAAAACAGCTGCTTCTTAAAAGAGCTGTAATAACTTTTAACACTGCATAAAACCATAATATGTACATAGCAAATAAAAAATGTATGGCACCAGTATGAGTGACACACATGTTTTTCACAATGTTCTGCTCGCGGCAGCATATTCTGTGTTTGGTCTTGGGGTGTTGACCCTTACCCAATTGTATCTGACATTCATAAAGTCCTAGCTTTAGGCACCACTTCATGGATTTGACACTGGTAAGCCAAACCAGACATGTCAAGAAAGTGGAATCCAACCTTTTGTTCAAGAAGTTCCCTTCAGGTAACATGGAAGAAAAGGTACAGTGAGGGTGAAACAGAGGAGTGAACAGGAGGAGTTTCAGTTAAAGCAGGAGTGTGCTGTCTAAGGGCAGGGCTCCTTTTAGTGGTGTAGTGAAGGGTAAACATCATTTTTTAACACCATTTACACACCTTTAAAATTACACAACAACTTTTACTCACCTTTTGTTTGATTGTTGATATTTAAACATGCTATATGTAGGATTTTGACCAAAAACTGCAATCATATATTCAAAATTCCTGTAAAGCATTGTTCTCCCTACAGAGGCAAGAGGCATATAAAACCCCACACAAAATCAAAACAAAACCAGAATTTGAATGCTGCAAATTAAGTTTTAAAATGTAAATATTTTGGCTGTACTATTTTTGTCAGTGAAATCAACATTTCGATTTAACATATTTCTTTTATCTCTAGTGACATATCAGGACCCTTCGATGACTATCTGCTGTACATTTCTTACATATAGGGCCTTTAAGGATGTGAAGAATGATATATTTTTTCGTCTTTAATAATGAGAGTTATTTAATCTCAGCTCAAACCCACAGAAAGCCAAACTTTCTGACTTGTAAAAGTGTATACTGTATATGAACAGTTTAGATGCAAAACCCTCTAAGTCCATTTGTAATAAATTTACAGAAATTATAATTTTGATAAACTTCATTATCCGTTCACCTCCAACTGGATTGTTTTGGTTTGATTTGTTTTTACTTTGATACATGGAAAGTGTTACTAAAACAACTTAATTTTTGCATATTTCTGAAAATGGGCTTAGAGGCTTATGCATCTGAACTGTTCATATGTCCTTATTTAACATATAACATAAAAAGTAGGCCTACCACTGAGCTCAGCCTGGTAGCACAGTATGAATCCGCAAGAGTAGCAGGTAAGTCATGCTTGTGTGAAGTTAAGGTGGGGACTTGAGCAGTGAGGCTTATCAGCAGACCACAGATTGGAAACAGACCTGAAGTTCTGTTGCAACAACCCCGGAGACTTCACAATCACAAGGACCCTCTGAAGTGGATGAGTATGTTTGCATAGGAGGGTCTTGCAATGTGATGTATGTTGGTGACTTCAAAAAGTCAGAGCTTGAGTGGTTATCAGTGCCTTTGACACAGTTGATAAGTGGTAAATTCATTACCTCACACCTGTGATTCATCATTAGATAACTGATGCAATGGAGGGTAAAATGATATAAAACCCCATTCATGCACCACTGTAAATCACAAAAAAAGTGTTTCTTTGTCTTTTTATGAGACAGAAAACATCAGAAAACATTGTCTGGCATTCCCATTTCTATTATTCTGTAATAAGCACCATTGTCAGTGGCGTAATAGTAACTCTTAACATTCTTTTTATCTTATGTCACTTATGCTCACTTATGTTTCTCTCCCGGATTTTTTCCACAGAAGCTATGGCACACACACACACACACACACACACATCACTGAGATGTTATAGCCATGGATCATGACCGCAGATTTAATTGCCTGTGGCCTCGGGACTACTGGCGGTGGGGGGGCGGAGCTAGAACCAATGATGCTACCGGCCAGAATAGACATGTCAGACATGCTCCAGCAGGAGCGCTAATATCAATACTCAATAACATATCCCTGCTAAGTCTTCACTCACTCTCTGTCTCGTCCTTCCTCTCTCTCTCTTGCTTTTCCTCTCTCTCTCTCTCTTTCTCATGACATATCTTCACCAAGTCTTTTCTCCCTCTTCTTCTCTTTCTCTCATACATGTACTCCTTCTATTCCTCTCTTCCTCTCATTCTCCTTCTGTGTTTTTGTCTCTGTCTGTCTGTCTGTCTTTCTGTCTCTCTCTCTTTCTCTCTCTCCTTCTCTCTCTCTCATGACATGAAATCCAGAATGACCTAGACATGCACAAGTAAC
Organism: Coilia nasus; assembly: GCA_027475355.1. Classification (NCBI taxonomy): domain Eukaryota; kingdom Metazoa; phylum Chordata; class Actinopteri; order Clupeiformes; family Engraulidae; genus Coilia; species Coilia nasus. Next base: position 11,566,825 of record CM050201.1, on the reverse strand, counting down.
TACCGCTTCAATTAGTCATTTGTACACACATATGCCTATGAGCACACACATGCGCAAACACACACATGCATGTGCGCACACAAACATGCACGCGCACACACACAAAGCAGGTCTGTTACATGATACACAGGTGTGACATTACATCCAGACAGGGGGATTGTGGGAGATGTCAGTAAGGATTCAAGACAAACAGAGAATGAGCTGCATGCCTCTGACCCTGGAACTGTTTACACAGAACACTCTGAGCCACATTCAGGCAGAAAGGTGTGTGTATGTGTGTGTGTGTGCATGTGCGTGTACATGTGTGCGTGTACATGTGTGTGTGTGTGTGTGTGTGTGTGCATGTGCGTGTACATGTGTGCGTGTACATGTGTGTGTGTGAGAGAGAGAGAGAGAGAGAGAGAGAGGGAGGGAGACAGCATGTGGGAGTCTGTCTCTGTGTGATTAATAGTTATTTGCAGACAAAACTCCAGTGTGTTTGTGTGTGTGTGTGTGTGTGTGTGTGTGTGTGTGTGTGTGTGTGTGTGTTGCTACACAGAAACATGTAGGGGAGGGTGAGAGAGAAACCAGCCTAGGAGTAAGTAAGTAAGTAAGGTGTTTGTGTGTGTGTGTGTGTGCGTGTGTGTGTGTATACATGAATGTTCTGGGTGTGGCATGCCAGAGCTGTGCTGGCACATTCCTTGTTCGCACCACACCTTCCAGTTCCTTCCCTTACCTGAGTAGCCGCATTCGATTGGACAGCCAAACACCCACACAGCCCTGTACATGACTGCAGGTAAATGACTTAAGCGTGAGCTGGTGTGTAGTGACATGAAAGGGAATTTTTTAAATATCTCAATTTTGCTCAGTTCAGTTCGTTTGAGGAAATGTATGTAGCGCTTTCCTCTCTCTTCCTCTCTCTAGGTGTACGTGTGTTTGTGTGTGTGTGCGTGTGTGTGTGAAGGGTGTGTCTGAATAGTACTCTAACCTCATGAAGATAATTTACTTGCACTTTAGACAAAAATTACACAATATAACGTGTCTTGTAAACACGCCTATCATAGCCCTTACTTAGCTTTAACATTTTATTCAGAAAAAAAAAACAACGGGAGCAACATGTCAGAATATTCATCCAGTTAGACAACAGTATGCCAAACGGTCAGTTTGTCTTGGGGGGAAACGTCTATAAACTCGCTCACTCAGAGTTGAGTGAGTTTAGTAGGCCTGCGCCATGTCTTGGTTTCTGTGGCCTTGAAATCTGGAAAATTAAAAAAAGTCTCTTGCTCCAAAAACATGTCTATGCATAATTTCCATTTGTGTATATGTCTCTTTTTATGGGGACTGAGAGTCTGTGCGGTAGGGTCGGTTATGTGTGTTATTTAGCCTACACACACAACAGATGCAAGTTGGGGAAATGGAGAGACATCTGACACAGAGAGCAAACAAGACAAATTGATTTGTAGATATCTACACATGTAGCCAATAAGATGGACACATCATGAGGCAAAGACTATTGTAGCTTTTCTTCTACTCTAATCCTTTTTTTTTTTTTGAAGACGATCTGTGACGTTCCCAGCCATGGGAGGGGCCTCTAGGTTCCAGACACGGGAAGAGGACGAGTGCTAACTTTTTTCCCTCGGCGAAAGGCACGGGCAAGCAGGAATTAGCCGAGTGCGAACAGGTTTTGCAGAGCTTGGGTGGAGTCCGCGCCGATGGCAGGAATGTAACCTTGGACTTCGAATGGGAAAAAGTGTGAGCAGGGCGCTGGATCCTACGACGGAGTTCGCGGAGCGACTGTAACCCAAACGATTAGGTAAGAAGAAACTTATGGGGAAGGTGGGCGCACGAGACATTGTAAACATAGGCTATTGTCAGGTATCAGTGGAACCAGATAGACTGGACAACGTATCTTTGCAAGTTAGCTGTAGCAAGCTGTTACTACTTCAAGCGTAAATTCTAACTTGCATGTCGTATTGACTCTGTGACTGATCCTGGTAGGCTATGAAATCATCACCATTAACGGGGCCGAAGTTTCTGCTTTGTCTATCGGAAACTTACAACTCCTACACACTGGTTGTACCTATTCAAGGTGTATGCAGTGACCGTTGCGAACCGGCAGGTGACAAATAGGCCCATCCTGCTGCCCCATTTGAATGAAGATAAAGAGACAGGGGACTATTGTGAGCGCAGATTCAGTACGTTTGACTGGACCAACGAAAACAGACGTTACTGTTGTTCGTAGCCTAATCAGTTCTTGCCGTTATAATGAGTGCCAACATTTGAAACCGTACTAAGGAAATCAAAACCAGACATAGGCCTGCTAGAGTTTGTCAGAGAGTCACTGTATGGCTATGAGAAATGTTCATGAACATTGATCATTTCAAGCTGTAAAAAATCACGACTCCAAGTTAATTAGGAGAGAGGGATTGTCTATCCCACAAGCAGACGTATTTCTGTGTAGGTACACTTTTTTTGGTCTTAGTTTTGGAATTTATGATTAGTTATTGAGTCACATGATTTGCAGCCTCATTTTTACAAATGGGTGACTGAAGAATACTTATACAGTTCAGTAATAATGTTGTCCAACACCAAAACAGGGATGTGCCTCATAGTGTTTGTCCTAGATGACGGTTAAGCTATGACAGTATCAACCTGTAGCAGAATAGCAGGTGTTGGAAGCATTAGAGATGCGCTGGAATGGTGGCAGCATGAAAAGTGACATTACTGGAGGCCTAGATATCAGGCAGACATCATTGATGCATGTTTTCATAGTTGCTTCAACTAACCTAGCCTAGCCTACATATTAAGAACAACAGCTAAGTTATTTCTGATTATTGTTACATGATAACAACATGATGTTATAACTGATCGTCCACTGTAATTTACACAGATCTAAAAGCATTCTATGTAGCAGGATCATTATATCCAGTTCCACAACATAAAATATATCAGGACTATTTAATTTCATTGTATACTGGTAGCAAAAGGTAATACACGCATGCCTAATGCATGAAATGCAATATTCTCACTTGCGTATTCTTAATTTACTTACAAGCTGCAAAGTGTATTACTCTGCTCTGCTCATTGTAGCCATAGCCTGCAGTAGTTGAAGAGTTAGTATAGTATTTCTATCTGTCATCCTTAAAGGCATTGTGGAGCTTTTTAACCTAACAGGTTTGCAGTACTCTACACAATAGCAAAACACTGGAAAAGTTGCTCTTGCAAGTTTTGGGGGGGGGGGGGGGGGGGGGGTGTTCAACCCAGTACACAAAATGGTATAGAGTGTGAATAGCTGAGAAGAATAGTGGGAACAATGAACATTGTAGCTATATCATATTATGTTACATCCCATCACCAACTCTATAGCCTACATCTCTGCCACGGGAGATTGTTCTCCTTGGATAAGCTGCAACTAGTTACAATCACTGCAGGTTGTGCTTGGTGAATGCTGGAGTGTAATGAGAGTTATCTAATCATGCCATAACTTGCAACTTCATCACAGTCCACCGTGTTTTGTAGCACAGTGAATTGTAGCAAATGCTCATACACAACGTGCCCCAAGTAATTTAATTGAATTAATAAGCAAAAAGCTTTAGGTTAGGACTTAAAGAAATGAACAACATCCACACAAGCGTGTGTAAGACCATGTCTACAAGACACAGTGACAATTGGCAACCATTGTTCAGGAACAATAACGTGTTAGTAAATGCGTAAAAACATTTAAATACTTTACAACAACAACAAAAAATAACCGCATCTTTGATTGTCATTTGAAAGAAATCTAGTCTTTGTCCTTGAATTACAGTGATCCATACACCACAATCTTTTTCTGGGTCATTCAGTGTGGTTCTGTAGTGCACACCAGATGACACCCATGAAATAATTAATACTATTAGGTCAAATAGACTATGCTTTGTGTGAAAAAAAACCCTCTTGTGTGGAGAGTAACTGAAGCTCCGTTGCTGTAACTGTAGGCCTCTGTGTTAGCTTATGCTGTAGGTACTGGTGGCACTCTTGGTGGTCGTATGTCTTCAAAACCAACAAAGAGGTACGGCTAATTTACAACAGCCTCTTGTGTTAGCCCTTTAGCTTTAGTCTGTAGTCCAGCTAGCCATTGAAACTGGGAAAAGATTTAGGTTGTAGGCCGACTGGTAACAATTCTGTGTTTTTTTTTCTCGTTGAGGATATCAAGGGATATTGCTTATGCTTAGGCTATTTTTGTAAGTTTATGCTGTGGGAAGCCATTGTGTTGTTTTTGGGAATTTTATTTTGTCTTTAACAGCTTGGTTAGTTATCAGGGCCTGTTTCATATCACTGTATGTAGACTGTAGACTAGATACTGTGCCTTTCAAACGCAACACACACACCCTGGACATAGAAAAGATAGCAATAAAGAGCACATTGCTCAATAGACATTTGCCCCCCCCCACCCCCAACCCCCCCCCCCCCCCCCAATACACACACAAACACACACCCCCCTTCACCTTCTAGAGAAGAAAGGAGTGTACGAAGTAGTGCAGATAGAAGAATAGACGGAGATAACTGCCAGGCAGAGGTTATAAATTGATAAGAGATAGCGAATGGAGCGGCCCTCTCTGGTAACCAGAGAGGCCTTACTGCGTAAATGCAGTACAGATGTACTGAGCTGAGAGGCACAGCTCTTACTGGGTAGAGCTCACATAGACCATGTACGAAATGTGCGCTCCTTCACTATGTAGTGTTTTACAAACGTTGTGAGTTGCATTATGTTGTTCTCTACAGAGTGCACTATGTAGCGAGAAATTGTTATTTTGGATTTGCCAACAGAGTAGGCGAGACCGACCATGACATACAAAATGGGGACATTTTCCTGAATATTTACAGTACTGCAGTCAATATCATTTTAAAAAAAAGTAATAAACTATAATATAAACTAACAAAAACTGGGGACTACGTGGGTCTATTACTGGGCGTTTTACCGTTGACAGACCTCCAAACTTGGACTGTCCCTATAAAACAGGGACATCTGGTCACCCTAACCCAGGAGAACATAGGGAACAGATAGTGAGCAGGGGCTGTATTTGGCTTGTGTGCCAGTCACACTACTAGCAGACCATAAAGACAGGAAGACAGGAAACTGCTTAGACTGCAAAGTGATAGCAATAAACCTGCCATTACTTTTTTTGTTGTCACTGTAGTGTGACAAATGGCATATGACAGATTATTTAACTGTGTGACGAGTGCGGGGGTTGGGCCCATTCAGTGTCTGCTTCACACGTGTGATGTCATATTCCAGATCAGCTTATTTTATAAATCAACATCGGGCTGACTTGGGTCTCTAAGCATGCCTGCAGCATTTGGTAAGCTCTTGTGTAAATATTACTCAAAAGTCATGATAGTGGAGTGCATGCATGGCTTAATAGTAAAATAGTTACTTTTCTGGTGTTACGTACTAAAGACACGTCCATACACAAGCAGATGAGTAACACTGCCAAGAACATACAGTTCACAGGAAAGTGTCCGTTTTCTGATGGCCTTGCTGGAAAGATGGCAGAATATGCCAGAAGCCCACTTCGCACAAAATACAAAACATTTCATGAATATGAAAAATCACCCTGTGTGTGTACATGTGAGGATGTGTGCATGGACCTGTTTGCTAAGGGAACACCTGAAGATATTTTTACATTCACACGTGACTAACCCGTAGACAATAGAAAAGCCCTAAGGAACAGGATCTGATTGATTTGTTAGTAAGTAGGTTAAGTTTGAACCATAATCTCTCTTACCTCCGTCTTAGGTGCTCACATATATTGGTTGAAATATTGTACAGTTTTACTCTCGTTATGCTGAACTCATACCCTGCCAAAGGGGGTAGAACTAGTTTCTGCACAGCAAGTGTTACAGGAGCATTCCAGTGCTGCTGCGCTGTTCTGACACGTTTTAAGAACACATGAAGCAATGCTTAAGCTTCTTTAACCTTTTACTAACATGTTATATTATATTTATTATTACATTATTTATATGATATTATATAAAACATTATGACACATTAGATGGTCACGATGAAATTCAGTGACAAAGTATATTACAGTGTGACACTACTATGTGCATGGACACTCTTGATGTATCATGTAATGGAAATTTACCATTCGTTATTAATAGATATATGCCGGCACTCTAAAATACAGACTAGTGAAGATACCACACCTGTATTTAGATTACATACTCCACAGTGTACATCTCTGAATTATATAATACAAAACAAACAGCTCTTGAGCTCTTGTCCGAGGATAGCACAGGCTAGAAGACACAGACAGCTTTGCATGTTTGTGTATGTGTGTACAGATTCACATGAGTACAGTTTTGAAGTAGGTCAAAAAGTTATCCTTGAGAAAAGCCTTGGAGAGTGTACGTGAAGTTGAATGGTGTACAACATGAATGGCAGGCCTATACGGTCTGACGGCATGAAATGGAGAACTGCAGTCGTATAATGGCAGTGAGTGACTCCCTGCTTCAGGCAACAACAGTGACTCACTGAATGCTTAGTCACAAGAGAATTCTCCCCTCTCTCTCTATCTCTATCTCTCCCTTTTGCTCTTTCTCTCTCTCCCTCTCCCTTTTGCTCTCTCTCTCTCTCCCTCTCTCTCCCTCTCTTTCTCTTTCCCTGTCTCCCTCTTGCTCTCTCTCTCTCTGAGTCACTTTCTGTAATCCTGTGCCAACAGCACCACAGACCACAGACCATGTTTCCATGACGACCAGGCAAACACACCCATACAGGCCACTCCGTTCTAATGTATGCACGACTGTTTTCTTTTGAATCTCGACCTGGGGAATCCATGGAAAAGTATGGACCTAATTGCGAGTATGGTGGAAATAATAAGCAGTGCTGGGAATAGGCCGCAGTGGGTTTTGTCGAGAACAGTTGAAACTTTTTAGAGAACTACCAAAAATAGCCCAATAAAAAATGGTATGTCTTTCCTGAGCAGAGCTACAGTCCTGTTCCACTTTGGGCTGCTTTCTAAAATATTGCAATAACTTTCATGTAACAACTTTCATGTAACAACTTTGTGTTAAGCCAGTAAGCACCAGCATCATGACATGATTAAAAGCTTCAAGATATGTATACTTATAAAAAGCGGTAGTAGTTACTTTGCGGTTCTGGGCTGCTTGTCTTAGAGTTTTACTTATGAATTCCTTTTCTTGAAATGAGCTATCCTTATATGGCAATGCCCTGTGATTCATTGAGTCAACTGTGTCCACCTGTGTGTTATTGATGAGGTGGCATAGCCAGGGCTTGTTAGATCTAGTACATAACAGCTTCACAGCAATTAACTAGGCCTACACACACAATCAAACACACACACACTCATACACACACACACAATTAAGATGCATTGTGAAGCTTGCAACAAAGTGAAGAAAACTGTTTTGTTGTTGTTGTTATGTAAGTGCATTCCCTCAAAATAGGAAAAAAAAACACCCTTTCTAGTGGCAGTGACTACACCACAAAAACCAGTGCTGCAGTGCATTGTTACAAAGAGGAAAGGTTAGTCATTATAAATCCTGCATTTACAATTATAGCAGCAATATTGATTTTCTAACGTGAATAGTACATGTAAACAGTAAAAATCTTTTTCCGTTTCGAATACTTCGGACATAAGGGCGGAACCACTGACCTTTGTGTATTTCTACATTGCTAAAACCTTTGGCTCCAACAGCAACAACCTACTGCAAATCTGCAAACCTATTAGTTATGCTTTAAATTTCACCAACCATTTGCATCCTGAATGGCTTGGCTTTCTTTCTTAGCAAACCTTTTACAATAATAGTGCTTGCTGTGCAAAGTCAGTGTTCCAATTGAGTTTTTAATATAAATCCTCACTTATTAGAATTTATAATAAATTATAACAATACAAGGTTAATATTCTGACACAGATTCTAAACGTACCCAGTTACATTTACATTTAACCATACTATTCCAAGTACTTTTTACACCGAAAGCAGAATGCCCCAACCCATGACCTGATAACCAGGGACAGGTTGCTGGAGTTGAGAGCTGAAGGGTGTGTTAAGATGAGCAAGGTGTGTCGTAGGTGTGTGGGCATGCCACAAGCAGGCAGGGCAAGTCAAAAGTCCCAGATCGCGAGGAAAGATGTGCAGAATTCTTTTCGAGGCTATGGTTATTTTGTGAAAGCCGAGCGCATCGTGATATTTCGCCACCACAAGGCCTTTGGTAATTAGCTGTTAAGACTTAACTAATACCGTTTGTCTGACTGCGTCTCAACACACCTGTATGTGTTGACACCTGTCGGGCGCACCAGCCTTTCCAGTCAGCCAGCCTCCTGTGACCTTTACTTGAAATTTCGGCTATGTGTACTTTGGCGAGAAAAAAAAATCTTTTGTTTAGCTATGATTGGTGATATGTTATTACATATAAAAAAGTCATTAGTTAAAGATCCATGTAAAAAGAAAAAAATATATAGGTTAAAGATGGATTCCACTTATATAGTTTATTATATACATATACAATTATATACAATTTCTCCTCTTCCTTCCTTATGAGCTGAGTGCGTGCAATAGTAATCAAAGCTCTAGAACGTATCTGTATAGGCAGGCAATATGATGGTTTTAGTTGTTCTGAAGGAAGTAATTGGTGAGAGACTCCTGTAGCTACTGTAGATTATGTTCTTTTTGTTTGTATTTAATAATCAGATTTAACTGATTAAAAACTAATATGGTTATAGTTATTTGGAATAGAAAGCCAGTTACAGGAAAATAAAAAAAATGGATTCTATAACAGATACTGTACCTTTTCCATAAACTTAATCAGCGTTTTTCTCTGTTCCCAGGTCTACCTCTCACCCCTACCTCTCACACCACTCTCAGTGGCCGCCATGGCTCACCGATCTCAGAGCTCCTCTGTGGGGGAGAACCCTCTGGACCCCAACTACCTTCCCCCACACTACCGCGAGGAGTACCGTCTGGCCATCGACGCGCTCATCGAAAACGGCGAGGAGGGCTACTATCAGTTCCTACAGAGCGCCGGGGTGGTGGAGTTCCTGTCCCAGTTGGAGATAGAGAACATCAAGCGCAACGTGCAGACGCCGCAGGCTCAGCAAGCTCCCAGCGGATCCCTGCCCGAGCTGACGTATCACCAAGCGGACGAAGATGGCTCCTCGGATACCTACTGGCCACTGCACTCTGACCTGGATGCCCCAGGCCTGGACCTGGGCTGGCCACTGCCACAGCACTCGTTTGTGGGGCCCACGGAAGTCACGACCTTAGTGAACCCCTCTGACCCCGAGATGCCAAGCATTAAGGAGCAGGCACGGCGCCTGATAAAGAAAGCGCAACAGGTCAGAACACTGCAGAACATAAGCTCTAAATATCATATCATGTAATGGTGTATTATATAAGAAACAGCTGAGAATTCTGGATAAGAGCTGTTAGCAACACAATGGAGGTTTTAAATATAGAGAAAAATCAGCTATTCTGAGCTTGAGAAAATTGAGTAAAATATATGATATTATGATTTTTCAACATTATGACCCAGATCTCAGTAAGAAACGGTCAGATTTATTACACTCTATATTGTAAATAGTCTACATACATGTTTGCACTGAAGAGTGTGTTGCTTTCAGTCTCATTGTACATGTGTATAGTGTACATCACACATGTGTATAGTGACAATAAAGGGCATTCTATTCTAATCTATAATGGGATATTGAGAAAAATGTATCTTTTATGTGGGACATATGGCACTGGTGCCTATTATGGTGTCAAAAGAATCATAAAGAATATTGTGCTCACTCATCATCGTAGCACAGCTTACTTGGACTAAAAATATTTGGACTGAAATATCAGTGGTCTCTAAATCAACACACGCCACCCTTTGAACCAGGCTGAATTCCAAGAATGCTCAGGAGATGAAGCGGATTTTCCCAGACCTCATTTCTTTGTGCATCTTTCAACATCACTCTGTCCTTATCACGCTCACACATATCCACTGCATATTTTCACTTACCACGAAGGGTACATTTTTTAGGGTGTTCTCAGGGGTATAATACAAGTTGTTTATCTTGATTCAAACCACACATTGCACCCTGGGTCAGGTACTTTGAAGTTTAGCAGCAATATTACTTAACCTGACATTTTTAAGACATTTCAATGCGGGACGCTGCCTAGTCTAAAGTTTTTTTCTCTTGATGATGTTTTCTGAAAGGTCATTGCTGTGGTAATGGATGTGTTCACTGACATTGACCTCTTCGCTGACCTCCTGGATGCTGCTGTACGCCACGTGCCTGTCTACATCCTTTTAGATGAACAGAATGCCCACCACTTCGTCAATATGGTGGCAAGCTGCAAAGTAAACCTGGAGATGATTCATGTAAGTTCATGAGTTCATGTAATCTTCTGGTTTCTGTCCATAAACAGGAACGCAAGAGGGGTTCGAGCTTTCTTTGTGGTTGCCCCTTGACTCTGGAATGATCTTCCTAAATATTATATATATATATATATATATATATATATATATATATATATATATATATATATATATATATATATATATATATATATATATATATATTATATTATACAACTGTTAATAATTTTAGTGTCATTTAAATTTAAAATTCAATTTTTTAAATTTAAAAAACATATCTCTTTTCTTTGGCCTATAATTGTGATTAAGATAATATTTCTTCTAAGATAATAATCTTTCTCTGACCGTATGTTTATTGTGTAATTTGTTTTAAATCCTTTTGATTATTATTATTATTTTTTTACCATTATTATTTTTTTAATCATTTTCACACACTTTGGTCAGCTTCTGTTGTATAAAATGTGCTATATAAATGAACTGAACTTTTACATAACATGCCATGACTCAGAAGTAAACACTTTCTTTGCTTTCCTTTCACAAGTAGCTACCTGACCAGTCCATTCCCTGTGACTGATCCTTTCCATTAATCACATTCTATGTGTTTTGTGGTTTTCACTATTTTCTTACTTCCACAGTAAGCTTAGACTTACAAATCCACGTGTGTGTGTTTATGCTTTAGATGATGCGTGTACGGACAGTATCTGGTGTCACATACTTCTGCCGAACTGGGAAGTCATTTAAAGGACAGGTGATGGACCGTTTCCTGCTGACTGATTGCCGAGCTGTGCTCAGTGGAAATTACAGGTAAGCACACACACCTTCCATGAAAAAAGACAAAAAAAAAAAGAGTGTAATCCTAGCCAGTGCCACTCCCACAGTTTTTTTTTTGGCTGAATTTTTCCATTCTGTTAAATACATGTTTTTTTTATCCAATTGGCAAACCCCCAGTCTCATACACACAACCTATTGTACAGTTTATTTGAATGTTGTCACCCTTGTATATGGATCTCTTTCACTACACATGAGCCATGCTCGTAAAACTGTATCAGGACAATATTACTGAATTAGTTTCAATATTTCAATAACCATGTAATCAACAATTACTAATCTATGTCATCTTGTTTATTGACAGCTTTATGTGGTCTTTTGAGAAGATCCATCGCTGCATTGCTCATCTTTTTCTGGGGGAGTTGGTAGCCACCTTTGATGAGGAGTTTCGGATCCTCTTTGCCCAGTCCCAGCCCTTGGTACTGGAAAATGCACTGGTGCCCTCCGATGTTGGCAGCGGGTACTTTGGCAACCAGTTTGGGCTCAAGAGGTCTCAGTCCATGCGCCAGACACGCGGCTACTTCCGCCAATCAGAGCTTTCCGCATATTCATTCGGCGACCGCCTGGATTCTGCGCTGCCCTTTAGGCGAGAGGATCCCTTCCGTCACACGATGGAGCTCAGCGGCGGGGCGGGCCTACAGATGGGAAAGTACTCTTCACAGCAGTTCCGTACACAGCAGAGCTACCTGGAACAGGGTCGCTCCATCATGGCCTCGCAGCAGATGGAGAGGAATGCCTTCAAAAGGCACAGCTATGCCGAGGGGACGCAGGAGAGCTACTCCTCCTCCCGCCTGTACATGAAACATCGTGTCATGAGTAACCTGGAGGAAATGGAACAGCAGTACCAGCAGGAGAAACACATGCACCACACCGAGGGCATGGGAGGCCAAGGCTGCTACGAGCAGCTCCGCAGCCGTGCTCTACAGCACATGGACCAGCACTCTGACTCTGGGCACCTGCCTGAGTTGGAGCCACCATCCGATTACAATGTCCTGTCCTCTGACGACCTAAGCCCAGGACAGTCTCACCTACAAGTAGGTCGTTACGACCCACCAAGCCACAAGAGGCCAACGGTGGGTCAGGCATACGCATGCCAGAGTTCCCCGACTCAGACTCACCCACCGGACATAAAACAGCCGAGGTTTGCTGGCGCAAAGCCGGATCGTGGGACACAGGACCAGGACGTAAGGCAGGGCTTGAGGGACTGGAGAATCAGCTCGTATCTGAGTACATATGAGGATGCAGGGGACGAGTGCTTACAGGAACCTCTTGGCCCTGATGCTTTCGATGAGCCCGACTCTGAGAGGAGGTTTGACATCAAGGAGCATCCGAGCAGGCCAAAACTGGACATTCGTCCAAGATATGGTAAGCCTATTCTGCCAGACAGAAAAGGCATAAAGGACAGTTCCACAACTGACATGGAGTCCAAGATGAAGCCATCAGACTCTCTTACTTCTTTGGGAACAGAGGAGGAGGCAGATACAAGGGACTATGGCTTCACCAAACATGAATCTTTCCGCTCTCGAATCAACCCAATGCTCCAAAGGAGCTCTCGCCTGCGATCTTCGCTCATTTTCAGCTCCTCAACGTTAGAGACGCACAACACCTCATCACTCATGACCTCCACAATGGAGGAGAACGACCCAATTAGAACTTCCTCTGTAGTGGCTGAAATCCTTGAGAAGAGGAGATCTCTATCTAGGGAGCCTTTTGACTGGAGCAAGCACAAGAAGACCCAAGCTACGGACTCAGCAGACCCCAAGATCTCAGACAGCACAGCTGTTGCACCTGCCAAGACAACAAAGAAGGCCACTGACGAATTAAAGGAAGAGACACAGGAAGATACCAATAAAACCAAAGTGGAAACAACCAAAACCACTGAAGTGAAAGAATCAGTAAACGAGAAAGCAGATGTGAAACCCTCCACCCTAAACATGAACGATCCTGAAAGCCGACTTTTGTACTTCAAAGAACTTGCGGCGAAGAGAAAAGGAGCAAGGTCTGGGCTGGAATCCATCGCAGACAAAAGTCATGAAACAGGACTGAAAAAGTCTGATCTTCTAACTACGACAACGACTGCTGACAAACCTCCGGAAATTAAAGTCACTGAGACAGAATCTGTAAAACCAGGGCCAACGTCACAGACAGAAAAGTCTGCTGTGGCCTCAGTAAAACCGAAACCTCCTGATCTGATTCTGGAGAAGCACAACAAATCCAGCGAAACAGAAAAAGAGGAAAGCCTTGAGGTGAAGAAGGATGCAAAAACTTTAAAGCCCTTCCCCTCGCCTAAGTTTTTTAAAAAGGACCCCCTGAAGTCTTTTAAAAACCCCACCCCGTCACGTCGTGTGTCAACTGGCGAAGACATACTGACGGATGCCACTGATGCAGAGAAGAGTGAAATGAAGAAGTCCCGTAGCCAAAGTTCATCCGGTATGTTGCACCCTGAACCGCGCGAGAATGTCAGCATCATGCGTCAGGGCTCCAACACCTCACTAAACACTTTACACGCTGACAGTAAGGACACCAAAGCACTCGACTTCCTCAAGAAACAGACACAGAGGCTCAAGGGCTTTATAGGATCAAAGGGTGAGAAGAAGGGAACACACTCGTCAGACAGCAAGAGCATGAAAACGGTCCCAGAAATCAAGGAAGGGGTCACAGACACAGACCACTTGGCAAGTTCTACAGAGAACCACAAGGCAACAACTAAGCCAAGCCAGTCCCGCTACCAGTCCTCTACTTCCAACGTCCTCTTCAGTAGCAACCTCAGGGACGACACAAAAGTGATCCTGGAGCAGATTTCTGCCAACAGTCAGAAGAACCGACTGGAAATGGCAAAACAGGCTGAGGCAGCTGAGAGTGATGAGGGTGGTGACGGTGCCGGTCAGTCGTCCAATCTGGAGCGAGAGTTCTCGCAACGGTTCCATAGCAAAAACCGGTTTGGACGGACTCCGACTCCCGCCAACCCCCAGGAGAGAGATAACCTGCTGAAGAGAATTGAGAGTTTCCGTAAAGAAAAGAAAGTGTACAGTCGTTTCGAGGTATTGTTCTGTTATAAGGACTATTGAACTTAACTAAGTAATGAGCCAATGTATGTGTTCAAAACATGTGCCTGTTAGTGGTCTTGTTTTATTTCTGTCACAGCAACTAAAGACTGAAGTATTACTTTTTGCTGATTTTTTATCTAAGATCTCTTTGAATAAATAGCAATTATAATAATTTCTTATATTCAGAGTAGGTAATTTTATCTGTTACACTGAAAAATAAGCATATATGTTGCATGCAAACAAACAGCACAGTGAAAAAGCAGTGTTCTCAGCACTGAGAGCAGTCTTCTTGGCACATTAATCAAAAAGCTCCTGCGAGTTAGGCTTTTAGAGTGTATCTGTGTTTCTGCACTCCTTCTGCTGAGTAGTCTTTCAACCTGTCAATAGTATCATGTTACTAAGTATAGGAGGCAAAGCTCCGGGCGACTTTAATTTTGTGACCTAGATTTCAAGACGTCTACATGTAAAATCCTGTACACTGTACTCTTTTCTAATGATGCTTTATACTTTACAAGGATAGGAGACATGATTTCTGTGTCCACATGTGGAGGGGAAACATAAAGATTACCATGCATTCACACACACATCTGTCTTTTTTCTTTTTTAAACAGATGGGGAATAACCTGGGATAGCAAGAGCTGCCACCTTCCATCTACAGACCACCTCTGGGAGCTCTCCCTAACACTAACAACATTTTTATTGTAACTTAACTAATGAAGATCATTCCAATTTCAGTTGCAACGATCAACCAACCTGTGGATGGGGGTCCTGTGAACGCATCCACCAGGACAACGTGTAGCGCATGACGTTTAAATTCAAATACTACACTACACCCTGGCAGTGCCAACCAAAGTCTGTTTTGTCAGCCTAGCCTGCCCTTATTTGGACGCCATCAGGGCCTATTGTTGTTGACACAGCTTGGACAGCTTGTAGACACAAATTCACATCAGAGCACAAGGACACACTCCATGCTGACCGATGTAAATATAAAAAATATATACATATTGGCAACGAAAGACTGTAGACATGGAACAAACCTACATGCGACATTTTTATGTACATATTTCCCCACGGCACCCCAAACACAATATGTTTACCCAGTGTGTCCTGTGCCAATGAAAACTGCTGTCAAATGTAGCCAAATAAGGCAGAAACTGCTTGAAATCCTTTGCTAAGTTAAACCACAGGTATAGACAAAGAGTGATGTAATTGTACAAGGTAGAGCGACAGTGCAAGTGTTACAGAACAGTGTGAGTAAGAAGTAAACTGAACTGAACAATATGGCTGATTTGTAATCAAACTCAAGGAGCAGTACATTGGTATGTGTTTGATAGCCTCATCAGCAGGAGTGTACATGTTTTATGTGAGGGAAAGCAGTCGTAACTCTACACACTCAGGGAAAGGCCATGCCCCAGTTAACCGGAGAACCTTAACATCCAAAGGCACGACGTAATGCATTTCTCCACAGAACGTCTGGTGCTTCTGGTGCTGTGTGCACGTTTGTTTAATTTTCAGTCATGCTCAAGGGAAAAAGACAACTGGCCTTTGCAACGAGGGACCACATCCTCAGTCTTTTATGAAAGACTTTTTAAAAGCGAGGATGGTTAGACTGACTGTTTGATATCCAGGTGGTGCAGCAGGTCTTAGCATGTAGTATTTTTGTTAATGGGAACAAATGGAACATGGAACCTGACATTTTGCTGACAGTGAACAGTACCTTATTTGGTGTAGGAAATTAGAGCAGTTGTTTTATATGTCACTCTTTTGCAGAGAAAAAAAAAAAAACATTAAATGTGCATTTTCCTATTGTAACAAGGTTTTGTGGGTATGGTTTTTTGAAACATGTATTTTTGTGTTATAATTGGTCATGTATACTTTCATGACAAATGAGTAGGCTAATTTATTATTATTATTATTATTATTATTATTATTATTATTATTATTATTATTATTAAAAACCTTAAGTGTTCTCCCAAATAATATGTTACACTAAGATTTGTAGTCAGGAAAGCTTAATCTTCTCCCAAAGGTACTCCTAGGTGCACAAGCATCTTGTGTTTTCTATAAAGTTATGTTAACATCACAGTTTATTTTGAAGGTCGCCACCACGTTAAGATCCTAACTTTGACTTTAAAAACCTTACTGTTAACCTTATTGTTCACCTGCCAGGTTTTTAAACTACAGTAACCTGTTCGGCATTAGACTGAATTTCAACTAATCTCTTCCAGAAGGTAAACCTCTGAAAAGAAAAAAGTAATACAAACTCATACAAACTGATCTGCTGATATGCCTTTTAGTCCCCTTGGTAAAACCATGAATGTTCACAAAAGTGTTAATTTCAGTGTTTATAAAATGTGTATTGCAGTTTTTATAGAACAAATAAACGTTAACAATATTTTTTAACTTAAAAACACAAGCGAACGATGAAGCTAAAACTGCCTATGGCAAATACATGACAGAAACTTCAAGTGTGTAATCATGCAGCTCGTAAGATTGCCAAATTCATTTCAGACAGCGTCAGTGTGAGTGTTTGAGAGAGAGCCTCACACAGCATGGATGTACGTCGGACCCTCACACCTCTGTGGTAAGCGACGCCATATCTATTTCGATAGGCATTGACAGCTTTTCGATGACACCCAGTTCCTCCTGCTGCTCTGCCAGCTGGTCCATCCTGAGTTTCTCTACATGGGCACAACAGAAAAAACACACATTACATTAATGGAAAGACGTGATTAGCCGGGGTGGGGGGGGGGGGTGGGGGTATAGCTTGACGTAGCAACAACAAGCCCCTCACACAGTCGCAGGGACAGCATTTTGATACTTTTAATAACCAAACATGCAAATATAATAGTTATACATACCCTGGCCCCTCCTAAAAACATATTTGCATTATTTATGAGGATTACATTTTCAAGTTGGAAAATCCAACAATTCCTGATAAATCAGAAAAAATCACATGGATTGCATCTTTTGCAGTCTCTGCATCAAATGTAAACTAATCCAACTTGCACTTAAAACAACTGCATGGCCTCACAAGAAGGCATGTTTCTTTTGCATTGAGACAGAGCAATCATTATAAGTACATTAAGACTAGAAAACAATACTCATATAAAAAGTATCTGACATCTTAGTGTTGTGATAACATGGGCTAAAAACAGACAGAGGTCAGACTGTTCAAATGTTTGGAGGATCAACATTCTAGAAGAACATCAGGGTCCACAGAATGTGCAATCTTAGAACCTTTCATTATGTTACACTTAGCAGACACTTTTATCCAAAGCAACTCACAAGGGAGGACAGCAATGAAGCTACAGCGAACACAGGACATTGCAGAGTAAGTGCAATGAAAACAAGTTGAGAGTGCATGTAGGTGTAGGTCTGATGGTTAGTGAATTACAGTTGTTAGTGATAGGTGATCTTCAAGAGCACACAAGGCCCAATTGAGAGTGCATGTAGGTGTAGTAGCCTGGTAAACCCGCCCCTCGTACTTCATTTCATTTTGTACAGAGGGTCTGGAACAGACACCGTCAGAAACGATATGTTGGAGGTGTGGACTCTGCTGAAGTTTAAAAAATGTGCCTCTGCCTTTACCAAATCGCTAACGCCTGGTCGTCACGTATGCATTTAGCCTATCTACTGTACACACTACAATTCAAATGTAGTCACACGAGGTCAACGTCACGGCTAACGAGCACACCTAACCCTCTGTTCGCTGACTGGATTGGTCTTGCTGTGGCCAACTAAATGACCCTCGAGATTCCTTTCCAGACCCTCTGTACAAAATGAAATGAAATACAAGGGGCTGGTTTACCAGGCTATAGGTGTAGGTTATATTGTAGGTGAATAAGCAGCAGAATAGGAAATGTCCTCAGAAGAGAAGGTTTCAAGAGCACACACTGTTACAAAAAGCATTCTTTTATAGTAATCATCCCCAACATACACACACAGACACACACAAAGGCTAAAATCCTGACCAGCTTTAAGGAGCTGAGCTGTGGCATTCTCTGCAGTTAGGATCTCTGCTGGGAGTCTCTCAGGAATCTGTCGGAGGACACATAAAAAATTAAGGAGGCGTGGTCACCCGCTCTCTCACCCGCTCTCCCACCCTGCTCTCACCCTCAGTCATCCACATTTCAGTAAACACACAGACAGACAAGATAGGTAGAGAAAAATAATGCAGTCTTGACCACTTACAAACATAGCAAAGAGATTCTTGTGTTGACCCATCAGCTGTTGCAGTTGATTCTCAAACTTCATCCTGATGGAGAGAAACATGTGTTCTTCATTATGGTGGTTGGAAAGCACAGCACTAGATTGTTCTTCCTTGCCTTAATTACTTGTTTTTTTCAAGGGAAAATAACTCAAGAACCGCATTGTGTTCATTGAGACTTGGTCACATCGGTCTGGTTTAGCCAAAAACATTAGTCTATTTTAACCGGGTCGGCTGAACATCTCGTTTCATTGGCCTTTCTTGCTATAACTCATCCCTGACCTTTCAGCTCCAACTAACACCCGCCCAGCTATAAGATACACCCCACTTACTTAATCACATCTCACCATCTCACTTGTAATCACTTCTGTGCCTTTTTAAGCCAAATTACCATGGACGTGCATAACTGACACACATGAATTAAATGGAAAATCCCAGCTGTTGTGACCTTGTCTTGCGGTGCTTGAGAGTGGCCTCCTGTATCTGACACCGGTACTGTTCCACCAGGTCTTCTTTGTGCTCGTTCTGCTCCTGCTGCCTGCCACACACACCGACACACATTCACATATAATCACACACAAACACACATTCACATATTAACACACAAACACACATTCATATATAAACACACACCGACACACATTCACATATAATCACACACAAACACACATTCACATATTAACACACAAACACACATTCATATATAAACACACACAGACACGCATTCACATATAAACACACACAAACACACATTCACATATAAACACACACGAACATGCGCTCACATATAAACACACACACAAACACGCATTCACATATAAACACACACGAACACGCATTCACATATAAACACACATGAAAACGTATTCACATATAAACACACACAAACACGCATTCACATATAAACACACATAAACACGCATTCACATATAAGCATACACAAACATGCATTCACATATAAACACACATAAATACGCATTCACATATAAGCATACACAAACATGCATTCACATGTAAATACACATGAACACGCATTCACATATAAACACACATGAATATGCGCTCACATATAAATACACCTGAACATGCACTGACATATGAACACACACAAACACGCATTCTCATATAAACACACTTAAACATGCGCTGATAAATAAACACACACGAACACGCATTCACATGTAAACACACCTGAACATGCGCTGACATATTAACACACGAACACGCATTCACATATAAACAAACATGAACATGCGCTCACATGTGCTTACACTTAAAACATGAAAATTTTGTGATCATTTCGGACATAAAGGAACACCGACAGGTGCACGTACCTCTGTGAATCTTGACCCATCTCATCACACTTAAACTGCAGTACCCTCAGCGACTCTGGATTAACAAAGAGACAGAGGTGCGTTGCCACTCCTACGTAGAATAACTCTATATAACTGTTACTGAGTGCGTTCTGGCTTCAAAATCGCATACAGATTTAATTTGATCATTATGTGTTACTACTGAAGTACTCATAAGCACATGTAAACGGATATATTGCTCTTTAATGCTGGTTTATTAATTGTTCAGAGGTACCAATAAATGTAGTGAGAGTGTAACTTTATCACTGTGCCATCTTTCCCTACTATTTTAAAAATGGAGGCCTATAGTTTATTAAGTGTCAGTGGCTTCCTTTGTTATTACCAAATGTCATATTTCTGCATTTGCACAGTATCGCAATGTAGTTATTTAGTAATATGATCAGTAAAGTTTCCTGATTTGAAAATCTCACATGGGATGCTGTTAATCCTGGAGATCTGTAAATGTGCCAGTGTGTTGACCTCATGGTGTTTTTAAACCTGTTATTTCTATATAAATTTCAACCATATGTAAGGCCATTTTATTAGATGGCCTTACACATTTTCTATAGGGTATGCCTAAAAAAACTGAAGGCCAGAGAAAGTAGGCTGTATGTTACCTGTGTGCATATATGTGTGCATACAGATATGTTTCAACTGGATATCACTGCCTGCCTCAAGTAAAAATGTAAATTACAGAAAACAGAGGCACTGACTGTACCTTCCTTCTCTTTGAGGGTCACTTCCAGCTGAAAGGCCTCAGAGGACACTGCAAACAAACATATATTTTGTAAACATGTTCCAGGAATAGACATACAGACACACCTCACATGCTTACACAACATTACAGGGCAAATGACCATGTCACACTGTATGATGCTATGATGCTACAACACAAAATTCTCGCAGTGTCTTGTTTGGGAGACTGGCCACATTACAAGACACATTGATGTAATTGGCAGAGGACAAAAAAGCAGGAAAAAAATTAGCAAAAAGTGCAGCGTGCAAATATTATTGAAAAATGCAAACACTCATTTTGCTACATGGACAACAGATTTCCATTTTCAGGTAAGAATTCCATTTTTAGGTAAGAATTCCTGATTAATTAGTAAAGATCACATGTATGACAACAATATGCTATTACTGTATGGGTTCCAGTGACTGCGTATGATTCCCCATTCAAAATTCAGGCAGGCTAGTTTTTTGGCTGAGGTGTCAAAGCATCACAGACAAAAACAAAATCACAGGCCTTTAAGTATGACACACTGTAAGACTGATTCCATGTTCTGTGTTCCTGGAGGAGAGCAACAAACAACCATCTTCAACAGAGCTGGCAACTTTCAAAAACGAGACAGGTGACTGTTGCATCACCGCATGCAGCAGGCGGTCAGCACACAAGTCTTCTTTATGCAAATACAGAGCAATGTGACAGGGTGACTGCCTGAGCAGGCAGTGTAAGGGTTCAGAACATGTTGTTACAGGTGGGTACAAACCACAACCCAAGAACACCCCGCCAAGTGAGAACAGGCAGTCTACGGTGACCACAGTACAATGTGGATAATTTAGCCAAATAAGTTGCCTATGGTAACCACAATGTAATGCAGATAATTTAGCCAAATAACGTGCCTATGGTAACCACAGTGTAATGTGGATAATTTAGCCAAATAAGTTGCCTATGGTAACCACAGTGTAATGTGGATAATTTAGCCAAATAAGTTGCCTATGGTAACCAGAGTGTAATGTAGATTTTTTCCAAATGAATGACTTCCTACATGTTTGGGCCTCTTTCCCACACACAAATGGCATTTAGCTCACTGGCATAAATTCCCTGTTTAGTGTGTTTTTTCTTCTCCCCAGAAGTATCCTTTCGTAAAAAGTCACTGTTTTAGATGTGCAGACAAATGAAAAGTAAACTAGCTTTTAAAAAAAAAAAATCCTATTTTAAATATCCATCATACTGTATCTCCGTTTTAGATGGCTACTGATAAAAGCTGGGGTAACCAACCTTTCACCAATATGGCCCCTGCATTACTCACAGTTCTCCTCCTCCTGCTCCAACTTATCCTTTAGAACTTGCATCTCCCACAACTCCTCTTCCAGAGCTCTTTTAGCTGTGTACAAAACAAAACACATACGAAGAGATGCAACAAATTACAAACATAAGACATGTTGGTGTTACAGACATTTTCTCACAAAAGGATATGTCGAGATTTCAGTCTGAGGTCACAACACTATATGCCAAGTTTTCAGCCTGAGGTCAAGAAGTGGCCTAAATTTGACCATTGAATTGATTTGATACAGACAAGTTTTTGCTTTCATCTCATCAATGCATGAATAGATACAAAAACAGACACAAAGTATGGCACCAGCAATTTCATAACAATGAAAGCTAAAACTTGACTGGCACTGGCTGGGTTTGCATCTAACTCATTTGCATACATTATAAGCACATCCATCAAAATTTGGCTGTGTGGATGTCTACTGTATGCATAGTGTTATGTGTTAAATGGACATACTACTAACCAAGGGAGGAGAAAATACCTGGCAGATCAAAACGGGT
Source organism: Coilia nasus (assembly GCA_027475355.1). Taxonomy (NCBI): domain Eukaryota; kingdom Metazoa; phylum Chordata; class Actinopteri; order Clupeiformes; family Engraulidae; genus Coilia; species Coilia nasus. The sequence goes on along the minus strand of CM050201.1, from coordinate 11,544,489 downwards.
CAGGGCAAAATAAACTCTAGTAAACACATTTTTTATTTCTATTAAAAGTTTATTGACAACAATTAGTAATCCGGGTTTAGTGAGGTAAATTGCCCATCAAAACCCTGTAATGGAGCACTGCAGTTCAATCTCAGGCAATGTAATGAGGACATAATACGCTATTCACTTGGCCCACCACAAGATGGCAGCAAAAACTACAGTGCACCAGTGCTCTACAGAGGCTCAGCAGTACACTGACCTGCAAAATACAAAAAGTCAAACTTGTTCTACACAACTGATTGGTATGCTACAGTCTGAATAAGCAGTTATTTGCCAATAATGCAAAAAAGTTAAGTCCAAGGGTCACCACATGTAAGCAACATGAAGATATTGTTACCACTGTTCAGGTTGCTGCCTGAAGTATGTAGCTATGGCTTGGATGTGTAGTTTGCCACTATTGCATTAAATTCTTCTATTTTCTTCTTTTGTGATATAGCACCTTTAATTAGCAGCTTTCCCCCAATTAAGAAAAAAAAACTAATAAGCTGTGCCACACAGCTAGCTGTTTTACAGTACCTTGCTGAAGTTTCCTCAGTTTCAGTGCAAGATCTTCCACTTTGGGCTCTTTTCCACTGTCTGGTGAGAGCCAAAGACATGCTTTTTGTCATGTTAAGACATCACCTCTAACATTTAAACTAAGTCCCACTGCCACATAATTCAGAGTTCAGCACCAATCACTACCATGTCCTGTATGAGTGAAAACCTACACAGACATACGGTATTGAGGCTTTGTGCCTGACCAGAGGCAATTGTTAAGTCTGTTGGGGCACCAAGCAAAAAAAAAACACACACAAAAAACATGTGATTTCTGATAAAAACTGAACAGTTGGTCAGTCACAGCACTCACGGTGACCTTTAATTTCGAAATTTGTGTGTGTGTGTGTTTACTTATTTCACAATGTCAGTGTATCTTAGGGCTAAGCCCTGCCTTGACCTGCTTGTGTGTTCACACCTCAGCTGTTCTAGTAGTATACTATGTATACTAGATTTAGAAAAAGTCCCTCAGAAAAAGTCCCTGTAGCATTTTTAATAAAAGTTTAATAAAAATATGCTCATTGTACATTGCCATTACCAAAACAAATCTATTTTCTGTTGTAACTTTGTTATACAAGACTTTGTTATTCTGTTTGTTTCTTGTTTTTCTGTGTACATGTTCTTATTTCCATTTATAGACTGTAAAGAGACTGCAGTTATGTAGCGCTTTCTCACACTCTGCAGATTAACCTGAAGCATTTTACTATTTCATGTCTTACATTCACCCATCCTTGCTCTCAGTCACCAATGGTGGCAGGCTGCCATAGAAGTCATCAACCAGCACACTGGGAGCAGTATGGGGATCAGTGTGTTGTTTAAGGACACTGCGACCTAGTCAGGAGCTGGAATCGAAGCAGCGTTCCTCTGATTGCTGGTCAACTCTATTTCCTGAGCCTCTGTCACCCCTTTACAAAAGTGAGCAATTTGTGTTGAATCATGTACTCTGCAAGTATCAGGTGGCTATAGAAATTGCCTGTGTCTATAGCAATATTTTTTTAGCACTTTGCATCCAAGCAGTTTTACAGTTAGCTCTGTTGATCTGGTCCCTAGCCAGATGCCTGCCGAGTGTGAGGTTGATTGGATAAGGGATGACTAAACTTCCGGGCCGTCACGACTTCCTATTCACAGTCTGTCACAGACAAATGTCCTTACGGTCCAAGTGATGCAAATATCCTTAGTCATCAGTGGGTGTACACACAGCTGTTAGTGAACGTGCTGTGTGTCCATTGCTGTGAGAGCACACTAGCACACTACTCTAACATGAGCACTAACTACGCTGTGGACTGTCAGTGCACTAAAAAAAGAAGATATTTTAAAAACAACTATGTGTAAATGTATCTATCTGTCAGTATAATCTAGCCCAAACTGGACCAACGCTTTAACATCTGGTTAGCTATTGTTCTTATATTTTTTGAACATTTATTAAGCAGAACTAGCCTAAACAAAAATGTATCTTGTCCGTCAATTTTTTCGCAGGTAACTATAAAAACTATTAAATAGTCCAGTTTACTATTTGCTGCAATGACTTGACTTAATGATTTCCCCCAAGTCTTGATTAGTAAGCTTTGTGTTATGTGTTGCACCGATAACCACTTCTTTGTTATTGTATAAGTTTCATATCAATTATACTTAACTGTTGATTGAGCGTACAAAGCAAGGCGGGCTGGTAGGCAAAATAACTCAATCTACTTAATACCAGATTGCAAGTTGTACAAAATGCAGCTGCCAGACTTTTAACTGGTACTAAAAAAAGAGAGCACATTACTCCTGTTTTGGTGAAGCTGCACTGGCTCCCAATTAAATTTAGAATAGATTTTAAATTACTATTACTTGTTTTTAAAGCATTGAATGGATTAGCTCCTCAGTATGTCAAACACCTTATTCAGCTCTGCCAATGCTTAGGTCATCCTCCCAAAATCTGTTTACTATTCCGTTTTCACATAAGAAATCAAGTGGGGATCGAGCTTTTTCTGTTGCTGGTCCTCGGCTCTGGAATAACCTTCCTCAATATGTGAAAGATAGCATAAATATTACTAGTTTGAAACATAATCTAAAAACATACCTTTTTTCTTTGGCCTACAATTGTAATTAAGATTTTGATTTTTTTTTTCTTTTTTATCTTTCCCTGATCCTATGTTTTTATTATGACTGTACATTGTATACTTTGTATTGGTATTATTTTATTAAGAATGTAATTTGTTTGATATACCCTTGTGTGTGTGTGTATATATATATATATATATATATATATATATATATATATATATATATATATATATATATATATATATATATATATAAACCACTATTATTTTTATTTATATAGGTTTTAATTTCATCTTATTTTATTTTATTTACGCACCTTGGTCAGCTTCTGTTGGATAAATTGTGCTAGCAGCTATATAAATAAATTGAACTTGGGAACCAGCCATGCTAGCACGCTAGCAATAGGCTACATCATTTGGGCTAAGCAGAAAACCTATCAATCTAATGGCAAACTTGGGGGTTGGCTATATCATTATCAAACACAATTAAATAAGCGTATAGATCAGGGCAAATGCAGAACATCCAGGACTGTTACACATTTCCCAACGAATCGGTATTTTCGTGGTGAAGAGTGAAGACACCTACTGTAGCAACCATGATCAACTAGCCTACCTACCAGTCCATGCATGATCAACTATACACCTTCTGATTTAATAACATACTTGTGACTTCAGAATTCAGGACAAAAATAAATGTAACTACAACTACAAATAACTTACCTTGCTTCAAAGACAACTTCATGATATCATCCAGGGAGAAACCTTACAAGATGTAAGTTAAAGGAGGCAGAGGCGTTTTGTTAACAGTTAATGCAAAATTATCCTAAAAGTAGTTTACATCAGCTAAGAGTGAATATTAGCATAGAACATTAGCTACATCATCTTGTAAAGTCAACTGTTGGCTCACCACCCTAGCTTGGTTGTTGGCTTTGGACAACGTACACAAATCAAATGAATGATTCATGTCTTTCCTTATAGCTTGCTACAGGGGAGAAAGTTAATCTCCAATGCTTACCTTCTGACGAACTCATGGTAAAAATGTGTAATGCCTCAACTGACTGCACTAGCCGTCTTGTGTCGAAGTTACCTCCACGACCAGAAACTTGTCCACAACCGTCACAACCAGGTCACAACAACAGACTGTAACAGAACAGTCACAACGTCAACATCCACTTTCTCTGCTTACGAGCTTATTTGATATAAATAAAATATGTTTTATTCAAAACTTGTATGCACAATATAGGACACTGAATCACAAGCAAAATCTCTGGTAATGTTGTGAAGTGCGAAATTTAAATATTTGAACTTTGCCAGCAGAGAACACGTCTATGCTGGCCTGTTGCCAAGACACATCAGAGAGATGTTTCTAGTCGATGAACGGTAACTACGTTAGAACCAATCTCCAGTACTATGGAATCAGATTTGTGCCTTTAAATTAAAAGAAGACTTTTACAAACCCAATAAAAAAATATCAATTCAAAATACCAAATTAAAAAAATCAACCAAAAAAATTTTTTTCAAATAAAAAATACAAGATTGCAATTAAAAAATGTCAAATTGTGTAACAAAAAATTGCTTTCGCCTCTTTCTCAGTTTTGGATGTTGCCGTTTTCTTTGATCACGACTCCAGCCTTCTCGTTTGCGCTCCCTGATTTTTTGATTGCGATTTTGGCACAAACGTGCCTGGTGGGACGGGATTCTCATGGGTGCATTCCTATTGGTGTATTCACATTTGACGGACAGCTAAGCAAGCGTATGACGCGGCTCTGGCCACAGCAGCTACTCTGCTTCTGATTGGTTCTAACAACGTCATCACAGGCGCGACTGACCAAAAGGGCGGCAGAGATAACAGCACATTACAACCACAGCCACTAGACCTTCTGTGTTATAACCATAGACATACTATATATAGACGGAGCATGGGGCGTTACTGCCAATAGGCGCTGACGAGACGCGGAGCCGCCATCTTGGAGCGGGGATACGCTCCATTCAGCTTAATCCGTTTGACAGGACAAATGAACTGTTAGCGCATTTTATTAACAGTACCTCGCTAAACACCACTAATTTTAAACTGGCTGTATCGCTAGTAGGTTATAGTAGGCTATAACAAAGGCTTCTTGAAGGCTTTCATTATTCTTAATTAATTAAAGAGCAACTGTCTCTGCTTCCAAATCCCCTCAGTAACAACACACATTGATAAAATAAACATATGACATGTGACAACTGCGAAGAATTGAGCAGTTGTCTCAAGTTTATTTGAAGCCCCTTCTATTTTTTTTTATATAGTATGTCTATGGTTATAACCATTAGCCTACACCATACCAAAGAAGGACCGTCTTTGCGCATACGGTAAGTAATTGGCCGTTATATCATACCATTATATTAATAAAACCATGGCGAATGAGTGGATAAATACGATGGATGAAACCCCTTCTTTCTTTAAGGAAGCCAGGACTAAGTAGCCATAGCAGAGCAGGATATCAGATCAGTCTAGGGGTTTGTCATCCATCGTATTTATCCACTCATTCGCCATGGTTTTATTAATATAATGGTATGATATAACGGCCATTTACTTACCGTATGCGCAAAGACGGTCCTTCTTTGGTATGGTGTAGGCTAATGGTTGTAACACAGAAGGTCTAGTGGCTGTGGTTGTAATGTGCTGTTATCTCTGCCGCCCTTTTGGTCAGTCGCGCCTGTGATGACGTTGTTAGAACCAATCAGAAGCAGAGTAGCTGCTGTGGCCAGAGCCGCGTCATACGCTTGCTTAGCTGTCCGTCAAATGTGAATACACCAATAGGAATGCACCCATGAGAATCCCGTCCCACCAGGCACGTTTGTGCCAAAATCGCAATCAAAAAATCAGGGAGCGCAAACGAGAAGGCTGGAGTCGTGATCAAAGAAAACGGCAACATCCAAAACTGAGAAAGAGGCGAAAGCAATTTTTTGTTACACAATTTGACATTTTTTAATTGCAATCTTGTATTTTTTATTTGAAAAAAATTTTTTTGGTTGATTTTTTTAATTTGGTATTTTGAATTGATATTTTTTTATTGGGTTTGTAAAAGTCTTCTTTTAATTTAAAGGCACAAATCTGATTCCATACAGTACGGTGTTCATTTTAGGACATCCTCAGATCTCAGACTCAAATGAAAAGGCATCAGGTCACGGGCGAAACGGTGTCAGAGTCGCCTAAAAGTCACTCAGTCTCAGAAAAACCTTTGTCATCTTCAGACCAAACTGCATCAGGTCTCAGAAAAAACGACCTCGGGCCAAAAGTCGTCAGTCTCCTGTGCAACAGCATCGGAGTCGCCTAAAAGTGTCTCAGTCTCAGAAAAATCTTTATCATCTTCAGACAAAACTGCATAGGTCTCGGAAAAAACGACCTCTGGCCAAAAGTCGTCAGTCTCCTGCCAAACGGCATCGGAATCACCTAAAACTGTCTCAGTCTTAGAAAAAACTTCATCATCTTTAGACAAAATACTCAGAGGAAACGGCCTCGATCTAAAAGTTATCAGTCTCAGAAAAATAGCTGTCAAGCTCAGACCAAACAACGTCATGTCTCAGAAAAAACTCTGTCAGCAAAAACTGCTTCAAACAGAACGGCCTCAGACTCAGGAAAAACGGCGTCAGACAAAACGGCATCAGCCTCACATGAACATTTAGCGTTGGCCAGAGGAGGGAGCTATTGACTAGCTTAGTGAATTAGCAAGACTGAGTGACTTGTAGGCGACTCTGATACCGTTTCGCCCGTGACCTGATGCTATGTACAAGGAAACTGCTTATTTGCACAAGCAGAGTAAGATATGAAGGAGTGGAGTTCTGAAGGAGATGTTCTTATTCACATCAGGCATAGCCAAGACATGTATATTTAAGCAATGAAAGTTTCATTACTCTGGCCTATATCTTGTATAGTATATTGAAGGTATGAGGCTCCAAACCATTAAAAATGTATACTGCGACCAGCGGAAGCGAAAAAAGGGCACTAAAGGCAAGTAAAGGCAAGGGCATCAAGGGCATCAACAATTACATCCTAATCAGCTGGATTTCATTATTTAATCAATAAATCAACTGCTGAACACTTTTTTCTAAAGCATTCAAAATCGTCGTAAAGCATTCAAAAAAAGACTTTTTTATTGGTTTAATCATGTGCTATTACAGTTTGCACCAAAATGTAATACTTAAAGCCAGTAATAAAGCATTAAACATTCAAGACATTTAAAAAGCAAGATCTCTTCTTATTTCTAAATGCATAAACTTGTACTTCAACTTAAAATCCAATAATTAAAGCAAGTAATAAAACATTGTACATTCAAAACAAGGAACATCATTTCTAATTTCTAAATGCATAACTTATGAACTGCTTATGAACTCCTGATCTTGAACTTATGAATTTATGTTAAGTTGTGGTTAGTTGTGTCTGAACTGTGTGTGTGTGTGTGTGTGTGTGTGTGTGTGTGTGTGTGTGTGTGTGTGTGTGTGTGTGTGTGTGTGTACACTCTCAGAAAAGAAGGTACAGAATTGCACTTTTAGGGGTACAAAGGCTTGTCACACCGGCAGTACCCTCAAAAGCACATAATTGTACCATTTAACCACTGTTTTACAACTAGTTCGTATAGGTACACAGCAGTACCTTAAGGTCCAAATATTAGACTTTAGGGGTGCATTAATGCTACTGTCCCCCTAGTTCTGAGAGTGTATGTGTGTTGTGTTCCTCTTTTTTTCTTATTTGGTTCACGATATAGGTGTGAGATTGGCTGTTTCTCGACAGCAAAACGGATTTGTTATTTACAAAATTAGCTTGATAGGCGCAACGTTGTCACCTTCAGTTTTTCTAACCTTGCTAAAGTTCCATTAGATAAGTGCATTACTTGGAGCCAGGGTTAACAGCAGGTCACAGGCCCATGCATCAGCACTGGTTTAAGCCAGCCTTTGAGCTACTTGTTACTGAATATCTTTCTGAGTTGGATACACCCCCTATCTCCCACAATCAATACTTTCTTTCTTTTAAGTACCATTTCTGTGAACAGAAGCCAGAACCAGGCATTGAGGGTAATTTCCAGGCCTCTTGAGGGAAGCTTACTGGCATTAAGCCAGGTTACAGAATCATGCAGTACCTGGGTGTTACTGGGCTGTACTGGCACCCACGGTCGTTTGTTGCATTGTATCGGTATAACAGGTCAGTGATCCGTGACTGAAAGTGCCACTGTTACTCAGCTTAAAATGTTGTCGTGAGTGGTGATTGTGGAACGTAGGCTAAATGCTACCATAGGTGTGCAAAGGATTTGAACTCGTGGCTAAATGGAACAGTGTCAGGGGCACAACACTTTGCCACTGAGCTATACCTGCCAGTGGTAAATTAGTCTTGCTGGAGTTTATCAATAGTATTGGCAGATGACGTCAAAACGCTATTAAGAGTTATGGATTTATAACAATATAATTTCCTTCACTACATGCATCTGCTTTGACATATGGCCACGTTTTCACGCGGTAATTGGCTTAACCACATGTTTGCCATAGCTTAATCATTATTATCACCATCGGCCAACGATTCCCAGGACACTGAAACTCGGGGGGACATGAATGTTTGTAGACATGTAGCCCTAGAATTTTTTGAGCGAATAACGCCTTTTGGTCCCCCATGGCCACCCCCCGTTGTGCCAGTGTCCGTTAAAGAGGGGGAGAAGAGCGGCAAAAGTTTTTGCTGAATAACTCAGTGAACGTTTCACCCAACAACGTGAAATTTTTGTGATATGTCGGTGTTACAGAGACGTATCGACCCAGCTCATAAATGCTCACTTGAAGCATAGCGCCACATAGTGATATGGGTAAATGCAAAATTTGGGATTTTGAATTGCCAATAGCTTGGACCAAGAAGGTGGGAACTGCACAAAATACGTCATGCACGATCAGCACAAAGACCTCTAAAACCACAGCACATGCCATACAATTTGGTCCATAGGGCGCGCTGTAATTGTAGAAAATGTCATTTTGCCTATTATCTAGAGAATGCTAATGTTTACAACCATTTTTTTTTATCGTAAAATCTATTGGTCCTCAGGCATTGAAAACACTGGTCGACGCCCACTTCCAATGAAAACTATTTCCGTGAAATTTTAACATTGCGAAAACGAATCTGAACAAACTCGTCATAGGCCGTTCATGTGAATCACACCAAATTTGGTATATGCCATCTAAAGACAATGCTGACAAAAAATTATCAAAGGATTTATCTTGAGATAAACCATTTCGAAGTTACACGTCAATGAACATTTAACACGTAGCTTAAAATTCTTCAAAAGTCCATCTCTTGGCTTTTAATTGCTCCAATTTGGTCAAAGTTGACATGCCATCTCTAAACAGCTTTCTGATCATGTGTACTAAATTTTGTGACATTTTGTCATAGGGGGCGATGTTTATTGGCGAAGCTAGGTGTCAAAAAACAGTTTTTGTTAAATAACTTGTCAAGAATTTTGCCCAAGACAACGATTTTGTGTTAGTATGTCGGTGTTACAGAGGCGTATCGACCCAGCCCATAAACACTCACTTGAAGCATAGCGCCACCTAGTGATAAGGGTAAATGCAAAAGTTGGGATCTTGAGTTGCCAATATCTTGGACCGAGAAGGTGGGAACTGCACAAAATACGTCATGGACGATCAGCACAAAGACCTCTAAGACCACAGCACGTGACATACAATTTGGTCCATAGGGGGCGCTGTAATTGTACAAAATGTCATTTTGCCTATTATCTAGAGAATGCTAACGTTTACAACAATTTGTTTTTTATCGTGAAATCTATTGACCCTCACACATTGAAAACACTGGTCGACGCCCACTTCCAACGAAAACAATTTCGTGAAATTTTAACATTGCGAAAACGAATCTGAACAAACTCGTCATAGGCCGTTCATGTGAATCTCACCAAATTTGGTATATGTCATCTACAGACAATGCTGACAAAAAGTTATCAAAGGATTTATCTTGAGATAAACCGTTTCGAAGTTACACGTCAATGAACATTTGCCTTAGTCATAGTTTTTGCCCTTGCCTAGCCTTTGCCCTTGGCTTTGCCTTAGCCTTAGCCATAGCTTTTGCCCTTGCCTTAGCCTTTGCCCTTGCCCTTGCATTAGCCTTTGCCCTTGCCCTTGCCTTAGCTGTTGACGTTGCCCTTACCTTAGCCTTTACCTACTCAAACAAGGCCTTTTGCATTTTGTTCAAATCGTGCCTTACTTCCACATTCAGGGCACAGAGTTAAAGATGTATTTTAGCATGTGTTTTTTTCAACGTGAGGGAGTTCATGTAAGCCATTATATCTGTATTTTTCCAACCCCCCAAAGTTTTTTAGACATATCAAATGCCTGTATATAGGGAGTAGGTTTGATGCAATGATGCATCATATCGTGTTATTTTCCACAATTACTCAAGGTGCAACTCTGACTACAAGAAGCCACAAGGGTTTTTCCCATGTGCACAAAGTTAGGTGTCTGCGTGTAATGAATTTGTGGTTATTTTTTTTGCCAATTCATAGCAGGATGTTGCTTTCAACAGTGACTTAGACTGCAACTCTAAACAGCCCATCTGTTTCCTAGAGGTGCTAGCAAAAGTTTACAAAATAACAACACATTTGGTTATTATTTACTGGAAATAAGTATGTTCTAGTCGTGCAAAAATGTGGAAGTCTAAAAAACATTTGATACAGCTACCCTTGAGGTTTGAGGTGTTTGCAACCGGCCCACACTCCTAAGCAGGATTAGAGGATAGATGTGGTCATGAAAGTAGTGTGGTGTCGATGTGAACAGGGCCAAAGGGAGATAGAAAGATGAGATACATGCTACCAACGCCTCAGAGAAACATCCTGTGAGGATGCATGAAGCCTCAGCTCAGTGACAGTCATTACCTACTCAGCACTAAACAGCTTCGAAGGAAACTAAAATATTCTGAGCCATGCAGTATACCGGTAATGTAATAGGTAATGTAATATTTCCAAAACACATTTTAAAATATTTATCATATTGGTGATGTTACAAGGCTATGCAAATATGCAATATGCAAAATGTAAGGATCATATGTGATATATATATATATATATATATGGACCAATATTCATGTGTTTTCATGTGACGTCTGGATTACTTCTAAAGACTTCTTGCTTCTGGAACTGTTCAACAACAACTGTTCAAGACAATTTCTTTCTTTCTCTCTAATTCGAGTGTTTTCCATCCATATCCACCTTGCAGGCTGGCTGCTATGGGCTTTGTTTGGGGGCCTGTGGGTGACCAGTAGTGCTCTCTCCTCAATCTGCGAGAGAACCTTGCTCCTGTCCCTCGGTTGGCCACCCGATAAGGAGATATCTATCAAGAAGCTGGTACACAGGTCTGATGAGCTGTATCGTAAATTTGTAAGTGCTTTTTTGTGGAAACGGTCACATCAAACGAATGTACTATATTAACACAAAGGTATAAAGAGAGTTGGGGCGACAGGGGGACAAAGGTGGTTAAGTGATAAAGCTGATTTAGTTAACCCACACTCTCAGAAAAGAAGGTACAGAATTGCACTTTTAGGGGTACAAAGGCTTGTCACGCGGGCAGTACCCTCAAAAGCACATAATTGTACCATAAAACCACTGTTTTACAACTAGTTCGTACCTTCTCGGGTACACAGCAGTACCTTAAGGTCCAAATATTAGACTTTAGGGGTGCATTAATGCTTAATGTACCTTACAGATTTGTACCCCTACTGTCCCCCTAGTTCTGAGAGTGCAGAGGTAGTTTGCATTTTGCCACAGGAGGCTCCTCATGCCTAGCATACAAAAGTTGTGAAGCACATTGTAGTGTCGGCTAGCTGTCATTGTTGAATTTAACCAGCTCCACTTGTTCTTGGCTTATTAGTGTTGTTTGTTTGAATGGTTGCTCTCTGCTGTCTCTGCCTAATAGGTAATTGCAATGTTATTTCCACTGCTCCAGAGTTACAGATTAACAGTTAAAAATGTTAAACTCAATTGTAATGTTTCAATGTTCTAATAAGCAAAGTAGGAAGCTGTTATAAAGACTAATCAATGTTATTGCTTTATTATTACGTATCACTTACTAATACCTACAATAGTTATAATTAATACGTATTAATACTTACTTATGAATGTGTTTCAATTCTAAGAAACCTCTTATTAACTTATAAGAGGTTATTAACTTAAATTATGAAGTTGTTTCAATTCTAACAAACTTCTTATGAACTTATTATGAATGTGTTACAGTGCCAACTAACGTATTATTAACTTGTTGTTCTTCTTATGAATGTGTCTTTCAATTCCAAGAAAGAGGATTTAAACGTCAAAGACGAGAATTGCGACTTCCTTCCGAAGCCTAGTCATTTGTGTCGCCCTGCTCACACCGCCCAGTGTGACTTCAACGAGTCTGCCTGTGCTCTGGTCAAGTACATGGAAAAGGTTGTGCACTGGATGAAAGAATATCAGGACATTGAGATAGAGTGTGGCATAGAAAGCCTGAGGTCTCATTTCAAATACTTAGTAATTGATAAAGTACCCTGTTACGAGCTGGGGTTGCACCTGACACCTGCCAGTAAGGAAACAGAAAAGAGGTGCATAGGGCTGAGAGTTCTGAAAAAACTTCATGAATGGCTTCATGACTACCTGAATAAACCCACACTCAAGAAATATTAGTGTAATAGTGTCATACAGGAGTGTTTGCATGAGCAAATGTTCATTACTATCTGAGAATGTTGCTTTATTTTTGCGATGATGATGACTAACTTGCATGATGTCAATAACAGCTGTGCTTCTTTTTTGAGTTGACCCTGTAAGAGCATACTTTAGTACTTTTGTGGAAACCGGTTGTTATTCATGTCAATGTCTGTCATGTAAGTCGAGTCCTACTTTTTCAACCCACATTAATAAAGGTTACGGTGTGAGAAAAATTGTGTGGTTTTAACTGTAGCTTTCAGGAAACAGATGTCATACCGATGACATTCGTGATGTGTCTAAAGTAATAGTAGTAATACTAGTAGACACATTAGTTTCAGTTTGATTGTTGTTTTTGTGGTTCATCGGGTAAAGGAGTGGAACAAAAAACAAGGCCCCCTTTTGCATCTCATGTCCACATTCAGACTAGGTCTACAAGGTTGCAGGTGTATAACAGTATGTGTGTATTCTTCCGATGTGGGGAGTCAATATAAGATAAAATGTTTGTATGTGTGTGTGTGTGTGTATGTTGAATGCCCCCCACCCACCACAACCACCACCACCAAATTATATTCAGGATTTGTCTTTATTTTTTATATTTATATTTGTCTATTTGTCTATTTTTTCAATGTGAGGAGTTAATGTAACATAATGTGTGATGTTCTAGTTTTTAATTGAGTGCTGTGAAGTAAATTAGCTGTTGCTCACAATTATCAGCCTTTGCAGGCAATGTTTATATTTTTTCCTAAAATGTTTTTAATTTTTTTAGCTAAGTATTTTTGGTTTGTAATGTGGTATTTTCTGTAGTGTACATTACTTTTGGGTAAAAAATGTCTGCTAAGAATCAGTAACCTATTTAGGCTAAGACTGTGCTTTTCAGCGTAAGACTTAATACATCCGGTTTCTCTAAAGCCTCTCATATCAGCATTTATCAGTTCTTTCTTACTCTGTTCCTTCCCTCACACAGCGACACCACATGACTTTGGGGATGATCATGTCTGTGCTCTTATCTCTTCGTGTGAATACGCTGGTGGTAAATGTTTGACACCTGAAGGGTACTGGGCTCACAACATGAAGGTTTAAATAGCAAGTTGAATATTTATGAGACTGCAACATTTTCACATGAAAAAAAAAAACAAAAAATTACAATCGCACTAATTTAGTTTAGAGAGTTTGACATTTGATCTGATGAAAAGAACCTGCTTTTTCCCTAAAAATAAATAGATAAATACATAATAAAAAATGCAGCTAGATTTTTGTGAAACTCTGAATTACTGTTTAGTAATGATAATGCCGGGTTACTGCTTGTGAAAGACGAAACATATGGCTGGAACAGCTGGAGATGGCGCTATGAAAGTGACTTTTTATTTTTTTCCTGTATGAACTATTTTAAACTAGTTCATGTAAGGTGTGAACTTGCACTAACACTAATTCCTTGTAGCATTCAGAGTTGAAGTCTGAGTAACAGTTACAACATTCGGCAAAACATGGGAAACAACCTTGTAGCCTTATAGGTCCATTTTAGCAACCAGAGTAGCACTTTGAGTCACACAACACAAACAGCACGTCATGCACCTATTAATGTGTGACTTTCATCTGACACTTACTACCCACAAGAATTACACACATACTGTTACTGTTATATACCTACAACCATTAAGACCTATTCGATTACCAAAATGAAGTAACACTTTATATTGTAAGGTCGTCACTTCCTGAACCAACGACAGAATGGGAAGTGGAAAGCGAGAGAGCTCGCCGCTCTGTGTCTCCAAACATTTCAATAAAGAAGCCATTTTACCTATAAATAAAGTCTCTGATTCCACCCACGGGAGCACAGCCAAAAGATCCCACCCTAATCTAACCATAGCCTATACTTTTAGCAGTTGACTTGTGATTGTGAATTAAGCCAACTGAGATCATTTACCATGACTGCCTCTCTTACTAGTGCCTCAACTAGGTTACTAGTCACTCAGGTTGTGCCAATGGCCGATTTCTGTTCTGGCTTTACCACGGACATAAGCAAGGAGCAAGCCTACAGAGTGTCAGCAGCAGAAGTGGACAAGACAGATTGAAAAAGTAAAAGTCCTGCTATGTACTCCTTCTGCCTGTGCTCTTGACACACGTTATTTCAATTAGCTCATCTACCTAGGATGAACTAGGTCAGTAAATTGACTGGAACAAATATGTGGCAGGACTTTTACTTTCTGATCCAAGGATGCCTGCCTCTTGCAGCGTCCTGAGTGGATCAGAATGATAATTTATTAGTCAGGTACAAGCTACTGAACCAAGTGGCAATATCTGGCTTACAGCCAAGTTAATGAACAACAGCCAGGTACAAATGGACTATGATGGCATGGAAAACACAAACAGTCAAAGTATGAACATCCTTTGCCTACCTCTCTCCCCAAAAGTCTCTACACACAAGAGTGGGAGTGTCATGGCTACACCACAACCCAAAGACACGCACGTAGCGTGGCAGCATCTTTGGTTCAGATAACTCCAAGAGGTTTTTGCTATCTTTCTCCCTTTGTTGAGACCACACCATAAGGTGTTATCTTGGGGGCAGGGGGGCTGGAGACAATACATTTTTCTCACACCGTAATGTTTATTGATGTTTACCAAAGCAGTAGGATTAGACTTACATTACAGATATTCACATGAGAAAAAACAGTAAAGTCAGTTTTAACAAATGTAATGAAGTATACGCTTACAGAATAAGGGTCATAGCAATAAGAAGCACAGCTGGTCAATGTTTTATTGACGTCTTGCAAGCCATGTCATCATTGTCACATAAAAAGGAAGCAATACTCTCAGATAGGCCTATAATAAACATTGGCTCGAGCAAAAACAGCTCCTCTACAACACTAAGACATGTTTTTTGACTGTGAGTTTGGGATTAGCATGATATTCAGAAAACCAAACTTTCAGTGTCTCCAGGGTCAACTTGGCAATGCATTTCTGTTTGTATGTGCTATTGGCCTCTGTCAAATTCAACTTTGTGAACTCATCACAGGGTAATGCTGGAAAGAAAAAATGTTTGAAAGCAGACCTTAGGTATTCTATGCACCCCTCAAGCCCATTATACCCCAATTCTTTCATCAAGTGAACGGCCTTTCCCATATACTTGTACAGAGCGCAGCCGGTCAGGTTGAAGTCACACTTGGCAGAGCGAGGGGGGAGGCACACCTCACTAAGATTCTGCGAGATGAAGCAGGACTCGTCAGCGAAGTCCAGAGTCGTCATCTTAAAAGTGAACACATTTAGAAATTGCAGTAATTCATTAAAGGTAATTAAAAGTAACACATTTAGATTTACAAAAGGCAATGACAATGGTTGGATTTGTTTTCCACTTCTTACTTTCATATTAACATATTCAAGCATTACAGTCAAGTTTGACATTTTCACTTTTAATCGGTGACTCAATTATAGTAGATGACCCATTATGCACAGTAAGCAAGGAACAACCATATAAACAAAACAAAACAAAAGCAATAACTCAGGAATACCTGGAACTGAGTGAAGTAAAGAATAACTAGTCCACACCATGATGTGTGTCATAGCTTTCACAAGATCTCAACATTAACTTGATTATCTTGCTAAATATCTCCATATTACTTTCAAACCGTCCTCAAGCAGAACTTACGAATTCCTTATAGATTGTCTCCGTTTTTATGGCCAGTTCCTTAAGAATCAGATCCCTATCGGGTGGATGATCGAGGGACAGGAGCAAGATTTTCTGACAGTAGGGGGGAAGAGCAGCAGTGTGTACCAACAGGCCCCCGACCAAAGCGCAAAGCAGCCAACCTGCAGGGAAGAAGAACACAGATCAGAGATAACAAAGTCACGACGTCTGCCTTCAACTGAAACAGTGTGCCATGTCACTTGTACATGAAGCCAACTGTTGTTGGATTCAATGCAGTTGTGGAGTTTACAATAATGTTAAAGATGATACTGCTTAGAGGGGTTGGGGTGGGGTGGGGGGTGGGTGGTAAGATTTGTTTGTTATTTTCTGGCTCAATTTAGGAGCCAAGTAGTTTTGAATACTAGATGAGACAACACAGAAAAGTTTAGCATTCAATACTCATTGTATTATAGAACCCCAGAGGGACAAACCTAAGAAACACAACACTATTAATAGTCTTGAGAAGTCTTAAAAATACCTTATACAAAATATGACATTACCTGGGGTGTACTGCATGGTCCCGAAAATCTTAGTAGTCTTTGAAGCTGTTTAGTAATGAGAAGGTAATGACTGACTTTGGCTGAACCGGCATATTTATTAGTGTGGTTCATATCATTCCAAAGAATCTCAACACTTCTGCGTGCTGCAGTTGCTTATCAGCACACGATCACAAACGTACCAAAATAGTTCAGGTTTTACGTAGTTCAAGGTTTGCAGTGCACATTTATTGAACCTAAATGCATACTGTAGATGTCTGCATTCGCTGGTAGAACATCAGCTTTATTTTAAGAATATCTCAAAAATGGCAGATGAGAAAAATATAATGTAAAATATTAACTATATAAATGCATACAACATTTTTATGATTTAAGTTGTAATGGTTCTTCGTTGTTTTGGTAATCGTGCAGAGATCTACTTTTTAAATGTCACAATAGGCTGCTTTGTGCTGCTAAAACATTAACTTGTTAGTTGTTTAGAATTACTCCTTTCCAGTGTGATTGACAGATGCATACAGACTTTAATTTAATCCATCAGTAACATCAGCATACTCCTTTGCTGAACAGGATTTAGAATATCATTGCATTGTACTACACCACTTTTCGCATCTCTGCATTGGCTTCCTGTTGCAGATGAAATTAGGGTCAAGTTTCTTTCTGGCTTTCAGAATCAGAATCAGGTGCATGTCTGTTGCCAAGTCTGTACAGCAGATGAGGAATTTGACTTACAGATTCCATTACAGATAACATAAAAACATGACATAAAATTAAAAAGATAAAAATATATATAAAAATATAAACATTCTGTAGAAATATACACATATGAACATATAGCCATATATACATATATATTTAAAAGTGTGATATTGTGCAGTGAGGAAAAAGAAGGTTAGGCAGTGGTATCAAGGAATCTGACTGCAGCGGAGGAAGAAAATGCTCTTTGGTTTGGTTTGGTTTTGGTTCTGGTTCTGGTGGACCTTAACCTCCTGTCAGAGGGTAGTGGCTTAAAGAGGTTATGACCAGGGTGGGGGAGGGGCAGCGATCTTTTCTGCCCGCTTCAAGGTCCTGTATAGGTGTACAGGTCTTGAAGACAGGCCCGATTGCTGCCAATCACTTTCTCTGCTGGGCGTATGACATTCTAGCCTGCTTCTGCTCTTAGCAACACGTGGCAGCAACACGGTGATGGTGGACTGAATGATAGAGGAGTAGAAGTGCACCATCATTGCCTTACTGTACGTTCACACCAAAAGCGACCAAAGCGACCAGGTCGCCGAGGTCGCTGAAGAAGCTTCGTCGTTGAGTTCGCTTTGTTCGCTTTGTTCGCTCATGACGTTTCAAGTCATTTAAAGGGCCGCAGCAAAAAAAAAAAACTCCCCGACCAACAGTTGTAAAAGCGGCAATACATGTATATGCGTAGGGCAAAACATCGACGTACTTGAACTTTGACATGTTTGGTTAATAAAGGAATAAAAGAGTATAAAATGTCTACATGCACTGACAGCTGAAAAATATTCATATTCATACAGTAATTCATGAATTATTTAAGCCGCTGACTGAGTACATCAATTTACTTTTTAATTAGAATTGTTTGCATCCCTGTAGAAAAACAGGGCTGGGTCGTAGTGAACCGAAGAGCCTGCCACTGCTGTGATGAGCTTCTCTGCCATTTTTAATACAAAGTAGGAACTAGGTACTAAAGTTACACCGTTTGTTTCCTCGAACCCACCTGATTGTCGGACGTTGGTAAATCAATGTATTCCGATTGGTATTCGCGGTATTCGCCGAACCGCGTCATAGCTCATTACCATAAAGTTAACTGACTTTTAACTTCTCTTTTTCGCTCTGGTCGCCCAGTTCGCTTCGCTGCCGGCGAATTCGCTTTGTTCGCCCAATTCGCCGACCCTCCATAGAGAAACAATGACTTCCGTCGCTCTGGTCGCTTTGGTCGCTTTTGGTGTGAACGTACAGTTAGGCAGGTTGCGTTTATACAGCTGCTACGGGAAGTACATCCACTGCTGTGCTCTTTCAATGAGGAAGCTGATGTTCAGCTCCCACCGGAGGTTCCCAGGAAGCAGTAACCTTGACCTTTTTAATGCCTTTTATTGAGACAGGACAGTGAAGATGGTGACAGGAAGTAAGTGGGAGAGAGAGATGGGGTTGGGAAACAACCACAAGCCAGATTCGAACCCTGCTCCTCATGGGCAAATGCCTGTTCATGGTTGGGTGCTCTAACCCCTGCACCACTAAAGAGCTGTATTTATCTTTAAGTCCACTATCATCTCCACAGATTTCATAGCCTTGAGCTCCAGATTGTTCGCTCTGGACCAGCTTGCTAGGCTGTCAGTCTTACACCTGTAGGCCGACTTATCTCCTCCAGAGATAAGACAATGGTGGTCCTCCCCTTGACACCAGCCTGGGCTTCACAGGATGGTGAATGGAGGTGCAGCTGTTTGTGAAAGTGGAAGTGATTCCCATTTGTCATTGTAATTACACAGCACACATTGCACACAACGAAATTTACACTCTGAATTTAACCCATCACACGTGTGACTAGGGGGCAGCCATGACAATGGCGCCCAAGGAGCAGTGCATGGGGGGGAGGGGGGGGGGGGTGATACCATGCTCAGGGTACCTCACATGTGTATTGTGTATGCCAAGTAATATTTGTTTCTAATGGCAAGAATAATAAACTGGCACAAATCATCGATCATCAACACAAAATTGTGCTTCTTAAAGGTCTCTTTCCAAACCGTTTAGTACAGTACTTGCTCTTTTTGAAATACGATAGGTCCACAGTCCAAGTCCAAGATAGGTCCAAGATAGGTCCAAGTTGCATATGCATGCTGCATGTGAAAATGTTTTTCTACCCCGATTGCCTCCATTAGTCAATGAAAGAAAATTGGCGGAAATATGAGGGAATAAGATAAAGGCAAACAAAGTCATGTAAGTTTGTTAATTTAAAAAAACATGCCACAGCTGTGATTACTGGAGCAGTCTCGTTGCAGTACGCTTTCACTTAGCAAAATAAAAGTAAGTATATGTACTTGTTTAGAACGTTTAAATCTTCTATTTTGGTGTGCTATGACCTAATGGACTTTGAATGAGTGTAGCCTGTGACTAGCATAGGTGAGAACCTGTCATTCTCCCCGATCCATCTCCTCCACCAAACTAGAACAGCCTGGAACAGGAGCACTAAAGGATTTTTTCACCAAAACTGGCTCAAAGGGCATTCATTAATACTATAGTATCTCTAGAGACCACCGCAAAAAATTAATGAAAAAAACGATGCAATGACACCTTTAAGGCCCCATCCATCCTCTCAGGATGTTTCTGTGTTCCCTCATGTCAGCGTTTCTCACTTCTCTCCATATCTGTTTTGTGCATCTCACAGTCACACCACCTGACTTTGGTGCGATGACATCTGTGCTCTTATCTCTGTGCGTGAATACGCTTAGTGAACATGTGAAGCCTCAAGGGTACTCGGCTCACGCCATGAAGGTGACATGGAAAAAGGACACTGAACAAGTTAATTTTCATACGAATTGGGAACTAACTTCTGCACATTTACAATTAAAGAACTTGAACTTCAGCTAGATTTTAGTGAAATTCTGAATCACTGTTTAGATAAAATCTTATCAATGCAGGGTTACTGCCTTACTTGTGATAAAAGAAACATGTATACACATAATATCCACAATAGCTGGAGAAGCAGAATGCAAGAAAATTGTAAATTATGCTAGTTGTAAATACACGACAGGAGTGTTCTGATGTAATTGATGCATTGAATGAAGATCTGGCTATGCATCTGTCAATCACATTGCAAAGAAATAACTTAAGAAATAATCCAGACAGTTAACTGTCTGGATTTCAGTTGGCTATCTGTTTGCATGTCTGACTGTTTGTCTTTATGCTATCTGCTATCTGTTTTACAACCTGCTGTATTTCTGTTTGTCTGTCTATCATCTTCTCTGTCTGCTTTAACATTTGTAGATATGTTTAAAAAAATACACAAGACGTTCTGTCTTGTGTTTTTTTTTACAGTTAGTTACGATTTATTTGTGTCATCTGCCATCTTTGAAATATTTTTTTAAGATAAAGCTTATGTTCTAACTGCTTATGCAAACATTGATGCATTTAAGTTCAGTAAATGTGCATTATACACTGTGAGCGGCTCTGAGCCTCAAGCGTTTGGGTACTGATCTGTGATCGTGCGTTGATTACTAACTGCAACACACAGCAGTGTTAAAATTCTTTGTAATGATACACATCATTTCCACTGATAAAATGAGTAGGTTAAAATGAGTAGGTTAAAATGAGTATGTTAAAATGAGTGGGCCCTTCAAAGAGCACAGCCTTGGGCTCCTCTCCCATTTTTATTCATACTAATTCTGTCCTCACAGATTTGGGCACCTCTACCATCTATATTTATATTAATTCTGTCCTCAAAGCCAGCCCTCCCCCAACCCCTCTAAGTACTCCCACCACAAACATCATTGCAAACTTCACAACTGCAACTGTTCAAATGACATGCTGAGCTGTTTCAGAGGAAGGCATGTGTGGTCTCTGTGGTCTCTGTCACTCCTTCCTTGCAGGCTGGCTGTTCTGTGCTGTGGTTGGGGGCCTCGTGGTGGAAAGTGGTGATCGACGCCCCCTACTGTCCAAAAATCCTACTCCTGTCCCACAGTTGGTATATCCTGGTAACCCAGCCCCTCGTACTTCATTTCATTTTGTGCAGAGGGTCTGGCCTCGCTGCCACTGACATTCATGTATTCGGACCAAGCGAATCCCAGCCAATCAAATTTAATTCCCTGCTTCATATCACTGTGCTTGGTGGTTCATTGTTCAAAGTAACATGGTTACTTAACGTTGTTCAAAAATGGTTCAATATAAACATGTTAAATTTGACAGTAATATTTGAATATCCTAATATCAAAGCAAGAAGCCACAAAACAATTCTGTAGTAGAGTAGAGTAGAGTAACTTTATTGATCCCGAAGGAAATTAAGGACACATTTGAATAACATTGTTATTGGCCTTTATGAATTTGAATTTGTTTCGAGTTCCTTAACTGAATTGCAGTATTTTATAAATGTGCATGTGTTACACTTTTAAGAAAAAGAACTTGACCATCACTAACAACACATGCCTCTTCCTGATGACGCTTGTGCCTGCCTGCTCACTCTAGCAGAGTGTCTGAGAGAGATTTAGGTCTGTGATGACAGAGTGAGGTAAAGTGAAGTTGAAATATAGGATAGAGTCAGTAAGGTCTTTACTCAAGGTTGATATAATTAAATCAGTACTCTGTGATAACCTCATGCAGTGGGTCCCAAATGCCTGATAATCTCACCCAGTACGTTCCAAAACAATGCAGGTTCTTAGCGTGTAAAACCTCTCATCTGTGAACACACTGCCCCCTGCAGTTTGCATCGCATAATGTTCAGCAGTATGATGCAAGAGAATAATTTTTTTGGTAGCACGTTATAATAACTACTTCCTAATAAGCATTTATTTTGCATTTGTTAACGCTTACTTAACACTGTATTCATCATTTGGTAACCACTGTTTTAGCACTATTTCTCATCAGTAAATCATTTATAAACATATCTACTAATGTTAAAGCAGACAGAGCAGATGATCGACAGACAAACAGAAAGGCGGCAGGCTGCGAGACAGATAGCAGATGCAACACAGACAGTCAGACATACAGACAGCTAGCCAACTGACATCCAGACAGATGTGTGTCAATATGTTTGTAAATGATGAACTGATGAGAAATAGTGTTAAAGCAGGGGTTATCAGATGATGAACAACGTGTTAGAGTATGTAAGAGTTAACAAATGTAAAATAAAAGCTTATCAGGAAGAAGTTATTATAAAGTGTGCCACATTCTTTATTAAGAATGAGTTCTTTTCCCCTCAGCAGTCAGACTCCTAGGCACTGCATAACCTGTGCTGACCTGAAATAACAGCATATAACCTGTGTTCTAACGTTCTGCTGTTCACAGTTCCACTCCCAAATACTAAGCTTGGTAGGATAACTTTCAATTACTCTACTCCTTCATATTGTAACCTTCTCCCAAAAGACATGAAGCTTTTTGTTTTAATATTTTACTTGAGCACTTTAAACGGGTGCTAAAGAATTTGAAATCAGACCCCTCCCCTTGTCAAATTTCTAATTCATTCAACTCCTTTTTCCCTCTTCTGTTTATTTTGATCTTGGTCTGTTCATCTTGAAAATGTGATTATGATACTGTGTCCATTTTTTCCCGTGGACTCACATATGTCTACATGTTAATATATTTATTTGTCTATAACTTGTAATTAGTTGGGGAAGTAGGTCTGCTCACCTGTATTTAGGTTTCCCCTATGATGTGTCTGTGTACTCTCAGTACACAGGGTCGTCATGAAATGTCATCATACTTCATGGCACATTTGAAGTTATAGGACACACATGTTCTTCTCAGGTGTATATAAACATAATATATTCCAAAACTGAACACCACCAACATGGATTACCATTTTGTTCAAAATGGTCAGTTATGGCTCTGGGCTTAATGTTGGGAAGCAAATTGAAAGAGATATCAGACTTTGATATTACAAGTGACATTCACTAATGCATATTGCATGCAACATACATGCAGCAGTTGTACTTGGATTAGCATTTCATGATCAGATGTGACATCATAATTTGTCCAGCAACTCTCCAGACAAAATGTAATTCAGAGAATCACTAATCTGCCCCTCTCTTATATATAGTACATTCATCTGCTCCCAAAATGTTTGAACAGCTGGAAAATAAACTGTCTTTAAGTGTTATTTCATAATGAAATAAATATCTTTATTTGTGTTGCATGGAAGATAAACACATATCTGAAGAGGTCCAAACCTATTAGGCTGACAGTCACCTAATGAAACTACAGAACACTGAATCAAGACTCAAGGTCATAATGTTGTAGATTAAATAAAAACTCAAAACTCAAAAAAAGGAAGAAAAAAAACATATCAAGCAAAATAGGACATCTTTAAAATCAGACACACAGAGTAAAACATACAGTGCAACACAAGGTAGGTAAATTTGCCTTTACAAAGAAATGTTTGAAAAATTAAACGTTACCACTCTTTACACTCAAACATAGTTGATAGCAACAGGGAAAATATAGGTGTCCACTGTAAAACAAAATGAAGTAATTACTGAAATAAATACATAAATAAGTAAACAGATAGATACAGTAACCATGGAAACTATCTTAAGGGTGCCATTGGTCATCGATCAGTTCTTTGTCGCTGTTTGACACGCTCCGTTACTGGGGCTGATCTCTGTGGGAGAAAAAATGAGAGGATTTAAAAACCTATCACCTTGGTTCAGCCAAACACATATTTTATTCATAACAACACGTTTGTGGCGACAGTGAGAAACACAGATGCATTAAATAAACATGAAAGGTACAGTGTGTAGCATTTTTTAGTTGTTAGTTGTTAGTTGTTGCTCAGCAATAATCTGACTTATTCTTGTAAGTAAAGAAATTCTGGAGGATTCCATAATGTTCCGCCATCTTGGAAATACATCAACCAGCAATGGACATGTAGCAGTAGTAAGCTGCTTTCTTCCTGGCATATAAGTCAGCTTTAACTGCCTAAATTAGATTACAGCTAGCTTTGGTACGGGTGGGTAAAATAGTTGCAATACGCACTTGAAGATAACAATATCCTAGAGAGCACTATCTGTTTGAATGCAAATATACATATGTGCGACTTCAACGTAGGATGGGAGACATTTCTACACACTGGAGCATTAAAGAATTGACATACTGACTAACAAAGACACATTACAATCACTCACATGGTCTCGTAAGTGCTGTCCTTGGTCTTCAGGAAGCGCATCGCAAAGAAGCCTCCTGCCTGGAGCACCAGCACAAGGATGATCCCCCCAATGAAGCTGGAGAGGTCAAAGGACGCCTGAGAGAACTCGGGGGCTGGGGCTTGTTTTGTGTCTGTGGACCAAAGGTAGATGTTGCATAGGTTAAAGGTCGTACAGGTTAAGCCAGAGGTGTATACTACAGAAGTGTTCAAGTGAAAAAAAGTTGGTTTATTTATCACAGAGATGGTCATAAACCTGATGGGAAAGAACCATAGGCATTAGTTCAGTTAAAGAGATACTATGCAACTCTTGGTGGTTTTTCTCAACGAAGCTCCCCCTAGTGTCTTCAAGTAAATGCACAATCATAAAAATTAACTGTTTTCCATTCCTCTCACCCTGTGCATGTGTTTTCAACTCAAGTGATCAGTATAACTGGCAAATACAAAAGTAGTCATGTCCACCAAGGTAAGTAAAGTTACAATTTCTTCAGAATTTATTTGAGACTTTGTGAGTCTGAGGGTGCCCGGACAGACACCCAGATATTGCAAGCGTGGTATTCTGTCCACGGACAGCAAGGAAGGTTGAGAAAGTCTTCACTGACATGGTAATGACTCATTTCAGCATCCACCGGCTTATGAAGATGATTAATTCACTCGAAAAAGTTGCATGCTGCTTCAAGAGAGTGAAGCCAGGGGCTTTTCTTTACTAACTAGGTTTACAAATACATCTGGGTTAACTAAACCAGGTTTATCACTTAAACCACCTATGGAGTGCACCCTCCTGGGACAGCAGAGATACCTTATAAAACATTGAAACAACAGTGATTTTGAATTCGCTTACCTATGTCAATGTCAATATCGATATCAATATCAGTGCCTGAAACATAGACAGCACAAAATGAATCACTGCTTGCCACAAATCTTTCCACATGGACCAAAAATGCATAATCAATACTATGTTTTTCATATACAGTGGTCCCTCGCTATATCGCGGTTTACCTTTCGCAGCCTCGCTGTTTCGCGGATTTTTTTAGTGCATGCAATCTCCTGTACAGTATAGAATGCGCTCAGCTTGTAAAATTTACATAAATCTTCCACCGCTAACTGTGTGACTCTGAAGTGCTGTATGTTTACAAGTGTGAACTTTGCCTGTCTGAGAAAAGTGTATAAGTGTAGTGAGGGGTTTTACAGCCTTAAAACAGCTATAATAATTGTAGAAACTAAAGCTGACTACTTCGCGGATTTCGCCTATCGCAGGTTATTTTTAGAATGTAACTCCCGCGAATAACGAGGGACCACTGTATACCATAAAAAACATCTTTATCATATATGAATCCATAACAATATTGTGGGGTGAATTAATATTTTAATACACTACTACATAGCCTTATGGAGGTCTATTGACCAAAATATTATTGACAAAATATTACCTGAATTTTATCTGAATAAAATTTTACCTGAACACATGGCTGTGTCATTTAACCTGCTGCATTCCGAAAAGTCAGCATTGTCTGTCACACACCCTGTCAAGTTCTCTGCGTGGAGAAGAGAGAGAGCAGTGGGAGAAGATCGAGAGAGGGTGAGGGTTCAAACAGAACAGGAAAATACAAGAAATACAAGAAAAAAGGAGGAATGACCCACTAAATCCAGTAGAGTTTTAAAGGAATGGTAAGAGGGACAATATTTTAGGTCTGTATTACGAAAGTGGCGATATTCATACTCAGAAAGTTTCAGATGCGGCTGCAGACACACAAACACATACACACACAAACACGCAAACACACACACACACGCACACACACACACACACACACACACACACACACAGCTCAGGTGTACATCACGGCATAGATCTAGTGGGGATCATGACACTGAATATTTCATGCTGTGTGTGACTGAGTTCAAGAAGTGTGTGTTCATGTGTGCAGACATGGCAGTTTGTAAGGGAAGACAGACTATGTGTGTGTATTAAAATTAGCGTGTGTGCCCACTTCGTGTTTGTGTGTGTGTGTGTGTGTGTGTGTGTGTGTGTGTGTGTGTGTGTGTGTGTGTGTGTGTGTGTGTGTGTGTGTGTGTGAAGGAAAAATAGAGAGTATGGAGACGAGGTTGTGTGTGACTTTGTGTTTGTGTGCAACAGTGTGAATAATTTACTGACCTGATGGCTACAGGGTTTAGAGGCTCGTGTTACCCTCATAGCCATGAATCACTGAGGAAGAAGTGTGTGTGTGTGTGTGTTTGTGTGTGTGTGTGTGTGGGGGGGGTATGTGTGAGTGCAATTTTCTATTGTGTGTGTGTGTGTTTGTGTGTGTGTGATGTTCAATTATGTGTGTGTGTGTTCAAATAGTTTCTGAATTACTGGTTGTTCTTGTTATAGGCACAAATACGATCAACACTTTGTCTAGAGACAAAGCCTGTGTGTGTGTGTGTGTGTGTGTCTGTCTATCTGTCTGTGTGTATGTGTATGTGCATGCACATGTGTGTGTGTGCGTGTGCGTGTGTGTGTGCGTCTACCTGTCTTTGTGTCTTTGTATGCACGTGTGTGTGTGTGTGTGTGTGTGTGTGTGTGTGTGTGTGTGTGTGTGTTTGCGTGCGTGCGTGTGTGTGTGTGTGTGTGTGTGTGTGTGCCTCACCATTGTCACAGATCCTCCAGACGCAGCGTGTGGAGTTGAGCGAGAAGCCCACACACTGGTCGCAAGAGTCCATCGGAGCACAGGCCCCATCACCTGCGGCAGCACATGAGCAGCAACACAAACACTGATATTGTTTATAAGAATCTGCCACCATCGCCCATCCATTAACTCTCCTTATTATACAACTATTTACAATGTTGACGAACGTCCCATTGACTTGGAATAGGCTCTCCAATGTTTAGAGGTCAGAAATTTGTGAGTAATGACCGCCGAAAAATTAGAATGACCGCTTCGTGTTGGGGTCCTGCATCACTCTGTTGGGGCTTATTCCACGAGAATGACCACCTAGATGAAAATCATCCCTTATGTAACCCTCACATCTGATGGGCTTGTTTGTTTATTGAAGCCCCAAAAGCTAGGACAACTACCCTGCCTATTCTTCCTGGGGTCCTAGAGTAAGAAGTAATACTCTAAACTAAAAATACTTCATATGACAATAGAGAATAGTACTGACTACTAATGATTTTGATTTGTCATAAATAGGGTAATGTGTGAGTAGTTGACTAACCAAAAGCCTCTAAAAGTTTGCCTCAAGCTCTTCCTGCCATACCTAAAAGCCATCAAAGCCTCTCTCGCGGAGTACAGACATTTTTACATCTGTGTCTGTGGGTTGATAGTGGCTCAGGAGATAGAGAAGTCGTCCAGTCATCAGACAGTCGCTAGTTTGATTTCACACCCTCATGACTAGGACAAAGTGTCCTTGAGTGAGACATTGAATACACCTGAAAAGAGCTGGGACTTACCTGTAGTTTGGGCGCAGATCAGCTGAATTACCTCCAACGTGACGAGTGTTCCCACCAGCACCAGCATTAAACCCCTCATCCTGACAGACTTATGGACTGTGAAACTCAGGGACTCTATACATAAATGCAAGTCTTTTCCAGTTTGTGCCGAGGTCAAGCAAACAGAAAAAAAAACAAAGGCCTAGTCGCTCAGATAAACAGAATGCTCTATGTTAAACATTCCAGAATAGTCTCTCTTGCCTGGTTCTCACTCCTGGTTTGATGAGGTGAGAGGACTTCAATGTCTGTCTGTGTGTGTATGTGCGTGTGTGTGAGTTTGTGCTGTGGTGTGGTGTATGTGAGTGTGTGTAAGGTGCTTTTGTGTGAGTTCAGTGTTACCAAGACAGGTAAGGTAATGTGACCCTACCACAGCATGTTACCAGGCAACTCCCCCTCCACCTCCACCCATACCAAGAACTTTGAAAAGCCACACTACTGTGAAGCTGGCCACAGGTCCAAAATATCAGGTGCATGCACACACAATATTACGTTTCATCTGTCCATTTGTCCAGGCTTTCCCTAAATGTTCTAAATATGTAATGACACTACAGTCAGTGTATGACATGTCATACCCTGCTGTGTCTTTTTCCCCCTAAAGTCATTCAAATGTTACCTATATTTATCTGCGCAAACACTTGGCAATCAACAGCCAAAATAGACTTGTTTGGTGATACATTCTCTGCTTCACTGGTGAAATCCCGTCACTCTGGTTGCCGTGACAACACGAATTTCAATGATTCTCATGCCACAGTGTCTGTCCTCAATGTCGTCACATCATGTCGGAAGGTGGTAGTGAGATGCAATGCTAAGGAAAAGCGATTGCACCCACAAATGTCACGCACATATATTGTTTAGAAAATCCTCGGTCGTAACACATAATTACCTGCGCGTACCTCGAAGCTTGTGTACATTAGTCTTGGCCACTGTGTTATGTATGAAGACTGCGGGGAAAAGAGGCTCACCGGAAACTGTCGGTCCTTATATGGTCAGGGCTGAGAAGGAATTCCATCCGGCTTGCCCAAACGAACTCGCCCACTGCTGGACGACCCATAGCACGTCAGCCCACCTCCCCAAAGATCACAAGTACGGGGAATCCTTTAGTGCAGGGAGAGCTAATGGGGTCTATCTCAATGTTGTGGGCGAGGTATGTCAACAGATTCATTAGACGTCTTTCAGTGAGAGCATGGTCATCTATGTAGCCGAAGGCATGACAAGCAAACCATTTCTGTAAGCAGAGTAGGCCTAATGTAAGGTTCTGCGAGCCTTTGTCTCAATTGCCCGTAAAATGGAGACACTTTTTAAGAGACACCGGTAGAATTAACATCACTTTCGAGAAAATGCCCATATTAAAATGAAAATGATAGCCATGGTCCTTTCTCTGAAGACCTACAGTTCCAGTAATTTTTATCGCTAATGTCATCAGTTACGCTTGACATCGATTTTCTTTAAAGCTAAACGATTAAAGTGTGAAGCAGCTAATGTTTCTTCCATCTAATAACAACAGAAGCCCACTATCATGTTTCTGAACGAGGCCCATGTCTCTCCTCTCGTACGTAGTGCCGGTCAGAATGCCTGTCCATTTCAGCACCAAGGAGAGCGGTGACTCATATTTGGTCGTAGGAAGCGGGAAATACCGTACAAGTGGTTTACCTCGGATGCTTACCGAAATGGTCTTTACTGCGCACCTCACTGCAATGGGAGGGGCTTCGAGGATGCGGATTTTATGAATGAAATGACATAATACCATTCAGGCAGATAGAGGCCCCTGATTGGCTGAGGGTCTGATGGAATCGGGTCTTTTCTGGCACCCTTCCTACTTGAAGCCAGACACATTCCGGCGAAAGCATCAGATGCAGACATAGCCAGTTTGTCCTCACCGTGAGGATGATACAATGATACGACATCCGAAGATTTTTCTTTATATAAAGGGGCTCTAATAGACACTGCGAATCTCTGCTGAGAAGGAAGCGTACCCTGTGTCTGCTCAGCCTTTTCTGCAAGGACATCCTGCTCCCTGATAGCGCTTGAGGTGAGTATTCCCTACACGGCGTGAGTGCGAAAGTGTGAATGACTAATTTCTGCACTATACTCAGACACGATTGCATGCAGATGTTTTAGACAGGGGGACAATACTAAATGTTAGTAATGGTAGTGTTGTGATACACTGGTGTAAGCTCAGCTGTTTGTTTTTGTGTGATGAAAATTGAATATTAACGGAGACTGAGATTTGTGTTTGCGCGTTTGGTTCCTTTAAAAACATCTTAGACAGGATTTCAGCTTAGATGAATTCTTACACGAATACTGCAGTCAACACCACTTGGTTAAGTATGGTTGCTGTAGAAATTTCACTGGGGAAATAGATGTGTAAGCCATAGGCGAAGGTGAGGAATGTAAGGAGTGTGCCCTGCCCCTCCCATTCGCGTAGAAGAATTTTACATATTTCAAGGGGAAGTGTGTTGAACGAGCATGCTTGTCTTTGGAAACTAAAGTAGAGGCCACAGGAGCATTTGCTGAAAACACTATATCCAGTGAAATGCTTTGTGACACACCTACGATATGTGTGAGGGGATCAATCACTAAACTCTCTGCATCTTTCTCTGACAGACATGGATGAGAATGACACTGGCCTGGCGTGGCTGCAGCAATACCCTCCGATCCTGAACTCAAAGACCAAGGCTTACACCCCGGTGACACTGTGGGACTATGCGGAGTGTATGTCTGGCATCTTGATCTGCTGTGAAAATGGAATAGTTGTGGCAGCCATTTTGTCTTCGCACCTGTTGCGAGCGCCCATGTTCCTCCTCATCGGCTCGCTCGCGTGGGCAGACTCTCTGGCGGGAGTAGGCCTGGTTCTACGATTCCTGTCTCGCGTGTCTGCCCACTCGGAAGTACTGTCAATGGCCAGCGTGTGCGTGTGCGTGGGGGCGCTGTGCGCCAGTGTGTGTTCGCAGTTGGGCATCACTCTGGACCGTTTCTTGTCCCTGCGCTGCGCACTGACCTACGACTCTCACAGACACCGTACACACACCCGCGCCGCCCTGGCCTTCGCGTGGTTCCTGGCCGCGTTGCAGGGGGCCTTGCCACTGCTGGGTGTGACTTGCGCCCTGAACTCACTGGACTCACTGTCTTCCGCACACTTCAACCCAAGCGCTTGCAGCATTGTGCAACCCTTGACGCGCATCCACTTGAGCGTTCTGTGTGGCGGCTTCCTCCTCATCCTGGCGGTGATGGTGCAGCTGAACGCCCACATCTGCAAAGTCGTGCGCCGCCACGCACGGATGATCGCCCTACAGCGCCACACACTTCCCCACGCACATACTCCCACCCGCTGCCGGACACACACGCTGGCCCTCAGCTTTGCCACGTTTGCCAGCTGTTGGCTGCCCTTCACTATCTACGGTCTCCTGGGAGACGGGTCAGCTCCGGGCCGTTACACCTATGCAACACTGGTACCTGTAGCAACACACTCGCTGATCAACCCGCTCATCTACGCCTACCGGAACACTCACATCCGCAAAGTTCTGTTAAAGTCCTTTGGCTGTTCGCACACACATCTGCAAAATACACACACGCCCAGTGACGTCTGATGCGTGCCAACCCAGACACACACACACCCTCATGCTACTACCACATCACCGAGGACTAACAATCTGATGGACGTCATGACGCATCACTGCCAAAGGTTGCTGCTAACACTTGACCCCAATTAAAGTTAGCAAAGAAAAAGAGACAGAGAGAGAGAGAGCTGGACGAAGCTCAACCCATCAGACATGTGCCTCATTCTCTTCTGCACTTTGTACGAGTTATACTTGAGACTTGCGTCACTGCTGATGACTAAGCGTCACTAATGGGTGCTCTGGTAGCGCTGTCACGGTGCTAGCCTAACTGATGGATCTGTGCTGCTATGTTAGCTTATAAGCTTTTCTAACAGAAAATGAAAATTTGAAATCCGCATGATTGTAATGGATTTGTGTATTTATTTTGTTTATTGCTACAAATTAAAGCATCTTTTTGTACAAAAAAGGTCTCATAATATTCGTTACTGGATGACAATAAGTCTTGCATTACTATATACACTATAAATTATATGTTTTGCACACTCTATGTATTTATTAATTCATACTCATCCAACATTATGATGAAGTAACTTCCTATTGGACCAAATTTTAATTCGACTGCACATAACACAGATAACTATGGACATCATTTTTTATCACAATGAAAAACTTAGTGTCAAAATACATTTATAATTGTTGATGTTGATAAAGATGAGCCTTGCATTATACTGAATATTACACATTTCCTATTCACTCTCATCCAAAGTTATTGTGGTCAAGGTGAAAATTAATTAGGTAGGTGTTATACTACTACAGTCAGCTGACCTGAAAGGGGACCACAAGTGACAGAGGTTTAGAAGGACTACAGTACTACTACTACAAAAAAAGGATGACCCAGCTTAGATTATGTCACAATCACAAAAAAGTACATAAATGACCTTAAATAACCCCAAGAAGGCAAAACAGGCCCCTTTTTAAAATACATAGTTGAGTGACATAGTTGTGTGCAGCGTGTGCTGTGTAATCACAATGACAAACAGAAATCACTTTCACTATTCTGTTTTAATTGGCCCAGGTTTAGCATCAGACCATATACATGAAATACTCCCCAGAGGGGTATTGCCCTTATTCTACACAAAAACAATGGTGGTGCCATGTTCTTCCGGTTTGTCATTGCACGGATGGCAGACCATCAGAATAACACCCAAACGCAGAGAAACAATGGTAAGCAAGTGATAAACATAGTTTAGCTAACCCAGGTCTGTAGCAGTGTTCCCCCATCCTGTTCTATATTTCTCACGCGTCTGTTTCATTAGGGCCCCTACTGCCATTGGGGCCCTGGGTAGTCAGTCCCACTTTTCCCTCCACTTAAGACACCCGTTTGCACCTATTGCTTGAGTGTTCAGATAAAACTCATGAATGACAGACAAAGCAGTGTGCACTGATCTTGTTTATTTATTTTTTCCTCGACTGATCAATCATGTACAAAGCTTCAACAAGTATGCAAAAATGTTAGAAGTCAAACATACATAATATTTTTACCGGTTGTCTGATCACAGACTTGGCATAGGCAATTGGGCCACTGTGTTAAGTTTTGGCTTGGCTTGGAAAGCTTTAAGGAAGGCACTTAATAACATTAAAAGGCACTTAGAATCTTAGTATCTTTGGATTGGTCCCCATTTGGTTAATTTGGCTCATTTGTCAAGACAGAGCCAGTAACAGCAGAAGTATCAATCCTAGTTCAGGAAGTACAAACCCTGCCATGTATTCCTTCTCACTGTGCACCAACAATGGTTGACTTCACTAATTAGCCAATTAGCTCATTAGGATCAGCTGGTTTAGAAAATGGTTGGATTAAACACGTGGCAGGGTTTTCACTTTCTGAAGCCAGGATTGACACCACTGCACCTAACACCACTGAAAACACAATCCCATGATGCAACATTTGTGATAAGGCCATTGGTGCAGCTTAGAGCAGTCCCCCGTGAGAAAAGGCTTAAGCATTTTATACAAAATAAACAAATAGATAAAATAGTTTTGCATTAAACTTTTGATTTCTCTCTAGCAAAAAAGGTCATTAAATGATTCACACAGAAACTTTCTCTGTGTGGAAACGTGTGTGTGTGTGTGTGTGTGTGTGTGTGTGTGTGTGTGTGTGTAAGTGTGTGTGTGCAAAGTGTGTGAAGAAGTGTGTGGAGAGTGTGTCTGAAGTATTTTATGTAATCAAAGCTTTTATGAACAGTACATAATAAACATTTAATAAATTCAGTAAGAGCTATATCCCCAAACATACAAAAATTCTCAGATGACTCAAACATGGATATATACATAACATCTATTTCACACACATACGAACATCCACACAGTTGAGGACAGAACACTCTATGTCTGTGAACAGGCACCTCTCTTCTGAAACTGAACGAAACTCCTGTATGCCGTTAATGCCTTGGATGAATATCTCTTGTCCTACACTGTAGAATCAGATAGCCTGTCTGTTGTAAGTATGTGAGTGAATGAATGCTATGATGAGCTGCGTTTAAGATTAACTGATGTGAGAGACTGTGGAAACAATAGCAACCATAAAACAAGCTAATACTGGCAACAAACCGTCTGTATGTGGGAGTAACTACTACAATATCAACAAGTTAAGTAAGAAACCTGAGTAAGCCTTAGACTTTTAAAAGATAGATATTGGGGGAACTTTGTTAACTGACTGACTGACTGAACTGTCTGGCTGGCAGAAACACACTATCGTGCCATAATATGACAAGTTTATTTCAGCTTGAGGCAATAAATAAAGAAATCCCATCACTACTGCAATGTGATGGCAGTATCAATACATACACAAAACCACTGCATCTGTTTCCATGAGGTTTTCCAGCTGTGGATATTTCCTCTCATATTTATAAAAAAAATAATGACATTTTTATTACTCTGATTATTTGAACTACTTTGCCTCTGCAGGAAATGTAGGAGAGTTGTAATTGATTTAACTATTCATTTGAAAATAGAAAATGGTGGTGGTGTTGTTGGCCCCTGTTTTTGTAATACAACCAAACCACCACACACTAATATCCTGTCAATACGATGCTGCAGGTCTCTCTAGAAAGTTAACTTTATACTAAATAACAGGTAGTGTGGGTGAGATCATGTGCACATACACACACACGCAAACGCACAAGTACAAACATGTTGAAGACACACACATACACAGATCTCGGAAAGTCTCACTCGGACCACTCCTCGTCGTCGAACTCGGATGAGTCGTCCTCGGAATCGCTACACTCCACGGCAATACGGCGTGACAAGATGGCCGCCACATCGTTGCCCATGTTGCCAGCGTCCCTCTTCTCCTGCTCCCGCTGCTCCTCCACCTTACGCAGGTTAAAGCCTACAACACAGACAACAGCACAAGCACACACACACAGAAAGATAGAGAAATAGAGGGGGATTGAACGAGAGGGAGAGGGTGGGTAAATGTGTTTGAGAGAGAAAGTGTAGATGAGTGGGTGTGAGGGGGAGAAAGGGAGAGAGAGAGAGAGAGAGAGAGAGAGAGAGAGAGAGAGAGAGAGAGAGAGAGAGAGAGAGATACATACACAGTAAGTAAAAAGATATAACACTGGTGAGGTGCATTCTTGTTTTATGCCATCTTCCATTTTTTTAAGGGCTTCTTTCTTGGAAACAAGGAGAAAAACCTTTAGTAGCTAATGTCACATAACTAAAGGTGTCCCTCCAGCATCAGTTTTCAAAACTGAAAAAGCCTTTTTGTTAGAAAGTGAAATGTGTTAAAGCTACAAACACAAGTTCAGTTGCCTACAGCTTCGCACTTATGACTAGACTGGTAAACCAGCCGCTCCTACTACATTTCATTTCGTACAGAGTGTCTGGTTGTGCTGCACTGACAAACGATTGCCGCCTAGAGATGTAGACTCTGCTGAAGCTTAAAATGACGTGATCTGTCTTTACCCAATCGCTAACGTCTGGTTGTGACACATGCAATTAGCCTGCCTATAAGCCTGCCTATGCACTACAATTCAAATGTAGCACAAAGTCGATGTCATCGCTCAAGAACACTCCCTCTGTTCACTGATTGGCCCAGTAAAGATTCTACCGCAGTCAACCATGTCAATGGAAGCAAGCCCAGACTACCACTGTAGGGAGAAAATATTCCAGCAGAGGTGCGTAGGCAGGCTTATAGCCAGGCTAACTTATGAAGGTATGTTCATGCCAAGAACTATAACAATAACAACTATAACTACAACGATATGGACGTCCACACTGAATAACAACATTTGAACAGCAACATTCTAGTCGTGATTTAAGCATCTAATAGAAAATGATGTCGTCTGAATTGTTAGGAATTCTGATTGCTTTTGATACCATTAGCACTGCTTTTATAGTTCATAAAATCACTCTGAAAGTGATCCCAATTATATTGTTCAGCCTGTGGTGGTCATTATAGTTGATATGTGAACGGTACCATTCACTAAAGTTAATAAACAGTTATAATTAAAAACAGTTATAATTATCTTTATAGTTATCGTTCTAGGTGTGAGCGGCCCTTGACAGCTATGACCCGGATGAATGAGCACCTGCACAGACACGTTACCTTGGCGAATAGCGGCGAGGAGGTCGCTGCGTGCGTCTCCGGCGGGGGCGGGAGCAGGGGCAGGCTGGGCTTTGGGCGCCGCAGGAGCGCCGGAGAAGGTCGGGGCTGGAGGCCCAGCCGAGGGCGGAGGGGGAGGACCTGGGGGAGGAGGTGGTGGAGGAGGTGGGGGTGGGCCTCCAGCAGCCGGAGGAGGGGGAGGAGGTGCTAAGCCGGCCGGCATGGGTGGAGGTGGGGGAGCAGGGGGGGAGGTCATGGGGGCAGGGATGGAGGCCGGAGGGGCGGGGTCCCAGCCAGGAGGCGGTGGAGGGGGAGGGTCCATGCCGCCGCCGCCTGGTGGGGGAGGGGGTGGGGCTGGGGGCGGGGACAGGGTGGGGCGCAGAGGTGGGGAGGAGGCCATTGGAGGAGCTGGAGGTGGGTGGGAGGGGCTAAGAATGCTGGTGCGCTTCTGGGGCTGGGTGTCAGGGTACCTGGGCAAGAAATGGCATATGGTCAGCATCAGGACTGGTTAATAACTGGGTATTTATCCAACGAGCATTTTATTTACTCAACAAACAATCCTGACTTGGAATCACTACAAGTAAGCATTTATCCTCACAATCTGAAATGACCATTAACAGCCATCTCCTCAAGCAATCCTTAAACACAAGGCATTTTGACGATGGCAAAGAACTCACAAGTTAATCAGAAAAACAAAGTCAATAGCGGCTCACAAGCCAAAACGACAACTAAAGTCAATGGCAGAAGACTCACGATTCAATGTTAAAGTCCGTGGCAGAGGAGTCATGAGTCAATCCCACAAGTAAAGTCAAAAGGCAGAGGACTCATGAGTCAATCCCACAAGTAAAGTCAAAAGGCAAAGGACTCATGAGTCAATCCCACAGGTAAAGTCAAAAGGTAGAAGACTCATGAGTCAATCCCACAAGTAAAGTCAAAAGCCAGAGGACTCACATGTCGAGTGGCGGAGGGGGCAGATCATCCGGAGTTGGAGGCGGTAGCGGGGAGCCTGGGTCATACTCCATCTCGGAGCTCATAAATCCATCCTCACCTGAGCCAATGCTGCCATTCAAGGCCTCATTTGAGTTTCTGTGCAGAAGAACACAAGAGAACACAAATGTACAAGGCTGCTCAACCTTGGACATCTACAATACAAAAATTGCTCAGGGACAATTACATTAACGGACACACATTAACGGTAAGTGACAGTGCATGTAATTGTTTGAATTTCATTTCTGCATCCACATATTGAAAGCAGCAAAAATATTCCTAGTCACCAACAAAACTTGAGTACTGTTCTTGTAATAGTACAAGCACAGAAATGGGAATTAGTACTAACACACAGACTAAACCATAAGCTTAAAACATCTCAAAAGTAAGGACTTTTCTGAATAAATACCATCAGAACAAACATTTTGGTCACTAGGCATGCTAGAGATCTCTATTAACAGTCTGACCATTTATTTGTGTAGTTGTAATATGGTTGCAGGGGTAAGATGGTAGAACAGCCTTCTCTCATTGCTTAAAAATCATAAAAAGACCCCCATTATAATGAAGTGACATATAAAATGCGTGAGAAAACACAACAATTCAGTTGAAAATTCAGTCAAAAATAGACTACCCTCACACCCACACACCTCCACACGAAAAGAACACAAGTGACACACACAAACACACACACCTGTCATCGTTTTTGGGCACCACAAACTCCTCCCCCATTTTGCGACGCTCCCACTCATCCTTGCGGGTCTTAATCTTGCGTGGGTTTTGGTTCCTGCGGTTGGGATTATCCTTCTTCTCCCTCTGCACTCATAAACACACACACACACACACACACACACACACACACACACACACACACACACACACACACACAGCCAGACAAAACATTATTAAAAACACTTCTTATTCTTTGAGTAGGTGTGTGCCATTGGAGCTTAGTTGCACAATAGTGAGAAAATCCTACTGTCTGACAAGACTGCTCAATATAAGGAAAGTGCGCAGTATGCCATAACACTGCTGAATGTAATGTGAAATAATGCGGCTGAAAATTGCGACGGTGATATAAACTGCAGTAAAGAAAGACATACTGACAGTATACAGTAAACATACAAAAAATGTTTTAAAAATGCTTAAATACACAGTGTTACGGTTTTCCAGCTTTGTGTTCACCGTTACCCTCCAGACAGAGCGTGGCCTGTGCTTTGGGAGAGGTCACTGCACAAAAGCATAGCCTACGGAAATGTAGCATGTATTGCAGTTAAGATGTGTAGTAGAAAATTTAGATTCTACGCATGTTGAGGTGATGGTTTCTTAGTTAGAGTACCCAGATGTATAATCATTATATGATGACCCAAGAGAGGGGTTAGCGGTTAAAGCAAAGGCCATAGAGTAAACACTACAGATAAGAGGTTGATCGTAAATGTCTCAAACTGATGTGTTTTGGAATATACACATTGTGTATGTCAATAGCAAAATATTTTACTATACATTGTGCAGCACCTGCTCTTAAAGTATGTGTGGTTGTGGTTGTCTGATACTATATATTGCGCAGCCCTACTGTATTACCATGTGTAGTTCGTTGTCTCACTCTATATGTTTTACACATTGTCTAGCTCTACTGTAATAGCGTGGATGATTGTACAGTATTAGCACGGGTGGTTGTACTGTATTAGCACGGGTGGTTGTACTGTATTAGCACGGGTGACTGTACTGTATTAGTGTGGATGATTGTACTGTATTAGCACGGGTGGTTGTACAGTATTAGTGTGGATGATTGTACAGTATTAGTGTGGGTGGTTGTACAGTATTAGTGTGGATGATTGTACAGTATTAGCACGGTGGACTGTACTGTATTAGCGTGGGTGACTGCACTGTATTAGCGTGGGTGACTGCACTGTATTAGCGTGGGTGA
Organism: Coilia nasus; assembly: GCA_027475355.1. Taxonomy (NCBI): domain Eukaryota; kingdom Metazoa; phylum Chordata; class Actinopteri; order Clupeiformes; family Engraulidae; genus Coilia; species Coilia nasus. The sequence goes on along the minus strand of CM050201.1, from coordinate 11,505,593 downwards.
CTGCACTGTATTAGCACGGGTGGTTGTACAGTATTAGCGTGGGTAACCCAACTGTATTAGCGTGGGTGACTGCACTGTATTAGCGTGGGTGGTTGTACAGTATTAGCGTGGGTAACCCAACTGTATTAGCGTGGGTGACTGCACTGTATTAGCGTGGGTGACTGTCTCACCCTGTGTTTGCGTTTCTCCTTCATGATGTCTTTGGTGTCCTGCAGCATCTGCTCCTTCCACAGGTCGAAGAAGTAGGAGGGGTCCGTATAGAACTTCAGCGCCTCTTTGCCATCCTCCCTGAGGAGAACCAGAGACACATATGATATCATATCATATATCATACATCATATATCACATATCATATCATACATCATATATCACATATAAAAACTTTTCTCGGTTGTTGTCCCTCAGTGGTGGAACAACCTACCAGTCACTACAAGAGCAGCAATATCCCTCTCGACCTTTAAAAAATCTTGTGAAGACCCTTCTCTTCCGAGACTACTTTCCTTCCTAACAAAACTAATTTCTACTAACCATCTCTTTACATAGGTATCTTCGATGTTCTCTACACATCTGTTAGCTATTATGTCCTCCTTTTTGTAAGTCGCTTTGGATAAAAGTGTCTGCTAAGTGTAATGTAATGTAATATATCTTCATATTATTTTCTTATGTGCAGGCTGATAGTTTTGTGACAATTCTGATGAAGATTGGAAGTGTGCAGCTGAGACATGTAATTAAAAAATGTACATGACATGGGGCAAAGTGTGAAATTAAAAAAGATATTATGTTGCATCTATTAAGTACATAATTTGTCCATGACATACTTTTTTTCACATTTCATAAAATTTTGTCCATCTTTGCTGCTGAATTTATTTGAACAAGCCAAAAATCTGGATTGAGCACCTGAACATAGTTTTACATATTGTTAACATAGTATTAAGCTCTCTCTGGCATTGACAATGTGGAGCAGGTGCATGCGTATGTGTGAGTGCTCACCTGTAGACGCTGAGATTGTTGAGGGGCGGGGGCTTATCGCACACCAGGTAGGTGTCCTGCACAGGTACGGGCAGGGAGAGACGGATGAAGAGCTGCTGGTCCTGGTTCAGACTGGAGCGGAATGCCTTACGCGTGGTGATGGCCTGTAGAGAGACTGGGGGAGAAAAAAAGATATTGTTATGCAGGCCTGTTAGGGAAAAACCACAGCTGCTTGCAGGAGCGACGCTTGGGCTGGTCGAAGCGCGTCAACTGAGGTCTCATGTCCTAGTTGCACCCATCACCACATACACCACTGATAATAGTTCATTTTCAAGTTAAGCACAGACACGCAGGGCAAGTTGCAATCCGTAGTCCTAACTAGTGTAGATAACACCCCTAGACAACGTTATAGGTAGAGCTAGTTTTGTAACCTTTTGTTTTACTTTTGTTTCTATAGTTTTTGGTATTAAGTTTAAGCCCTATCAATGCACCATAGAATGGTAACTATAACAACCAATTTCTTTTCTGCTTTACTATTTAACAAGTTGCATTAATGAAAAAATGAAAGTCAGTCCCATTTGTCATTGTGATCACAGCACACAGTGCACACAATGAAATTCAACCTCTGCATTTAACCCATCACACACACATAAGCAGGAGGCAGCCATGACAACGACGCCCAGGGAGCAGTGTGTGAGGACGGCACCATGCTCAGGGTACTACTCAGTGGCACTACTGGCGACCCGGGATTCGACCCTGTAATCCTGCGGTCACGGGGCCAATACCTTAACCGCTAGGCCACCACACCACTGCACTTCAATTAAACTGATTGATATTAACAATTTTTTTATACTATTTATATGGTATAATACCATCATAGCTATGGTCTCAAAGCACTTTGTCAACACACATAGTAGAGCTAACCATCTACTCCTAGGAGCAGATATGGAACAAAAGACAGAAAGGGTTAGTGAAAGAATAAGGTGGCAGTTAAGAGGCAGTTCATTACAATATATAGGATGGCACACTATTTTAGTTTAGTTGCTTACATTACAGAACGGTACCTTTCTCAAAACAGATGATAATGTAGTTACAGTTTTCATGGTTTTTCTTGGTGTGAATAAGCATAAGTCAGTGAATAAGTCAGATGTGTGTGCCTGTGTGTGTGTGTGTGTGTGTATGCGTGTGTGTGTGTGTGTGTGTGTGTGTGTATGTGTGACTGTGTAAGCTGGGCATGTATGTGGACAAACTGGGAGCGTGTGTGTGTGCGCACACGCGTATGCATGTGTGCGTGTGTGTGTGTGTGTATGTGTATGTGGGCAAACTGGGCATGTGCCTGTGTGTGTGCGTGAGTGCTTGCTTTACCCTCTTCCTCTTTGGGATCCAGCTGTGTGACTTTGACCTGCAGGCGGTCCACTCTCTCCCCCAGGGTGCTCACGCGCTCCGCAAACGTGCTGGCCTGGACAAACAGCTCGCCAAACACGTCCTCTGCATATTTACCTACACCACACACACACACATACACACACACACACGCACACAGTTACTATATACATTTGTTAAGGCACACATACAAATGCATGTCGAACAAGTTTACAAACAAATGATGAAGCAATTACTGTAATTAGCTGGAATTTTACTCAAGACTGAAGGTAAACATAGTGAAAAATAGTCGAGCCGACAGCCAACCAGCTGTAGTAAAAAATGGGAAGTTTAAAGCAGACTCTTAAGTATTGGTTTCACAGCTATAAAGGTCCACTTATGGGCAAAAGTTCAGATGCAGATCCTGAAATTATGCAAGAGATGTCACTCAGTACACAATTCTGCTGGTGTCTACTACTGCTGCAACTGCAACATAACCTACTTGGATAAGTGACTTCTTCATTTGATTGTTGTACCTTAGCATAGCAAGCGTCACTCAACCTTAGTATTCTCCCTCCATATTTTCTATATATTTTTACTACACTTGCCTGTAAACACTTTGTGTAATAAATGTGTTAATTTATATTCTGTTTGGATATAGATACAGATATTGATGGAATGTTATGTACATATGTACATACGTATATATATACACATCTATATTTCTTCTTTTGTGTACATTTAATCTCACAGTGTGTCACAGAGTGTTTGACAGGGCTACACTTCCACTAAAACTTGAATCTTCTAGAGTCTTTCTCTTTCTAGAATCTTCTTGAAAAAAATAACTTCTTTTAACACCATGACAGCTCTCCAACTACGGGCCCGTTTGCCCCTCCACAGAGAGACACTCACTGAGAGAGCCCAGTTGGCGGATGATGTTGGCGAGGGTGATGTTGGTCACATCATTTTTTATCACAATGAAAAACTTAGTGTCAAAATACATTTATAATTGTTGATGTTGATAAAGATGAGCCTTGCATTATACTGAATATTACACATTTCCTATTCACTCTCATCCAAAGTTATTGTGGTCAAGGTGAAAATTAATTAGGTAGGTGTTATACTACTACAGTCAGCTGACCTGAAAGGGGACCACAAGTGACAGAGGTTTAGAAGGACTACAGTACTACTACTACAAAAAAAGGATGACCCAGCTTAGATTATGTCACAATCACAAAAAAGTACATAAATGACCTTAAATAACCCCAAGAAGGCAAAACAGGCCCCTTTTTAAAATACATAGTTGAGTGACATAGTTGTGTGCAGCGTGTGCTGTGTAATCACAATGACAAACAGAAATCACTTTCACTATTCTGTTTTAATTGGCCCAGGTTTAGCATCAGACCATATACATGAAATACTCCCCAGAGGGGTATTGCCCTTATTCTACACAAAAACAATGGTGGTGCCATGTTCTTCCGGTTTGTCATTGCACGGATGGCAGACCATCAGAATAACACCCAAACGCAGAGAAACAATGGTAAGCAAGTGATAAACATAGTTTAGCTAACCCAGGTCTGTAGCAGTGTTCCCCCATCCTGTTCTATATTTCTCACGCGTCTGTTTCATTAGGGCCCCTACTGCCATTGGGGCCCTGGGTAGTCAGTCCCACTTTTCCCTCCACTTAAGACACCCGTTTGCACCTATTGCTTGAGTGTTCAGATAAAACTCATGAATGACAGACAAAGCAGTGTGCACTGATCTTGTTTATTTATTTTTTCCTCGACTGATCAATCATGTACAAAGCTTCAACAAGTATGCAAAAATGTTAGAAGTCAAACATACATAATATTTTTACCGGTTGTCTGATCACAGACTTGGCATAGGCAATTGGGCCACTGTGTTAAGTTTTGGCTTGGCTTGGAAAGCTTTAAGGAAGGCACTTAATAACATTAAAAGGCACTTAGAATCTTAGTATCTTTGGATTGGTCCCCATTTGGTTAATTTGGCTCATTTGTCAAGACAGAGCCAGTAACAGCAGAAGTATCAATCCTAGTTCAGGAAGTACAAACCCTGCCATGTATTCCTTCTCACTGTGCACCAACAATGGTTGACTTCACTAATTAGCCAATTAGCTCATTAGGATCAGCTGGTTTAGAAAATGGTTGGATTAAACACGTGGCAGGGTTTTCACTTTCTGAAGCCAGGATTGACACCACTGCACCTAACACCACTGAAAACACAATCCCATGATGCAACATTTGTGATAAGGCCATTGGTGCAGCTTAGAGCAGTCCCCCGTGAGAAAAGGCTTAAGCATTTTATACAAAATAAACAAATAGATAAAATAGTTTTGCATTAAACTTTTGATTTCTCTCTAGCAAAAAAGGTCATTAAATGATTCACACAGAAACTTTCTCTGTGTGGAAACGTGTGTGTGTGTGTGTGTGTGTGTGTGTGTGTGTGTGTGTAAGTGTGTGTGTGCAAAGTGTGTGAAGAAGTGTGTGGAGAGTGTGTCTGAAGTATTTTATGTAATCAAAGCTTTTATGAACAGTACATAATAAACATTTAATAAATTCAGTAAGAGCTATATCCCCAAACATACAAAAATTCTCAGATGACTCAAACATGGATATATACATAACATCTATTTCACACACATACGAACATCCACACAGTTGAGGACAGAACACTCTATGTCTGTGAACAGGCACCTCTCTTCTGAAACTGAACGAAACTCCTGTATGCCGTTAATGCCTTGGATGAATATCTCTTGTCCTACACTGTAGAATCAGATAGCCTGTCTGTTGTAAGTATGTGAGTGAATGAATGCTATGATGAGCTGCGTTTAAGATTAACTGATGTGAGAGACTGTGGAAACAATAGCAACCATAAAACAAGCTAATACTGGCAACAAACCGTCTGTATGTGGGAGTAACTACTACAATATCAACAAGTTAAGTAAGAAACCTGAGTAAGCCTTAGACTTTTAAAAGATAGATATTGGGGGAACTTTGTTAACTGACTGACTGACTGAACTGTCTGGCTGGCAGAAACACACTATCGTGCCATAATATGACAAGTTTATTTCAGCTTGAGGCAATAAATAAAGAAATCCCATCACTACTGCAATGTGATGGCAGTATCAATACATACACAAAACCACTGCATCTGTTTCCATGAGGTTTTCCAGCTGTGGATATTTCCTCTCATATTTATAAAAAAAATAATGACATTTTTATTACTCTGATTATTTGAACTACTTTGCCTCTGCAGGAAATGTAGGAGAGTTGTAATTGATTTAACTATTCATTTGAAAATAGAAAATGGTGGTGGTGTTGTTGGCCCCTGTTTTTGTAATACAACCAAACCACCACACACTAATATCCTGTCAATACGATGCTGCAGGTCTCTCTAGAAAGTTAACTTTATACTAAATAACAGGTAGTGTGGGTGAGATCATGTGCACATACACACACACGCAAACGCACAAGTACAAACATGTTGAAGACACACACATACACAGATCTCGGAAAGTCTCACTCGGACCACTCCTCGTCGTCGAACTCGGATGAGTCGTCCTCGGAATCGCTACACTCCACGGCAATACGGCGTGACAAGATGGCCGCCACATCGTTGCCCATGTTGCCAGCGTCCCTCTTCTCCTGCTCCCGCTGCTCCTCCACCTTACGCAGGTTAAAGCCTACAACACAGACAACAGCACAAGCACACACACACAGAAAGATAGAGAAATAGAGGGGGATTGAACGAGAGGGAGAGGGTGGGTAAATGTGTTTGAGAGAGAAAGTGTAGATGAGTGGGTGTGAGGGGGAGAAAGGGAGAGAGAGAGAGAGAGAGAGAGAGAGAGAGAGAGAGAGAGAGAGAGAGAGAGAGAGAGAGATACATACACAGTAAGTAAAAAGATATAACACTGGTGAGGTGCATTCTTGTTTTATGCCATCTTCCATTTTTTTAAGGGCTTCTTTCTTGGAAACAAGGAGAAAAACCTTTAGTAGCTAATGTCACATAACTAAAGGTGTCCCTCCAGCATCAGTTTTCAAAACTGAAAAAGCCTTTTTGTTAGAAAGTGAAATGTGTTAAAGCTACAAACACAAGTTCAGTTGCCTACAGCTTCGCACTTATGACTAGACTGGTAAACCAGCCGCTCCTACTACATTTCATTTCGTACAGAGTGTCTGGTTGTGCTGCACTGACAAACGATTGCCGCCTAGAGATGTAGACTCTGCTGAAGCTTAAAATGACGTGATCTGTCTTTACCCAATCGCTAACGTCTGGTTGTGACACATGCAATTAGCCTGCCTATAAGCCTGCCTATGCACTACAATTCAAATGTAGCACAAAGTCGATGTCATCGCTCAAGAACACTCCCTCTGTTCACTGATTGGCCCAGTAAAGATTCTACCGCAGTCAACCATGTCAATGGAAGCAAGCCCAGACTACCACTGTAGGGAGAAAATATTCCAGCAGAGGTGCGTAGGCAGGCTTATAGCCAGGCTAACTTATGAAGGTATGTTCATGCCAAGAACTATAACAATAACAACTATAACTACAACGATATGGACGTCCACACTGAATAACAACATTTGAACAGCAACATTCTAGTCGTGATTTAAGCATCTAATAGAAAATGATGTCGTCTGAATTGTTAGGAATTCTGATTGCTTTTGATACCATTAGCACTGCTTTTATAGTTCATAAAATCACTCTGAAAGTGATCCCAATTATATTGTTCAGCCTGTGGTGGTCATTATAGTTGATATGTGAACGGTACCATTCACTAAAGTTAATAAACAGTTATAATTAAAAACAGTTATAATTATCTTTATAGTTATCGTTCTAGGTGTGAGCGGCCCTTGACAGCTATGACCCGGATGAATGAGCACCTGCACAGACACGTTACCTTGGCGAATAGCGGCGAGGAGGTCGCTGCGTGCGTCTCCGGCGGGGGCGGGAGCAGGGGCAGGCTGGGCTTTGGGCGCCGCAGGAGCGCCGGAGAAGGTCGGGGCTGGAGGCCCAGCCGAGGGCGGAGGGGGAGGACCTGGGGGAGGAGGTGGTGGAGGAGGTGGGGGTGGGCCTCCAGCAGCCGGAGGAGGGGGAGGAGGTGCTAAGCCGGCCGGCATGGGTGGAGGTGGGGGAGCAGGGGGGGAGGTCATGGGGGCAGGGATGGAGGCCGGAGGGGCGGGGTCCCAGCCAGGAGGCGGTGGAGGGGGAGGGTCCATGCCGCCGCCGCCTGGTGGGGGAGGGGGTGGGGCTGGGGGCGGGGACAGGGTGGGGCGCAGAGGTGGGGAGGAGGCCATTGGAGGAGCTGGAGGTGGGTGGGAGGGGCTAAGAATGCTGGTGCGCTTCTGGGGCTGGGTGTCAGGGTACCTGGGCAAGAAATGGCATATGGTCAGCATCAGGACTGGTTAATAACTGGGTATTTATCCAACGAGCATTTTATTTACTCAACAAACAATCCTGACTTGGAATCACTACAAGTAAGCATTTATCCTCACAATCTGAAATGACCATTAACAGCCATCTCCTCAAGCAATCCTTAAACACAAGGCATTTTGACGATGGCAAAGAACTCACAAGTTAATCAGAAAAACAAAGTCAATAGCGGCTCACAAGCCAAAACGACAACTAAAGTCAATGGCAGAAGACTCACGATTCAATGTTAAAGTCCGTGGCAGAGGAGTCATGAGTCAATCCCACAAGTAAAGTCAAAAGGCAGAGGACTCATGAGTCAATCCCACAAGTAAAGTCAAAAGGCAAAGGACTCATGAGTCAATCCCACAGGTAAAGTCAAAAGGTAGAAGACTCATGAGTCAATCCCACAAGTAAAGTCAAAAGCCAGAGGACTCACATGTCGAGTGGCGGAGGGGGCAGATCATCCGGAGTTGGAGGCGGTAGCGGGGAGCCTGGGTCATACTCCATCTCGGAGCTCATAAATCCATCCTCACCTGAGCCAATGCTGCCATTCAAGGCCTCATTTGAGTTTCTGTGCAGAAGAACACAAGAGAACACAAATGTACAAGGCTGCTCAACCGTGGACATCTACAATACAAAAATTGCTCAGGGACAATTACATTAACGGACACACATTAACGGTAAGTGACAGTGCATGTAATTGTTTGAATTTCATTTCTGCATCCACATATTGAAAGCAGCAAAAATATTCCTAGTCACCAACAAAACTTGAGTACTGTTCTTGTAATAGTACAAGCACAGAAATGGGAATTAGTACTAACACACAGACTAAACCATAAGCTTAAAACATCTCAAAAGTAAGGACTTTTCTGAATAAATACCATCAGAACAAACATTTTGGTCACTAGGCATGCTAGAGATCTCTATTAACAGTCTGACCATTTATTTGTGTAGTTGTAATATGGTTGCAGGGGTAAGATGGTAGAACAGCCTTCTCTCATTGCTTAAAAATCATAAAAAGACCCCCATTATAATGAAGTGACATATAAAATGCGTGAGAAAACACAACAATTCAGTTGAAAATTCAGTCAAAAATAGACTACCCTCACACCCACACACCTCCACACGAAAAGAACACAAGTGACACACACAAACACACACACCTGTCATCGTTTTTGGGCACCACAAACTCCTCCCCCATTTTGCGACGCTCCCACTCATCCTTGCGGGTCTTAATCTTGCGTGGGTTTTGGTTCCTGCGGTTGGGATTATCCTTCTTCTCCCTCTGCACTCATAAACACACACACACACACACACACACACACACACACACACACACACACACACACACACACACACACACACACACACAGCCAGACAAAACATTATTAAAAACACTTCTTATTCTTTGAGTAGGTGTGTGCCATTGGAGCTTAGTTGCACAATAGTGAGAAAATCCTACTGTCTGACAAGACTGCTCAATATAAGGAAAGTGCGCAGTATGCCATAACACTGCTGAATGTAATGTGAAATAATGCGGCTGAAAATTGCGACGGTGATATAAACTGCAGTAAAGAAAGACATACTGACAGTATACAGTAAACATACAAAAAATGTTTTAAAAATGCTTAAATACACAGTGTTACGGTTTTCCAGCTTTGTGTTCACCGTTACCCTCCAGACAGAGCGTGGCCTGTGCTTTGGGAGAGGTCACTGCACAAAAGCATAGCCTACGGAAATGTAGCATGTATTGCAGTTAAGATGTGTAGTAGAAAATTTAGATTCTACGCATGTTGAGGTGATGGTTTCTTAGTTAGAGTACCCAGATGTATAATCATTATATGATGACCCAAGAGAGGGGTTAGCGGTTAAAGCAAAGGCCATAGAGTAAACACTACAGATAAGAGGTTGATCGTAAATGTCTCAAACTGATGTGTTTTGGAATATACACATTGTGTATGTCAATAGCAAAATATTTTACTATACATTGTGCAGCACCTGCTCTTAAAGTATGTGTGGTTGTGGTTGTCTGATACTATATATTGCGCAGCCCTACTGTATTACCATGTGTAGTTCGTTGTCTCACTCTATATGTTTTACACATTGTCTAGCTCTACTGTAATAGCGTGGATGATTGTACAGTATTAGCACGGGTGGTTGTACTGTATTAGCACGGGTGGTTGTACTGTATTAGCACGGGTGACTGTACTGTATTAGTGTGGATGATTGTACTGTATTAGCACGGGTGGTTGTACAGTATTAGTGTGGATGATTGTACAGTATTAGTGTGGGTGGTTGTACAGTATTAGTGTGGATGATTGTACAGTATTAGCACGGTGGACTGTACTGTATTAGCGTGGGTGACTGCACTGTATTAGCGTGGGTGACTGCACTGTATTAGCGTGGGTGACTGCACTGTATTAGCACGGGTGGTTGTACAGTATTAGCGTGGGTAACCCAACTGTATTAGCGTGGGTGACTGCACTGTATTAGCGTGGGTGGTTGTACAGTATTAGCGTGGGTAACCCAACTGTATTAGCGTGGGTGACTGCACTGTATTAGCGTGGGTGACTGTCTCACCCTGTGTTTGCGTTTCTCCTTCATGATGTCTTTGGTGTCCTGCAGCATCTGCTCCTTCCACAGGTCGAAGAAGTAGGAGGGGTCCGTATAGAACTTCAGCGCCTCTTTGCCATCCTCCCTGAGGAGAACCAGAGACACATATGATATCATATAATATATCATACATCATATATCACATATCATATCATACATCATATATCACATATAAAAACTTTTCTCGGTTGTTGTCCCTCAGTGGTGGAACAACCTACCAGTCACTACAAGAGCAGCAATATCCCTCTCGACCTTTAAAAAATCTTGTGAAGACCCTTCTCTTCCGAGACTACTTTCCTTCCTAACAAAACTAATTTCTACTAACCATCTCTTTACATAGGTATCTTCGATGTTCTCTACACATCTGTTAGCTATTATGTCCTCCTTTTTGTAAGTCGCTTTGGATAAAAGTGTCTGCTAAGTGTAATGTAATGTAATATATCTTCATATTATTTTCTTATGTGCAGGCTGATAGTTTTGTGACAATTCTGATGAAGATTGGAAGTGTGCAGCTGAGACATGTAATTAAAAAATGTACATGACATGGGGCAAAGTGTGAAATTAAAAAAGATATTATGTTGCATCTATTAAGTACATCATTTGTCCATGACATACTTTTTTTCACATTTCATAAAATTTTGTCCATCTTTGCTGCTGAATTTATTTGAACAAGCCAAAAATCTGGATTGAGCACCTGAACATAGTTTTACATATTGTTAACATAGTATTAAGCTCTCTCTGGCATTGACAATGTGGAGCAGGTGCATGCGTATGTGTGAGTGCTCACCTGTAGACGCTGAGATTGTTGAGGGGCGGGGGCTTATCGCACACCAGGTAGGTGTCCTGCACAGGTACGGGCAGGGAGAGACGGATGAAGAGCTGCTGGTCCTGGTTCAGACTGGAGCGGAATGCCTTACGCGTGGTGATGGCCTGTAGAGAGACTGGGGGAGAAAAAAAGATATTGTTATGCAGGCCTGTTAGGGAAAAACCACAGCTGCTTGCAGGAGCGACGCTTGGGCTGGTCGAAGCGCGTCAACTGAGGTCTCATGTCCTAGTTGCACCCATCACCACATACACCACTGATAATAGTTCATTTTCAAGTTAAGCACAGACACGCAGGGCAAGTTGCAATCCGTAGTCCTAACTAGTGTAGATAACACCCCTAGACAACGTTATAGGTAGAGCTAGTTTTGTAACCTTTTGTTTTACTTTTGTTTCTATAGTTTTTGGTATTAAGTTTAAGCACTATCAATGCACCATAGAATGGTAACTATAACAACCAATTTCTTTTCTGCTTTACTATTTAACAAGTTGCATTAATGAAAAAATGAAAGTCAGTCCCATTTGTCATTGTGATCACAGCACACAGTGCACACAATGAAATTCAACCTCTGCATTTAACCCATCACACACACATAAGCAGGAGGCAGCCATGACAACGACGCCCAGGGAGCAGTGTGTGAGGACGGCACCATGCTCAGGGTACTACTCAGTGGCACTACTGGCGACCCGGGATTCGACCCTGTAATCCTGCGGTCACGGGGCCAATACCTTAACCGCTAGGCCACCACACCACTGCACTTCAATTAAACTGATTGATATTAACAATTTTTTTATACTATTTATATGGTATAATACCATCATAGCTATGGTCTCAAAGCACTTTGTCAACACACATAGTAGAGCTAACCATCTACTCCTAGGAGCAGATATGGAACAAAAGACAGAAAGGGTTAGTGAAAGAATAAGGTGGCAGTTAAGAGGCAGTTCATTACAATATATAGGATGGCACACTATTTTAGTTTAGTTGCTTACATTACAGAACGGTACCTTTCTCAAAACAGATGATAATGTAGTTACAGTTTTCATGGTTTTTCTTGGTGTGAATAAGCATAAGTCAGTGAATAAGTCAGATGTGTGTGCCTGTGTGTGTGTGTGTGTGTGTGTGCGTGTGTGTGTGTGTGTGTGTGTGTGTGTGTATGTGTGACTGTGTAAGCTGGGCATGTATGTGGACAAACTGGGAGCGTGTGTGTGTGCGCACACGCGTATGCATGTGTGCGTGTGTGTGTGTGTGTATGTGTATGTGGGCAAACTGGGCATGTGCCTGTGTGTGTGCGTGAGTGCTTGCTTTACCCTCTTCCTCTTTGGGATCCAGCTGTGTGACTTTGACCTGCAGGCGGTCCACTCTCTCCCCCAGGGTGCTCACGCGCTCCGCAAACGTGCTGGCCTGGACAAACAGCTCGCCAAACACGTCCTCTGCATATTTACCTACACCACACACACACACATACACACACACACACGCACACAGTTACTATATACATTTGTTAAGGCACACATACAAATGCATGTCGAACAAGTTTACAAACAAATGATGAAGCAATTACTATAATTAGCTGGAATTTTACTCAAGACTGAAGGTAAACATAGTGAAAAATAGTCGAGCCGACAGCCAACCAGCTGTAGTAAAAAATGGGAAGTTTAAAGCAGACTCTTAAGTATTGGTTTCACAGCTATAAAGGTCCACTTATGGGCAAAAGTTCAGATGCAGATCCTGAAATTATGCAAGAGATGTCACTCAGTACACAATTCTGCTGGTGTCTACTACTGCTGCAACTGCAACATAACCTACTTGGATAAGTGACTTCTTCATTTGATTGTTGTACCTTAGCATAGCAAGCGTCACTCAACCTTAGTATTCTCCCTCCATATTTTCTATATATTTTTACTACACTTGCCTGTAAACACTTTGTGTAATAAATGTGTTAATTTATATTCTGTTTGGATATAGATACAGATATTGATGGAATGTTATGTACATATGTACATACGTATATATATACACATCTATATTTCTTCTTTTGTGTACATTTAATCTCACAGTGTGTCACAGAGTGTTTGACAGGGCTACACTTCCACTAAAACTTGAATCTTCTAGAGTCTTTCTCTTTCTAGAATCTTCTTGAAAAAAATAACTTCTTTTAACACCATGACAGCTCTCCAACTACGGGCCCGTTTGCCCCTCCACAGAGAGACACTCACTGAGAGAGCCCAGTTGGCGGATGATGTTGGCGAGGGTGATGTTGGTCACACACTCCAGCTCACTCTTGATGCTGTTGGGCAGAGACTGGCGGCACAGGTGCCTGGGCTCGATGTTCCGCGTCACCAGAGGCATGATGGGGATCCACTGGGTAGCGTCACCCTGCACGACAAACAAACAAACAAACAAAACAAATAAAATGTCTGAATAATTAAAGAGTTGTAAATCTCTGTCTTAGTTTTGCAACTGACAAAACAGTACAACAGCATTGCAAAAATTGCAGGAGCAACTATAGACACACATATATATACAACAGCATACAATACTACACAGGTTAACCTGTTACAAAACTGTTTAGGCTACTAGTTACCAAACCATGAAAGTGTCAATGTAAATAACAAACCAGAAAAACAATAACTGAATAATTGAGAAAATCACATTTGTCTGTCTTAGCTGTTTTGCTTATAAACGTTAAAAGAATATAGATGTCTATTACATGCAACAGTTTAAAAAAGGTGGTTGAACCACAAATGTCATTTATGTGCAAAACTTAAAAACAAGCTGGGTCAACTGGCCTAGGCATGCCCTGAAATTGAGTAAATGTTGTTTTGTGATTTCAACAGATGCCTAAACTGTTGTTTGCCCTCTACTACAGTCCTGCACTTCATCACAGTTACCAATGTTGCAGTGCCAAAAATAAGGGTGGGTAAACCATGCATACCGGTACAGTAACATTAATGATTATGTAAAAGCAAAGCTCTGTCTTGTGACATTAAAAATGCGTGTCCTCCACACCACTCAGTATATCCAATCATTATATATACCCAATCATTATATACATTATATACATACTCAGCCTAGCTCTGTCTACTCACATCCTCCTACTCCTTGCAACATAGGCTATATACTGCAGGATGCTGCTGCAATCTTTCCACCTGATCCCCTTGCAGTAAGCCTCGGCTTAAGACTCAGGGTTAGCACAGCCACCTAAGTGTTGCGCAATAATGTACTCGGTGTATGACACATTCACATATTTGTGTGACAGCCTATTTACCTGAGATGTAAATGAATGCCATTACTGACATACTTTTCTGTTCCACTGCTCTAGTTATACTTGTAATACTAACCCCGTGAGAATGTCATATACCTACTCAGCTGTTTCTCTGAATGCTGGCTCTCCACATTTTATTCACTATTCATTTTGTATGTATGTTGTAAGCATGCTAGTACGTTTCACATGCCAGTAGCCTGCTGGGATAATGTACGTGCTGTATGTTCGTCACCTAGCTGCCTCTCATTCCATCCTGTTCTTCCTTCCTTCCTGGCCTTCTGTGTATATCTCTGCCTATCTACCTGCCTGGCCTCAAGCAGGTAGGTTTCACCTTATGAGCTGTGATTCTGCTTAAGGTTCCTTTCCTGGTTAATGTAAATTTTCTCTTGCCCTTGACCTAGCTGATTGCTCTAGAATTTTAAAGCTTTAGGAGAGCTCTGTGAAGTGCCTTGTGATAGCTTCAAATGCGTTATATGTATATAAAAGGACATTAACGGAATCCTTAGCCATTACTGTGCCCGATGAGCATATTGAGACAAAGACAGTACTCAATATCAAAGAGGACACTTACAACTTAGGGTTGCTGTAATAATGTAATGACTTTGCACATATAAACACATTATCTGCTTGTATGGGGAAAGTCAATGCATTTGTGAGTCCAACACACAGCAAATCTCAGTCTTTTGTGTCATTAGACAGACATGTTAGCCCAGCAATACACGTTTTAGCCACCAGAGGGCTCCCACCTTACTTGGTCGCAGAGCCGCTCTGCTCGGACGTGCCTGCGGGTTGACAACTTAGTATCAAATTGTCATAAAATGTTCTGGAATAAATCTATCGATCCAGTCCTCGATTCAATAAACCTATGATGTCAAAATACTAAATAGCTACGATGAGTCGAGTATTGAGCAGAAATGATTTTGGTTTAAGCTAGTTTGCAACTCTCAAACATGGACAAAGTAGCCAAACCACCGAACATGTAACTGCCTTTGTAACATTAAGAATTGATTGCACTACGCTGCTCTACGGCACTAAATCCGTTGATATTATAGGCAACACAGTTTTGAAAAAAATACAGTCGGAGAAGAAATGTAAAGAAAAGGTAAAACTTTCCGATCAGGCCTGAAAGCAAAAAAGCAGGAAGTAGGCTATCCCAAAGTTAGTTGAACAGCAGTTCAGTCTGTTCGCGACAGAAAATCCGATCGCTCATATTTGACAGAAACTTTCAGCAGGCACATAACAAAACAATTAAGTCTTACCAAGTGTAAACTGACGAAATATTCACACTTGAAGGTTTGAGAACGTTGATTGCATTGGAAGTTTTTTGCTTCTTTAAGGTGGGCCCAATTAGTCTACTTGAGATTTGCGGAACTACAACACGTCGTGAAGCCGAGAGAAGTTCAGCTCCTCATTTGGGAACGTGTAATTGGTCAGAATTTCCCGTCTCTTGCATGCTATTGGTCATTGCATCAGTCATTTACGACGACCGCGTGGAAATGACATCTTGTACGTAAACGGCGTAACACCACCCTAGCGGGTTGAAAACATCTGTTTGAGTGTGTGCAGGGCGGGGGTGAATATGTTGGCGCATTCCTGGATTTCTGGCCTGCATGGACAAATCCGTAGCAGACCTGGCCTGCCTTGCTTTAAATTCCTGCATGGGAAAAAATGTTGACGAAAAAGATATAAATAGCTAAGTAAATCCTGCGACATAATGGGATTATTTGGTTCATCATTATGCCAGTGGCAGGGACAATATATTTTTTTTTATCAGTAGACTTACATTTAAAATGTGTAAAATACAATAACCTTTGGTTGTTATTGCAAAGTTTTGTTACAGAAACTAATCTTATCGGCTAGCCCTTATCAAATGTAATGCATTTTGGTGAATGAATAATTTATAGGTATTAAGCAGTCCGACAGTCAACTGTACCTAACAAATGATAAACAATTTGACAAAAGTCTTTTGACTTGTTCGTTTACATTTGACTATGCGATCGTGTGCCCTGTGTGTCAAATGCAGAAGCTCACACAGACGCTTGGTCTGTGTTGATTGCTATATCCACAATAGACATAGCCTACTTATGAAATTATGCTCACAGTCACATTATTACCGAGGTATGTCATGGGGTTCTGGACTGGAGGATAACCCCTTGAGATGAGGCATCTCGTTTTTGAGGGGGTCCCCAAAATACAAAAATAACACCAAACACATACACTCTCACACACACCAAAACTCATCATCACCACCAACCAACCTGTCCCATCTCTACCCAAAGAGGTTCACATAGATATACTAAACAGAAGATAATGCAGTAAATATTAAGTACGGTAAGTGAAAAGGATAAATACAAGAAGTAACATAGAGTGTGCTGCTATATTCTTTTGAAGTACACCTCTATTTAACCCCACTCTAAAACACACTGGCATCTCACTACTGTGCTCTGCTCACCATTCTGTTCTGATTAATCATGAACGCACTGCTGTGTATGCCACAGGATTAAAAACAAAGATTTAGATTGGAAAATTGGCCTTGCTTTACCACAAACCACAAACTCTTTTTTGTTTTGTCTTCTTTACTAGCTGAAATGTCCACACTATAGACTAGAGCATCTAGCCTGCAGTAGCCTAGAAGGCGAATGTCATGTTTGCACTGTAAGTTTTTTTTCCCCTCACAAAAGCACATCTTTGTGTTCGCAACCACATCTTTTCTCATTCTCTTCATGGCGCTTACCTTGGGCTTTGTATGTTTTTGATCAGGCACGTAAAAAAACAAGACCTTGGATGCCCTCAGAGGCTTTCAGCTCTCTGTGCATGGAATGAAATTACCAAATAAATGTGCCACAGCAATCAAAATAGCTTTGTGCAATACCCTCTTTTGTCTTGTGTAGGAAATAATTACAATGTGTGGCTATCAAATAAGGGTTGTGTGTGTGTGTGTGTGTGTGTGTGTGTGTGTGTGTGTGTGTGTGTGTGTGTGTGTGTGTGTGTGTGTGTGTGTGTGTGTGTGTGTGTGTGTGTGTGTTTGTGTGTGTGTGGTGTGTAAGCATCATGTGTGAATTACTCAGTGAGGACATACACAAGGCCAAGCATTAACAGAAGTGTGTATGGAGAAAAAATCTCTCTCTCTCTCTCTCTCTCTCTCTCTCTCTCTCTCTCTCTCTCTCTCTCTCTCTTTCTTTCTTTCTGTTTCTGTGTGTGTGTGTGGGGGGGGGGGGGGGTGCGCATGCGTATGTGTCCATGTGTGTGTGTGAGTATGGGCATGTGTGCTTTTAGTCATGACTCTTTAATCTGAATTAATTGATATGTACTACTACAGTAGCACACAGACCGTCTTTTGCCCATCCTTAATAGTAACCATGGAAATGCTGCAACAGGAAATGATGATGACTCAGAGCACAGAAATTATGACAAATAAAGCATGTGCAAAAAAGACATGGAAAGACGATGACCATCCTGAATATACACATGACACCTGTGGAAACAGTTACTTTTATTATTCACACTATTGTTGAGTAACAGTTTACCAAACTGACAATAAATAGCCAAAAGAAAATTGATTGCGTTAATGTATTATGACAGGGGCGGCCCTGTAGGTTGAGCAGGAAGGGATGATATGACGCCCTCTGGTGGTCAGTTTTGTATTACAGTTTTTTTTCCACAGCATGTTGGTCAATCGTCTTTGTACTCAGAATAATAGACATCATTGGCATATTTACAGATATTGAATAATCATAGGCACAGTGCTTAAAGCTGTGAACTCCTGAGATTAACTGTGAAAAAAATGATTACGGGGTCCTAACTGTTTTTTGTTTGTTTGTTTTTTGTTTTACTTTATGGCATTAGAAAAAAAAATCCTGTGACTTACTTGTTTGGGCTTTGTGTGCCTTACTGTTTTCCAGGACATTTGAGTTTGGTTGACTATAAACTATAAAAAAAAACACTGAACTAAATTCTGTGAACTGTTCACAGTAGCTATCAAACAATGATTACTCAAGACAAAAGCAAAACAGAAAGTAGGCTATTTAAAATCTTGAACAGTTTTTACCCCACAATACCTCACAGTCTTTATTGGGTTTTGCATATGTTAGAATTTTTAGAATAGAAGAATTTTGATACACTTTTTGTTATTTATATAGTCAATTATTGACAATGACTGCGTAAAGTCAAAGACTCGGTTTATAATGAAATAAACACAACATGACTCTATATCCCTTGACTCTAGTTCCATTAGTTATTCTACAGTTGTGCGAATGTCCGCATATTATAGTCAAACAGACAACACTGCACCTCCACATCAGTGAGTTTTCATTCCCACCTCCAACTTTGGATAAAAGCATTTGGTAAGTGTAATGTAATGTAATAATGTATTGTAATAAAACAGTGTAATGTACTGTGATGTCATGTAATCATGTAATGTAATCATGAAGGCTAATGTATTGTAATGCAATAATGTCTGGCCCTTCAGGTTGCTCAGGTGTGTTCCTCAGGTTGATCAGGTCCTTAGTTTCACCAGCACCACATTGCCACCAACTCCTCCTGCCACTCACAAAGGGGGAAGAGCTGCAGAAGTCTGAAGCAAGCGCTCAAAGATGACTTGTAGAGTCTTTGATCAAGTGATTTTCCCCATCACTTGGTTGAAAGCTTAATTAAATTATTTGTAAACAAATAATGATAATGAACACTACATGAAACGGATAGCATCTGCCCCCAGATAGACAGACAGACAGACAGACAGACAGACAGACAGACAGACAGACAGACAGATAGATAGATAATGCGGTTTGCAGTGTGTTTCTTAACTGCAAAAAACAATGCCACTATGACCATCCATTTTACTCCAATGGGCTGCACTGGCCAGCTTCCACCACTTGAGGGCAAAATGAGGCATCAGTAGCCCTAGTACCAGTAGCGATAGCACAGTGAGAGCCCCTCCTTACACTAGCCAAGACAAGACAAGAGAGGCATCAGAAAGAGCCTTAGAGAGCCTCTGAATAGCAAAGAGAGGCATTACCACATACCATCCTCAAGATAATACTCGTTGGATGCCTCTGGGGATCGTCATCAATCATAATCTCCTAGTTTACTGACAATGACTGAGGTGGAGCTGTTGTTTTATTGCTCCTTACTCTGGTGGCTGTTGCTGGGATTTGCTGTTGTTGCACAGGCCTGATCTGAGAGACTGTATGACATGCCTGCACAGGCAGAAAGCAAATTTGGGTTACTATACATTCGATGTAAACACCCTTAAATTGACTTGGCATTCATTCTTTCACTATCACTGTGTTTTTTTTCACAATCACACAAGCACATGGTTCTGAATGACAGAGGCTAATTGTGAAGTTTTGCATTTATTTAGTTTTCCAAAGGTTGCTAAAATGTATTAATCTGAACAATTAATTAACATGTACGTTTTTATAGGTGAGAATCTGGGTTAAAGTTGGATACTTTTGGATAAAATGTGTAAGTGTACACTATTCATGTTAAGAATGACTGACACAGAAGTTTTTGTAGAATCTGCCTGATACACCCATCATGTCTGCCAGTTTGATTAGGAAAGAGCCTGTTGTTACTCAGGTGACACTGGTGACACTGGGATCTTTATCATTTTGGGGTGAGAGGGCAATGAGAAAAATAAAAAACTAACATCTACACATATAAAATACTCCATCACTCCATCATAAAGTCTTACGAGTGACTATAGCACAACCAACATTTTTCTACATTGAGGAAGAATATATATATATGAGATACGAGGTGTTTACAGCTTATTTTGCAGGATTATAGTCAGGTGTATGATCAACCAATTACACCAAATTGGTTGTATATGTCAGGAAGCACACATCCACAGAAGATCTGTGGTAGTTCTTCAAGATGTTTGGCGCAAGCTACCAGCCAAGTTCCTTCAAAAACTGCAATAGGCCTAGAAGAGTTGATGCTCTTTTAAAGGCAAAGGGTGGTCACACCAAATATTGATTTGATTTAGGTTTCTCTTTTGTTCAGTCACTGCATTTTGTTAATTGATGAACATAAATGATTAACACTTCCATTTTTGAAGGCATTTCTAGTTGTAGTTTTCACACCTACCTAAGACTTTTGCACAGTACTGTATATACAGTACTATATATATATATATATATATATATATATATATATATATATATATATATATATATATATATATATAAAAGAATGTGAACATACAAAAGATTCATACGACATTTCCAAGGACAGAGGTAACATAAAGGCTGTTAAAAGTGCAAGGCTGTTTTTTTTTTAACAGGCACTTACCCTTCTGTCTTTCCTGCTGACATTACAGTGCCATAGACGTGCTTCTTACTCTGTGCATCTGTTGGCTGCTCAGAACAACATCTCACTACACTTTGTGTATAGCGACAATAAAGACTTCTACTTGTATTACTTTTATTTCTACTTCAACTTCTACTTCATACCCAAGTCTCACATTCCCCTCCCCTGCTGTTGTACATTGTTGTATTGCTGAAGAAACGAAATGTGACAGGACTGTCTGTTTTGAACACTTTGTGTCTATGGTTACCATGGTGACTAATTAGTAATGCTTTGGGGAAACACAGTCCTGATCGGAAGCTGGCCTTGACCCCTCGACTCTGCTGGAGCTTGTTGGCTATAGTCACAGTGTTATAGATGACCTAGGCTGCCTCCCAGATCCACACAGGATTCAGTCAATCACTGATGTTTAAAATGGGGAATGTCCTGTTACATGTATGCCTAATGACTCATAAGAAAGGTGATTCTATACAAACAAAATAGAAAAAGTGACGCTTCCTTTAGGTTAGTGGCATTAGTTTTAGAGCTAACTTAGTGCTTACTCTTACATCCTCTGTGATCTTGGGTATTTCTCCTCTCCTGTAAATCACTTTGTTTAAAACCATCTGCTGCCACATGCAATGTGATGCAATATATCGGACAAAGACATTAAGTACCATTTCTGGAACAGCAGACAGTACTGCTTGAGTGAACCCTTGCATATTAAACTTGCCTTGAGGGGAACTTACTGGAGCTGTTTGCAGGGGCGCTGCTACAAATTTTGGGCCCTATGAAAGAAACAATTTCTGGCACCCTTATGATTATTTATAGCATCAATAGTGTCCCGAAAGGACCTATTTTAAAGCTGGGTCCTTAGAATGATACTAACTTTTCCCATGGGACCACTGGCTGTTTGCTGCCATACAAAGGCAAAGTGCAGTAACTATGTGAACACTGAAATTGAGAAAAAGGACTTTGAAGTTGTCATAATGTTCAAACTCAGGTTTGACAAAATACTGTATGTAGTTACTGCCTTTTGGCTTTGTAGTTCTGTCTTGAATAGGGTAAAAGAGGGTAAAATGGTGTTGTACTTGTCCATGTCTGGGTATGGTTGGTTCTTCAGGTCTTTCCCCAGTGAAGCGAGGACAGCTCAGAGACTTGTCAGGTACAACCAGGCCCGCTGATAGGGGGGGACTAACATGTCGCTTGTCCTGGTCCCTGGGAAAGAGGCAGCCCAGAACTGGTCCCTCCTTAAATTATAGAATATATTATCTTGTCCCAGGACCAGCCAAGACTGTCAGTAGGCCTGGGTACAACCATTCGTTAACATTCAATATACTTACTGTCATCATGGTTGCAGTACTACAGTGCTTTTTTGCTTTCTCCAAAACATACATTGGTGTTCTCCAGGCTGCTGCAGCACAAGTGCATAAGGTGTGTGTGTGAGCGAGTGTGTGAGTGCTCCAAAGGCTTCATCAGAGCTGCATGAACTGGGCTTATAGTATCACAGTGGCCACATGTGGCTTTGCTTCTGCTGGAGGTGTTTCATCATTCACTTGGATCTCTCTCAAACAGAGGTGGTTGTTAGGTTGTTGAGACATTAGGGGGTTTAGCTGGGCCCAGCTCAAAGCACCCCCACCAGCACCACGAGGAGCATCTGGTATGCGGCGAACGGCACTTCTGAAATCGCTTTGCGGCCCTCCGTGGGCTGTAACCGCATTATGCAAGTTTGCAAACCCGGGTCGCTGATCTGCAGTTCGAAAGATACATAAGAAAGACAATTTCGCTTCCAACCTGTAGGGCGACCGAAGAGGGAAAAGTGCTTTAGTGTTGCTTTAACACCTATCCAGTACAAGATGTGTGGCGCTTCGGGTCCATAGCTCTGTACTTGTGAAAAGGAGGACATTCGGGTCCAGAGCAATACCTTCAATAAACCAATGGCAGCAGTAGCAAGTGTGTTGACAAAAGGAGGGATCTTTGTGTTTTTAACGTGTTTGTCCTGTTAGAATAACACAGTGACACAATCGCTGACATCTCGACGTTAGATAACGAGAGAGGGCAGAGACCGCACAACGCATGCTCGCTATCTCTCTCCTGCATCTCTCCACTGTGTACAGCTGAACTGAGTTTGACCTTGAGTCGAATATGTGCTCAGAAATATGTCTTTAACTTTGAGAGATGCTTCTTCTCACTCTGCCAGGGAGCTACAAAACACATTGCACTGTATATTTTGCTTGGGCAAATACGAGCATGGTCATTTATGTGCATAAACTTATTTTAAACCCTTCTCACACTGTCAGGCATATATATATATATATATATATATATATATATATACACAGTATGCTGAACACACACAGGCACATTTGGGTATGTTGAAACTGCTGGCAAATCTGTTTTTTGTCTTAATTAGACTTTGTGAGACAGGATACCTGCACGTGATTACATTGAATTTGTGTGTCCAGGGCTTACCAACCCATCTGCAAGTGTTGGTGTGCTGTAGTGGCAACACAGGCATCGGTAGCAACATGTTTTCGATGAGGAAGTTGAAATCAATCTGAATGTTTATATGGCTGCTTTTTCATCAAGTGAATCAAGTCTTGCTATGGATTATTAGTGACAGGAGGTTGTGTGTGCCCATTAAGATGTGGTCTTACTACTTGATTAAAAAAAACATTTGTTGTTATCATTGCATCCTTGAATAGTCTTGCAAAGCTCAATGTGCTCACATTTGTGGATACCTCACTTTGAATCACCCCTTCAGCACGATGTTGCTGTGGCATAATTGATTTTCTGAATTTCACCAAGTTTTACCTGTCAGTACAAAAGGCTGGATGATATTGTAGGGATCACTTTTAGATCAGTTTTGGTGAATATTATATATGCACAGCCAATTGGAATCCTTTAGAATTTACACGACATCATTTTCTATTAGTTGTTCACACTCACAATGACAATTTTGGCATTACAAGAACATTCTTCAGTGTGGAGGCTCCTTTCATTGTAATTAGGGCCTGTGCACCTCCCTATTGCCTTTCGAAAGATTATTCTCTGTCTTTCTTTCTTTCTTTCTTTCTTTCTTTCTTCTCACAAACTCAACCTTTTTTTCAAGGGGACTTCCTATGCACGAAAACTCCTGCATTTTTGTACACACATTGGCACTAGTGGTTGATTCCCAGGGATGGAGGCTTGGCTGTGGGTGTGGCCCAGAGACTCCATATGTCATGCCCAAATTTGCACATAGCTCCACCTACCGGCAATAGTGGGATTTTCCCCCCATTTTTTGTTCAATTTTGCTCGCAAGTTGTTTTAGCTTACTAGATGGTTTTAGGTTAGGTGTATATAAACTCGACAGTGTCCTGACTTCACACGTTAACACAGACACACACACATGCACACAAACACACACACAGACACACATACACACACACATACAAAGTCTGTCATGCACCTAACAATGTAAGTCTCATCTCATAAACAGGTAATGTGCCAGGAATTCACAACTCCTGAAATGCTGTGGGTTGCGGAACCGGAGGTGCGAGGGCCCATCGCCATCGGCTACATTTACTACCATTGTTTTAGTTCTTGATGTGAATGGGCCTTAAGTGTTATCAATGGTGGCACAAACACACACATATACTCACACAGGAGACGTGTATTTAAGCAATGATCAGAAGAGCATGTATTTAAATACCCCACTGGGATGGATTAGACATATATAATATTCATCACAAGAGCAGCACAATACAGCCAACCACAGAGAGAGAGAGAGAGAGAGAGAGACAGAGACAGAGAGAGAGAGAGAGCTAGAGAGAGAGAGACAGACAGAGAGTGAGAGCGAGAGAAAGAGAACAGGAACAAAGTCAAAAGAAAAGAGGATCTGGAATGCCCCCACACTGGCAACTAGTAGCACCAGAGGATCATGGGCACGAGTCTTTGGGCACGAGTGTGCTTCCTTCTCCAGACAGGAAATGATGTACGCACAGGGACAACATGGAGAGGAGCAGTAGAACCATGCTGCAGACCAATCACAGGAAGAGAAGAACAAAAGGGGGCCGGGTCATCTGACACACACGCCCCCCCCCAACCTTCATTCCCCAGTATGAGATAGATAGCAGACACCCCAAGTCAGAGTGTGTCAGACTGTGATGCTTCGGTGTGTTTGCGTTCCTGTTTTCTTTTTGGTGTGCCTAAGCACCACTCTCTTAACAACAAAACTGCCATCATCATCATCGTCATCGTCATCATCATCATCATCATCACACATACTGATATTTTTTTTTTTGTAGCATGAACATAGCATTTCCATAACAACACTGAGCCGTTTGGTGTGCCTTATGTACAAATGCTGGTGTTGCCGGTGAGATCACTAATGGAAAGGATCGAGGGAAAGGGGTTGGAGGGATCGATAAGTGGGCAGGTAGGGAGGTACAGGTGAAAACAAAAGAGAAATACAAAAAAAAAAAAAAAAAAAACCACGAAAAGAAAGTCAGGGAGTCCAAACCAGAGGGTTGTAAATGATTGACAGGTTTGGTAAACTGCAGGAGGGAGGGAGGGGGATATGAGGGGGAGGGGGGGGGGGGGGGGGGCTGATTCCCTGACTATCTGCTCCCTCACTTATAGCAAAGCACCAACCACTGTTCAAACACCCCACCCAGCCCAACACAAGAAGGAGAGGCAGAATGTGTATTGTGTGTGTATTGTGTATATGTGTGTACAGAATGTGAGTGTGTTTATGCGGCTATGTTTTTGTGCGTGAATGTGTTTGTGTGCGTGTGGTTGTCTCTTGATTGTCACTGCTGGAGAAAGACAGAGTTCAGCTGTTCTCTTCTGTATCTTGTCTTCAGTCTTTTTTTAAAAAAGGAGTAAAAATGAGTGAGATGTCCTTCATATCGACCTGCAAATGACCGAAAAAATGATTTAGTTGAAAGAGCACAAGAACCTCTTATATAAAACCTGCATTTATACATTTATGTATGTACATTTATATACATTTATATACATTGTATAAATGTCTGTTTGTGGGTGTGTGGGATAAAAATACCACAATATGCACAATATGTTTATTTCAAATGTAATGCTGCTTACTTAATAACAAATAAGTGCTAGCATATTTGTAATTTAGAGTAATAAAACTACTAATCTAATAAATACATCTTCCATTAAAATGTTTTGGAATAATGGTTAAGAATGCTAATATGTAATATGTATAGTAGTAGACAGCCGTGTAATATGCAGGACAATGTACAGTGAGCCAATTATTATCAGACCAAACTGCTTTGGTTTATTGTTATGAACACCTGCATCACTCTGTCAAGGTTTCCAAACTATCCAAATAAAGTATTAAAAAAGATTCATTTTTTAAATCTGGACAGACAGACAGACAGACAGACAGACAGACAGACAGACAGACAGACAGATAGATAGATAGATAGATAGATAGATAGATAGATAGATAGATAGATAGATAGATAGATAGATAGATAGAAGGTGTGAAAGACCTCACCTGTGCCGCGTTGCCATGGAGATGTTGTTCTCTAGAGGCTGGTGAAGCAGTCCTCGCTGGTCTGGTCAAGCAGCTGGCACAGGACACCCCCTCGAGGGTACCCATACTCCTCGGGCTCACCTACATCTATTTGAGGGGTGCCTCGCTGTACAGAGGGGGTTTGGTACGGGGACGGGGGGACGGCCCTCAAGCCAGGGCTCATCATGGACAGGGGGACATCTCGCTTGGTCGGGGGCGTCCGGGGGTCCTCGTAGGCGTGGGGGTTGTACCAGCACGGGGACGAGCTGTACCTGGGTGAGTCGTACTGCGAGATCTGCTCCTTGCTCCCGGACAAGCCGCCACACTGGGGCAGGAGACGGGGTGTTGGGGAGGGGGTGGGGCTAAATGTCCTGGAGGAGGAGGAAGAGGAGGGGCAGTATGGCTGGGTGGGAGGCGCCTGGGCCTGGGTCTGGGCGGGTTTAGGGTAGGGTTTCAGGACGTCAAGCTGCATGGACGGGCTGGGTGAGAGGGAAGTTGACTCGGTGGGGTAGATCTGTGAGACGCGCTCATCAGAGGAGGCGGTGGAGCTGTGGCCGGAGTATGGCGAGGGGTACTCGCACGTCTCAGGGCCGTGACTCATGGGCGATAGGCTGCTGCTGTCTCCGCTGTAGTAGTCCAGAGTCTCCTGGAACATGCTCCTTGTAGGAGACTTCTGAGACGGCATCTTGGATTTGGGGGTCGAACGCTCCCTCTGGCAGGGCGAGTACCCGTATCTCCCTCCCCGGGACCCCCTTGAGCCCCTGCCTCCGCCGCCTCCACGCTTGGGCCCCGAACCATGGGAAGAGGGGCTTACAGGCGACCCCGGTGGCACCGTCGCTGGAGGACAGGTCTCTTTCTCACCCTGTGGGCTCTCGCTGTGTTTTCTCCTGCCACGACCTTGCTTGGCTCCGCCCTGGAACAGCATGCTCTGACTCCAGTTGTACGACGGTCCCGTGGAGCTCTCGTTCCAGTCCATCATTAGCTTCTCCAGACTTGACAGGCTGGACTGGCTCTCCACCACCGGCACCTCCCTCTGTCTGTACGGAGGCCCCCGGCCACCTCCGCTGATGTGTGAGGAGTCGGACGATGACTCAGAGAGGGTGTCCGAGCACGCTCTCTGTTTGGTCTTCTGCGGCGTGTAGTTGGAGATGTCCAGGATGTCTTTGGACTCTGGAGATGTCGTGGCACCAGCGTACTCTGCATAGCTGTGGTACTGGCCCCCCATGAAACCCTCGGCCCCTCCCCAGACCTGGCGGTAGCCCCACTGACCCGCATACTGCCTGTACTCCTCATGCGGAGAACCAGAAGAGGCAGCGGAGGGGGCGGCATGGTGGTGGCCGGATTTGGACATCATCATGTAACCTGCACCGGGAGATGTAGGCCCATTCCCCTCACCTCTCATCAGGGCGGAGTGGCCCGGACTGTAGGATCCGTAGCCACATTTGGCTGCTTGCTGGTAGGTAGCGTAGCCCATCGAACACTGGGAGGAGGGGGATGACGAAGCCTTTGCCCCGAACCCAAAGCTGCACTCACTCACCCTCTGCTGTGCCTGGCTGGGGGAGCTGACTACTCCCGCCGGGACGTGTGGGTGTTGTGAACTGCTGCTAACGTTGTAGCCAGAGGGAAAAGGGGTGTAACCCGTGGAGGGGTGTGTGGAGCTGGGGGAGCGGGCCTGGGAGAGTGCGGAAGTCTTGGAGTAGGTGGGCGTAGTTGGGGATATCTGTCCGTATGGATACGAAGGTCTGGCAGGAGTGCTACTGCTGCTTTTGGTCTGGGGCAGACCCCCATCGGTGGGAGTGCTCTGCCCTTTGGGGCTACATTTGGGGAACGCAGGGGACCAGCGATGTGGGGACCCCTCAAATCCCACAGGGGTCTTGTGGGCAGGGGGGCTGGACATGTCGATCAGGTCCGAGGAGTCGTCCGAGTCGAGCAGTGAGCGGAAGTACCCTGCGAACAGTCCATGGGGGTCGTCTCCGCCACCTCCGCTCTGCACTCCTGGGCTGCCGTACATTCCGCCACTACCTCTCCCCTCGGAGCAGGACATGAGGCCATACCTGCCCTCCCTCTCAGGTGTACCCTTACCCTCCCAGCCCATGTTTGCGTTGGCCCAGTCGTCGCTGGACATACCCTGGCCGCCCTTGAGCAGTCCGTTTTTGCGCGAGCGTCGCTTGCGAGGTGGCTTCTCACCGGGAGGGGCCATGGGGTCGACCTCGCCCGCCTGGATTTTTTCCGCAAGCGCGGCCCTGCTCATGCCTCCAGCCCCACCTCCCTTCCCCCGCTTTCCCCGTGGAGTCCCCGGTTCGGATGGCACGGCTTTTCGCTTCTTCCCGATTGTCTCGAAAAACTCGCAAAAGGAACTTTTGGGGCCTTTGACCCCGAGTCCCGCGGCGCCGCCACGTAAACCGGCTCCACCCCCTCTTCCACCCCTCTTCCGAAACCCCGAGAGTCTCTGGAGAAGGGCAGGCAGCCCGGGGTTCTGTGGCAAGGCATTTGCGCTTTCGGGCTGCGTGGGCGTCCAGCACCGCGGAGGGGAGCAGCGCCCGGTAGGGGGGGGCTGCCGCGTCAGGAAGGCCAGCTTGGACAGAACGTCGGCGTACTCGCTGCATGTGTCGTTGGTCTCGGTCACATAGCAGGGCTGAGGGGAGGGCAGCTTGACCCGCCTGCGTCGTCGTGGTTTCTTGGGCGCCTCCCCGTTACCCCCTGCGGCCGCGATGGCGGCAGCAGCCGCTCTGGTCTCCTTCAAGTCAGGCTGGCCGGGCAGGGCCTGTTTGGGGGGTCGCCCCCGCCTCCGTTTCAGGATGACGGGCAACTCTCCAGGGGGGAACATCACCATGACGCTCTTCCCGTTGTTTTTCATGCGTAACAGAGCAGTAGGCTCGCGAGGAGGGCCCTCTCCCTCTTTCCCCTGCGTGCCCGCACCCACGTTGGCCTCCTTTCCCCCTGCCACCCACGACACCGCCTCCAGGGAGGAGATCTTGTAGCTCTTCTGCCGACGGCTGAGGTGCACCGGGATGCGGGGCACCTTCACCACGATGCGCCGCGAACCTACAAACCTGCCCTTCCGTTTGATGTGGGGTGGACAAATGGGACACTCTGCAAGACTTCTGGGGATACTGGGGGTCGGACCATAAAGAGGTGGTGGGAGGGGGGTGCAGGGCGCAGGTGGAGGAGGTGGAGGAGGAGAAACCTCGGGAGGTCGCTCCGTTTTCACCTTCTCGACCCCTCCTCCTACTCCTCCTCCTCCTCCCCCCTCCTCCTCCTCCTCTCCAGCCCTTCTCCTCTCGCTTCACCACTGGTCTCTCCTCTTCCTCTATCTCCTCGTCCTGCCGGTCTCTTGTGCTTTCAGATGCCCGGCGAAGCCTGCTGGACTTGCGCAGGTGGCTGGGGAAACGCGGTCGTCCGGAGCTCCGCAGCGTGTACTTCCTTTCCTGCTCGGTCGTGTTAGGAACGGAGACACTACCCGTTCCACACGCGGTGTCGGTGGTACTGGCGGTTGTATGGTTTGACTTGGTGTAGTCCAGAGGGAGGGCTGTGGTGGTGGTGGGGGTGGTGATGGTGGAGGAAAGCGGGCCGAGCGCAGATGGGACGGGCTTGACAAGCGGCGACGGTGTTTGCCTGTGCGTCTGCGGCTGCACCGCTGGGGATTCCAACTCCATTTCTGAATGAGTGCCTCCTGGTGTGTAGGAGGTTGTTTGTGACTCTGTGTGCAAGAGGGGCTGTGCTGTGTGCGTCTCCAGCTGTGGTGGGGGAGCACTGGTGTCGACGTGGGTGTACGCGTGCCTCTCCAGGCGGTCCTGCAGCAGGCTCGCAGTTGTTGTCGTCGTCGTCTCCTCGCCCCTGCGCCTGCACATGTGGCGCTGGTTGTCATGGTTGCGTAGGCCGTTAGCCAGCGCGTGAGAGGGGTGGATGCCGTAGTGCAGCGCAGAGACCGAGGGCCCGGAACTGGGACCCGGACCAGAACCGGGACTGGGACCGGGACCTACAGAGCCACTGGCAACCGCCGCAGTGGCGGGGCCCCCCTCCGCGCCCCCCCAGGCCTCCGGCTCCACGCACTCCTCCTCCTCCGCCACCACCCCACACACAACGCGCACACCGCCTGACCGAAGCCGTCCAGACAGGCCGCTCATGGGACTATGTGTGTGTGTGTGTGTGTGTGTGTGTGTGTGTGTGTATTTGAGATGGCTCCTTGTGCTTGCTGCAGCCTAGTCCAGTCGAAAGACGAGGGCTCTGTTGGTTTAGCTGTCAAAATACAGGAAGCTCCTTCCTCAAGTGCTTCTTTTCCAGAATCCCCGATGAAAAACACGAGTGGGCTACCA